>JAWNOV010000185.1:7677500-8375000 GCA_035045575.1 Drosophila falleni | reverse complement strand
TGCATGTATAAAAATAAGTTTGCTCCAGTTGAGCGCTTCAGTTGAGTGGGCCAGCGATTCTTTCGCCGTCGCCGTTCTTCATATGCAGTTAACTACACTGATAAAAAAAATTTGTTCTAAAATCAAGATTTTGATCTCAAAACTAAGGGTTTTGGTCTAAAAATATATATAATAATATAAAGAAAACACAACTTGGTTTTAAAACTATTTCAAATAAAACCAAGCTCTTATTTAAAAAAAAAATTTTCTCAAAATAAAAATTAAAAATTATTTCTATATTTATAATTTTCTTTTTTATTTAAAAATCAACTTTTATACATATTTTTATTTTGTCTTGGTAAATCTATAAATGTTATTTTCATTGGGATTCGAACCGTCACCTACTGCTTCACTACTGAAGCGGTTTCTTTAACCAGAGCGCCACAGGGTCACCATTTGTTTGAAACGAAATAGTACCTATTTATACTTTCCTAACAATCAAAGACTTTTATTCTTGTATTAAAAACTTAGATTTTTCAGATAACCTTAGTAATATTAATATATTCTCAAAATGTTCTTATTTTAAGAAAGAAATATTTAAAATGAATGTTCTTGATTTTAGAACTTGTTCTTTTTTTTCAGTGCAGGCAGACCAACAATGACCACAACACAAAAGATCAGCAATATCAAGAGACAACATTTATATTCAACCCTAATCGACAAAATGCAGAAAACAGCTGCGGGAGCAACCTAAATGTACTTGGAATAATTTCCAACGAAAACAAATTTTAAGTTTTCAATGAAATTGAAAATACTCTTTATCAGGGCCCTAAATAAATGGAAAGTTTAATATGAAATTTATAATTAGATGGTCTATTTTCCAAATATATTAGTCTCAGTGATAGTTGATTTGACTGTTGATTTGACCTTTTCCAATCATTTAATATTCTGTAGCATATTTAAACAAATTTCAATCTTAATAATCTAAACAATTGTATCACATTCAGATTCCATTTGGTAGGTACTTTGCGTGTATATCTATGCATTTTCAGATGCTATGAAATGACCTATTTACTAAACGAAAAGCAGTTTGCAGAAATTCTAACCAAACGAAATCATTTCAAGAGCATTTGCAGTTCAACGCTGTTGACATTTTGCAACTTCAAGTGACAATGAGATGTAAATTTAAAAAAAAAAAACAATTTAAACAATTCAAAAATTATGCAATAACTTCATATTAATTATTTTAAAAGTCTTTTAAATTGTTAAATAAACTCTTCAGAAGCGGAAAAGAGGCAAATTAAAGGCTTTGGCAAACAATCAATAAAATGCGTAAACTATATATTAAGTATATATAATAAGTCTATATAATTTAGTTATTATATATACGCACACATATGTATTGAGTATTTATATATATATATATATATTTTTGGCAAAAACTGTGTGTCGATGACGCTGCAACGCGTCGTATGCGCAATCTGCCAACGCCAAACAATCAGAAAACAAATCAGAACTAGCAAGAATGATTTAGTCGAGTTCACGACTGTAAGTTACCTGCTACTTAATTAAATATATAACAGGGACTGTAGTCATTAAAATTTAACTGCAGCACCGCGAGCGAATCGAGCAGTGGGCGGAGCCCCCTAGTTAACTTGTCTATGCTTTTTTTCAGAGTAAGCAGGGGTTTGATATTGTGGTTGTAAAAGGAGGGGTGTCAAATAATTAAAACATACTTGATCTACGCCAATGTATATATAAATCTGACTTTGAATGATCAAGCAGATATATACTGTATATATACTCCTTCCTTCTGTAATAGGGTGATTACATGCAATGTAACGAATACAATATACCTTTGTACTTTAAGAGAAACAAGTAGAAAAACAAACACCGAATACAGCTACAAATACGCAGCGCTAATGTGCAAAAATTTCCCAAAAATCCCAAACAGCAATTGATGTTGATATTATTGTTGTTATTATGTTATGTGGCCTGGTAGCATCTTTGAAGCAACGCCAAAGGCAACATAAATTCTCGTTTCAATCACTTATGTATGTTCAATGTTCATTGTACATGTGTATGTGTGGGTAGGTGTGTGTGTGTGTGTGTGGGCGTGCATATAACTTATAGATGTGTATAGTATGTATTTACACATATACATACATATGTACTATATATGTACATATGTATACTTCGATCTCTGTAAACTTTCGTATTAAAAAGAATTCTTCTTTTCGTTGCTGAAAATTTCTACACATTGACTATTTCGAAATTATTGTTGTTATTCACAGATTTTCCTTTTGAGAAAATTTTGAATTTTCTATTTCTTGGTCGGGCGTGCATTGTTTGTCTGATATTTAAATAGAATATTGTGTGGCAGCCATTTGTGTAGCGCAGCAGCATTTACTATCCATAAGATACATGAAACAGTTAAGATGAGTTGAATATAAATATTTTTTCAAAGACTGAAATTTAATTTAATTTTAAAAGTTTTGTAATTGATTTTTAAAATTCAGTTAACCTAGGTTAAAAGAATACTTTTGGTAGATAGTCTTTTACAGTCCAGCTTAATTTCATTAAATTTGTAAAAGCTTCACAAATATTTTGAATCTTATTTTATTGAATATTTCACAAAGTAATATAAACTTTGAAAAAAGTAGCCAACTGTAGGCGCTTATTCAGTTCGTCTATGCATTTTGCCATATTCATCAGATTACTCTTCTTCTTGCCAATGCTGCTATTTTTATGCTGAAAGCCATTTGAAACAGTTTTGAGCAACTTTTCAGTAAATGGCTAACACAATTTATGATGCTCGATATTGTTTTCTCTGCATATATGTATGTGTGGGTGTGGCTGTATGTGTTTGTGTCTGTGTGTGTGTGTGTGTGTGCTGTTTTGTTTTTGGTCAAGTTTTTTTGTGTGCTATTTTTGGACTTTGGCAAACAGGAAACAGCGGGTGAGAAAGGCAAGGGAAGTATTAAAGGTTCACACATGCGTATGTACACTCAAAAAAAATAGTCAAGTATTCTGTAATCAAATCAAGAACAAACGATGTAAGAATTGCGGCTGACAAACTTATTTTACTTAAGTTTAGTAAGGTTATTATGAAACGATCTTAAGATTTTAAGTACCAAAAAATTGATATATCAGATTCATTCGAACTAGTAAGCAGTACGAAATTTTTTCTGAGTGTACAAACATATGTTGACTATTGAGGCACACAAAATACGTCAAAACGAACGTCATAAGTGTAGTCGTACTATGTTGGCCAGCCGCCGTCAGTAACTACCCAAAACCCACCCTCACCACACCCACTGCACCCCAAAAACCGTTGCAAGTTGCAACCCCATTGGCCTTGCAACGTTGCGACCCACCTGATAACAATTTCCGTTGACGCCTCTGTTGCCGCTATTTTGACCCATTTAAGGTTATACAGATACAGAAACACCGACAGTGAATGCTACATCAACAGCTCCAGACACAGATTCAGATACAAATACAGAAGCAGATTCAGATACATGCACAAATATAGAATCAATTGTAGATAAAGATAATAATAATGATCAAGCCAGCCGAGGTGAACATTACCAAACCAGTTCCGATCGGTTTTTTTGGTTATTCGAACCATATTATGAACCAAACCTTTAAAATTAATTACTCTGCGAACCCGAATCGAATCAATCTTTAAAAATTATAGGTTAGGTTGGAAAATTAATTACATTAAGTTCATGCTTTATTTACCATATATATTATATTTTAGACTTCGAATAAAAACCAAGTTTAATTATTTACAAAATTTTCTTTTATTGTCTTAAAAATAAAGTTCATGTAAAAATTAAGGAAAAATTAAAGAAAGAAAAACCAAGGTTCGCACTATAACCTTAGACTTGGGATGAATATAAACCGGTTCGTAAGCCTAACTAAAGTCCCAGTTTAAAGTTCTAGTTACCGAACCGAACAAAAATAAAGATACAGATACAGATACAGATCGAGATACAGATACAGATACAAATTCAAATATACACACATAAATAAAAATCCAGATACACCGATTGTGACTGTGAGTACTCCATCAACAGATCCAGACACAGATACACATACAGATTCAGATACAGATACAGGAGCAGATTCAGATACAGATTCAGATACAGATACAGCGACAGACACTCACATATTTGCATACCTAATATAGAAGGCGTGCAGACTGCAACAACAGCAGCAGAAGGAGGATGGGAAGCAGAGAAAGCAGAGGTTGCAGAGGGAGGAGAGAATCAGAGAGAAAGAGAGAGAAACAGCAGTTCGCAGGTGTTGGGGGTGGGGCTGGGGGTTGATGTCGGCCAACAACTTGCACTAGTTTCGCTTTGCACGTCATTGCCCCATGGCAATGACGTCATTAACAAGATTCGCCTTCAGCTGCTGCATTGCCACATTGCCACGAGTGGCATGCAACAGTGCCCAGTGCCGCCTAATTGATAGATGCACACAATAACTCAAGCTGCACTTTATGCTAAGCCTTAGCTCACATCCAGAATCATCCAAAGTATAGACCTAATCCCAATCCTTTTGCTCCTTTTTGTCCCGACTTCAATCCGATGCTGGGTCATCCACATGAAGGACACTTGGATTCATGTGGTTGCGACTGTGGCAGAGACTGCGACTGCGGATTCGTTTTTATACCCTGTACGCATTCAAAAATGGTATAATATGCTTGGCAGAATGTATGTAACGGGCAGAAGGAGGCGTGGCAGAGCCCACAACATATATATATATTTCACTCAGAAAAATGTATGTTGTATGTTTTCAACTTTTTCAGACTTAAAGTAAACCCAAAACGTACTTAAAGTATCCCCGAAAAATCTCATTTTATGATTTCCGTACTTGCGAAAACCGAACTTGAAATAGGATTTTTGCTCTCAGCTTTAGGAATTCCGAACTTAGACAGCTTTTGAGATCATTTGTACTTAAAAATGGCCTGCTTAAGTACGAAAATTTTGTTTTTTTTTTCTGAGTGTAGTGTGCATCGATTAAAAAAAAATGGTAACCCAAATTCGTAATCTATGGACAATTCTAAGATGTTTTCTATGATGTTATATAGCGGCTTTAGGAATGATTGGTCAATAGATATTTTAACTAATTTTAATTAAAGATAAGTATGACGATTGTTGTTATTATAGGAGTTATATGTAAATCAATCACTCATAGATTATTTGTATGCATTTATTTGTCTTATACGATCTGACCGAATTCGATTATAATGTGCTTACTTTATAATTTAATACAGCGCTCAGCAAGGGCATCAAATCTTTGGCGTGCCTGGGCACAGGGTATTCCACTGTTGAGTAGACTCAACTGTATTCACACCGCACCACGAGCGAAACGAGCAGGGGGGCAGTGCCGCCTAGTTTTTTGTTGTCGGTTCGTCTGACGTTAGCAACTACCGGCCTCCTTTCGCTCCTTTTCTCCCTTGCCACAGCTGTCTGCTTTTGCTGCTGCCTCTGCCTCTGCTTCTGCCCCTTTGCCGCATTCCCTTCTCGGTTTGCCTTGAGCATCTGCACTTGCAGTTTTATGAATGAAATTTGCGCCCTGCACGCGTCATCAATGGCTGCTTTTGTGGTCTGTGGTTTGACTGGGCTGCGAGATTCATTCCACACACACACACACAAACTATAATATTTATGAATTTCGGGTCTCGCTGTGTGTGTGTGTGTGTGTGTGTGTGTGTGTGTGTGTGTGTGTGTGTGTGTGTGTGTGTGTGTGTGTGTGTGTGTGTCCATGGACTCGAGTCCAGCAGACTATAATAAGCGAAATTAGCTGCCAGGCGTCATCTGCTGACATTGAGTATGCTTCTCGGTTTCGATTCGACTTTTGTTTTGTCTTTGGGGAGAATAAATAAACTGGAGAGTAAATGACTGCAAAAAAAATTTGTTCAAAAATATCTTTGCTTATATATTTTATAATTTTTTGAAACTTGTTTAAAATTACCTTTTTTTGCACATTTTTTTCCTTTTCATACAAAATTTTTTCAAGATCATTCTATACAAAAAATTGTAAATAATATAAAGAAAGATATATTTGGAGAAACTTTTTGCATCAAAACATTTTTCGTTTAAGACCAAGGAAAAAAAGTCAAAAAAGTTGATTTTTACATAAATTCAAAATTTGAATGGGTACTTAATGGGTTAAGGAAAACGCCAGTTATTAAAAAAAAGCAATTTTCTCGAGGGTGATTGATCATGAAATTCTTTGTGACATGCCCTAAAATATTCCATAAAAGGGTTATATGTTAATTATCTGTTCACCATGAAATGCTTCAAAATTAACTTTTCTAATTATTTTTATATATTTTTAATTTCGCATAAATAGGCCGTATAAAAATGTGTGCATACATTGCTTATCAACTTTAAGCAGTCGAACCTAAATTTATACGCAGTCTTGAAGGCACTTTTGTGAATTTAAAACGTTTCTCTATTATAAGCAATTTTAATATAATCCATTCCATGAAGTTGTTACTTAGAATTAATAATGAGACTCAAGTACCGCGTTTCTTACTATTTATAGTAAGTAGTTGCAAAAATTTAAATTGCATTCTGCTGTGAATCGAGTGGAAGTATAAGTATAAGTATAAGTGTGTGCAGTGACTTGGAGGATTCGCGTTGCACAAGGCCGTTAAAACTGTGTCCAGTTACTTGAAATCCTGGAAGGATAAATTGTTGGTTGTTGTCCTTTGGGACACGCTAAGATACCAACAACTTGTATTATATCACCTGGCCACCTGATGCTTGAGCTGAGAAAATGAACATGTCAAGTGGTTAAGATAATTTATCAAATAATTTACTTAAACAGCGCTTTGCCCCCTGCTCGCTCCGTTCGCCTGGCTCGCTACACTGAAAAAAATACCAACTTCTAAAATCAGGAAAATTCATCTTAAATATTTTGTTCTTAAAATAATAACATTTTAATACCATATTGTTTTGAACGAAATAGATGGCTTAATATCAAAAAAATATCAAATTTTCTAGATAATAAAAATTTAAATGCAGAATGAATTTAGAGGCCAAATCATGATCAAAATGATATTCCACGTGAAAATCGGTTAAGTTTTGATCAAGTTATGACGGTTGGAAGTTGGTCAGACATTGGATCTAGTAACTTTACAAGTCAAAATTTTGGTTCAATTTCCCATGATTTTTGACAAAATAATGAAAGGTCTCAGAATCAAGTTTAAAGGCTCGTTTTATACTAATTACGATATAAGGAGTTGATTAAAAGTGAAAACTTGAGATTCAAAATTTTGAAATTTCGAAATTTCAAAGGGGGGACCACAGGCATCGAAATCGAATTTTAGTCGAAAATAATAAAATTTTCTAAATGAACAAAAATTGAATGCAGAACGAATTAAGAGGCCAAATCATGATCAAAATGACATTCCATTTGAAAATCGGTTTAGTTTTGAACAAGTTATGACTGGTCAACTCTTTGAGCTGGCAACTTTACCACAAGCGAACCAGTACAAACATTTCGGTATTCGGTTCTTGACAAAGAATTTATGAAGCATTTCCTAAGCCAAATTTCTTAGTTATTAGGCCAAAATTTTGATTCTAGAACACTTTTTTTTTTTAAAGTGTACGCTCGCTTTTTTGTCACGAAATTCATAACTTTTCTTGCTTTCCACTATTTACCGTTTGACTCTCCTCTTCAATATATATATAATATACCACTACAAAATATTTTTTCAGCCATCTACGTAAAAAAAAGTATACTACAATGTGCCAGAATATAAAAAGGGATTATTAAAAAATTAAAGGTTACTTCAATTTATCTTTGTTGTCAATAATTCGCATTGCCTTAAAAAAGCTAATAATTTCTCTCTCACTTTAATTTTTTTCGTTTGGAAATGTAATTCAATTAAATGCTTTTTAGCTATATAAACAAAAACGCTGAAACAAAAACATCTGGTATAAATTTAACATAGATATATGAACATACATATAAGCAGATTCATGTATATATATTATACAATTATCTGATAGTAAGAATGTTTGCAGTATACAGCAAATGAATTTTTTACTCATATCCATATTACATACTATATATTGGCAAGCTGAGTATCTTATTAAGATCGGTTAATAAACAGAGAAGTTATTTGAAGCATCGCTGATTTATTTCTGGCGACTGGTATTTTGTTCGTGGAAAGTCAAAAGTCAGACACATTCAAATGTGAGCGAATGTGACAAATGTTAATGCCCGTGGAAGTAGCCTATAACTCGATTTGATCGCACAGTCGCAGCAAATTTTCCATTTTTCATGTATAGTCACATTAGTTAAAAACATAAAAAACGCAGACCAGGAATTGATTTTAAAACTATAGTTTCCTAACGGAAACATCTTAGAATTGAGCGTAGAGAACGAATTTTGATTTCCATTATTTGTGAGAAAATCTATGCTATTCTAATGTATATGTATGTTGTATATACATACATATTACGTGTATATATAGCAAAAGTATTTATACAGAGCATTTGTAGAGACATCATATATAGATGTAGTTATTGTTGTATGTTTTCTATATAAAAACGCGCCTCTACAATGCATATGCAGCATAATAAAAATACATTTCTTGGCAGCCAGAAAATGCCTCAGGTTGTCTAAGGCAAGTGGCCGATTGCGTAGATATTTTGGCTACAATATATATATATATATGTATATATATACGAACTGACAATCAAATGCGAATACGAATCCAATTGAAATCGACGAACAATTGCTTCTTCTTGTGAGAGAAAAGTCGTTTTTTGGAGGGAGTGAAGGAGTTGCAGCATTGGCAAAGTTGTGTTGCTGCTCGACTGGCGCTGACCCCGTTTATATTTAGAAAACGCACTAAAAATAAATGCGAAGGCCGTTTTATCGTCGCCGTCGGGCTGTACCAGGCAGTACCTCCCCACTTGTCCCTCCCAAGCAGCTGCATAAGGTCAAAGTGTCAAATGCACTTTACCTACTAACGTTCCATGGCTTCATTCATACAACAATGGAGGTGGCAAAATATTGCAGAGCAGCGGAGAGGAGAGAAGGGGTGAGGAGAGGAGAGAGGAGAGAAGAGGGGAGAGCAGGGAATTGCTTCACGTATGTATGACGTGAGGCGCTTTGCAATGCCAAACAGGTGTCTACGTCATTGCAGGCTGCAAACTTCGTCAGCAATTGCCAAAATTCTGGGGTCAGAGTAACACACAAGAATTTCGACATTCTGCTTAAAGCATATATTCAACAAACAAGTAAATTCCATCTGCATACAAAATATTGCGTAATCAATTTTCGATATTTTTGCCTAAAAGGATAGTCGAGCAAAATTGGATTATTGAATGCAAAATTTGGTTAGTCCATCAAAAAACCTTTTTAGCTATTACGGCGTCTACACTGATAACAAAAAATATTCTAAAATCAAGTTTTTGGTCTTAAAACTAAGAATTTTGGTCTAAAAAATGCGTAGAGAACATAAAAATTCTATGTGATATAGTACACATTTATACTTTCTTAACAATTTAAGATTTTTTATGCTTGCATTAAGAACTTTGATTTTTTAGAATAATATTTTTAGTATTCGTGAAATGATCTTGAAATGTTTTTATTTTAAAAACAAAATATTTAAGATGAATGTTCTTGATTTTAGAAGTTGCTCTTTTTTTTTCAGTGTAGTCATCCTGGCAATAAGTGGACAAAGACATTTCTTCATTAAGGTTATCCTTTGTGGACTAAGTGAACTACAAAATTTTAATTTAATTTTTTTTTTATTGAAAATTTAAAAAAACTCACTTTAAACTAATTTTGTTCGGTAAGAAAGCTTTGGTGGCTACAATATATTTTATTAGAACTCATTTGAAGTCATTTATTATCTAAACTTCAAATTAAAAATCTTCGATTTCAGGCTATAAAAACAAACCAAAATTTTGTTCTTTGGTGGTTACAATATATTTTAATAGAATTCATTTTAAGTCATAGTCATTTATTAACTAAACATCAAATTAAAAATCTTCGATTTTAGGTTATAAAAAACAAACCAAAATTTTTTTCTTTGGTGGTTACAATATATTTTATTACTATTCATTTGAAGTCATTTATTATCTAAACTTTAAATTCAAAATCTTAGATTTTAGGTTATAAAATTAAACCAAAATTTTTTTTTTGGTGGTTACATTATATTTTATTATAATTCATTTTAAGTCATTTATCATCTAAACTTTAAATTAAGAATCTTAGATTAAAAATCTTCGATTTCATGTTATAAAATTAAACCAAAATATTTTTCTTTGATGGTTACAATATATGCATTTTATTAGAATTCATTTGAAGTCATTTAGTATACAATATAAACTTCAAATAAAAAATCTTCGATTTTAGGTTATAAAATTAAACTAAAATATTTTTTTCTAAGTGTACCCGAAAAATCATACACTGCTGCTGCTGCTGCGGATGCTGCGTTGCTTTCGTCATCGTCGTCGACTCAATTCAAAAATGAACAGCAAAGTTTCAAGCGTCAGATTCCCCATTCTGCCACAGTGTGTGGCATCCAAATATGCAACCCCATCTCCATTCCCATTCCCATGCGAGGTATCGATTGGCTGTCTGTTGATGCTGCTACTCTCGTAACACAGTGACCTAGTGGCGAGGCCGAGCAGCCAAAACCAAAGCCGAGCCGAGCAGCCGAGCAGAGCAGAAATGTTGAGTCGTGCCGTGTGACGGCGAAAGCGAAAGTCTGGTGACGTCATAGCTGGCATTCATTCACAGGATATGAGGGCGCAGCATCATTTCTGCAGCCAACAAGGTGCGGCCAAAAACAGCAAAAGCGACAATACGAGCCAAAAAACAAAAAAAAAAGATGCACGAACAGAAGGACATTCAACGCACATTCGAAAATTTCATTGAGAAAAAGAGACAGTCACAGTGGCAGTCACTGTCACAGTCACTGTCACAATCACTGTCACAGTCACTGTCACGAACCCCACGAAGTCGAAAAGACCGCGAATCAGGCTGTTGGCCAGTTTCCATGCTGCAAAAAGGACACTCTGTGCGACAGCAAAACGCGCTGCATTTCTCGCAGTCACCGTCGCCGTCGCCGTCGCCATCTCAGTCGGCGTCTCAGTCGCCGTCTCAGTCGCCAGCTCAGTCGACGTCAGCGTTGAGAGTGCGCGCTTCAAGTTGCGCCTGGTTATGGTTTACATTTTGAAGCTGGCACATTTGGTAACATCAGTCGGAAATTCATCTCCAAGCCAGCCAGTTCGTCAATCTGAAACATCCGGAGAGTCCACAGTCAACAACAAAATTTTTGAGCACTTTCAAATATAATATAATTATAATAATCCTAACATTTTTTTTTTGCAATATTTTTTTTTGTGTTGTTTTTTGGCTCTCAATATTTGCCACCAAAAATACTAAATGTGTTACAAGTGCATAAAGTGTACTCAAAATCAAATCTCGACTCGCTGAGTAAGTAATCCAATTTTGGCGAGCTTGTCATCCGTACGAGTTCCACTAATCAAGTTTTGGGCGTATTTAAAATTCAAAAACTTGACACGTTGAGCTCGTCCGTGTGGCAGCAACAACAGCTGCTATACAATAACAATAACAAATTGTCCAAACACATACGTTACACTCTCAAATCAACAAAAATATTCAAAATTTCATAAACAGAGGATTCTACATTTTGGTAGATTTTAAAAAACATTTATTAAGTTCTTAATGCACTCACTTTTTAAACATTGTTTGTTTTGAACACTCAACTCAAATCCATTTCAATATTTTTGTTTTTAGATTCAGACCTCATATTTGTATTAGTAAATATTTACAAATTATACTTTTTTTTGTTAAAAGGTTTCTAAACTTTATTTTTAGGCATATTAAGTTGTTTCAATAATTTTTTATTTAAATAACATTTTTAAACTCTTTTGAAAAGTAGGTGAATATTCATACTTTCGAAAATTTCAGATTTTAATATGCTACAAAGAACAATGAAAAAATTTAAATTTTTACCAATTAGTATAAAATATAGGTAATGCCATGATGAAGATTGATTTGATTTGAAGTGAAAACGAAGTTATGAAATATATATGAAATACCTCCGATATCGGAATTTAAAATTTACATTCAAAGTTTATTTTATGGTTCAGTTTTACATAAAAAAGAATATATTTAATCATGAAACTTTTGAAACTATTTACCCAGCGAAAACAAACCCGATCCAAACCACTGTCAATAATAAAAGGTTCGGTTCGAAAACAAAATATAAACATAAATTGTAAACAGACTTTAAATAAAAATCATAATATACTTAGTCATATTTAAATAAATCTCAAGTTAATGAGATTTCAGCAAGAATATAACTGTTTTTAAAAAACAATTTAATTGGTTTTAAAAATAAAGTAAAAATAAACGAAAAAAAATATTAAAGTCCCATACCAAGAGTCGGGCAAGCTCGACAGTAGTATACCCTGTGACCAGGTACTCTGTACTAAAAGTTGATTTTTGACCGATATAGGAAACCGATCTGTACCTAATTTGGTCAAAAAAAATAACACCATCTTAAATGCAGATTCTATGAGTTTGGTTAAGATATCTCAAAAAAAAAAAAAAATTGTATACTAAAACTTGATTTTTGACTGACCGTCTCTATGGCAGCTGTATGATATAGTAGTCAGATTTTAACCAAATTTGCGCAGGATGAAAAACACCAGCTCAGATGTATATTGTGTCAGATTTGTCGAGATATCACAAAAATCCCAGAAGTTTTTCATACTAAAACTTCATTTTCGATTTGTCGTTCCTATGGCAGCTATATGATATAGATGTCCGATCCAAAAAAAAAACAAACTCGATCTGCGTACGGTATCCAGGAGCCTACTTACCAAGTTTTAAGTCTCTAACTCTTATGGTCTCTGAGATCAACGCGTTTAAACGGACGGATGGCTAAATCGACTCTGCAGTTGATACTGATCGAGAATATATATACTTTATGGAGACTGCAACGCCCCCTTCTGCCTGTTACATACATTCTGCCAGAACACATTATACCCTTTTTTGTTCATTTTCATTGGGTATTAAATTAGCAAAAAGTGTTGCCTGATTTCAGGCGCGTATTTGTGTGTGTGTGTTTGTGTGCTTGTGTGTTTGCATGTGTTGTGACTGCGTTTGCCAGCAACATGTGACTTGTTGGCAGAGGCCATTTACCCGCCAAGCTGCTGACGTCATTGTCATCATCTGTACCAGGTCAGGAGCAGCATCAGCAGCAGCAGCATCAGCATCAGCAAAAACACAGTAACCCAGTGACGAGGCGAAACGAGACGAGACGAAACGAAGTTTGAACCGAAGACGCAACCGAAACATCCGAAACAAAAAACCGAACCTTCCACAACTGTCTGCTACGTCATCAACGATGCTTAAGTTGATTTTAGGGGTGGGCGAGGGGAGGACAATGATTTGAAGTCGAGCCCACAAATTTCAATGTCCTAGATTTGGAATAACTATTTTTAGCGCTGTAATGTCCTCAGTCTCAATAGAATTGCGCATGTAATTAAGCGGCGTGTATAGTTCCCACACACACCCCATCTCCCATTCCTATTCCTATTCCCGCCTTATTCACCCCCTTCCCCCTCCCCCTTCCCACCTTCACATTTGCGTGACGTTACAACAACGAAGGTTGCCACATAAATTTGCTTGTACTTGCAAATACACTGTTAAAAAAAAATGTTCTAAAATCAAGATTTTACTCTCAAAACTAAGAATTTTGGTCAAAAAAATGCGAACACATAAAATTCTTAAATTAAGAAAACACATCCTGGATTTAAGGGCACTTTTAATAAGACCAAGTTCATATTGTAAAAGTAAATGTTCTTAAATTAGAATCAGAAAATTAATATGATTTTTAAAATTTCTATATATATTTTTTTTTAATTTTGACTTTTATAGATTTTATTCTGTCTGAGTAATTTTAGAAATGTTATTTTAATTTGTTACGAGTGTTCTTAAAATTAAAATCAAATAATTAAAAAAAATTAAAAATGATTATCAAAATTTATATATATATTTTTGTTTTTTAAATTTTGACTTTTATAGATTTCATTCTTTCTTAGTATTTTTATAAACGTTATTTTAATTTGTTACGAGTGGGATTTGAACCGACACTTGCTGCTTTTCTAACTTCTGGATTTTCGAAGTTGGTTTCTTTTTTTCAGTGTATACTTGTTGTAGGTTATTTGTTGTGTGCACATTGACGTCCATTTGGTTGCATTAGCATTGGACTCGCAATTTTGTGGTCGGCTCCTGCAAAGGACACGTCTGACATGCATTCACTAGGTTAACCCCATCCATATTTTAGTATCTCTCTATTATTCAAGTGTGTGTTAGTGTGTGTGTGTGTGTGTACGTGCGCACTTAATTACAAGGTGTATGTGCGTCAGAAAGTTAATCAAGAAAGCGTTTCGACAGAATAAAAGTTTGCATTTTAATTTTTAAAAATAACTTAATTTAGCCATTCACGTTTATACGATGCGACTTATTGCGATAAAGCCTTTTATCAGGATATGCCAACGTTATGTTGCTCAATTTATAAATCAAATGTTCGAACTTAAGGATAGGCATTTCGTGGACAATATCCGGTTCAAAGACGCCCGACAAATGTTTTGAAGATCCGGGGCGATAGAAAGACTTTGTTCGATAAAAAAAAATGAAAAAAAAATGAATAAGAAAAGGTAATACATACAGGGACTGCATATAAACGAAACTCGAAAGATCTTATCGTTCAATCGGCTGAAATTTTAATTTAATTTAAATCTCTGTTCATAGTTTGGTTTTTTTTTAATAATTTTGTCTTAATTTGAAATAAAGCAGCTTAAAAAATATCACACACAAAAAATCTTTCAAGTTTTTCAAAAAATAATTTTGAAAATAACCGTTCGAAAATATCCGAGCCATTTTGTTATTGTCAAAGATTTAATTCTCGAACATATTTTTAAAGTCACTAAAATCAACCGTCATAAATTTATTTTCAATTTCAGCAAAATTAATCATTTCAGGTATGTTATATATAATTAATAAATTTATTCAAAATATGTTTCTTTGAGATTTATAAAATTAAAAAAATACTTTAATTTACTAAACAAAATTTACAATATTATTAATTCTCTCCATAATATTTCTCTTATTTGAAAGCATTGCTTGCATAGTTTCAGAGAAACCAAATTTGAAATTACTTTTAGAAATTTGTAGCACACACATAGTAATATACTTATGGACAATATAACTTCGTATTTAAATTAGTCTTCGTGGACGTTATAAAACTTTATATAAGTAAAAATTATTTTGAAAACTAGGCGACTAACACAAAAGCAAAGCCGTTGACGAAGCCCTAGAAAAGAAAAATGGTGCTTTAAAATGTCAAAATTATTAATTTAAATTAATATGTTTTTTTGAATTTAACAAAAGGGCAATAAATACATTTTGAGGTTAATTTGTCTGTACCAAATATACCAATAATGAAAATTATTGTTAGTATTGAAATTCATTTTAAAAAAATTCATCTTTGTGTACCCGCAAATAGGTCTGAAAAATTGGAGCTCGAACATTTCAAATTTGTTTGATATTTTAGTGATGTGATACCATAAATCTCAAGAGATTTTGAAATAATTAAAAAATGCATTTTATGACTTCTTACTCAAACTAAACTTAGTTTTATTTAAGTTAAGAAATATTATATTTTGTTAAATCTCTCAATAATTTTTTGAAAGCATTAGTTTCTTGAATTTAGGAATACCGGCAACTGCTTTAATGTTGTTAAAGATTGGATGAATACATGTGTATAAAATCTTTTAGAGTAATTTGCTCTACAGTTTTAAGAAGTTGAAATGCGAGTACAGGGCAGATAAATAATATAAAGAAAGTGTCAAATAGTGTTGCTAATTGCACTAAGACACTGATGCAACTGAAAAACATCTATATATATATATATATTTGTATATATATGTGTGTATATGTATATGTGTGTGGGAGGGTGCGTGTGTGAATGCAAATGTGTTTGACTGCCGTCCGCTTAGAAAATTATGGTTTCACAGTGCAACAACAACAGCAACAACAACAACATGACAGAAGAACAACAATAAGAAGAGCTTCGTCCGGAGCTGTTGGCCTCTTTACCGCAGACAATCTGTCACCCGATACGCGCCATTTTCACTAAGCGCCGCTGTTCTACCTTCTACCTTCGACCCGCTGCCCTCGACTGTTCCCTGTTGTTGCTGTTTTAAGCTCCTGCCTGCCTGCTGGGTTACCTTGTTGAGATTCCCCACACGGACAAGCCCCGTTGTACGGGCGCAGCGCAGCGAAGCATTCGAAACACGGCGATGCCATACAAGTGATCGGTCAACGGTGGTACCGCTAGACGGTAGCGGGTACAGGGTAGACGGTAGACGGTAAAAGGTGTCACATGCATGCAGAGAACAATGTTATTTAATTTTTTCTTTCTTTTTTTTGTAACGCCCCCTCACATGGAATACAGTTCCACTGATTGTGTGTGCTGCAACACCCTTGACTTCTGCCCCTACCACCGTTTTCCCCTGCCCCACTCCTTAAGCGAATGAAAAAACAACCCTACACGGAACTCGGAATCGGAATCGGAATTGGGAATTGCTATTTGTGCAAGTGGAGTTTGCAATTGCATATCTCGAAATGGTATCATATTTCTTGGTCTGACTGTTCCTTGTTACCTGTTCCACTGGGTCTTCTGCTTCTTCTTGCTCCAAACGCAAAGCCTGCCTCAATGATTTTGTTTTTTTTTTGCTCTCATTCAAATGTGCCGTTTCTTTTAATTTTCCTTGCATTTTTTACTAGTTTTTTTCCGTACTTTTTTTTTGGTTTGTACCTGTGCAATCGACTGCCACATAAAAGTAGGCATCGACTTTTAGTTTAGCACTCACACATGTAGACGTATGTGTGTGGGTGTGTGTGTGTGTGGGAGTGTGTGTGTATGTGTTGCTATTCCCCGGTCAAGAAATAGGGGCTGCAACACACACTAATACCTAGTCTAATAATATTATAAAGTCACACACACATGTAAGACTTCGCACTGACTTGACTGCTGCGTGTCTTTGTATGCGAATGTGTGTGTGAGTGTCTTCACATGCTGCCCAACAGGCAGTTTAAAAAAAAAAACAACAACAACTACGGCAACATTGTAGCTTGAGGACGGCGACGCCGACGCCAACGCCAACGTCGACGTCAACGTGGCTCACCTGGAACTATAAAAGCCACCTGACGGCCTGAACATTGTCTCAGTTAAATATTGTTAATTAAGCGACAACAGCAACGAATTGCAGTTAGCAACAACAGCGGCAACAACAACAACACGATACCAACAACAGCAGCAAGAAAACAGTTGCATATCTCAATAATTATTATTAAAATATGCAAATAAACATAGTTAATTTTTTTGCAAGTGAAACTAACGCATCACAAGGATATAAGTTATCCTAGAAAACATGCCATATTTTTTTAATATTTTTTTTATTAATTACGTGTTCTGTCAGTGCGAATTTGGTTGACAAATAATGAACAGGAATTCAATTATAAAGGAAATGCTGAATTTCATATAGCATACTTTTCGGTGCAACTGTCATACAAATGCATTGCCTACTTATAGGCGGCAAATGTAAATTTAAATTGACAGCGGCAGTGCTGAACCTTTTTTTTTTTTTGGACGAATAACTAATGCATTAATTATTTATGAGAAAGAGCATGAAAATGAAAATTTAAATTGAAAATCAATAAAGAATCCGACTGAGTGCAGTCAAAACACAAATTGTAGGCAACACCAACAAAACAAACAACAAAAGTAAGGAAATCAAATATGCACAGAAGTACCAGAGTCATTTGGAATTGTGAACTAAAACATATGTTGGAACTATAACTCATCATTAATTCAACACTAACGAAATCGCATTAAATATGCCAATAGAAGAGTCCTTCAAGCCAAACACAAACCGAAATTTTTTAAAAATATGACAGCCAGTCAAAAGTGTTAAGTGATACAGTTCAGTTCCAATTGTGAAATGATTCAAAATATAACGAATTTGGAGAGGTACTTATTGCAGCTGCTGGCCACTGCACAAGATTAGACTCAAGACTCTTGTGCGTGTGACAGCGGCTATTGTAAGAAACCAGATCAACAGCAAATAATTCCAAAAATTAAACTATATGTATTTAAAAATTAAATATGTCACTTTTTAGTTACCATATTCTTGTTATTTAAACAGCTTTTTATAGCATTTCTCACAGCACTCTGTATAACGAAACCTTACAAGTTCATGGTAAAAGTTCTCTCTCATAATAAAAACTATAAGCTCTTCGATTTTTGTGTTACATAAATAAAACCATCTGTATTTTCATGGCACTCTACAAATTTAGAAAGCAATTACAATTTGTCAATGTTGCTTAATTTAATTAACGTTCAAATTCAAATGGAGGCCGCCTTGCAGCGCATGTCCGTGAAGCTGGCTGTACACCAGTGCTGCCAACTTTATAGAGAAAAAGATAGGCCCAAGCCTGCCAGCCCGTTTTTTGTTGCGACATGACTAGTAAAACAGGTTGACAGCACTGAAACTGCATTTGGACATCAGCTGTGCCTTTTCAACACTGGCGGCCAAACTGCCAGCACTGATAAGAGACGCAAATTTAAAAATTCAAAAAAACCCAATAAAACATTAATAAATTTGATGTGAATTTCGAAATTCAAAATAAGATAAAATTTAGGTAAGCATTTTTAAGAAGGCTTAAAGTTCGTCAGCCCACGGAGAGAGAATTTAGAGAAATTTAATCTACAAAAAAATTATATCACAAAATCCAGAAGATTCTAATAAAAGCTCTGTAAACATTTAAAATATTTAATCAAAAGGTGCAAAAGTTCAGAATATCTTTTTTTTGGAAATGTAAATAAAATCGAGCCAGATCGAAAATTTTTACTGGACTGGCAACCCTCGTAATTTCAGCTAAACAGCTGATAGAAATTCGTAAACAGGGAAACACACTACGAATTTACAGCGCTACATTAAGAAACCACTAAAAACATGACACCGTCGCCACCACCCGCAAATCAGCCGCTACAGCCACCACCACCAATGGGTCAAAACATTGCACCCACCGGCGCCTTTCCAGGTAAACTAAAATCTGAAAACAGCTCTTCGAAATGAACCACGTATCACTTTCATTTTCTCTCGGACCAATCAATAGGTTCCCTCACGCCCGGCTGGAACGATCCGCCGCCAATTCACACAGACGGTGCCAACAACTCCAGCAATAGACGACCCCGACTTGACCTGAGAAAACGCGTCGCCTATCCAATGAGTGGCAGTGAAAACAATGTGCAACCCCCGCCACAGCCGCCGTTCTGATGTGGAAGACAGTGACAGGGGAGGATCAAAAAGTAACCACACATTGCAACTGGTTTCTAGACATTTCTTTAAGCACCAACAAATATATACATAGATTGATACAAATTATAATGCATTTATGCAGTTTTTAGCACCATTACCCTTACCAGGGTAACTGAGCACCGTCGTACTGATAGAATCCGCCGTTGTGCGACTCGTTCAGCTTGTAGATAGTGTCCACGATCTGTTTAGTAGTTGTGGTCACCTCGAGTGGGGCATTGTTGCCACCCATGTCGGTGCGCACCCAACCGGGATGCAGACTGACGCACAGTATCTTCTGATCCCGCAAATCGATGCTCATCGATTTGGTGGCCGCATTGAGAGCAGCCTTGGAAGTGCGATAAGCATACATGCCACCATCCGCATTCAATTGTATGGAACCCAGAATTGAGCTCATGTTGATGATCGCAGCCCGGTTTACACCCATGCTCTTAGCCTGGTTGGCCAGCGACGCCTTCTTCAGCAGCGGCAAACAGGATTTGGCCAGCATTATCGGAGCCACAGTGTTCGTCTGGAGCGAATCGAGCAGATCCTGCTGCTTCGTAGCGCCAATGCGCACAGACTTGGTTGCAATGCCGGCATTGTTGAAGAGCACATTCAAACCAGCGCCTTTCGTTATATCCGCAATTTTGCCAACCAGCTTGTCGTACTCGTCAAAGTTCTTCAAGTCTGCATTAATAAGGAGAACTTAAATTAAATGTAAACAACAAGGAGTTGATTTGTTACCAATCTCAAGAACATGGATATTGG
This sequence comes from Drosophila falleni, assembly GCA_035045575.1. Taxonomy (NCBI): domain Eukaryota; kingdom Metazoa; phylum Arthropoda; class Insecta; order Diptera; family Drosophilidae; genus Drosophila; species Drosophila falleni. The sequence goes on along the minus strand of JAWNOV010000185.1, from coordinate 8,354,808 downwards.
AATGCTTTTTGGCCAGGTCCTTCAACTCCTAAAAAATCAATATTATTTAAAATATTTATATTACTCGTTTTATTTTTTGTATATTTTGTTAAGTTGTGATGGCACGATTAATCATATGATACTCATTAATCGATTATTTTGTCGCAATTTAGGATTTAATTAATCTAATATAAAATTAAAAAAATTTAAAAATTGTTTCAAATTTAAAAAATCATTTGATTAATCAATTATTGTAATTTTCTACGATTAATCATTAATCGATTAATCAAATTTTTTGCCATCACTAGTTTGTAGTTTCAGTCTAGCCAATTTTTAATTCTTTAAAAAATAGCTGTTTATGGCTGGAAAGCAGCCGAAAAATTTACATAGATTTAAATTGTTTGGCAACCTTGGCACCCAGAAAAAGAACGAAATTTATTCAAGATCATTTTTAAAAAGAATTCACAGCCTGAGGATCGATTTTACCTATATTTGAACTAGTTCCATATTTATTGCCAAATTATAAAACTGTTAAAAAATCGAACTTTTTTTGTTTATTTAAATAGTGCGCCATGCGCACATTAGTTGCGAACGGTCGATAGATTGTGGCGGTCAGCCGATAAACAGTGCTTTCCATAACTGGAAAACGAGCAGCAAATCCGAAGCATAAAAGCAATTGCAAAAAGTTTACCGCTTATTTCGCATTTGCGTTCGCTAGCGAGAGAGTGTAGCGCGGAGTAATAACTGGTTATTTATTACTGTCATTCGACCAATTGAATTGATATTTGAGTTGTGGTTGCACTTCCGCATAAAATAGTGTGTTTATCTTAAGTTGAACTGAAGAGTTTACAACAATATTTGGCAATTTCTGTTGATCCTGTTGGTTAGTTTAAAACATTTGCACAAACTGCAAAACATGGCGCCCGTAGACACAAAAGGTGAGTAGCAATTAATGGTGATGCCACAAGACTAGAATTAGTCGCTGTCTCTCTTTTTCTCTCTCTCTGTCGCTTGGTTTCTGCATTATTGTTGTTGCAATTTTTAATTATTCGAGTAGTTTCGATGTCGATGATGTCTTTGACAAATGCGAAATGGGCGTGTATGAGTCACCAGATAAACTTACTTTGGCCTGCTCCAAGTTGCGGCAAGTTGTAAATAGATGCTGCGGCGGCTCCGGCAACGAGTTCAATGCCTTCACCAGACCCAAACCCAAACCACGGTTGCAGCCCGTTATCAAAATCGAATTCATCCTGTTCACTATATGAATCGGAGTTTTGTTATTGCTGCTGCTGTTAACGTTCTATTTCGTCACGAAATCTAATCGGGTATTTGTACTTGAGATTAAGGCAACAACACGAGCACAATAAAGTGTTGAAGCTTTACAACTGACACTGGCGGCAAAACTTTCGTACTGCTGCTCCTCGAATCAATTTGTGGCAATGAGTAGCTACGTTTATGTTAAATGGGTTTATCGCGATACGCGACCGTGCGTTCTCTTTTTTCCACACTTTATTTTGTTTTTTTTTATTATTAGACAAGCGGCCGGTGGCGGCAGCTGACAGAGTTGCCAGAGTTGATTGAAAAAGTAGCAAGAATTCGTAGTATTTGAATATGATATGAATGTGTGGCAACCCTGGTAAAGCAACCAACTGTTGCGCTTTCCAGTCGCAAATATTTATGCAAATTGTTGTTAATTGTTTCTACCGCAACGGTTGTTAATTTATTAGCATATTGGCCAGGCAACTCGGCGACCCTATAAGCAGCCGTCATCTTCATCGCATTCTCTTTTCATCGCGCATTCGCATTCAAGAGCTCTGCTGCTGTTACGTAGCGAGCGTCGCTGCCTACGCTTTCCAATCATTCCAAGTGTTGTGCTGCCGCTTGACGACGACAACAACGACGACCGTCGCGTTTTTTGTGTCTCTCTCTCTATTCGCTAAAGTAGTTGATAACTTTGCTTGGAGCGCTCATCGTCATAAACTATTTGTATATTTGTAAAATTGTAAATTTGCAAGTGGAACTGCAACTGCAGTTGCAAAGTGTACAAAACTAACTTGTGCGAAACAGGAACGTGCCCTAGGCATATATAATATACAAATATGTCGCTCACACTTTGGAATTCAAGATTTTCGATAACTTTGGTGCGCCAGCATTCGTCGATATTTACGTCAGCTTCTTCGAAAATAACAGCTGCAAATAATTCACACTATCACACGATCAATTCAAATTCCCAACTACAACATCGAAGAAATCTGACAACTATGAAGCCAACAAACCAAAGTGCCGCTGCAGACAAGAGTGGCAATAAGCGCAGCTCTCAATCAGGTAACCGAAATGCACGCAATACTTCCCTCGAAAGTTCCACCAGTGATACTGGTCTCAATGTGCCGCCTTTTAATCATCCTCATTGCGATAGACAAGCCATGTACCAACAGCCGGTGCGAAAAGTTAAGCCCCTTAGAGGTAAGCTTCATTCCCCATTCCCATCCTCATTCCAGTTTCCAGTCTGTCGATGTTATGTATATCGATCACTTTTTTCACAATCAGTTGGCAACGCGATAGCCACAGTGGCGGCTTTTATTCTACTCTTTATTTCTATAAACTTTACTGTATCCCTTTTATCTCTTACACTTTCACACGTCTGTACGCACATACATACATATGTATGTATGTACATATGTTTGTTATGCAATAACTATTGTTAAGCGGTTCGCGCTTCTACGCACGTACCTATCGTCTTACTTATCGAATTTCATTTGGTTTTTGTCGGCTTTTGCTTGTTACAATTAGCCTATAGGCTAATTTTGCACTGTCATGTTTATAGCAATAGACTACGAGCGGGGAGTAGTGAAAGAGAAGGTGGTGCTAGGGCCGCAAATAATGTACATATAAACATATATAAATATACATATATATATATATGTATGTTTGAAAACCACTTTCTAACTTTTATGATCGTTAGACTGGTAATTTCACAAGCTGTCTGAAATGTTCATTTACCCTCACTGATGCATAAAATGTTCGAGAATAATATCTTTGTACTATATATTTCACAAGTACATCATTCAATGCTTATCTACTATAAATAGATTGCATCATTATCGTCATTATCATCATCATCATCATGATCTTCGTCATCATCTTCATTAACACAACGTCATCGTGAATGGCAAAATGCCATCGTGACTTGTTTATAATGCCCTTTCATATAGGGATCGTCTTATAGCAGTCTACAAACTTGTTTATAACAATTGAATGGGTTGATAAGTTATTCAAGTATGTAATGTATATTTGTTTACCCTCTAACCATTAAAAATGGGCAAAAAAGTAATAATGTTTTGGCAGACACCCTAAACTATATATATCATAAAAATCTTAAATTATGTGGTTTTTCTCATTGTCCAAATATTTATTTGACTTGAGTATATTTTTGTCAATGTCTAGTTAACTAAATTAAAATAATTTAAACGAAATATGTATACAAATTATTGTCAAATTCAAAAATTAATATATCAGTTAAAAAAAAACGTTAATGTACAATTCTTATGATCCATATAAGGTACAAACTCATTTAACGTGATAAGGTTTTTATTGTTTCCTTAATTAAGTTTAACGAATAGAGATTTGCGCTTATCGCAAAGACCTTCCCTTCCATGTGGACTTTAAGTTCTTTTGACCCGCACTATTTTGGTTTGGTTTTTGTTTTGTAAGCTGATTTGATTAAAATGTAGAAAGAGAAAAACGTGCAAGAGAGTGCCTATCAAGAAATTTGCTTCTCCCCATTTTGCCTTTAATGCGTCATCCTTAAGTGGAAAAAATGCCATTAAACCTTAAATTCTTTTTTATGAAACATGTATATTATAGGGAGTACAGAATATTCAAAAGAAAATATTCAAGTGTACGATTTGTCCGGTCTTTCGAAATATCAAGATTGTGGTGTATTTACAGAGACGTCTTTAAAAATAAATAATCCTTGGCTTCTTTAATTATGTACTTTGATATCTTGTCAGCTATCAAAGTTGACCACAATAGAATTTCAAATGCATTTAATTATTTGCATTGACAAGTAACTTGTCAAACCCCCTTCCCTCTCTCTCCTTACCACCTATTGCTCTGCCCCCATGTAATCCAACACCAACATCGTCATACGCTAATCGTGTAATCGCATAATCGTAACCATGGCAAGCGCAATGGGTCAAAGCAAACCGCACGCCAAGGCGGAGCTCAAAATGATTGCTCCAGTTTGATTTGCACGGCGGGACCTATGTTTATAATTACCATCAACGACAAGGATCAGGACAACGACAACGACGACAACGACAACGGCAAAGACAACGAGAAGGCGGGACCAAAAACAAAAAAGAGGCTTCAGTTGAATTAGAAATTGCTGGGCAAATGCATCTATTTGAATTTGTGCCCGCTTCATTGGCAGATGCTCAGCCGTCAGAAGGACGTAGCATTTATCGCTCAGCCTATTTGGATATACGACTGCGTCAAAAGAAGCAAGAGAAGGAGATGATGGGTAGCAGCTATTCCCAGCACACAGAACTACATTAAAAATTCCCATATATATATTTAATATTTGTATTATTAATGTCTTGCAATGTTTTTGTTAATTTTGCAGGTAACTATGATTACGATCTGGTTGTGATTGGTGGCGGCTCTGGTGGATTGGCCTGTGCCAAGGAGGCTGTGGCCCATGGTGCACGTGTTGCCTGTCTGGATTATGTGAAGCCAACACCAACTGGCACCAAATGGGGCGTTGGCGGCACCTGTGTCAATGTCGGTTGCATACCAAAGAAACTAATGCATCAGGCTTCGCTCCTGGGTGAATCCGTGCATGAGGCAGCCGCTTATGGCTGGAATGTGGATGAGAAGATCAAGCCCGACTGGAGTAAACTGGTCACCTCGGTGCAGAATCACATCAAGTCAGTCAACTGGGTGACTCGCGTCGATTTGCGCGACAAGTAAGTGATTCCAACTGTTGGCTTATAACTTATTCCTTATTTCTTATTTCTTATCATTTTCATTTTGTTTTTTGCAGAAAAGTCGAGTACATTAATGGCTTGGGCTCCTTTGTGGACTCACACACACTGTCCGCCAAGCTCAAGAGCGGCGATCGTACCATCACCGCCCAAACCTTTGTGATCGCTGTCGGCGGTCGTCCACGCTACCCGAACATCCCCGGTGCCGTCGAGTATGGCATCACCAGCGATGACATCTTCAGTCTGGATCGCGAGCCCGGCAAGACGCTGGTTGTGGGTGCTGGCTGTAAGTGCATTTTAATTTCACCTCTGTTTACTATTTGATAACATGCTTTTCTCTTACTTACTATTATCAATTTTATTTTGGAAATTTAAACATCTTGGAAATTTAATTGAGATTAAGAGAATCATACTTACGTTTGTTTTCTTTTTGATAACATGCTTTTCTCCTTCTTACTTATCAATTTAATTTTTGAAATTTAAATATCTTGGAAATTCAATTGAGATTAAGAGAATCAAACCTACGTTTGTTTTCTATTTGATAACATGCTTTTCTCTTACTCTAACCACTTTTACTTTTTCATAATTCAAGATTATTTATTATGAATACATTCGAACTTACTGTTATCATTGTATATATATTCATATATACTTCAACAGAATGAGTAAAACATTTTAGTATATTAAAAAACGTCACATAAATGAATTAAAAATAATAAATTAATAAAATAAATACATTAACATTTATTGTATAGTACATACATACATTCTGATTCATATAAAATGAGTATAGCTAAATGTGTACATCGTGTAAGAGTAAATGTCAAATATGCTTTTTTTTAATGCATTCATGCAAGTTTTATATTTATTAAAAGTATTAATTTAATACTATTGTTATACGTCAATTGTTGAGCAGCTGAACAAAAGTAACTTACAATTAAAAATAAAATATAATTAGAAAAAGTCATTTAAATTAAATAAATGTTATATAAATCTAAAATCATAACTCAAAAGATAAAAAATAAGAAACCGAGTTTAGACAATAGTTAAAGTGCATATTCTATTATATGATTATTAATATCACATTTTGTTTATTGCAGATATCGGTCTGGAGTGCGCTGGCTTCTTGAAGGGTCTCGGCTATGAACCCACTGTGATGGTGCGTTCAATTGTGCTGCGCGGCTTTGATCAACAGATGGCTGGCTTGGTAGCCGCTTCTATGGAGGAGCGTGGCATTCCGTTCCTGCGCAAGACGGTGCCGCTGTCCGTTGAGAAGCAGCCCGATGGCAAGCTGCTGGTGAAATACGAGAACACGGAGACGGGCGAAGTAGACAGCGATGTCTTCGACACAGTTCTATGGGCAATTGGCCGCAAAGGACTCGTTGATGATCTGAATCTGCCCAATGCCGGTGTGTTGACGCAGAAGGACAAGATCCCTGTGGACAGCGAGGAGACGACCAATGTACCGCACATCTATGCTGTTGGTGATATTATCTATGGCAAGCCGGAGCTCACGCCTGTCGCCGTGTTAGCCGGTCGCCTGTTGGCGCGTCGCCTCTACGCGGACTCGGATCTGAAAATGGACTATGCGGATGTGGCCACCACTGTGTTTACACCACTGGAGTACGCCTGCGTCGGACTGAGCGAGGAGGATGCCGTTAAGGCATATGGTGCCGAAGAGATCGAGGTATTCCACGGCTACTACAAGCCCACGGAGTTCTTCATTCCCCAGAAGAGCGTGCGCTATTGCTATGTCAAGGCTGTGGCCCAGCGAACTGGTGACCAGCGTGTCTATGGCCTGCATTATTTGGGCCCCGTGGCTGGTGAGGTTATTCAAGGCTTTGCTGCTGCAATCAAGTCTGGTTTGACCATTCCCACGTTGATGAACACGGTGGGCATTCATCCCACCACCGCGGAGGAGTTCACCCGTCTCAGCATCACCAAGCGCTCTGGCTTGGATCCCACACCCGCCAGCTGCTGCAGCTAAGCAGAGAGAGAGAGCTCCCAACTCCAACACGCCCAACAACAAACCCCAAACAACAAACAAACAAATGCAAAAACAAACATGGCCCAACTCTCTGGGAGTCACCAACGAATTAGACAGTTGCCGCTGTTTAGCGATAGAATTTCAAGTTTTAATCTAGTTTCGATAGAATCACACAACAAACACAATACACACACACACACACACACACACGCATACAATAGCTGAGTTAATGCACAGATTGGCGAGATTATATGGGCAGGACTGTGGCTTCAGTCCAACTGAAGTTGAGATTGTACGTGGAGCGTCTTCGAGAAAATGGGTCTTGACCCTTTTCAACGTCCGTTGATTTTGTTGTCTCCTGCCTCATGCCTCTGTGCGGCATGCACTCAAAATTAGAAATTATGTTAACGTGAGAATTAAAATATGAATGAATAAATCTGTATTTTTACGGTAGAAAAATATAATTTTTCACCCACTTACAACGACTTTGTGTACATTATTTAATGAGATCTATTTTTTGCATTTACATATACTATAATTATGATATAATCAACAAGGTTATTGCGAATCAATAAAATAAACTCAACATGCCTAGTAATACCCTTCAAGAGCCTATTTTAATTATGCTACCAAATGTAAAAAACATTATAGGAGGCGTTGCAGACCTTGTTAAGTATATATTAGGGTACATCGAGGACATAAACGTGATTTTAGAACTATGGTTTCTTTGTGAAAATATCTCAGAATTGTCCGTAGATTATGAATTTGGGTAAGCATTTTTATAATTTGATGGGCCTGATTTTTTTTATTAATTTATTTCTGATTTTAATAATTGATGCTATACGGACTTTATCCCCTATTTTTGTATGCCGTATCTGGGTCTTTCTCTCCTTTGTTGTCCGCCTGCTAGTGCATCAAAGATCGTAGGGAAAGCAGATTCCTTACCGATTAACTTAACTGTTAAGTTAATTAAGAAAAAATACATCCTTCAAGTTTTAAAGACTTTTGAATGCGAATTTATACTGAATCCACCAAGAAATGGTGAAATGCTTTTCGAAATTTTAATGCAGTTCTATCAAATCTTAGACCTGCCGAAGATAGACTTTCAAACATAAAAAGTTGGTAACCGTAACTGAAATCCAGATCATCTGATAGAGAACTGTAATCTATGAAAGCCGGAAGTCAAATAGCATAGACCTAATAGATTGCGTTCTTATAGCTGAATTCAGTACCACAGCTGAGTCATAAATAGTCTAAATAAATGGGTATTTTTTCGGTTTATAATCCTGATCCATTCATAATAGTATTGCAATAAATCAAGTATTAAATTAAAACTGCTGTGTCCTGAAATATTTTCGAACCTCTTCACACTAATTCGAGTGCACTGTATTTCAACATATTTAAAAGCGAGATAGAGATATGGAAGCAGGTATATTTACGAGTACGCTAAACTGCAGAACTCGTGATAAGCATTGATATATATTTAAAGTATTGTATTTTCTATTTCACGTTTATTTTGCGTTTAAGTTTTTTTGTTTTTCTCCTAGTTTCGTATTGTATAATTGTTTGTTAACAACAATATCAATGACATTTACAAATTGCTCGCCGTCCGCTCAATATTTTTTTTAAATAGCATCTATTGCATTCGTTTCTGCTGCCCATCCATCAATCTCTGTTCGGTTAAGTTGAGTAAAGAGCAAAATGACAAGATACCAATTTAAAAAAAAAAAAAGAAACAACATTAATTATTTAATATTTATGTTATATCAGATCAGAACTGCATTCGCATCCGTTTAGATGGCTGCACTCTGCTTGGCCGATTCATCCTGTCGCTGCTGCTTGTTGACTGCGGATATACACTTGGCCATGGTTGGCGAGGCGCGGGAAATGGCATCGGTCATGAAATAATCGCGCAGTTCCTTGAGCTTCACGTCGATGGCGCCGCCACTGATGGATTTGCTCTGCATTAAATGTATAAGAAGAATTAGTTAACTACGGGACTACAAAAGCGTAAGTGGCTCCTTACGGGTGTTGTCTGTGCGCTGGCTTCGCTGTTGGCGGACGGCACAAGCTCGCCGAAACGCGTCAGATGTGGTGCAATATCATCGAGGCGAGAGCGCAGCTCATCGAGTGTGTCAAAGGCCAATGGTTTGCCCATAATCTCTGAGAGAGCGCGCAGAATCTTCCAATCCTCGCGTGCCATGCCTGGAGGCGACACGCCTGGCAATGTTTGCTGTGATCGGCCCTCTGTGTTAACATAGATCGCTTGCTTCTCCGTGTATGCAGCTCCTGGTAGCACAACGTCGGCAATGGAGGCACCATTGTCACCATGGGATCCAATGTACACAACCACACAGTCCTTGGGCAACTGATCGCGACTCAATTTACCCGAATCGGCGTTCAGCAGGAACAGCACCTTTGGCTGTGCTTGCAACACACGCTGCAGTCCCGGTTGGTAGCCCACATCAAAGGCGCCCACCTGGGCAGCACTGTTATGCAAGACATTGAAGGGATTCCAATCCTAAGCAATAGAAAATTGATGATAATTACAAATGGAGCTAAATGAATTGGAAACAGCGCACTCACCGGCTTCCTCAGCTTCTGACAGTACTCGGAAATGGTGGCATGAATGGCAGCACCATCGGGACGCTCTAGAAGATCAGCGCCAATGATAATCGCTGGCTTCTTAGCACCCTCCAGCACCTTGGAGAAGGCATGAGAGCCGCTGCAGACATCCTTAATAAGACCAGCATCGGCGCCCAAATTCTGATGCTCGTAGGACAAATCGATGTTGGGTCCAATGGAGGCAATCTGCAGCTCATTGTGTACGTAAGCCTTGCGCAGACGTGTGTTGACCAGTGGTGCCTCGTAGCGGGGATTTGTGCCCACGAGCAGGACAGCATCAGCAGTCTCCAGACCTACAGACAAAGATTAATGCAAGGATTATATGAGTGACCTGACCAGGTGTTAATCCTCACTAACCTGCAATGGTGCTGTTAAGCAAATAGCTGGAGCGCACATCGATGCCGCTGCCCTTGATAAAGTCCTGTTCGGTGACCAGGTTCTCACCGCCCAGGCGATTGACCAGATCCTTAAGTGCTACCATTGCCTCCACATCGGCCAGTTGGCCGGCAACGCCAGCAATCTGGCCATTAGCCTTCTTCAGAGCCTTGGCCACAGCAATCAGAGCACCCTCCCATTCCACAGCCTGCAGTTCACCATTTGGCATACGGACCATGGGCGCCACAAGACGCTGACGCTTCAGGCCATCGCAGGCGAAACGCGACTTGTCCGCCAGCCACTCCTCGTTGACGTCCTCGTTCTCACGTGGCAGGATGCGCAAGACCTCATTGGTGCGGGTGCTCACAACGATGTTGCTGCCAACGGCATCGAGCACATCGATGCTGCTCACTTTGCGGATCTCCCAGGGACGTGCCACAAAGCTGTACGGTTTGTTGGTGAGTGCACCGACCGGGCACAGATCAATCACATTGCCCGAGAGCTCGGTGAGGAAGAGCTTTTCCACATAGGTGCCGATTTGCATGTCATTGCCGCGTCCTGTGGTGCCCAGATCATCGACTCCGGCGATTTCGGAGGCAAAGCGCACGCAGCGTGTGCAATGAATGCAACGTGTCATAATTGTCTTGACCAGCGGTCCAATATCCTTATCCTCCACAGCACTAAAACAAAATGTAACGATTTCAGTTAAGATTACTTTGGTAACATTTCATGCTTACCGCTTGCCCGTGTAGTTAATGTCCGTGAAACGCGAGCGATCGGAGCCAAAAGCCATGGCCTGATCCTGCAGATCACATTCACCGCCCTGATCACAAATAGGGCAATCCAGCGGATGATTCATGAGTAGAAACTCCATGACGCCCTCACGGGCCTTGCGGGTCAAATCGGAGTTGGTCTTGATGCGCCATCCCTTCATCACAGGCATGGCACAGGCGGCCACTGGTTTCGGTGACTTCTCCACCTCCACCAGGCACATGCGACAATTGCCGGCGACGGCCAAACGCTCATGATAACAGAAACGTGGAATTTCCACACCAATCTCAGCCGCAGCCTGTAGAGGATTACACAGATAACAGAAACAATGGATTTAAATGAATATATATTGATGTAAGCATATGTTTATTGTATACCTGGAGCACTGTAGTGCCGGGCAACACCTTCACGGGAATATCATCGACAAACACTTCGATCTTCTCGGGCGCCTTGGCCGGTGTTTGGGCCACGACGGCGCTGGTGCGCACCGCTCGGCTGGCGATCTGATGTGTGGGTGAGCCGAGTGCGCCCAGCGCCTTCACTAGCGGTGCACGTATCATATTTTCTGCAACAATACAATTGACAAACTTAACGCACAATTACATAAGTTGCAAGCAGGCCAAGCAGCCACTTTCGACTATTTATCGATTTGTTGCTGACAGGTTTTGCTTGCATGCCATTGCCATCTTAGCTTGGCAATTCATTTGAGCTCTGCGGGGTCAACACAAACAAAACTTACCGATATGCTAGAAAATATTTAGCAGCGCTACAAAAATTTTTTAATGCCGAGCAGACAACTTTTATTATCGCTTTTGACAGTCGTACTGTAACAGTGCGCAGGGTTGCCAGCTGTTTGGTTGACAGCTGTCTTAATGCGCGCCGCATTCAAACAGCAGATGATTAGTATGCTCGGCCAAAACAAATCAATTTAATATCATCTATATGCATTTCAAATTTAAATATATTATAAGGAACAGCAATGGGAAGGTGCGTATTTAGTTTAATTTAAGCCAACTGTTGTAAGCCACATTGTATTTGCAATATTAGGTTTTGCAGCCCTGCAATCGTAAGCGACATCTGGCAACGCTGTTTTGCACAGCTGTTTTGTGGTTTGTTTACTTCTTTTGTAGCAGCTGCCATTCACATGTCGCCGGCAACGTGTGGCAAACTTGTTTGATTTTCAACCAGAAATTCAAATTGTATTTTCAAATAAGAATTGTATTAAGTCGCCAGCAAAAAAAAACTCAATTGTAATAATAAGCTATATTAAATGTTATCAGTGTGACACAATTCATTCAGATGCAGTTGAGCTGCATTCATTTACCATTGTTGGCGCCACACACACACACATACATATGTAGATAGACAAGCAACGCATTTGGCGTCACATTGATGAGACTGCGGCGCCACAAATCAGATCTGTTAAATCTGATTAGACAACGGACATGAGAGTCACGCGAAAAAAAACATACAAATAAACGATAGCAAGGATGATGATCATCATAATGATGATGATGATGACGCTTGGGAGGTAGCCACGATTTGTGCCTAGTCTGTTGTCTGTTTGCCTGTTAATCAGATAAAAATATGTTATGACGTACCAGACCAACTTTTCATTGTTAATTGAGCAGCGTTGGCGGCAGCGGCAACAGACGCCGCATCGAAGCCGGCAAAAAACCTTTCTGACTAAATCTCTGACCGAACCCGGCCCTGAATGAGAGATTCGAGATTGAGACGTGCTTGAAATCTGTTGGCATCACCAACAACAATCGAGCAGCAGCAGCAGCAGCGACGTTGGCGTTGGCGTCGCCGACGATGCTGCGTCGCGTCTAGGCTGGCGTCTGCTTGCTGTCGCGTCGCGACGCGCCCCCTCCCCCTCACCATGCGCGTGCATCAATGCTCTTATCTTGTATCTCAGTTTGTTTTTTTCGTTGTTTCTCCTTTACTTTATCGCATTTGTATCTGCTGCTCATGTACGACTCTCCTCATTGTTGTTTGCCATTGTTGTTGTTATTGTTGCTGCTGCTGCCACGCTCCAGACGTGTCGCCACAATTTGCCGCCAAACGCCGCCGCCATTGCCGCATGGCGCCTAATAATCAAACGGGGCGCCATACAACAAATTTTTCAAAAATAACGTGCAACAACGTCGACGTCTCTGTCTCTGTCTCTGTCTTCGTCGACGTCGACTAATAATGTGATTTGTTCTTGTGGCTATTTTTGCGCGCTTGGTTAATGGTTAATGGATGTTCTCCTGCTCTCCTTGTCTCGACTGGACTGGACGGGACTGAACTGGCGTCGAGCATCGTTGTTTAGAGTCTTAACAATGTGATAATTTTCAACAATTTACTCCTCATTTTATGCTGCCGGCGTTTGTGTTTTCCTCTGCGTTTAACGGTGTCGTCCTTGATGTGCAACAACAACAACAACAACTGAGGATCGGATCGGATTCGACGGCGCCGCCTCTTCATTTATGGCAGTTTGTGGAAAAGACAGAGCAATCTTAAAATATGCAAGATATGATTATAATTATACATACAGCAACAACAAATAATACTACTCCAAACGATGACAATGCTGATAATGGCCCAGAGAGAGAGAGAGAGAATGGGAGAGACAGAGACAGGGTCACTGTCGGCAGTTGCATTTCCTTTCGTAGGGAATTCGCTGGGGGTCACATGCAGCTGACGCGGCAGTAAGACGCCGCGTCTCAGCAGCAGCAGCTTCATTGAGAGCGCCACGCCACGCCGCGACGGCGCTGCCATCAGCAATTTCATTGTAAAAGCTGCGCTGCCGCTGTGAAGCTGGCGTCTCACGACAGCGACAACGACAACAACAACAGTGATCGCGCGTTTGCTGGTTCGGTTTGTCGTTCGGTTCGCTCGTGCGTTCGTTCGTTCATCTTATTCGGCCGGCACTCGTTCGGGTTTTTTGAGCTGCGGCTTTGACTCTGACTGTGTGTGTGTGTGTGTTTGTGTTTCTCTCTATGTGTGCGTGTGTGTGTTACTGGCACTGTTACTAGCATTGGGCTCCCCAATCTTTCCTTCAAATAAAACCAGTGCCCGCTTGCAATTTTCACTTAGTTTGAGTCCGAACGGCGACTGCGCCAGCGTGTCCGTATGTGTGTGCCTGTGTGTGTGAGTGTGTGTGTGCCTGCTTGCGAGTGTAAATGTTGTGTGCACAATAATCTCAATCAAACCGATCGATTGCGTTAAGAATTGAAAATTGAACCTGAATCGATAAACAATCGGCGAACGCGCGCCAAACTTATTATTGTTTTTGTTTTTGTGCTCGCGATTCGATTTGTAATCTCATTTTTTCTGCGTGTGCTTTTTATCAGCAGAGCGCGTGTAGTGCGCATGCGCAACAACAACAAATGCTGAAAAACGGAAACAGAAACTAATTCAAAATCGAAATTCGCTTAGTCATCGAATATTGTTGTTTTTTATATGTGAGTGTTTTTTTTTTTGGTTTAATTTGTTTTTTGCTTTGTTTTACTATTTGGTGTTGTACGAATCTGACGACTTGGACGCCCGAAATTGACGTTGCTACCATCAGCATTTACCTGACATCATCTTAACTTTATAATCATAAGCATTATTTGCATTATCGTCACCATAATTACAACAAGCGACGTCGTCGGCATTTGCGGTTACCGTCTTTACGGGCTTCATTCAGAACAAAATTTAAAAAAAAAAACCAAATAAATAAATAATAAAAAAAAGACAACAATAAAAACGGACAATTACTGAGTAAGTATTCGTAAGTATCTTAGACAGGAACAAAATTGGTTTAGATATTATGAATATAAAATAATATAAGAAATTTTCAAATTCATTTACAAGTAACTTTATCCGATGCCTGAGATAAGAATTTAATAAATTGTAACTCTTCTAAGACAAGCAATATATTCAGTCTACAGTTGAATCCCATATGAAAAAGATACATTTTAATAAGAATATCATTATTGATTAAGTAGATCCGTAATTCGATCGATATTATCACCCACTGATGTATGTACACAGTAAAAAAAAATAATTTAGGGTCAAGTGTATGAGGTTGAAGTATATTTTGTTGTTTTTCTGTCGAAACTTGGAACAGCAAAAAGTTGTTATTTGTTTTGCTATTTTCGTGATCTGACTATTTTCAGTTGTTTCTCTTTTCTTTTCTATTTTTTTTTTTTTGGTTGCCTTTCGGGCAAAACAGTAGCCATATATTAAGCTAATTTCCTGTGTGATCTCAGCCAGCGCACACACACACACACACACGCACACACACACAATAGCAAACTTACCGCACAAGCAAACTTGCAGATACACATATGTATGTATCTGAGAGATACACAAAGCCAGGCGAGCTTAATAAATACCACAAGCAACTCCCAAAAATGGTCAAAATAAACGCGCAGCGCAATTTTGGCTAAAAGCAGCAACAATGTATGAGGCACAACAAATTAAATCAAATTAAATGATTTTATTTATCGTATTTTGTGAGCTGCAGTGCGTCTATCTATCAGTTTCTCTCTCTCTCTCTCTCTCGCTCTCTATCTGTCTCTATCGCTGTGTCTCATTTGTTCTGTCTGTCTGACGATTCGTGGCCATCCCAAGAAACGCCTGTGCAAAATTTATGGCCTGCATTTGTTGTACAACAAACAAGAAGCTGGAGTCAGAGCGCCAAAGCGAGAGCGAGCGAAAGAGTGAGAGACAAAATACAAAATACAAAAAAAAAAAAATAGAAAGAAACAAATCGACTTTGCCATAAAAAATACATTTTCGGCCCACATGCGATGGAACCGACGCGGAGACGCCCGGCACTAAAGAAATTAAAATATGCCTCGAGACGGCGACAACAACAGCAACAACAGCAACAACAACGTTGGCTCTACATATGTATGTGAGTATCGTTGGAGTTACGGGCGATCTGGACAGCCAACAGTGCAGACATAACTCTCCACTGTCCCCCTCACAATCCCCCTTTATCCACCCAGCAAACATTTGTCGTTCCGCATTTTACGTTAAAAGTTTCATTTCATTCATAAAAATACAAACTCTGTGTGTCGACTTGGGTGTATGCGTGTGTATGCGTGCCTGTGTGTGTGTGTGTGTGTGTGTGTGTGTGTGTGTGTGTGTGTGTGTGTGTGTGTGTGTGTGTGTGTCTATGTGTGCGCCTCAATGAATCTACAACGCATGAATGAAAAATATATGTGAATGAATGAGAAGCTTCGACAATGGGAGTCTCGGCTGGTAGGCGTACAAATTGCTTTGGTCTCGTCTCTGGCTCGCTTCAAGTGAAATCTTTTTTTTATACCCAGCCCCCTTCATTTATGCTAGCATAGATTTTTTATTTTCATTAATATTATTATTATTTTTATTTTTTTTTTGCTATTTTCTTCACGTTATAATCTGGCCACATGACTTGTGGGCAGATGATCCATATATATATATATATATATATATGTAAAATTGAGCACTGACATATCAAAATACTCTACTCGTAATACGATTGTCAAGAGATTTATCAAACTAAGAATAAGATCGACCTTTTGATGAGTTTTAAAACGAGTACTTATTTAAAATAGAAAACATAATAATGAAAGCTTTTCAATGATCATTAAAGAATTATTATATGTTAAACTTCATCCATAAATTTAACGAAATTAGGAATATTTCAAAGTTTAAATAGTTGTTGTGATCTTAAGTATTTTTCTTTTAAGTATTGTAGGTCATGATCTAATTGATCATCCATTGATCTAACTAAAAGATTGTTTATTTTCTGCAGATATTTCGAAGAAACTTTTGAGAAATAAAATGATCCACTACAGGAATATTTATTTGATTTGCAATGAAGCTTTATTATATATCTGTATTGAAAAAATAATAAATTGTAATACTTAATATAGAGATTGATATCAACTGTTAAAATCATCTTCTGTAAGTCCAAGGGTATCTAGTTTTCTCCTTATAGAAATTTCGTTTACGATTTTGTTTGCCTTCCTTCTAAGGTATGGAGTATAATTCTCTTTTTCTGGTGAATTTTTTTGTGATTTTTTTTTTATTTTTGGTCTTGAGGTCGCATTATTTGCATACAAAGTCAAGATGATCTAACAGTAGAGCTCTGTTTTGTCGCCCGTGTCGCAAAATGGTGACGATGTTGTTGATCATTATCATGAGATGATGATGTGATCGACTAGCCAAATGTAAAGCGACAGCAAAACGTGGCTAATAAATTAGGCAAAAGCGTCAACAAAGCTGTTGACAAATGTCAATTTTTGAACAGTAACGCCCGCAACTTATCGAATAAGAAAAACACTCAAAAAAACGACAAGTAAATACAAAATCAATATGTATCTAGTATATTAGTGATTATGTTTCAACTAGGAAATTAGATAGTGAAATTAGGTGATTAAAGAAAATAGCCCAAGTAGTGGTGAAACTATTTATGTGAGATCATTTTGCACGTGGGTTGAATGAATAATTTAGTTAAATAAGCATGCGATGCGATTAGATAAATCAAGTAGCTTAAATATTGAATGAGACACCAAAAAAAGAGCTTTCACACGGACGCGTCTCAAGCAGACTGAAAAAAGCTTCAATTGTCACCCTGCAGAACTAAAATTCCCTGCTCTTGATTTTCCCTTACGTTTCCTTGATGTTATTGTAATTATTTTTTTGACGTTTCATTGTTAGTGTTGTTATATTAACACAAAGTAAAAATGTAATAAAAAAAATCAAATAAAAAAACAACAAAAATTAAAAACAATACATTTGAACAAATTTTTTTAGTTTAGTTTAGTTTACACAGAAAAAAATCCGGGATTCTGGGCTAAAATTAGGCAAGTATGAAATACTTAAATCAAGCCCATATTTTCTCATCAAAACTTTAATTTTTGGGGTTCTGTAATATTTGTTTTCAGTTAGATCAAATAATCAAAGCAATCAAATAAAATAATTTTTCTGATTGGGGATTTTTTGGCAGAGTTCCACTAAAAGTCCCCAATGTGTCTTGGTAGGGAAACGTTGATAAATGTATAGGGAAACTTCCTCATTTCTCGTTCCAAAAATCGCAATAATAAATTCGTCAATCGTTTTCAAAAAAACGGCTCAATGTTCCTCAACTTTTCCTCAATATTTCTTTGAGGTCTAGTGAATGTTCCCCAAGTTTTCCTCAATATTTCTTTGAGATCTGTCTCTGCTGGGAATTGATGTGAACGAAAGCACATCAATACTGATGCATTGTTCATTTTGAGTTGAGCGCAGTTAATCAATCAGCATTGCCAGCAATTGCAATTGGCAAGCCAATGAACCATGGCCAACTGAGCTGCAGACAACATCATTGATCAATGCTCTGCGGATGCGGATGTGACTGCATATACATATAGTTGAGGGGAATAGGAATGGGTATTGAGCATTGGATACTGGATACTGTATACTGAATATTGGCCTGTCGTTGTCCAAATGAAAATTCAATCAATTGACTGACATTTAATGGAGGGAGCCGTCAAATGTGATTGATTGATAATTAAAAGTGGCGCCTCTCAGCCGACGCAGTGCAGCATAATGAACAGCGCCAATGGCGATTGCCATATATATATATATATATATATATATATATATATATATATATATAGACTGTCTCTTAAGTCTGGACGACGACTGGACTCGACTCAAACCGAGACTTGAACCAGAGACAGTGACTTAAAACTGAGACTGTAACGCTTTTTTAACATATGATAATGTGGCGCTTGCTAATTTTGTGCGATTCTTTCAAGTTTTGCCGCAATTGCAAATGAGAATGCCTCGCAGCTTAATTCAGGATGGGACAGAGGAAGACAGCGTCTGGAGATTGGAGACTGTAGACTGGAAGCTGAGTTAAACCATCATTTTATTGTCAACATTATGCTCACGCTGGGTTTTTGCATTGAATTTGAATTTAAATTTAAATTACAACGGCGCCTGTTAAAGGCGCCAACCTAATTTGTGTCTCTTTACACACTCTCTTTAACAGTCTCTGAATTTTCACCACACTTGTCAATTTATTAAACAACTTTTCCTGTGAGTTATTTATTAACTCTTTATAATATCGAATTTATGGTCATTGGCCATTCCCGCCCAGAAGAATCTAGAGGAAAATATTTTTTTTTAAGAATTTAATAAATATTAAGTGCAGAATGAATTAAAATGTCAAATAATGATTAAAATGACATTCCACTTGAAAGTCGGTTCAGTTTTGATCAAGTTATGACAGTTTGAAGATGGTCAGACTTTGGAGCTAGTCACTTTACAAGTCCAAATTTTTGTTCAATTTCACATGATTTTTTACAAAATAATGAAAGGTCTCAGAATCAAGTTTAAAGTGTAGTTTTATACTAATTATGATATAAGGAATTGATTTAAAGTGAAAACTTGAGATTTAAAATTTTGAATTTTCAAAATTTCTAAGGGTCCCCCCTTATCATCGAAATCGAATTTTGGTCGAAAATAATAAAATTTTCAAAATGAACAAAATTTGAATGCAGAATGAATTTAGAGGCCAAATCATGATCAAAATGACATTCCACTTGAAAATCGGTTTAGTTTTGATCAAGTTATGACAGTTGAAAGTTTATACCGGTTTCGGTGTAATTCCCTGTTCAAGAATAAAAGTTACGCAGCTTCCAGTCAAAGAAAATGACTTTGATGCATATTTTCTTGTATTTCAAATTCCACTCTTTTTGTCCTTCTTAACTTAAGTTCTGATATCATCTAAGGTTAGTAAAAATAACGCAATAAATAACTTTGGTTTGCTTTTCTTTGGAAAGTATATACGAAATTCGTTTTAGGAACCAGGAATTGAATTTCTTATATGATTTGTATATTTTTCGGCACATTTCGCGCTTGGCAAATTTGAAAGAAAAGATTTTTAATATGTTTTCAAGCTAATGAGCTTTGTTTAATTTTATTAATGGATTTGCCAACATTTATCATAAATTAGAAATCGTGATCGTGATAACAGTGCCAATATTCCCAATACCAATAACAATAACAATAACAATAGCAACAACAACAACAACAAGTTCCCAGCCTTGTATCCAGCTTCAGATTCAGCTCCCAGTTTCATCTTCCAACTGTCTAGTTAGTTTCAGTTGTTGGCTGGTTGAGACTTCGTCTGTTCATCTGTTGAATAATTAAGTTGTCGTGTGTTGCTTTGATAATAACAACAATGATATTGTTGTTGTGTTGTGGTTTTTTTGTGCTTGTCTTTGAAACACCGCATTCAAATTATTTGCTTTATTTTATTGCTCGTCTATCTATCTCATTTTTTCGTTCTCTATTCCTTAGCTTCTTTTGCTTCCACTCTTTTGGGAACTGCCCAATATATTCGCATCCCCCTCTTTCAAGTCACCAAATCTTCTCATCTCCATCTTCATCGTCGTTAGCTCGCCAAAAAGCAAATTAGCTTTTATTTATTGTCTAGAAATAGGTTTTATTTTAGTTTCTTACTTTGTTATACCCGTTACTTAAAAAATAAGTAAAAGGGTATATTGCGTTCGTTGGAATGTATGTAACAGGGAGAAGGAGATAACTCTGACTTTATAAAGTATATATGTTCCTGATCAACATCAACAGTCGAGTTGATGTAGCCATGTGTGTACGTTTAAAAGAATCTCAGAGACTAAAAGAGGTAGAGTTACCAAATTTGGCATGCAGATCAAGTTTGATTCAAATTTTTATGGTTATTTACGCTTTCTATAAATATTATCTATTATACCACCTAATCGCCGCAAGATCGGACAAGTAGAACGGCAGTAATAGCTAACCAAAGTCATTTATATTTAAGGAAACACAAGCACCCAAAAGTATGCAGTAGTTTTTATAAGAGAGTAATTTCTATAAAGTAATTTTATATAAATGGAATTAAGTAACGGGTATGCTATGGTCGGGATCTAGACTATAGTCTTTCCGACTAGTTTATTTTGTGTTTGTTGCTGTTGCATATTTTTGTAGAAATTTATGCCATAATTGTTGTCTGACCAGGCTTGCATCATTCATGGGGCACAACTGTCGGCCCATCGAGTGCAAGTGTCCTGTCCACAATTGAATGTGCAACTCAGCTGCCAATCAGCGGTGGCGCCACAGTCCAGCTACAAATTGCTGCCTCATCAGCAGCCACAACAACAACAACAACAACAGTTGCTTTGTTGCAACAAGCACCGGAAAAACAACAACAGCAACAACTACAACCACAACTACAACAACCACTATAACAACAACTTTGATGAAATGCGCACAATTGAAATTCAATCCCATTGCAATGGCAAAAAAAAAAAAAAAAAAATATATATATATATATATATATATATATATATATATATATATATATATATATATATATATATATATATATATATATATATATATATATATATATATATATATATATATATATATATATATATATTAACCTAAAGCGACGCCAACACTTCTGTGGTTACTCGTTGTTGTTGTTGTTATTGATGTTGTTGATATTAGCTGAGCCAAATTGACTCAAATATGGCATTAATCTTGGATTAATCAGTATACAAGTCATATAAATGAATTATCTGATTAGAGCTTAACGCACTTAGTGAGTTAATTCCATTTATATTAGTCACTTAATGTCGTCTTATATTCTCATGATATTGCATTATTTATAATTATCATATTAATCTAAATAAAATTAATTAATCTCGGCCTATAGAAGTTCTTTGCTTTGGCTATAACATTGCATTGTAATTTAGGTATAATTTCAAGCTACAATATTATAAATAATGAAATAAATCTTGGATTGTTTAGTCTAAAAGTCTTATTAATAACGCGTTTATTAATATTTGATTATATGTATATTTGCACTGAAAAAAGACCAACTTTTAAAATCAAGAACATTCATTTTAAAACACACAGTAAAATAACAATAATAAAATTACAAAGTCAGAATAAAATATTTATATATATATTAAAATAAAACAATAAAAAATTTAAAATTAAGATTTTTTAATCCTTTATTTTATGACCTTCATTTTAAGAACATTTATTCTTTTAATAACAACTTGGTCTTATTTGAAATTTTTGTTAAAAAATTGTATTTAAGAAACTTTGGGTCATGAAAAGGGTTTCGTCACTAGACTTTTACCTCGTAATGAGGTTTTTTGTTTTAGATATCAGAAATTCTGTCACTTTACGACTTTGATAGAAGTTTCTCAATTGAGAATTATATAACACCTTTAACCATATCAATTGTGCACTTTTGTCTTACAGTTAGCGCCCAGGTGGGGAATCGGTTTATGGGCGAGCATATAATGCAATCGCTGCCATGTGCCCACTAATTGCCAAGCTGCTGAGACGCATCGACAA
Organism: Drosophila falleni; assembly: GCA_035045575.1. Taxonomy (NCBI): domain Eukaryota; kingdom Metazoa; phylum Arthropoda; class Insecta; order Diptera; family Drosophilidae; genus Drosophila; species Drosophila falleni. The sequence continues at coordinate 8,332,719 of JAWNOV010000185.1, read as the reverse complement.
CGGCTAAGACAGCCCAAAAAGGAGCAGAAAGAGACAGCAAGACGGGAAGACGGGAAGAGTTAGTGTGATTTGAAGAAATCTACTTGCGAAAATACTTAAGAATGAGAATAAAGCGATTTTATGTGAGCACTCTGCTCTGTCTCTGGTTCAGTTATGGAACTGGCCTTCAGCTTTATGGCCTTCACACAGATGCGCTGCTGGAGGGAGAGGGACAGCTGGTGGTGCCACGACGTGTCCATGCCGATGGCGCCTTTATGACACACACACTCAAGTATGCCCACGATCGGGATCATCGAAGGCATCGGCAACGGCGTAGCGCCGATCAGACACGATCAGAACCAAATGCACAGCCAGAGTTGCATTTTCAGCTGCCGTTAGAAAATGAGACGCTGCATCTGGAACTGACGTGAGTGAAGAACTATTTTACTCTCAGTATCATCATTGTCATTCATTGTCATCCATTGTCATTCATTGTCATTCATTGTCATCCATTGTCTGTTATATTATTGCAGGCCACACAGCTATTTTCTGGCGCCGCATCTGGTTGTGGAGCGACATCGTCGGGATTTGAGAACCCGTTCATCACCCTCGGCGCATCAGCTCAACTGTCATTTTCATGGCAAGGTGCGTGGCCAGCCGTCGGCCAATGTCGCCATATCCACCTGCTCCGGTCTGGTGAGTAAATTTAAAAAAAAAAAACCAAGAGAAAACTTAAAAAAAAATATTGGCACGTTCTTAGTCAAATTTATCGATAAAATCACCAATAATTACACTAGGCAACAAAATCGCACTTTTTGCGAGTTACAGAAACCAAACCCACTTTTTTGGATAGATTTGGGGCCAAAACCGACGAAAAACATTTTTTTTTTTTTTTTATGGAGAGATTTTTTTTTTAGAATTTTTCAAAATTTGGCTTTTTTTTAAATACTTTTTTTCAGAGGTGCGCCCACATTTGTCATCATTACACAAAAATGCCAAAACCGATTTATCAAACCTTTACTTTATCTAAAAGCTAATGAATATATCTATATTTCATTTATACACAGTCTTAGATTTAAGCCAGTAGTTTAAGAGATATCAATTTTTGAATTAAGAAAATGATGATTTTTCCTTAGCTTTTTTCTTAGCTTTTTTCACTAAAAAATTCGAGGAAAATTCGAAACAATTTTTTTACATTTTATTAACTATTTTATTTGCATAGCTGTTGTTATTACGCGTTGTTTAAGATATAATTTATTAAAATCTATGGTGAGACGGCGATATGATATTATGTTGAATCGAGGCATGTTTTTGTCGACTTTTTTGACTTCGTTGTGGTGTGGCATGACCTTTAGTATGAAAATTTTTTGTGTTTTTTGAGATATCCCAACCAAACTTACAGAATTTGAATTTGTTATTGTTTTACACATTTTGACCAAAGTTGGTTCACATCGAACCACTATATCATATAGCTGCCATAGGAACGATCGGTCAAAAATCCATGCTTAGTATAAAAAACTTTTGAGATATTTTAACTAAACTGACAGAATATGTATTTAAGAGGATCATTTGAACTACATAATTTGTTACTATATATTTAGCTATATTAATTACCCATCGTTAAGTATGTTTGCCATTAAAATCTATGGAAAGACGACGGAGTTATTAGCATATAAGCAGTGAAACAAGTTTTTCGAAAAGGTTGATTTTCGACTGATCGGTCCCATGGCAGCTATATGTTATAGTGGTCCGATTCCAGCCAAATTTGGACAGGTTGTATAGGACGATACGAGATTCTTAATTTGTAAGTTTGGTACAGATAACTTAAAAAACAAAAAAGTTTTTCATACTAGAGCTTGCTTATCGACCGTTCGAACTGATTGTTCCTATGGCAGCTATATGATATAGTGCTCCGATTTCAACCAAATTCGGTAAGGATGTGAAGAGCAATTAAAAATACTCAGTTCATGAGTTTGATTAAGTTATCTCAAAAAAACAAAAAGTTTTTCATACAAAAACTTGATTTTCGACCGATCGTTCCTATGGAAGCTATATGATATAGTGGACCGATTTGAACCAACTTTGGTAAGGATGTATAAGGCTTACTTAAATGCATATTCTATAAGTTTGGTTACGATATCTTATAAAACAAAAAAGTTTTTCATACTTAAACTTGATTTTAGACCGATCGGTCCTATGGCAGCTATATGATATAGTGGACAGATTTAAACCCCAATTTGGTGAAGATATAAAGGACAACATAGAATACACAATGTGTGAGTTTGGTTAAAATATCTTAGAAAATAAAAAAGTTTTTCATACTAAAGGTGGATTTTTGACCGATCGTTCCTATAGCAGCTATATTGAATAGTGATCCGATTTGAACCAAATTTGGTAGGGATATATAACACATTTCCATATATACAACCTGTGCGATTGGTTGATATATCTTAAGAAATAACACAACCTTTCATACTAAGCATGGATTTTTGACCGATCGTTCCTATGGCAGCTATATGATATAGTGGTCCGATTTGAACCAACTTTAGTCACAATGTGTAAAACAATAACAAAATCAAATTCTGTGAGTTTGGTTGGGATATCTCAAAAAAACACAAAAAATTTTCATACTAAAGGTCATGCCACACCACAACGAAGTCAAAAAAGTCGACAAAAACATGCCTCGATTCAACATAATATCATATCGCCGTCTCACCATAGATTTTAATGAATCATATCTTAAACAACGCGTAATTACAACAGCTACGCAAATAAAATAGTTAATAAAATGTAAAAAAATTGTTTCGAATTTTCCTCGAATTTTTTAGTGAAAAAAGCTAAGAAAAAAGCTATGAAAAAATCATCATTTTCTTAATTCAAAAATTGATATCTCTTAAACTACTGGTTTAAATGTAAGACTGTGTATAAATGAAATATAGATATATTCAATAGCTTTCAGATAAAGAAAAGCTCTGATAAATCGGTTTTGGCATTCTCGAGTAATGATTACAAATGTGGGCGCACCTCTAAAAAAAAGGAATAAAAAAAAGCCAGATTTTTGAAAAATTCTAAAAAAAAAATCTCACCATAAAAAAAAAAAAAAATGTTTTTCGTCGGTTTTGGCCCCAAATCTATCCAAAAAAGTGGTTTTGGTTCTTGTAACTTTTGGGCTGTTGCCTAGTGTTATTGGTTATAATTATCGATTATAATCGCCGTTAAAACGTCCTAAAAACGATCGATTTTGAAACTTCTTTTTAGTAAAAAAAATAAGAACAAATTTAAAGGTTATAGTACAGTAACTTTACTAAGAGTAAACTCAATTTGAAGTTTATGAGCTTTAGTAACTTATTTCTGATTTCTTAAGTTTTCTTTAACTTTAACGATATACAAATTTTAGTAACTTATTTCTGATTTCTTAAGTTTTGTTTAACTTTAACGATATACAAATTTAACAGCTTGCAATTCAAATATATGAGTTTGTAGTCACTGCTTTCTGATTTTTTTTTATATCTAAGCCCTATAAAATAAAAAAAATTTAAAGATCACAATTTAACATGAATGAATTTGTAGTTTCTTTTAAAAAAAACTTCACAAAATTACATATCTGGAAGTCTTCATAAGTAGAACTTTTTCTTTGGATAATGATGATTTAAGTTAGGGAATATTGACTGTTTTACAAAACAAATTTATAATTATAAATATTTGTAATAAAAAAACAAAAAAAAATCAGTTCCAGCGGTTTATTTGTCTAGTATTTTATATAAGTATCAGTCAGTTGGACAAACAACTTTATATATATAGATATAGTATTGCATGTCCTGTCTAGGGTATCGTTATCTGAATTTCCCTGCTGGAATTTTCTTACTAGATTTACAAGATCAACTGTTTAAATCAGTTTGCAGCAATTGCAAGTTTGTTGCCTAAGTCTTTCGTTTCTTAAAGTGTCCTCTGCCGTTTTTGAATTGTCTTTATCGACCAGTTGGGACACATTAAGACACATTTCTTACTAAATTTATAAATTCAACTGTTTTAATCAGTTTGAAGCAATTGACAACTGTTTTAATCAGTTTGTCAATTGCTTCAAACTGATTTAAACAGTTGACCTTATAAATTAAGTTGCCCAAGTTTGTTGCCTAAGTCTTTCGTTTCTTAAAGTGACCTACCCCGTTTTTTGATTTGTCTTGTCTTGTTGAACAGGTGGGACACATTAAGACGGCCAGCAATGAGTATTATATAGAGCCATCCAAGCATTATGCGGCGCATCCAATCAACGGCCATCCGCATGTTGTGTTCCAGCGTTCCTCGGTGAAGCCCAAGCAGAAGGTAAACGAGACAAAAGACGTTGTGTGGCATAGACTTATTTGTGGCTATATTTGTATTTTGTATAGGCCCCAAAGCAGCGGCGTCGACACAAGCGCAAGCGAAAGGAGCAACGTAACAACAAAGGACACGTGAGCAATTGTGGAACACGTGAACCAAGGCCAAGAATGGAAACACGTCTGGAGTGGCAGCCAAGTGGCAAGTTCAAGATACAAGGAGGTCGTCAAGTGCGTCGGCCGCATCATCGCAATCATCACAATCATCACAATTATCACAATTATCACAATCATCACAATCATCATAACCATCATAAATTCAAATACGACACTCAGTCGGAGTTGCATCCTAGACAGCGGGACAGACGTTCAATAAGCAGTCCACGACACGTGGAGACACTAATTGTGGCAGATGCAACAATGTCGGTATTTCATAAGGATGTCACTGGCTATTTGTTGACTATTATGAATATGGTATCCGCATTATACAAAGATCCCAGCATTGGCAATGCCATTGAGATTGTTGTGGTGCGCATTATTGAGCTGCAGGATAATGATACGGAACCCGAGCTAAATCTAACGCAGAATGCGCAAAAGAATCTCGATCGTTTTTGCAGGTAAGTGACACAGACAGAAATAAAGGTGTCTCTCTCAAGCGTTTTAAGTGTTTGCAGCTGGCAGCATAAACATAATTCGCTGAGCGAGAATGATCCGCATCATCATGATGTCGCCATACTGATAACGCGCAAAAATATTTGCGGCAACAATTGCATGTAAGTACACAGAAAAAAAAGACCAAGTTCTAAAATCAAGAACATTCATCTTAAATATTTTGTTCTTAAAATAAGATTATTTTAAGACCAAATTACTAAAACTAAGATTATTATTCTAAAAAATCTTAAAATCTAAATATAGAATAAAAATCTTAAACTGTTAGAAATGTATAAATAGGTACTATTTCGTGTCAAAAAAATTGTGGCCCCGTGGCGCTCTGGTTAGAGAGGCCGCTTCAGTTGTGAAGCAGCAGGCCGGCGGTTCAAACCCCACTTGTATCAAATTTATACAAAACTTAAAACATTACTAAAACGGAGAAAAAGGAAATAAATCAAAATTTAAAAATATAAAAAAATTATAAATATAAAAAATAATTTTTATTTATTCTACATTTTGATTTTAATTTTAAGAACATTTATTCTTAGTTCTGAGACCAAAATCTGGATTTTAGCACATTTTTTTTATCAGTTATAACTGTTGCATGTTGACTATAACTGATTGCTGATTGCTCATTTGTTTATTTTCTCTAACTGTTTGCAGGACTCTGGGCTTGGCCAATGTGGGCGGCATGTGCAAGCCAAAGCAATCGTGCAGCGTCAACGAGGACAACGGCATTATGCTCTCCCACACGATCACGCACGAATTGGGGCACAAGTAAGTCGCCACTTCCGGCATGCCAATTTGATGCCAATTGATGTAGCCAAAACATTTGCATACACATTAGAGTGGGTCAAGTTTTTTTTCACGACAAAGCGGATATCAGAGTTGTGTCCATAAGCATTATCATTACTTTTTAATTAGCATTAAAAAAAGTAGTGCTAATGAAATTGATTTTCACTAGCATTAAAAAAAAGTAGTGCTAATAAAATTTATTTTCACTAGCATTGAAAAAAGTAGTGCTATTGAAAAATTATTTAATTGGCATTAAATTAAAAATTTTTCGATGACAGTAAGTAATGCCAATGAAAACACATTTTAATTAGCATTAAAAAAAAAAATTATTTTGAAAATTAAAAAAAATTAGAAAAATTTGGAAAATTGTTATTGCGATTGCTTTTCCGATATTTATCCGATAGTCTTATCTGATAGTCTTATCGAAAAATATATCGAAAAATATCAAAAAATATCGAAATTCGATATTTTTATTCGAGAAAGGTTTGCAAGTGTTTTGTATGGCGAAACTGTCTATTATGCAAAACTTACCTCAAAAAGAAAAAAAGCACAGATATAGGCCGAATTATAATGAATTTAGAGATAAGAATAAGTTGGCGGTCTTAACTAATTTTTTTAAATTGAATTTTCAACATTCAATAGAAAAGTTTATTTTGCTTTAATTTTAAAACTCAGCTAAAACGAAACCGCCAATTTATACTTATCTCTAAATTCATCATAAATTGCCCTTTATTTGACTTTTTAATTTTTTTTTTATTTTTGAAGTAAGTTACACCTAGTGGACAATTACCAATATATTAAATAGTCTTAACTTCTCTGTAAAAAATGGAAGCTCGATATTGATTTTAGATCCATGATTTCTTAGACAATTCTTCTTATAATTTATCGTAGATTACGAATTTCATAACCTCTTTGTGCATTTTTTTTTTCTCCATACAAATTGACCCACTCTAATACACATGCACCAAACCAACATAAATCCAACATGCAACCCAATAGACACAACTTGTTGGCCAACATGAAAATGCACTTGCAGCCAGCAACTCACAAGTGGCAAGTGGCAAGTGTGGCATGCGGCCAACGCACGCAAATGCATCAATTGATCGCAGCCAAAGATTTATGTGCAGCTCAAATTGGTTCAATGAATGAATCAATGCAATGCAAACTGCATCAAAATGAATGAATATCAATGAATGGCTGACTCGAAGTGGACGCGACGGATGCTTTGACACCTGCGTGTGTTGTGACAATGATCGCCTGCGTTCCACGCCCACTGATCACCAAAACACTTGCCCCTCCTCTCTCCTCCCCTCCCTGCCCCTATATTCCCCCTCCCCGCCTCACTTGTTGGTTGCCTCCTCCGCTATTCAAACTCAATTAGTCGCAGACCAAGTGACAAAACACACACACACTCATAACCAGGGATGGACACTCAAATCACTGTTTCGCGACTTTAAACTGTGATTGTTCATCATATAATCACGGCTAAAGGTATCGTTACTTTACTGATGGCTTTAAGTCACTGTATCGCGACTCTTAACTGTGACTGTTCATCATATAGTCACAGCTAAAGTTATGCCTTTAAACGATTAAAATTGCAAAATTAAAAGAAAAAACTATTTTTTTTTGCATATGGTATGTTAGACTTAAGAAGTATTTTCGTATAAAATTAAGTTAGTAAGATCTTCTTCACAGTAAAAAGCCGTTAGTAACGATACGATCAATTTTAGCCGTGGGTATTAGGATAAACTAAAAAAATAAAAAATAATGATGTTTAACCCTAAAAACCATAGTTTTAAGATTAATTTCTATCAATTTCCCGCTTTTTGAGTAAAAAATGTATTTTTTCGAAATTTTAATCATGTTATTAGCGACTATCGAGTACTTCAACTCGATGATTTTTTTTTGACGATCTATCGAGTTGATTTAATCGATTTCAAAAAATAGTCTACAACTCACTAGGCACTGTTTATCGTAGTTAATTTGTTAAATTGAGTTTGATCGTTAAATTTTTGATGATTGGCTGTAATAAATAACTTACAAAATTGCTAAATTCTAAAGAAAAAAACATGAAACCGATACAAGAAAAATAAGATATGTAAAAATAAAACGCGTGTATTTGTGATTACAATTGCGTTTTTGAATTTAAAAAAAAATTTTTTTGAGGGAACTTGATATTTTTTAATCGATCTACTACTTTTTTCGATAATTGTGCAGCCCTGAAAACACAAGCAGTGTATAGGAAAGGGGGGATTCAAACGTTACCATTTGGTAGCCAGAGGCAGTGGCTGTCACAGTTGTTGCACTTGTCCGTCTGTACGGCTGTCCATCCGTCCGACTGTCCGTCCGTATGTCTGTCCGTCTGTCCGGTTTGTCGTAGGCTTATCTCATTTCGTGTTCGTGCCAAGTGGATTTTTGTAAAAACGCCTTATAAGCGCAGCCAAGTGCCCGTCAGTCTGGCGTGTTCTGATTGAGTCAACCGGCCAGATCAGCGGATCACCAGATCATAGGAAAGTTGTTGTTGTTATTATTATTGTTGTTGTTGTGCAATTTAGGTTTGATTGTCGCGTTGGGTTGCCCGGTCATCGTCAGGTGGCAGCCACTGTACTAACGATATGCTGATTCACTCTCTCTCTTATTATGTGTGTGTGTGTGTGGTTGTTGTTGTTGTTATTGTTGTTTTTGTGCTGATTTAAGCACTATTCTAATAATCCGGTTTTTCACTTGCTTTCGTATAGTCGCACAGCGTGGCACAAATTGCTTGTTTGTTATTCGTTTCCCAAAGACAATACAAATAATAATAAATCTAGGCAGTTGGGTGGCAAGGGGAGATGTGAACTAAGTTGTGTTTTGATGGCATATGGGCAATTCTTTAATGTCCAATTTGACAATCATACGCATTCAAAAACTTTGATTTCCCATAACTTCATAAAAAATTAATCGATTTTTAAGCGGAATGTCATTATGTTCATGATTTGGTCTCGTAATTGATTCTGCATTTGAATTTTTGTCATCCAGAAAATTTTATATATTTTCGATTTTTATCAAATTTTCTATATCTACCCCTTGACATTTTTTCGAAAACTTTGATCTCTCATAACTTTGTCAAAACTCAACCGATTTTCAAGCGGAATGTCATTTTGTTCATGATTTGGTCTCTAAATTGATTCTGTATTTAAATTTTTATCATCTAGAAAATTTTATATATTTTCGATTTTTATTGAATTTTCTATACCTACCACCTGACACATTTTCGAAAACTTTGATCCCTTATAATTTTTTTCATTTAAATCATGGGATTGATTTCAAAAATTGAAAATTTTAAATCTTAAGTTTTTACTTCTAATCAACTCCTTATAACGTAATTAGTATATAATGACTCGTTTCGTCATCTGATTAAGATTTGCTTAAATATAATGAAGATATAATTTAAATCCGTTTTAGGAATACCCTTATTATACGCTTAGAAGTCTTTCGTGGCTATAAATATGAATGCAACGAATGTTTTTTTAAAAATCAATGTTCTCTATAATCTTTATTCTTCTGTAAATAAATCTAAGCACTTTTGTAAACTATTATTCTGTTCCGATTGACTCAAAGTATCTAATTTTTTTTTATAGCTTTGGAATGTTTCACGACACGGCCAAGATTGGTTGCCATCCGAGGATGGGTTCGATAGTGCACATCATGACGCCGACATTTGGGGCGGATACGCTGCAGGTTTGCTGGTCGAATTGCAGTCGCAAGTATATCACCCACTTTCTCGAGTAAGTAAATTAATTTTAAACAAGGACCGTAAATAATGATAAATTTTTTTTAAATATAAAAATCATTTGATAAAAAAATAATGATTAATTTTGATCAACAAAAATAAAACTCAATAATAATGATTATAAATGATTATTAATTTTTTTTTTTTGATCAAAATAAAACTCAACAATTCATTATTTTTGAGTTTTAGTTTTTTGATCAAAAATAATAATGATAATCGGTGATGAAAATCGTAAAAATCATTATATAATTATTAAAGAGTGATTTTTAAAATAAAACTTAAAATGATTACGATCCCTGATTTTAAGTGATAGAGTTCATGTTAAATTTTCGTTGCAGCCAGGGATTGGGCGAGTGCCTGGACGATTCACCGGAGAACTTCAATGAGTACAGCTATCCGGAGGCGTTGCCCGGAGAGCGTTACAATGCAAAGCGGCAGTGCCGCATGCAATTCAATTTGACGACGGACAGCGATGTGGGCGCCTGTTCCACACCCCACGAATTCTGTTCGACGTTGTGGTGTCGCGTCAATGGCGAGTGTGTGACCAACATGCGGCCTACAGCTCCGGGTACCACGTGTGGCAAGAACAAGTGGTGCCAGAATGGCAAATGCGTGCGCATGCAGGAGATGCCGCCCATCGAAGGCGGCTGGGGCAATTGGAGCGAGTGGAGCGAATGCTCACGCACCTGCGGCGGCGGTGTATCTATACAGCAGCGGGAATGCGACTCACCTGTGCCAGCGAATGGCGGCGCCTTTTGCATTGGCGAGCGTAAACGCTATAAGATCTGCAGGAAGAAACCCTGTCCGGAGCACGAGTTGAGCTTTCGGGCCCAGCAGTGTGCACGTTATGATAATGTTAGCTATCAGGGTGCCACATACAAGTGGCTGCCGTTCTTTGACAAGAGTAAGTGCATCCTACACAGGACTTGAGTTTTGACAAAGTTATGAGAGATCAAAGTTTTTGAAAAAAAATATCAAAATTTCTAGATGGTAAAAATTTAAATGCAGAATCATTTTAGAGGCCAAATCATGATTAAAATGACATTCCGCTTGAAAATCGCTTGAGTTTTGACAAAGTTATGAGAGATCAAAGTTTTTGAAAAAATGTCAAGGGGTATTTATAGAAAATTTGATAAAAATCGAAAAAATATCAAATTTTATAGATGATAAAAATTTAAATGTAGAATAAATTTAGAGACCAAATCATAATCAAAATCACATTCCGCTTGAAAATCGGTTCAGTTTTGATCAAGTTATGACAGTTTAAAGTTGGTCAGACCTCGGACTTAGCCACTTTACAAGTCCAAATTTTTGTTCAATTTCACATGATTTTTTACAAAATAATGAAAGGTCTCAGAATCAAGTTTAAAGTGTTGTTTTATACTTATTACGTTATAAGGAGTTGATTAAAAGTGAAAACTTGAGATTTTAAAGTTTGAATTTTCAAAATTTCTAAGGGTCCCCCCTTACCATCAAAATCGAATTTTAGCAGAAAATAATTTTTTTTAAAAGTTAATAAAATTTAAATGCAGAATCATTTTAAAGGCCAAATCATGATTAAAATGACATTCCACTTTAAAATCGGTTGAGTTTTGACAAAGTTATGAGAGATCAAAGTTTTTGAAAAAATTTCAAATGTTAAGCTTTTTTAGCTTTTTTTACTTTATAATTCAAGAAAAACTCGAAAAAAATTTCTCAACTAAGCTTTTTTTTGCAAACCTGCATAATTTTAGCGTCGTTTTAGATATGATTCATTGAAATCTATGGAGAAACGACGATATAATAAAATTTTATAACTATGCATGTTTTTCTTGATTTTTATGACTTCCTTGTAGAGCGGCATGATCTTTAGTATGAAAATTTGTTGTATTTTTTGAGATATTCTAACCAAACTCACAGAATTTGAATGTGTAATTGTCTTAAACATTATAATAATCGTTGTATTTTCTTTTGGAATAGACAATCCCTGTCGACTATTTTGTAGCGATGTGGATGACACAATCATTGCCAACTGGGGCGAAACTGTTCTGGATGGCACACCCTGTACACTGGGAACGAATAATATGTGCATCGATGGCATCTGCAAGGTAAGTTCGACTGGCAACTGATTCGAGATAATCGCCCGGCGTGATCAATTAAACAAGCGTTTTATTCAGAAAGTTGGTTGCGATTGGATCGTTGACTCGGACATGCAGGACGATCGTTGCGGTATCTGTGGCGGTTCTGGTGATCAATGCAAGCCCATAAAGGAGATCTACAGGGAGGCATTTAATGTTAGCGACGGTGTCTACGTCCAGATCGTTAATATTCCCGCTCGAGCACGTCACATACTGATCAAGGAGCTGGCCAATTCGGCTCACTTTATGGCAATTGGGCGAGCTGAGGGCGATGATAAGTTCTATTTGAATGGCGACAGTTTAATCTCCATGCCTGGTGAACTTGAGATCGCCGGTGCTGAGAGCCTTTACGATCGCCAGGACGAGCAGGAGACCATCAAAATACCTCAGCCCATACAGCATTCCATAGCGTTATACGTAAGTGTTAAAAGCAGACACCGCAAATAATGATTATTATTTTCTTATTTTAAGTACAATAATCTCTAACACACACATACACACACAGATACAATCGCAATGGGATTAGTTATAGTTGCTCTGTGTCCTGCTGTCCTCTGTCCCTGTGTCCTGCATTCTGTGCGCTTTAATCTAACTTATTAGAAACGACACTTTAATTAATAGTCAACTCACTCGCCATTCCCGCTCCCACTCCCTGTCCCAGGCCCCTCTCCCAGTCCCTCTCCCAGGCCCCGCTCCCAGTCCCTCTCCCAGACCCCGCTCCCACTCCCTCTCCCAGTCCCTCTCTTAGGCCCCGCTCCCAGTCCCTCTCCCAGGCCCCGCTCCCACTCCCTCTCCCAGTCCCTCTCCCAGGCCCCTCTCCCAGTCCCTCTCTTAGGCCCCGCTCCCAGTCCCTCTCAGAGGCCCCGCTCCCAGTCACTCTCCCAGTCCCTCTCCCAGGCCCCGCTCCCAGTCCCTCTCCCAGGCCCCGCTCCCAGTCCCTCTCTTAGGCCCCGCTCCCAATCCCTCTCCCAGGCCCCGCTCCCAGTCCCTCTCCCAGGCCCCGCTCCCACTCCCTCTCCCAGTCCCTCTCTTAGGCCCCGCTCCCACTCCCTCTCCCAGGCCCCTCTCCCAGTCCCTCTCCCAGGCCCCTCTCCCAGTCCCTCTCTTAGGCCCCGCTCCCAGTCCCTCTCAGAGGCCCCGCTCCCAGTCACTCTCCCAGTCCCACTCCCAGGCCCCGCTCCCAGTCCCTCTCCCAGGCCCCGCTCCCAGTCCCTCTCTTAGGCCCCGCTCCCAGTCCCTCTCCCAGGCCCCGCTCCCACTCCCTCTCCCAGTCCCTCTCTTAGGCCCCGCTCCCAGTCCCTCTCCCAGGCCCCGCTCCCACTCCCTCTCCCAGGCCCCTCTCCCAGGCCCCTCTCCCAGTCCCTCTCCCAGGCCCCTCTCCCAGTCCCTCTCTTAGGCCCCGCTCCCAGTCACTCTCCCAGTCCCTCTCCCAGGCCCCGCTCCCAGTCCCTCTCCCAGGCCCCGCTCCCAGTCCCTCTCCCAGGCCCCGCTCCCAGTCCCTCTCTTAGGCCCCGCTCCCAGTCCCTCTCCCAGGCCCCGCTCCCAGTCCCTCTCCCAGGCCCCGCTCCCAGTCCCTCTCCCAGGCCCCGTTCCCAGTCCCTCTCTTAGGCCCCGCTACCAGTCCCTCTCTTAGGCCCCGCTCCCAGTCCCTCTCTTAGGCCCCGCTCCCAGTCCCTCTCTTAGGCCTCGCTCCCAGTCCCTCTCTTAGGCCCCGCTCCCAGTCCCTCTCCCAGGCCCCCCTCCCACTCCCGCTCCCAGTCCCTCTCCCAGTCCCTCTCCCAGGCCCCGCTCCCAGTCCCTCTCCCAGTCCCTCTCCCAGGCCCCGCTCCCAGTCCCTCTCCCAAGCCCCGCTCCCAGTCCCTCTCCCAGTCCCTCTCCAAATCCCTCTCCCAGTCCCTCTCCAAATCCCGCTTCCACTCCCTCTCCCAGGCCCACTCCCAGTCCCTCTCCCAGCATACTCGACAGTCGGAGACCCCGTACTTACCATGGAAAAAACTTATAATGGAACAAAACTAAAAATAATTTAGTTAACTTAAATGCATATGTTATCAGATTGGTTACGATGTATCATAAAACAAAAATGTTTTTCATACTAAGATTTAATTTCTATGACAGCTATATGTTATAGTGCTCGCTAATGAAATTTATTTATTATTGATTATCTGCAGGCGATCGTGCGCGGCAACGAAAGCAACACGGGCATCTACTATGAGTTCACGCTGCCGGCGTTTAATGTCAGTGCGGGAAGACAGTATCAGTGGCGCCTCAGCAACTGGACAGCCTGCTCGGTCAGCTGCGGGGGAGGTGTACAGCATCGAGAGCCTATCTGCCATGAGAATGGCAAATGTAAGTGACTAATAGCCTATTTCCATGACCACTCACATTTGGCTCATTTGGTCACATTTGGCTCATTTGGTCACATTTGAATGTGGCTCATTTTTGGTGAATGGCAAAAAATCTGCACATTCATTAAGAATGAGCCAAAATGATCATTCGGATTATGTACTGAAACGAAGTACACATTCGGGTCGAATGCTGAAAATGGCATCGATTGAGCCAAATGTGCTGTCGTGGAACAAACTGATTGAATGTAGATTCACAAATCATTCCCTTACAGTGTTGGCCGATAAGCTGCCCTGTTGGACGCATGCGAAGAACAAGCGTCCATTGCGTCAAACTCGCGCTTGTGCCGAACAACAGTGTCCGGCGCATTGGTGGCCCGGACCCTGGCAATTCTGTCCGGTCACCTGCCGTCAGCCGGACACACCGATGCCTCAGAGACGGCGATCCATTGTCTGTCTCGATCAGCACGATGTTGTCGTCACGAATGATCAGTGCAATCTTCTGTCCAGACCAACCGAAACGGAGCCATGTGAGGCAACGCTGCCGGAGTGCAGAACAAAGCTCTGAGCTCTGATCGTTCCTGCAACTAGTTACGATATTGCATAACAAGGACAAGGAAACTATTTATTGCTAACAATAAATCTAAAGCTAGTTTAAGTGAGCTACAAATAAAATTCAGACAGACATGCAATACATATACTTACACATTTATTCAACAAAATTCGATGCAAATTATAAATTGCAAATCGGCTGTTCGAGTGCCCAGCAGCAATAAGTTATTCAAACCTAAGCACAATTCCGAGACTTTCAAGGTACTTCCCCGAATAATCGTTGCATATTAAAATTTTCTTTTTTCTATTCATTCTACTTTAATAACTTATAGCGAATTGTGAAGTTCTTAGTTGGCTTTCCCCAAAAAATTCATAACTTTCGGAGTAGCAGCTCTATTGATTATCATAATGTCTTAGCTTCTGGAATTACCTGAATCTCTTCATATATGTATCCATCCATATTTTAATTAGTTATTGTTTTAATTACTCCTATTCAGTGCTCTAATACAACTTTTCTTTGTATTATGCTTCATATATCACATATAAATTTAATACAACTTGTGGAGAATATAATTTTATAAAATTTGAAGAATTTGAAAAATTCAGTTTAGGTTAAAAATTGTTTGCTTGGCGCACGAACACCGATCGTATTACTGTGACGATCTACCTAAAGGTCTTAAAAATTTAAATACTTTTCAATATGTTTATATTCAACAATTAATGTATTTCATTTTAGTTTTCGAAAAGCTAACTATTCTAGATAGGTAACTTTGGGTACAGTTTCAGCGTATTGTGCCTACCAATATACACTTTATATATATAATTCGATCCTAATGCATGCAGGGCATAACAAATTGTACTTAATTTAATACAAAAAAAAAAAAAATATTTATATATATAGAAAAAAAAGTTAATATAGGATTACTTAATGAGAAAAGAAAAAAATAAATTGTAGAATGTAAGCTATGTAGATATTAGGCATTCTTATGCTTGAATGATGTACGTATATAGTATTATCTATGATCAAAAGTATATTGTATGTTTTTTGAAAATATAGTAAGTGAATAATAATAATAATAGTAATACACAGTTATATGATGGCCTTATGAATGTGAGCTAGTATTGAATGTGGAACTGGATCAATTAGAATCGCGTGTTGTCCGGCATTTTGCGGAAGTAGGCGATTTTATCCTTGGGCACACGATATGCATGCATCCAGCGGCTGCCTTTGCGCAAGGATCCATCGATGCCATCCTTCCACACACCCTGCGGCAGGTAAACTAAAAAAATCAAAAAAACGATCAATTGACAGACTGATTAATTGGCATAATTGATGAATTGATTGATCAGTTACACTAGGCAATAAAATTCAACTTTTTGGCAATTATACGAACTAAACCCATTTTTTTTATACATATGGGGAACTGAATGACAAAAAAAAAACCACTTCCAATTCTTGAAAAATTATGGAATATGCAAGCTTAAAAAAATTCTATACCATAGAAAAAAAAGATGTTTGTTTTATAAAAAATTGATTGATTGGTATGATTAATTGATTGATTAAATAATAAGTTGATTGATTATTGATTAATGAATTGATAATGGATTGATTAGTTAATTGAATATTGATTGCTTGATTGATCAACTGATAATCGATTGATTGAATATGGACTGGTTATTCATTGATTGATTGATTGATTGAATATTGACTGATTGATTGAATATTGACTGATTATTGACTGACTGATTGATTGATTAACTGATAGTCGACTGATTGAATTTGGACTGGTTATTCATTGATTGATTGATTGAATATTGGCTGATCATTGATTGACTGATTGATTGAATATTGACTGATAATTGATTGACTGATTAATTGAATTTGGACTGATTATTGATTGACTGATTGATTGAATATTGACTGACTGATTGTGTATTGATTGATTGAATGAATATGATTATCATATTAGAATTGACTGATAAATGATTGATTGGTATGATTGATTGATTTAATTTACCTTCGCGTTCCTCGCGACCCGCATCGAGAATGGGCGCCACAATTAGCTCCTCGCCAACGGAGAACTCATCGCTAACGATGAGACAGGCGGGATCATGTGGATCGAGCATCCAGAGTGGACGCACCAGTGGCAATCCCTCGTTCATGGATGGACTGAGATATTTCTTGAGCAGTGCTATGACCACCGTCTGACGCACCTCCTTCAGCTCCTGGGCAACACGTGTGACCAGCTCGCTGTGATATTCATCCGGCAAATGACTAAACTGCATCGCCGGCAGAAACGTGGCCAACTGAAGCCAACGGATGAACAGCTCGGGATCGGGAAGCGGTGGCTGTCCCAGCGAATAGAACGATACCATTTTGGTGAGCGGTCGCTGGAGCAGATAGTCGCCACCAATGGCACCGGGCAGCACAAACGGATAACCAATGACGCCATAATTGAGCACGGCGGCCAATGTATCCCTCAATCCCTCCCAGGTGCCATTTGCCGGCGGTGTGCTAAGGAATGTCGGTGGCTTCGGTACCACACTGGCCGTGGACACGGCCATGAGACCGACGCTCTCGAGGCTGCTGGTCAGCATGCGGGCATACATGTCCGGATTATCCAGTGGCTTGCGGCATTGATAATAATGCGGCAGATTATAGCCGGTACCCAGATCCAGATAGAAACTCTTGACGCCATACTCATCCTTCAACCGCTGCAGCTTTTCAATTAACCAAGGCACAGATGCATTGTTGGTTATGTCCAAGACACCGGCACTGGAGCTACTCTTATACCGTGTCAATGCCGGAATGCTGCGCTCCGAGTAACGCTCATAGATGAGCAGCTTGCGAGCAACTGCATCCTTGAAGTTAACGCTATCCGTACTAATGAAGGGTTGTATAGTGAAGACCACCTTAAAGCCACGTCTGTGGAGCACATCAATGGTATCCCGTAGCGTGGGAAAGCGTGCACGATCCACGGTGAAATCACCGATATTCTCCTGCCAAAACTCATTGATCACAATGTGTCCCAGTCCCATGGCAATGGCATTCTCCGAATAATCACAGATGATCGTTTCGTTGAGCGAGTCACGATGCTCCTGATTGGGCATCTGCCACACCGGCTCCTCCAGCAGCGAGTGCAGTTCACCAATATCCTGCTCGGTTAAACCATCCCACAGACTTTGTTGTGTCATCAGCATATGCAGACTTCGCATATCCTCCGTCGTACAGATCTTATACTCCAGCTGTGGCAGCGGCGTCAAGCGATTCACAAAGGTGAAGTCATCATTGGCAGCTCGTAGACAGAATTGATTCTCGGTGCGATTGATGCCCAGCTGGAGCGGAGTACGCTCACTGACCTGCATGGCCACGCCAATGGAATTGATGAAATACCGCTTGACGGCATTGCCAAACTGATGCACCTTATTATCACCACTCGCATAAGGCATAAAATCAAAGTTGGCATAGCTCAATGACCACTCCTGTCCCTTGGTAATGCCACCACCAAACCACAGTCCATTGTCCCGCTTCAGCTCGTAGCAATCCGTGGGCAACAATCCGGGTGTCAGTGCCTGCCATTGCAGCGTATAACATCGAAAGACCTTCTTATCCTCAAAGTTCATGTGAAGACGAGCGATTCCATTCCATTCAATGCACACGCTTCCATCGCTCCGACGATGATCCTCGAGGCAGTGAAATGGCGCCGAATCGCTGCCCAGTGTAACACCCAAATGACCATGGATCACCTCCTTGTCGTCGTGGCTCAGTATGCGAAAGATGCGATCCTTCGAGTTGAACTTGATCTTCTGGAAATAGCTCTTTGTCAGCACCTGCTGATGGTAAGCAATGTACGCGTAGCCGATCTGTGGAAGGTACACTTATTAATTCCAGTTATATCACTCAAATCAACTCAATGATCACTCGATGATCACTTACCAGAAAGATGATGATGAAGAACATCATGATCACAAAAATCTTTATTTTGTAGTCTTTAGTCTCGCGCTTCTTCTTGCGTATCATCTGTGGAAAGGCCTGTCAAAACAGGCATCGATTAACTTACAATCTTCAAAAAGAGACGTCTTATAGTCTGATTTCTGATTTCTAAATAGTTCCTTGTTTCTTTGTGTACTCTTCTAGATTCAGTATTATCTCTTATTTCTTCTCTATTCTTTATTCTCTCTTCTTTCCTCTTCTTTCTTCTTTCCTCTTCTTTCTTCTTTCCTCTTTCTTCTCTCTTTGCTCTATTCTCTTCTCACCTCACTCAGCTCTCTTCTCTGTACTCTCTCCTTTCTTCTCTCTTTTCTCTCCTCTCTCTTCTTTCTTCTCTCTTCTCCCTTTTTCTGCTCTCTACTCTCTTCTTTCTTCTTCATTATTTCTTCTCTTTTCTTTCTACTCTACTACTACTCTACTACTCTACTACTCTACTACTCTACTACTCTACTACTCTACTACTCTACTACTCTACTACTCTACTCTCCACTCTCCACTCTCTTCTCTCCACTCTCTTCTCTTCACTCTCTTCTCTCCACTCTCTTCTCTCCACTCTCTTCTCTCCACTCTCTTCTCTCCACTCTCTTCTCTCCACTCTCTTCTCTCCACTCTTCACTCTCTTCTCTCCACTCTCTTCTCTTTTCTTTTCTTCTCTTCTCTCACCTGCATCTTCTCGCGCAGCAAGCTGGCCAAGGAGTTAACACTCGTTATTGAGGCCTGGTTGCTTGCCACGCTGTGGGTGTCAAAGTCGCTGGCCAACATCTCCTTGCTGTTGAGCCGTAGGGCGGGCAGAGGGGCGATGGAGGCGCGTCTTCGGCTGCGAAAGCGATCGCTGAAACAAAGCAAAAAGATAAAGAATTAAAAATTAAGTAAGTGTCAGTCCCATGTCACATATATCATCCTCTCAGTTGGGAATGTTTATGATCATGATCATATTTGCTGATTACCGATCTTCAGCTATCACAATTCTGACAAGCGTATTACAAATGAATTATGTGATTCAGATATGACAAGAAAATACCCATTATCAGATGCTCTTCAAAGACAACACTTATTTATGGAAGTTATGAAAGACTGTCTTCTTGACTGTCTGTCTTCATATCTTTACTGACAATTTCATAGTAAGATAAGAGTACAAAAATATATAGTTTCTGTTATGACGACAATTTCAGAACCTTCAGACTGACAATATTGTATTCTATATATATAAAAAGAAATTAAATTAAATGACTTAAATCTTAAACTTTCTTTTATATTATCAAGATCTGTTTTGTTTTGTTTATAAACAAGTGTGATACTATGTGTACTATATATATAAGTCGCTAAGTCAATCCCAGGCGTCAGATTTCATTTAGATTACGATTAGGCGCAGCTAAGAACTGTTCTTATCACGTTTATTTATTTGTCTGTATTATCGATTTACAGATACCCTATATTCAAGGTTATCTAATTTCCTTAAATATTCTATACTTTCAACATACATAAAATCTAACAAATATAAAATAATATATATATTTTTTGAAATTAACAAAATTTTAAAGGAACAATAATTTATTTGAAAACATTAATACCGTTTCAATTTTAATTAAAACTTATTTTGACAAAAAATAAAGCGTTGTTTGTTTTTTTAAGTCTTAGCTATTCAATCATATATTAATTTCTTGAAAGACAGGGTATAAAAAAGTGAAGGTTAATTGGATCTTTTTTTATTTTAAAGCAAATAACCTTGGCTTTATCAGTTACTGGGAAAGGGATCTACCAATTTCGTGACCCATTTCTGTGACATCTTTTAAATACAAGCTGTAAAGACAAGGTATATGGAATAAAAATCGCTCTGGTTAATCTTTATTGCTACTTTATGGAAATGCGAAGAGTTCGTGGCACAAAACAGAAACGTTAATGGGTCATAATATATGTTACATATATGCATTGTACATGCTCGCTATTAATAAAGGCCTTTAACAGTCGATGAGAGTTATATTAATACCCACATTATTCATATAAATATAAATATTTGTATTTATTTATTCCCTCAATGCTTTCAGAGACGCAGATCTCAATGTAAAAAGTGTTCGCGATAAGGTCGTAAATAAAAATTTGTTTCCACACGAAATTAGCACTTTAATGAGTAATACTTAACTCAAAGACAGTGATACCTGTTTAATTTACCTGTAACTATTATTTCTATTTCTAGAACGACAAAGTTTTAAAGATTTGAGCGCGATTTTTCGTCTGTTGTTATCACGCCTAATCACAACTATCTACTGAGTTGGGGCTACTTTAAGATATTAAACCCTGACGTCTCAGATATATACAATAACACACGCCTCGCATCATTTTAGTGATATCGCTATATATGTACACATGTACACACATACAAATGTATATACGTGCATACATTTATTGTTGCAATCAACAAAGTTTCATGAACAACAACAACAACGACGACGACATCGTCATAATGTGTTTCTCTGCTTCAACCTCAGCATCTGTCTCTGTCTCTGTCTCTGCCTTTGCCTTTCATTTACTTATCAACAACAAGCCAGATTTGCTTTTACCTTCCCGCTCCTTCTCCTCCTCCTCCTCCATCACCACCTCCGCTACGGCATTAATTCGCTTAAACTGCAAAATTACTCACATTATTCTGTATATACATATACATTTGTGTGTGTGTGTGTGTCTGTGTGTGTCAAGAGCTTTCTGTCACAACTTTATAGCCACCCTCGCCAGGGGTTGAAAGCGCAAGCGCAACAACATTACGAGTGCTGTTAAAGCTCTGTCTGTTAACATCTCTGTTAACTCACATCTCTGTTAGCTACCAGGTCTGTCTACTGCACAGTTCTGTTATTGAAGTTAACAGAGGACGTTTATACTCTTGTTGTGTGCACTGTTATCGAACAGCTCTGAGTATTATTTATTTATTAATTTATTTTAAACAATGAGCAATCAATAAAATAATTTAAAATAATATACAGGTGTGTTCTACAAATTTTTTAAAAGCAAAAGCAATTGTTTACGTTCCTGATAAAAAAAGAAACCATTGCATTCTAATATCTAAAAAAAAAATTTTGACAGATTTGACAAATTAAAATATTCTTTAATTGAATAAATTGAATAAAAATTAAAAAAAATATATGTTCGAAAATATTAAATCTCTGACATTTTAGGAAAGCCAAAATTTTGAACGGTTGTGCTCAAATACATTTCTTTTCAAAATCTCTAGAGATTTTTGGAACACACCTGATAATAATTAATTGGATAAACAAATAAGTGATATTGGACATTTAAAATGCATATTGAAATTGATGGCAAAGCAATTGTGTACCAGATGCTGTGATAAGCGAATCAATTTCTAGACTCGCTAAATATAGGGTAGCTAATAGTCGAGTGTCCGCTTGCCTTAGCTGTATAAAATTACTCAAAATGGCAATTTAAATAAGTAATAAGCTCAACCGATCTACAGCAAGTTAATTACACTTTTTATTAATGAAATAAACTTTATTTTTTGACTCTGAACTTACATGAATACACTCTGCGTTGATTGAACCACTGATCCTAACTAACTGTAACTGAAGCTTCATATAGCAGCATTTTAAACTGTATGTAAATTATTCAACCTGAAGACGCTTCGATGCTGGAATGTTGGATAACGGCACGTTCATAAATATTCACCGTTACACGCTGCCCCTTACCGATTCCCTTGGCCACAATTAAATTTGATTCCAAGTGTCGAGTCATGACGTCTCGTTATTGTAGTTTAAACAACAACAACGGCAACAGCAATAACTAAATAGCAGCGACTTTAAATTAATTAATTTAATTGCATGCTGAACTTTGGCATGATGCGAGCAATGAATTCGTGTTGAATGCAATACGAGTAGAAGGCTTTTAAATGCCGAGAAGTCAATTACAGGGTATTCAAATGTATAACTCGATTAAAATTTACATTATCGAGTTAAAATTGATAGATTATGAGATGCCAGAAATATTCCTATGATTAATTAATACAAAACTTATTTGTATTGCTTTTATATTTTCCGTGATTTTTTTAAAAATTAAATTAAATTTCATGGCAAAAATTTTAATTTTGCGAATAAATTCCTTAATTGTAATAAATTCCTTAATTTTATGATTTAAGGGTATTTTTATTGTGTTGTTATTTACTGCCTCCGCACATATATTTTTTAGGGAGTCAGTTACGTAATCCCTTTACTCTTATTCCTGAGCAATACATTTATAAAAAAAATATATATTTATATATATTATGATTTCTATTCGAAGTCGGAAATAGTTCCGTAATATTAAATAGTAGAAACTTTATGATTTTTTTAATTCGAACTTAACCTACTCTAATTTTAAAAAGAGACTAGGTTAGGTTAAAATTTTAAAATTTTGAGAAAACACACAAAACTGTTGTGCTTTTCTTTGGGAGGCAGTATAATTTCGAGAAACTTTCGCAGATATGAGAAATTGTGAGTTATTACTCCTTTATGTGCTCCTATATGTAGAGACGACTAATATACATGCATTGTATTATAATATACAGGGTATATAACAGTTTAACATGAACAGATAAGTACACTGTAACTATGACTAATTAGCACAAACGTGTGAAATGGTATTGAAAAACATAACTTAAGTTCGAACTTAAGCAAAGAAGATGCAACTGAAGGTCATAGAATTAAACAAGATCCGAAACAATTTAAAACTGCAGTTGGATGGAGGACTTACCGATAGACAGGCTTCTTGGCATTGCCGAACTCATCACTGCTGTCATCGTCATCCTGGCCATTATCGTTGCCATTGGTATTGATATTGACTGTATCTGGAATCACTGTAGCCGCTGTGGGCGTGCCAACACTCGAGGCCGAGATATCATCGACAATCTAATGTAAATAATGTGAATAAAATGAGATTATTGTCGTCATAACAATTAATTGGTCAATATCTTTTTGAGGCGGGGCAACGCGGCGTATGCATAATTTTAAGTAAAAATGGAAATATATATATTTTTGTAAGTCGCGTGTCATATGAAAGCTTCCTGCTTTTGTTTTGCGGTTATCAGTTTTGAGATGCAAAAAAACCAGTTCGATCCAGTCACAAACCAATATTGATCGGATCAGTTTCGAACGAAGGGCAAACAAAGACGATTCAGAATTATGTAGTTAGTACCTGCCTTAACCGCAGTTGACTCTAAATTTTCGTCCTGCGGTGTATCCTGCTGCTGTTGTACGCTGTCAAATGTGAAGCGACCACTGTGATTGGGCGAACTCATCGTTGTGAGGCACAGTGTGACAATTCCAGTCGACAGCTTACAGTTAACAGTCAACAGGCAACAGTCAACAGTCAACAAACAGATCGACGACTTCAAAAATGTTGTTCGTCTGCTGCCTTTGCCGGCTGCTTGATAATTGCTCGAATATTGTATTAGAAATGTCGGCTTTGCTTGAATTTACTATCTGTGACTGTATGTGTGTGCGTGACTGTGTATGTGTGTGTGAATGTGTGTGAATGTGTGTTGGTTTAATCGCTCTCGACGCTCGAGCTTCATAACGACTCCGACTACAAGTACATACGAACTTCTTTATAACGAACTCAACTCGATTCGATTTATTCTTTATAAGCGCTATAAATACATCAATCAATCAATATATACATACGCATATATGCATGATGTTATTGTTTTGTCAGAGAACAGAGAACAAGTTCGTCATAGTGTTGCCCGACTGTACTCGTTCTCGAGTGATTAATTACGACGATTCGGCTTCGCATTTCTCACAATTTCATTGAGACGTTTGCCACAGCGCTCGCTCACTTATTAGATTCGAGGGCGGCACTAAAATCTAACGAAAATTTTAGACCCTTGCAGATCGCAGATCGGACTACAGAGAGAAATAATACACATTTTCGATTTTCTAAGAAAAATATTTATTTTAAGAAAACAAATAAGTAGTTTCATCAAACTGTATTAAATTGAATTTCACTAAAAGTGTACTTTTAACATCACGTAAACTATGTTGAATTGAAATAATAATAATAATAAAATAAAAATTTAATCGAACTTATAAAAATTATGAACGTACTTGCTTCAAAAATTTAGGGATTAATACCGTTTTCGAAACCGCAACCTTTTAACGTTTACAATTGGAATCTTTTAACTGATTCAATTGGTAGAAATGACTTTTTTATACCGATACCGAAATAACCGATTAGTACCCGATTCATGTATAACGGTAAGTATCGGTTTAGTCAAGCATTTAATTCAATTAAGTTGTTGAGAGGTAATCATCGTTTTTCAAACTTATTGTAATATTAATTTTGAATATTTGTCTTATCAAACAGATCTTTTCTGAAATCTAAAAATTTCTGTTTATATATTAACGTTCTTGGAACATTTTTAATTTAAATATTTATTTTAAAAAACGGATTCGTAAATCTTTATTAAATTGAATTCATCAAAATTATTAAAAAAAAAAACAAACTTAAAAATTAACGTACTTGCTTTAAATAGTTAGAGTAGAAAATGTACAATTTATATTTATTAGCAATTCATCAAACCGAGACGCACTGAGTGAATGTCTATTATTATTAAAATGTCAGTTATTTCAAGCAAAACAAATTAAAAACAAATTATTGCATGACACTAAAAAACTTGTGGGTTATTTAGGGCCATTGCTTAAACTTGTTAATTGGTTAAGTATTCATTAACAATAAAAATCTAACAAGTATTTTTTTTGTTTCAAACAAAAATTTGATGAATTGAGTTTAACTTTAATGAATTCACTTTCTCCGCGTTGCCAACTGCTTTAAAGTTAATAGTCAAGCGTTGCCAACTCTAAAAGAAATCTTAAAGTATTTTGCTGTATTTCCTTAATTAATTTTCTTTTTTTTTAACGAATTCGTATATGTTTTACAGATATCATTAATATGCCACATATTTTATAGAAACTTATTAAACCACTCTCGCAGTGATCGTATCGACTCTCGCCATGAAATTTTGATTTTCATATGTGGCGAAAAATTGGCGTGGCAGACTCATAAATTACTCAGTTCAGTTTACTTTATAATAATTGTGGCCGCCTAGATTTAGCTTTTAATCTAAACTACTTGCCATAAATTACAGTCTATCGGATCTTGGACATTATATACCGTGTTACCGCTGTACAGCCCTCGCTTGGGGGCGACCTCAGGTGTAAAATACTTTATCGGTTACCAGTGTCAAAATCGTAGATTTGATTTTAAAAACAACTTACATTTGATTATTTAAAAAAAGGGCTGTTCGACTTTTGGTCAAGTAAACATATTTGAAACAAATACCCTAATATAATACCTAATACCCTAAATATAATAAATGTAACGAAGTAGTGTCATTGCAAAACAGATTTGTTAAATGTTAAGTTTTTTTTAAAAAACGTTGCTTAAATTTAGGGATGCAAATATTTGACAGTTGTGTTGCAGTCTCTATAGGCGTCTAATGAAATTCAAAATTCGTTGCTTACTTTTGGGCTGATCGACGAGAGTTTGAAAGAAGTCACATTAGCCCAAAAGAATTAGTAAACAAATTTTGTTTGCCATTGGGAATTGGAAAGATGAAATTTTGTTTTTTAAGTACATCACAATGAATTTCGTTGATATAGAAAAATATTAAAATAAGAACTGTCTTATGAACTACAGTTTCTTTTTTTTATTTCAAATAAAGTTATATCCAATGAATCTCATTATTTCTTTTTCATGACTTCAACTATTAAAATATAAGAAAACATTATAGAGTCTAATAAAGACAGATGATAGGTTACTTTGTCAAAAGAATTACTTCTTAAACTGTTTGTATTTCCTGATTATTTGCAATTCACATTAATTACATTTGAAGTGTAAACACAGGTGAGAAACAAGTGAAAGCGCTACTGTCGAGAGCCTCGACTGAAAGATGCCCAGTATTCATAACTTCGACGTCTTTCCATTTAATCACTATAAATGTAATAATTTTTTTAACTAAATCTTCAGCAAAATAGATTGCTCTATTTTTTCTAATCTTTGAAATGAAAGTGTCACAAACTCAATAGCCTTTCTTAACTTTGAGTACTGGGCTCACAACAATAATGGTATTAGAATAGATCGAATGCGTCTCGATAATGATGACGATGATGCGATGATGCGATGATGGGATGATGACATGATGATGATTTCAATTTTGTTTGCTGAATAATTCCATTGCCAGTATGGATTAGGAATTATGAAAATCTAATTCGTTAGAATATTTTCAGAACTGTTTATCAGAATTTTGTGTGGTTTAAATGTCGTTTGTAACTGAAATTTTAGTGGAATTTAATTAGTGCTTATATTTCGGTAAACTACACACACATACACACACACACACACGCTATTGTACAGTGCACAGATAACACTTAATGAGCGTTTTATTATTACTTATTTTCATTTTTATATACGTTTTTTTTTAGTGATGCAAACGATTGTTGATTGTTGTGAATGCAAACTCGTTTTTCACAGTCAAAAATTGGGTATTTAGTTCATCAGAAAAATGAAAAAAAAAGGTAAAAAAAAAGGTGAGAATACTCACACTTTCCGTTTGACTCTCCTCATGCAGCGCCTCCTGTGCCTGCATCTGATGCCGCAGACGCAGTGCCTCCAATTCAAGTGAATTAATGCCCGATGGCAGCGAGATGGAATTACGTCGCAAACCGGGACCAAAGTGTTCCCGATTCCGTTCGCCGGTTGTTGACATTGTCGGCGGTGTTGAAGGAGGAGTTGAGGTTGTTGAATTCAGCGATACAATCTCCGATTCAGTTGGCAGTTCATTGATCACCAGCAGTTGGGGCAAGTCGACATTGCGACGCTGTCCCAGTGAAGGTTTACGTGTTAACTGCATCTCTGCATCCGACTTGAGCAGCTGCAACTGTTCCTCATCCTCATCCTCATCCTGGTCATCCACATAGGGCAATTCTAGGGTATTATCTTTAAGCAACTGTGCTGCCAAAAGCGACGGCTTTGACATTCTGTTACCCCCGGTTTACACGTTACTGGTTTTCACAATGTTTACACGACGGACGACGAGCACGTGTGCACGCGTTTGCGTCCAGGTTGCGACTCGCAGCCAAAACCGAAACCGAAAACCAAAAATGCCACCTAGAACCGTCAACAGTCGAGTTGAGAGCGCGACGTTAAGCTCAGCTGAGCACACTGGACAGAGGGAGCTAGGGGGAACTAGGGGTTAAGGGTTGATCACAGGCAAGTACTCGTACTTACTGTAGGGTTTATAAGCCATAAAAAGCCGCGTCGTCGTCGATTTGCGTATAATCATAATCGTTGCACTTATCATTATCATCGCATCCAATGGTTACCAACGATTATAACCGACACTGATTACGTACGCGTTCGGCTTTTAACTGGGCCGACAGTTAATTTTGCTTTGTTTGCCAATATAACATTGTTTATTGCTTATTGATTTAGTTAATTAAATTCAGTTTTATGCCACAATGCAAGGTCTGATCGCTCTGCTTTGTTCACCTAATTAGCCAATATCCCTATCGCTCTTTCTCTCTCCCTCTCTCTTTTCCTCTCCCTCTCTCTTTCTCTCTCTCTGACTCTGACTCTCTTTTCTCTTACAGCTAGTCTCACTATCGCTGTATTCATGGTTTTAAGCTGTTATCAGTAGACATAAAACGCTAAATCGCGCCAATTGATCAAATACAAGCAACAAGCATCAAAGGTTTATATATACTCTACCCGATCAGGCTTATACACTTTGTGGCTTTGTATCAAAAATCTCTTACATCAAGAGAGTAGAAAATTATTCTAAAATTCACCCTTCGTAATGCTTTAGTCACTAGCGTGGACTGTAAAAAAATTAAGTAAAATAAAAAAATGTGGACTATACTAAAATTAAGCAAAATAAAAAAAATGTAATACCATTTAATAATCGTGTACTTTGTTGTTTAGCTACCTTTGTAATGGGCGCCGATTTAACCAGCGATCCAAGCATAACGTCACTTGGACAATGGTTACAAAGTATTCCAAAATGTACTTGTTTCCATTCAATCTAGTCAACAATCTCATTTTTTAGCTATTTTTAATCTTGATGAACAATTTTTAAGTACAAAAAATAAATAGATAAGTATAAATAACTCTGTTGTTTCTGGTGGTATTTTAACAAGGCTCACAGATATTATATTTGCCGTGGTCTTATATTATCTAACCAAGTTTGGGTAAAACCGGATAATTATTTCCTATAAATTAAAAATTTTAGCTTTTTTTATAAACAATGTTTAAAATAACTGTAATTTTTCGATTAAAAGAAAAATTACAAAAAATTGATTTCATCATAAAAGTAAACATATCATCCTTATTTTTCAGTAATTACTTCAATTATTTTACTATATATTTTAAAAACAATTGGTTTAAAATAATTTATAATAATAAGCTTAGCAAGGACTTCAAGGACTATTAAGAATCATTTGAGAAAATTAAATAATTTATTTTGCTAAAATTCCACTAAGGAATTTCAGCTTTAGCTTAGTGTATTCAGTATTCACCATGCGACATCTCGAAAGCTACAAGTTTTTTTTTAGTTTTGTTGAATAATGACATGTGTTAATGATCTACCAACAACATACTACGACAATATTAGGTCTGCTCTTCTACCCCTTTCCCACTAAATCTCCCCATCGATCAGCTGATAAGTTGATTAGCGTACCTTTCTATTAATCAATCGAGTGAGTCTATTAAACTAATTTCTAATATTGTGCTAATAAATTCCGTAGCAATTCTGCGCAGTAAATTGAATTGGATTGCGAATGGAAATGGATGGAAATATGGATTATGCCTATCGCAAAACAACACAAACATAGATACTTACATACATATATATATATATATAGGCACTGTGGAACCTATCGTCTAATTGACATGCCACACTCGTTGGGTAAACTCTCTTTGCTTCTGCTACGTGGTGTGTGAAATTTTAAGTTGCACACAGCTGTATCAATTGGCATGCATATGTTTATGGCATTTTATTTTGCACATCCAATCGATTCCCAGCATGATAACATATGACATCACGACAGTTGCTATACCCTGTAATTGATTTAAAAATCTCGTCTTTGCTCTTATTTCCAATAAAATAATATATATATTTTAATGATTCAGTTACCTGACTTTCATTGGATTCAGAAAATTTCATATTTTTTTTTTTAATTGAAATTTTTTAAGTATTAATTTGTTAAAGCTTTTAGATCTAAAGCATTTGGTATTCGCCACGGTTAACCAAAAATCACCAAAGTTGCATTGTATCAGTGTTGTCAAAACAAATTTTGTTCTCTTCAAGTCTGTTGTTGTTTTTTTTAAGTCGAATTTCTTAAGAAAAACTCGAAAACAGCGGTCATCGAAAATTCTATCTTTTTTTTGAAATGAGTTTTTCATTTCCCAATATTTTGACCCCAACAAAAATATAGTATATACATTTTGAGGTAAACCATAATGACGTGATCGCCATGCATTGAAAATTACCTGATTTGTGTGCCAAAATAAGTACGCAATCAAAGTTTTTGAAAAGGGGGAAAAATGCAATCTTTATTTTTAATAAATTGGTAATTTTTTTAGTTGTTTGTTTTTTTTTCAGCGCTTCTTCTCATCTCATTTGACTTCTTTTCTACAATTTGTTGCTATTTTGTGTTATTTGTTATTATTATTATTATATGGCCTGAATCCTCTATTGGGGCATGACCTGTTGCCTGGTGTCATTTGTTAGTTTGCTTTAATTTGTTTCTCTTTTATTTGAAACATTTACTTAACATCTGACTCGCTGGCTTTCGATACTGACTGTACAGTAGACACTCGATTTGTTAAATTGTTGAATTAGGCGCATGTATTTTTATTTATTTTTCATTATTTATTTATGTTTATTAAAGATGTAAGAAAACATTTGATATTCAATTTTAGTTGACGCTTTGCTTTTGTTTCAATCGTTTTTAAGGAATGTGATTTTTTTTTAAATATTATATATATGTATATATATTTATAGATTTCTTTTTATTAGCATGTTTCATGATTTTGCTTTTCGATTTAATATTTAGAAATAATTATATGCTTATGTTGTGGCTGTTGTTGTTGTTTTTGTTGCTTTTGCTTTTGTTCAGTTACTTAACGTACACATACAAACATAATTTGATGCCTTTGCTTAAGTATTAGTTAATGTATCAACATTTTTGTTTTTATTTTTTTTTTTTTTTGTTCAATTGTTTTCGATCTACAATATTTCTTTGACAATATCTTCTCTAACAAAACAAATACAAATATGATTACAAAAAAAAATAACTTAGGATGAAATACATAATAAACATATATAATATATGGAATATTTATAATTAATTATACAACTAAAACGTAAAACGTTGCTACAGTAAATGGCCAAAGAGTGTTGCATTGCGTCTAAAATATAATTTCTCAATCTGTTTTGTTTTTCGTTTTTTTTTCTCTGTATTTTCGATACAGCTAAAGTAACGCTTTTATAACGTATCCAATAGATACAGATACGTAAGGTTAGTGACATAATTTTGTGGTGGCGTTTTTGAGACACAGTTCGTATTACACACTACATTTTACATATTACAACGTGCCGTATGGTTGATTAGATAATTTAAATAATTAACTTGGTACAGAATTCAAAGCGTGTCGCACTACAACAAAATTAAATATACAATTACATAAATTGAGAACGAAAAGGAGATAGTAGAAAAACACAGCAAAAGAGAATGAATATGCTCGTATCATATCATAGTGGTAAATATATAATCATAATAATAATTGTGTAAATTGTAAATATCACAAGCAGACGTCACTTGCATCGTTGATAAATGTAAATATATATATGAATGTATGTTTTTGTATATATGTATGTGTATATTTATTTATATATGTATATATATATGCATGTACGTGTATGTTGGTATGTGTATAAATAAATTTATGTGTATGCTATATAGCTGTGTCTATTTGTTCTTCTGCTTTATAAAGTTTCAATTTTGTTAATATTTTCTATTTCAGTTACACTTCAAATTTGATTGTGCCTAAATACAATGGGTGTGTGTGTGTGTGATGTATGTGTATGTGTGTTTCAAGCAGAGCATTGGCATAGCTCAGATTTTGTCTTTGAACACTAAACTATATTGCCTTCAGCTGTGTAATGTACTTAAAGACTGCAGAATATACTAAAATTTCAACATTTACTTACTTTACTCTCTTGCATACACAGACACACACACACACACAATCTTACGCATACACACAGACACACACCATTTCTTAGGTCAATTTGCATATTGTTTCTTTTTACTTCGGTTGAGTGACTATATTTATATAAACTGCTCATAAATGTTACTAACATTTTCTATTAGAAAATAAGAATGAGTACATAATTTCAACATGTTCATTGATTTACAAATCATATGTCTATATATATTGATTTATATATATATATAATTATATATGTTCATCTAAATATTAAGATCTATTAAAATTGACTTTTTACATTTTAGCAGCAGTTTTGCTTTTTGGATGTATACACGGAAAAAAAAAATTACTAATTATAAATGATTTTTGCTAATTGCTTACAATTTACATATGTGTATGTGTGTTTATTAAAGTTATTTGTTATTACTAGATTATGTGATCTTTTGTTCTTTAATAATTTGTTTTTAATGAGAATCGTCGCTGCTTTAATTAAGCATCATTTAATTAATTGATGCTTTGCTGTGTCGCCTTGTGGGTTTTTTAAAGTGAATCTATGTGATGGTGATGTACGTTTTTATTTTTTGTGGTTTTTCGTTCAATTTCTAACACTAACTGCTATTTTTATGCCTTAGTGCTAAAGTGCTGAAATATTTGAAACATTTTGTTGCCGCTGTTAACATTAGTTTTTTGTGGTGTTGTTCTTGTTGTTGTTCTTGTGGATGTTGTTGCTAATGAACCCAAGCACGTCTATATGTAATCAATCGCTTGAAGTTTGCATCATTTACAAGTTAATATATTTTACAATATACATAAGATACTTAATTGGTATCATAGAGTTCCTTTTTCGAGGGGTTATGACCTTGGACTAAGTGGAGTGGCCTACTCAATAGGGTCTCCCTAAATTAAAGCTGAAACTAAAATCTTCAGCTGCCTGCGTACTCCACAATTTACACACACCACACACGAAATGTAATACAATAAACTTTTACAAACAACAGAATTTAAATTAAAAAAAAAATTATATAAAAAAAAAACAATTGAGAATATGTTAAAGTGTGTGCAAGTGAGTGTGTGAGTATGTGTGGGAAATAGTGTGTATGACTAAGACTGCCTTGGAGTAGCCGGCTGTGATGATGTTGATCTTGAGATGATCTTGGGTTCCTTTCTAGATCGCTTGATGAGCCTGTTGCAAGTTGCTGCTTAATCACCGCTGTCCTCCCATTTGCGCTCCTCCATGATGCGATCAAAGCAATCCGCAAGGAATGCGTGCTAAATGGTGAAAATAATTACGATAATATTATTATTTGATGTATTTAATTCAAATGTTTTATTTACATATGGCGTATAGACTTTGACCCAACGTGCTGGCTTATCTGGACGATTGTACTGAAAGCAGAATGACATAGACTCCTCATCGCTCTCCGATCGTGTTATGCTGTCCCAGGTAAGCTCAACCATTTGAGCCTCCAGCGAGCCATCTTCACGACATGCATGCAGCCGAAAGCTCTTCATTCCTGCAATTATAATAAAAATTGTGATGTTTATAAGTACAAATAAAAGATTATATTTAAAATAAAATATTTATGATATTAAATAAAATTTAAATAAAATAGAAAATATTTAAATACTGCATATTCTAGTTAATTGATTGTTTAAAGTACAATTTAATTTGTGCAAAAACTATTCAATTTTACCTGGTGAAATATTCAAATTTAATTAAGCGTTTTTCTTCCATGTTTTTTAGGACTTTCTTATTAAAAAAATAACTACATATTTCTTTCTTATTCTTTTCTGTTATTACTTACTTAGATCTGAAACTCATTCACTCAAGTCTCAAGTCACTAAGTTAAGCGTTTATCATCCATGTTTTTTAGGACTTTCTTATTAAAAAATAAACTATTTCTTTCTCATTCTTTTCTGTTCTTGTTTTTGTTATAACTTTGATCTGAAACGCTCTCATTCATGTCTTAACAAACTCAATTATATTCACATGATTTTGTATGTCCCGCTTATATATGAGATACCTCGTGTAGAGATTTTTTTAGATGTAATTCTTAAAAAATAGCGATTCGTTATTAAATTACAATTTATTAAGGTTCAATATACGAATATGTCTAATTATCTCTTCAGTTACAAGACCCTTATATAGCATTAAACCCATCTGAACCCCTAAATACTTTTCTCTGATAATTGCTGTACTCATAACAGTTTCTCATTAATAATTCTATAGCATTTGTTAACTTACCCACGGCGGGTACAACATGACCCTCCTTGCGACTATCACAGGAGCAGTGTGGAAATACGACGTCCCCATAGCCGGGCAGTGTGCGGGCCAAAGCTAAATAATCGTTGGCCTTTTTAGCGTCTTGCAGTGCCTTCAGCTCATAGAGTCTGCCATCGGCGCGAATGTTGCCGCGATTGACCTCATCGACAGCCTGATAGAATATAAAGCGAGCTGCCTGCTCGCCTTCGGGCAGCGTTAGCTCCTTGCCAACGGAGAAGAGCCAACGCCGGACACAGAGACACGTCGATGAGGCGGTGCTATAATTCTGCACATAGAGCTGATGTGGTATCTCATGTGGTTGCAATTTACGCTCGAAATTGTACTCAACAATCTCAAAGAGATAGAAATATTGTTGCGTATAGGCGGTAAGATTGGCGCGCTGCACCAGAATCTCCCAGACGACCTGAGCATTTGATGACTTCTTCACGGAGACACTGGTCACCTCGTGATCGGGCAGCATGACCTTAATATCCACCGGCGATGCGGATATATCATCTTCGGTGTCAGTTAAGAAATCCTGTACAGCATCACTTTCGGCAATAACTCGCACAGCGCACACCTTCTCCAAATATTGCTCCAAGCCACGACGGCGTGTGTCCAGCTGTTGTTCGCTCAACTGAAATGGCCATTTGCCGGGCAGCTTGGGAAAGGTGAAGCCACTGAATTCTTTGCGCAGCATCGAATGCAAATTGGCAAACTCGCGATATCTACGCGAACACAATTGTCGACCGGCCATGTGAATATTAAAGACAATATATCTTTCACCATTACGATTCACAATGCTGTAGTCGGGTATGCTGAAAGAGAAATATGATAAAGATTAGTTTTGTTTTTAAAAAAGAATTTCAAAATCTTTTACCTGATGGGTAATGAACGCTTGTCGGAGTAATCAATGTAGGAGTAGCCACTTTGATCCTCCTGCGGCTCCAGTCTATCGGCCTCCTGTTGGGTTACGGATATCACCGTTAGGGTTAAACAATCGCCACCAGATTTAATCAGATCCACCACCTGTTTGTGTGTGGCACCTTCCACGCTAACGCCATTGCTGCAAGTAGAGAGAAAACAGAGAAAATTATTATACATTAAGTGATATACAATTATATATATAGACATAATTATACACAAACCGCAGACAACGACGCTCAACGGCACTAAGCTGTGCAAACTGGATGCCATGGAATGGCAACATAGTTGGCGATAAGGTTTAAGGATTAAGGATAATACAAAAAAAAATGTGCAACCAAATTAAAGTTGGAGTCAACTCGATTGTCAAATGCCAATTGCGAAGCTGCTCTGACAGCCGCATCATTTTAACAATCAAAATAAGACCAAAGACAGAAAGAGAGAGAGCAAAAAAAAGCAGAGACAGAGAGAGAGAGAGAGAGAGAGAGAGAGACAGAGCGAAAGAGAGAGAAAGAACTTGTACTTCTCGCTATATTTAATTAATCGCCTTTACATTTTGTGGCACTTATCAAAGGCACTGATAAGAGACGCCAACTGCAACTGCAAAGTCTCAGACAGACGCGATTCGGGTCAAGTTAAATTTGTTTTGTGATAAACACACAAGTTGTTGAACTGATCCATGAACAAGCTACTTGACAGCAACTGTGTGACAAATAGTGATGTAAAAACGATTTCCAACTACTTACTTCCGATTCTATTTCTTGCGATGAATCAAGTTAAATTAATCGATTTCTCAGGAATATTCTCTCAATCACTGGAATCTTGGTTGCAAACAACTATACATATTTGTATACTGTATAAATTTTATCATAATATTATTATTTTATCAAAAAGTAACCCAAGAATTTAGAACCACATTTTATTGCCTTAGATTCTTAAAATATGTATTGCAAAACCGATGAATCGTTCGCATAATAATAGTGAATCGACAATTCGATTCATTCATGGGCGAAATATCACTAGTAAAAATTTATTAAAAATCGATGTGAGTAAGATTCACATATTCCTATAATATGGATGTTATTGAGAGAACGCTTCAATCGCCCAACAAAGTTACGAGGATTATATAATAGGATATATGTAATAAAAAGCTTATTTAAAATATTATACAAATAATAAGGGATTGCATTATTATTTTGCAAACGTCTGTATATAATTTCTATGCAACTCTTTTTGCAGAGAAATTCGGCAGAATTCTATCAGTAGCTTGGTTTTCCCTTTAGTATTTTTTTTTTTTTTGACTACTTTGAAATCGGAAAATTGAATTGAACATGAAACTGCAATGGATGCCGGCTACTGTTTGTTGTTGCCTGCCTTTTGTTGGCTTGCCCCATGTGGCAGCCACCCGTCGAGGTCTTTGGCTAAGCTAATACTACATATTTCTTTTACCTTTTGTGTGTGTGTGTGAGTATGTGCGTCTTTCCGGTTTGACATTTGCCACCGCAGCACAAATAAATAAATGACGCACGGGGACAACAACAGCGACGATAACAACATCAATAATATGACTCAGAGCCAAGCATAAATAACATATATTATAAGTAACCTTACATGCATAAGGAACAACAATAACACCAAATGCTACTTGTGCAATGTCTACATTCAATTTGAAATAATTGAAAAGAAATAATAATATATTTTTAAGACGATGCAACGATGGTTAGCATCGAAATCAATATCTAGTAGAATTTAGACAAAAATTTTTTTTTTTTCAAGAATTTTATAAAATTTGAATGCAGAATGAATTTAAATGCCGAATCATGATCAAAATGACATTCCACATGAAAATCGGTTTATTTTTGACAAAGTTACGACGAATTGAAGTTGGTCAGACATTGGATCTAGTAACTTTACAAGTCAAAATTTTTGTTCAATTTCACATGATTTTTTACAAAATAATGAAAGGTCTCAGAATCAAGTTTAAAGTGTTGTTTTATACTAATTACGTTATAAGGAGTTGATTAAAAGTGAAAATTTGAGATTTAAAATTTTGAATTTTCGAAATTTCAAAGGGGGATTGAAATCGAATTTTAGTCGAAAATAATAAAAATTTTCTAAATGAACAAAAATTGAATGCAGAATGAATTTAGAGGCCAAACCATGGTCAAAATGACATTCCGTTTGAAAATCGGTTCAGTTTTGATCTATTGGGTTGCCCAAAAAGTAATTGCGGATTTTTCATATAGTCGGCGTTAATAATTTTTTTAACAGCTTGTGACTATTTAATTGTATTTTTTCTTTTGACATTTATTAGCTGTCACTATTAGCTTGCTTTAGAAAAAAAGTGCGCGTAATTTTGTTTACATTTGTTTGTCTGGTGCCAATTTTAATATGGAGCCCACAAAAGAGCATTTCCGTCTTATTTTATATTATTATTTCCGTAAAGGAAAAAACGCAGAGCAGGTTGCTAAAAAGTTACGTAATGTGTATGGTGATAAAGCCTTAAAAGAAAGACAGAGTCAAAATTGAATGCAGCCATCAAGGAGAAACGGCCAGAATTGATCAATCGTAAGGGGTCATATTCCTTTAAGACAACGCCAGACCACACACATCTTTGATGACCCGGCAAAAACTGGGACAGCTTGGCTGGGAAGTTTTGTTGCATCCACCATATAGCCCTGACCTTGCACCATCAGACTACCATTTATTTCGATCTTTGCAGAACTCCTTAAATGGTAAAACTTTCGGCAATGATGAGGCTATAAAATCGCACTTGGTTCAGTTTTTTGCAGCTAAAGGCCAGAAGTTCTATGAGCGTGGAATACTAAATTTGCCGGGAAGATGGCAAAAGGCTATCGAACAAAATGGAAATTATATATTTGATTAAAGTTCATTCTAAGTTTTATTAAAAATGCATTTACTTTCTTTTAAAAAATCCGCAATTACTTTTTGGGCAACCCAATAGTTATGACAGTTTGAAGTTGGTCAGACTGCGGACTTAGCCACTTTACAAGTCCAAATTTTTGTTCAATTTCACATGATTTTTGACAAGAAAATGAATGGTCTCAGAATCAAGTTTAAAGTGTTGTTTTATACTAATTACGATATAAGGAATTGATTAAAAGTGAAAACTTGAGATTTAAAATTTTGAATTTTCGAAATTTCAAAGGGTCCCCCCTTACCATCAAAATCAAATTCTGGCAAAAAATAATTTTTTTTTTAAAGTTAATAAAATTTAAATGCAGAATGAATTTAGAGGCCAAATCATGGTCAAAATGACATTCCGTTTGAAAATCGGTTTAGTTTTGACAAAGTTATGACGGATTGAAGTTGGTCAGACTGCGGATTTAGCCACTTTACAAGTCCAAATGACTGAGTTACAGGATACCCTGCTAAATCGCCTTTGCTGTTATTGGACTTTTATTTGTTACCTCGATTATTTTCCATGCGTTGTTGCTCATTTGTTGCTTTGCATGCTCACAATTTGCATTAAATTTACCCCACAACTCGCTCTTAGTCCAAGTCTACTGATGAAATCAACAAAAGTTGTTTACACACGCAAAACACACACACTAACAGAAATCATTTATAATGATCGTTGAGAGAGTAAGAGAGCAAAGGGATTAAATTTAGTCAAATGACGTTTCTCTTTTAATAAAATGCTCTCTTTGCGATCGCTTGGGAAGAGAGTAATAAAGAGAGTCGACTGAAAAAAACTGTTGATGACGGGATATCCAAGACACATGACAAAAAACGTAACATAAATCAATCAAATTAGCTCATTGATGATAGAACGGGTTTTAGATATCATGAAATGTGCATCCAGATACTGACTAAAATAGTTATACACAAATGATGTAAGTTTGACTCTTAAGAAGCTATATTTTTATATAAGAAAAAAACCAAATTGCATTGCAATTGTCAATATGGAAGCTAATTAGCTTTAGTTTTAATTCTGCAATCCTTCCAATAAGATGAGCTTCCTTATCTTTAATTATATATAATTTACATAAACAATTATTTAAAGTGAACTATTTTATTTCCCTATGAAGAACATAGTTATTTTATAAGTACTGGCAATGTTCTCTAATAATTAATGTACAAAGAGTTCAATGTCGACTATAGCTATATTATCCAGAGAATTAAATTTTTATTATTAGAGGGTATATACTGTAATGTACATAAATGCATGACTAACGATTGTAATTTCATTATATCTAAGTGTTTACATAATAAATTCTCATAAACCATTTGTCTTTATTATGATTAAATATTTATTTTGGGGTTCATTGTCTGTGATGATTTAGTACTTGGAAATAATCCAAGGAAATTGAAAAAC
Organism: Drosophila falleni; assembly: GCA_035045575.1. Lineage (NCBI taxonomy): Eukaryota > Metazoa > Arthropoda > Insecta > Diptera > Drosophilidae > Drosophila > Drosophila falleni. Next base: position 8,293,433 of record JAWNOV010000185.1, on the reverse strand, counting down.
TGCTATTAAACACATAGGTATTTAAATTTGCAAAATATTTAAGCTATTCGAAAAATAAAGCTGAAAAGCAATGTGTATTTGTTCATTGCATTGATTTCCAAATTCTTAAGAGCCGTAAAACGAAAACAGCAATACGTACTGACTTTATGTGATCTCAACTGGGATTAACCAGCTGCTTCTAAATTATCCATCAGCCCCTCATACTAATTCCAAATAACACAAACAACAAAAGGCAAATAAAAGAAATTGAGGGATGGAAAATAACTGAGGCAAATTTACGTACGGTTTACTTCCCCACAATGGGGGTCAGGCGAAATTTTTCCGTTGAATGGTCTTAAATAAACAGCTACTTACTGTACATACTTACATATATATAAACACACATATACTCTTTAATTGGTTCCTATAACCTGCTAAAGTGAGCTGGTTCGGATTATGTACTAAGCTAGTTCAAAAGCGAGTTAGATGATTATATCTATATCTAAATAAATTAAAAAACATATATTTTATTAAATTAAAAAGAGAGACCCAACATAACTACTTATAACTCTGAAAAGAATAAACACAAATTATCATTTTATAAATACTGTGGGCTAACTTTAAGGCTTTGTTTAATTTATTGTAACATGTTATTTTTTGTCTATTCTTTGTGGCAAGTGTCTATTTCTGGATTATCCATAACAAAGCTAAAAATCTACACCGAAAACACTGACGAAACTGAAACAGAGACAGAAACCTCATCGGCTTAGCTTAGTCCATGGGTTGGCCTAAAACTCTGGTCGAATAGAACTAAACCGACACAACCCAAACCAACCCAAAAAACATTGAGTGACGCAAATCTATTGATTAATCTGGGGCATATGCCGCAAAAGCAACATCAACATCAACAACGTGAGCATTAATAAATAACAAGACCAACAGCAGAACATGAGCACAAAAGTAAAACTAAAATTAAATTAAAAAACATGTTAGATTACAAAGCTGACTTCGGTTTGACCCATTAAATGGTTATTTCAATAACTCTATATTTAAAACTGTGCTGAGTAATTGACATTTAATTAGTGATGTTAATTTACACTGAACATCGAGTTTAAAATTCGATACTAACCATCGACTTTAGATGGAAGTAAATACATAAGTAGCATGCAATTTTCTTTTTATTTTTAACTAACTTTCAAGGATGCCAAGTATGTTTTACCTTTTTCGAAAAATGTAACAAATTAAACCCAAAAGAACACATTTACCTAAGTGGAATAAATTAGGGCACTCTTAAATAATTGATAAGAATCAATGAATCAATTAGTAAAGCAAATCTTTGGCGTGTAAAGTTCTAAATCAAATCTTTTTTCAATACCAATAAATGCCACTGCAATATGTTGCATACTTTATGGCGTTCCTAAGCTACCCTTTGAGAAAACTATAGGGTTTTTTTTTGTTGTTGTGGTCGTTTGTTTTGTTCAATATTCAATGCTATTATTGCTGTTGCACTTGAGGCGTTGCAACAGCAAAAAAGTAAAAGCATTGTAGTCGTTATTCTTGCCATTTGGCTAGCATTGTTGTCGTAAATGTTTTAACGAGCCGCACGTCGAACAACAAGAAATAAGAAATAGAAATGAAAATAGTTCATAATCCTCATTGATTGCACTCCCCCACATACCAAGAACAACAATACAATGTTAAGTGGCAAATGCAGCCAGCAACAATAAAAATAACGTGCAACCTCAAGAAGAAAACGACACACTACACAACAAGCAAAAAAACAAACGCACTCAAGTTTCCATATTCAAATTGTGTGCAGAGTAGTTTTCAAATTTTTCTAGTCTCTATTGATTTCGAAGGCAATCAGAAGGAATAAAAAACAAATACCTTCTGAGCTGTCAAAGATGGTTGAAAAAAAGATGGTTAAATTCAACTTGTTTGTTTTTTTATTCGAACAGCTTAAGGATAATTTTTTGAAAATCGAAGTTAATAAACAGTAGAAACGATTTAGAAAAAACACCAATAGAAAAAAAATAAAATAAAAATACGTTAACTTAGAAAAGGTCAAAATTTCATTTTTTCTTATTTATAAAAAAAAATTGATTGTTCCTCAGATTTCCTTCAATGATAAATCCTTCTTTTAGTGCATAGTTCAAATGTTATCCGAAAAATGGAAAAAAATAGTCGCTGAAGAAGTGATATAATAAAAATAATTATAATAAAGTGATGACCTCCATATAATAGTTTATTAATAAAAATATATTATTTAAAAAAAAACTGTTTGTATGATCCCATAAGTGATCATAAGTGATATAATAAAAATAATTATAATAATAAAGTGATGACCTCCATATAATAACTTGTTAATAAAATTTTATTATTTAAAAAAAAATAATTGTATGATCTTATAATCTATTTATCCGAAAAAAAAATAACGTCGACAATTTCTTAATATTTTAGAGCATTTTACTTAAAAGGACGGTCAAGAAAGTTTTTAGTGCATAAAATACTTTTTTAGTTAAACATAATATTTTGTTTTCAGTAAGAATTAAGGGAAAAAGTAGAATAAAAATTTGTTTTTTTTTCGAATATAGAGCATATCAGCTTTTGAGGTTTCAGTACATTAAATATTATCTTGCTCAATGTTTTCAAATGACAAGGGAATGTACATATATCTCTATCGGGACGATCAAGTAGATAGAAGTAGCAAGTAAAAGTCAGCCAAACAAAGGAACTTGAACAGCAGTTATTGATGCAACTGGTCAATTTTGGACACGCTACTTGAGTGGGCGTCTAATCTAATCGTAATCGTAATCGTTAACGTAATCGTTTGGTTTATAATTAAGCCAAATCGCAACAGTTCTTTGTCAAGTCAGAGCTAAAGAATGACTCGAGTTGGACAGTTGGACAGTCGACAAGATGAGAGCAATGAGGCAACTGGTAGTTAGTATAATATTACTGATGTTGTTGCAGTTGCTCCAGGTGTGCAATGGATTGGAATGCTATGCCTGCGATTCGGCTGAGGATGTTGAGTGTGCCACACGTCCGGGTCAGCAGCTGGAGGTGGAGGAGTGTTTGGTGGCAAACGATGTGTGTGTCACCTCCGTTACAGCAGGATTAACGCGACGCGGCTGCTTAAAGCGCCTCTATCCGAATGGTTACTGTGCCGAACCCTGTGATCGCTGCAACACGAGTCTCTGCAATCGTCACGTCTTTCCCGTGGATCGTCTGCGTTGTTATCAGTGCACAGGTGCACAGTGCATTGATGTCAGTCAACGGCCGCAATTGCTGTTGCCGTGTCCGTTCTATCATGCCGAGGATCGTTGCTACACCAACATCTTGCACCTGAGTAATACACAACGTGGTTGCGAGCACACGAATCTGCCCCAAGGTTGTCCACATGTGTGCCTCAAGTGCAACTACAATGGCTGCAATGCAGAGTTGACCATTAGTGAAAGTCGCTGTCTTCAGTGCACCCACAATCGCCTCTCACCCAATCCGGACTGTCAACGCGATCAGCAACCTGATCAGGAGTCGATTAAGTGTGCTCTGAACAATGCAACTGTGACGCAGTGCATCAACAAGGTGATGTTCGGTCATCGGGAGCGTTGTTATACGCATCGTAACAATCAAACGGATGTCCTGCAACGCGGCTGCTTCACCACAATGGGTTTCTTTCCCACCGGCGATCTGTCCGAGTGCTATGGCGACAATTGCAATTCCCAGTGCCAGGACATTGTCTGTGCCACATGCAACTCAACCAGCGATGCCAATTGTCGTCGTGGTCATGCTCTCAATAGCAATAAATGCGCACCCAACACCAATGCCTGTTACTCCTGCGAACAAGGTTAGGGTGAGTCAGGGAAACGGGTACAAACTGTGCGTAAGAGACACTGTTTCCAAAACTAAATGATTCAACTCATTTTTGTAGAAGTTGAAAGTTCAATTGTTGTCAAGACAAATATTAATTAGTTCAATAAAAAAAAAATATCTTTAGCCCAATCTTGAACCTCAATGTAATATGTTCATTTCGGAATACGCTTCATTTTACAGACGTGAACAAAATAATAAGAACAGCATAATTTGCCCAAAACCAATGTTAAAATAATGATTTTTTAACATAATCTTTTATTTTTTTATTGATATGTTAAAAAAGCTTTTAAAATTTGTTAGAATTGAAATCCATATTTTATAATAACTGATAACTCTGTTGGGTTAACCCACAAATTTTGTGTTCAAACATTTAGAGAAAAGAAAGAAATCGATGTAACATTGATTCCTACACACTTTGACCCTTATATTTAATTTAAAAAGCTTCAACATTGTATACAATCCTTTTGGCTTACATGGATTTTATAGAAGTTATATATAGAAAAAGTTTCTGAAAGTGACAAATTTTTTAGGTTTCTCTTTGCATTTTATGGTCCTAGCATCATTCGCTTTTTAGCCGTTCTTTTAATAAAATCAATATTCAGATAAGGTGTTCTTATTATTTTGCACACTTCTGTAATTTTAAAATACTTAGTCTGCTTTGTCATCTACTTTGTCACTTTTGTTATTTTGTATAACCTTCTTATCTTAATTTTTTTCAAATAAAGGGGTATATGTATATATTGAATCAAATTTTACATTTTATAACAATATAGTTATCTAGTTTTGTGTTTCATCAGAGAGATAAATTGAATACACTTTGTTATTTACCAGCTCCAAAAATAAATCGTTTCTCATCAAAAACATAAAACTCAAGTTCAGAACATAGCTAAGAGGAGCTAACTTAATGCAATCACAAACAAACTTATCCCAGCATAACTTGGACTTCTTTCAGATACGCTACTACGTCGTGGCTGTGCCGATGCGCATTTCGTGCCCGGTGCCGGAGAGGCATGTCAGCTGTGCCGCAGCGGCGACACGTGCAATCGTTGGTCCGTGCGCAGTTGCTATCGTTGCAATTCCCAGGAGCACGGTGATGATTGTGCTGAAATGCTGCAACCTGCTGGCATGACAGTGAGCAACTGCACCCACCCAACGGAGCTGTGTGTCAGCACCGTAATCAGTCGACTGCAATTGGTACACACGGTGCGTGGCTGTGAAAGTCAAGTGCCCGAATGCACCTCCAATGATCCCTACTGTGTGCGCTGCAACGGCAGCCTCTGCAATGTGGCACCCACCTTGTGGGCCCAACAACAACTCCAACTGGCGGCAGAGGTCACGCTCCCCTTCCACCGTCGCTGGCCACAAGCGCTGCTCGAATATCTATGGCCCAATCCGTAAGCAATTAGCAACTGCAGAGCAAGCAGTGCAAGCAGTGTTCGATCTTGTATGAAGAGCAAGCAGTGCACAGTGGTCGATCTTATATGAAGTTTACAGATGAAAATAAATCTAGTAGAGATATCACAGCTTCATAAAATTAATATAATTAATAATTCATAATAGAATTAAGCTTCAACATATTTTTTTTAACTTCTTAAATATTTGCGTTTAAAAAATATATATGTAATAAAATAAGAAAAATTAATTTAAAAAGCGGAGCAGTTGAGCGCACTCGACAGTGGGATACCCTGTGTCTTGGTTCTTAGATGCCGCTTTCACCTATATTATGTTCGAAGATTAATTTCGTGTTCCTTAAATAGATAGTAACGACTATCTTGGTTGCAATTTTTACGAAATCGATCACTGCAATGCGGTAAGAATTTAGTTGAATAAACAACAAACAAAACAAAAATGTAATGCAGCATCATTTTGCATCTCCACACTCCCCTTAAAAAAAATTATAATACTGATAAGACTACGTCCGCACTGGCGGAGGATGTGAAGCGATGATTGCGGTTATTTTTATTTTCAGTTGCCAACCGTCACAAAAACGCCCCTTGAAAGAGAAAGATTGGGAACTACGGTAGACAGTCATCAGCAGGGCTGACAGAATAAGGGCTGCAAGTGACAAGGAACTAGAGACACACGTCCCAGATTTATTAAGAAAACATTTTAGAATTGAAGTCACCATTTTAATGGTAATAATTTTATTATTTTGTTTAAAAATTTTATTTATACTCCCGTTAACTACAAGTTTTATGTGCACTTTTTATACACATTTGTTGAGAATTGTATAGGTTACAAATATACAATTTATTAATAATGAAAAATCATGTAAAGTCGTAGAAATATATATACTAAGTAAATAGAGAATAATTCTAATACTAAGCGATCAGTTTTTTAATGCTAATTGCGATAGATATTAATTAAAACGGTATACCAGTTTAAAGTTCAAAAACCCCGCTTTAAATTAATTAAATCGCATATTTAAACTAGTTCGCAATAAACTATGTAGTTGTCAATCGATTCACAAGTATTAGTATTAGCAACAAAATCGAATTCTAGCAAAAAATAATTTTTTTCTAAAAGTTAATAAAATTTAAATGCAGAATGAATTAAAATGCCAAACCATGGTCAAAATGACATTCCGTTTGAAAATCGGTTTAGTTTTGACAAAGTTACGACGGATTGAAGTTGGTCAGACATTGGATCTAGTAACTTTACAAGTCAAAATTTTTGTTCAATTTCCCATGATTTTTGACAAGAAAATGAAACGTCTCAAAATCAAGTTTTAAGTGTTGTTTTATACTAATTACGTTATAAGGAGTTGATTAAAAGTGAAAACTTGAGATTTTAAAGTTTGAATTTTCGAAATTTCTAAGGGTCCCCCCTTAGCATCAAAATCGAATTCTAGCAAAAAATTATTTTTTTTAAAAGTTAATAAAATTTAAATGCAGAATGAATTAAGAGGCCAAACCATGATCAAAATGACATTCCGTTTGAAAATCGGTTTAGTTTTGATCAAGATATGATAGTTGGAAGTTGGACAACTCTTTGACCTTTCCCACAACCGTAATACGGCACTGTTTATTTTGTCAATTTTCCATTTCGAAATAAAACTCCTAAGTTTGGATTTGCATCACTTGTAAATAATGATAAAATATTATTATATACATATTAATTCAGAGAAGCTTTTGGAGCTAATTTTAAATATGAACTGGTTCAATTGCTTGAAGTGACCAAAGAATTTCAAAAGCTCAAGCGTTAAATGAGTCGAAATTATAAGTATGTATAAGTATTTAAATGTAAATATCTATCTATCTTATTTGTGTGTTTGTTTTCGTTTTACAGTTGCTTTGTCTGCCCACGCTTCGCCAAATTGTAACTGTTGTTGTTGTTGTTGATAATCAAATGATGAGCGCTATAAAACAACAACAACAACAAACATGCCCCAGAGAATAATGCACTCAACGAAAATGTGCGAAAAATGTAGGTAAAATTACGTTAGCAAGTTTCTAGCGTGGAAGAGAGAAAGGGAGAGGAAGGGACGTGTGTGTGTAGAAAAGTCCACATATGTATGCACATATTTGTGTGTGGGGGGGGAGGGAGGTGTGTTTGGTCGCTTCGTCTGCTGCCGATGATAATTAAGTTGTTAGTCGAAACTGTTACTAACATTTATAATTGAATTTGTGCGCAGGTTTTCGGTGTGCGGTTTTCAGTTTTCAGTTTGCAGTTTTCGCTTTTCAGTTTTCCAGCAACAATGGAGGCCCAAAAAAGGTTATCACTGCAAACTCAATTACAAACAAACGTGTTTTGATTGATAGCTTAGCTTGTTAGCTTAGCTTAGCTTAAAGGGGAAATTACATAGTTGATAACACAAAATGTGTAAAAGATGCAAACAAAACTTAGACAATGAGCGTAGTGAGAGAAGAGCGACAAGCGAAGAGCGAAGAGCGGACAGCAAAGGACAAAGAGATTGTGCGAGGGAATAATAAAAAAGCAAACGCGTGTCATTTGTACGATTGAATTTTTGATGAGGAGGGGGAGCGAAGGGGGGCATTTTAATTAGCTTGCTTTGTGTGCATGTGTGTCTGTGTGAGTAGGTGCTCAAATACAAGCAAAAAAAAGTGTACATGTGAATGTGGCCAAACAATGGCATAAACATTACGCCATAACAACAAAAACAACAACAAGAATGACAAGAAATTTAAGCTGTTTCAAACTGTTACCAGCTATCACGGCAAAGTTCAGTAACAACCCTCTCTTACTCTCTCTGTCACTCTTTTATAGAAACATACACACACACATACACACACATGCATATTTAGGCAAGCAAACAACACACACATACAAAAGTAACATAACGTTATTGATTCCAGGACTCATTCTCGGTTTTAAGTTACTTTTCCATTTTGAGTGGAGTCGTTCAGTGGGTGGTTTACACTCTTCTCTCTTCTTACTCTCTCTCTCTCTCTCTTCCTCTGTCACACAGTGTCTCTTCAGCGGGACAGGGCGGGGCATGACAAGCAGGTCAAATGCGAATGCCGCGTAAAAAGGAGAAGCTATGATGACACCTACTACGTGTATGTAGTAGTGTATTAGTATTTGGTAATTCATTTACTTACACCTCGAGTATGCGATCGCCTTTTTTGATGCCCGCCTTCTCGGCGGCGCCGTTCTCCAGCACAGCGCTGACGTGCTGCAGGGGGGCGTATAGTTCACCATTGATGGATCGCAATTGACCGCCCTCGGACACCTGTCCGCGTACATTGAAGCCGAAGCCAGTTTCCGTCTTATAGATGGTAACGACGCGCGGTCCATTCGCGGCAGTGATGGTGTTGTTGCTGCCGTTGTTCTCGCTCATTGCTGCGCCGCCGGTTCGCGTCGCGTCGCGTCCGCTCAAAGAGCACACTCACACACTGACACACACACACACTAGTGCACACACACGACACTGCTGTTGCTGCTGCTGCGGTTGTTGTTGTTGCTGCTGCTGTTATTTTACACAATTTTGCTGTTGTACATTTGCGTAACTTTTGTATTTTTGCAACTTCTTTTTACACTCAAACATTCGCGCTCACATACACACGACGTAACCGAAACATGAATATAAATACAAATACACATACACATACAGGCAGACTAAAGACTGGAGACGGTCAGTGGCAGAAGTCGAGGCGGGGGGAACAGGCGGCGGCAGCCCCAAAGCAGCCACTTTTACTTTCCGCACAAACCACAAACTCTCGAAACTCTCAGCAACTCCAGCTATGGAATTGAATCACACTTCGCTTGATAAGTTACTTGTGTGATTTGTTATGGTAATGGATATGTTTTGCATTTCGTTAACGTTAATATCAAACAATATGCGTACCGCACATTAATTTTGCATATTTGTTTCTGCTCTTCTTGATTCACTTTTGCTTTTGCCTTTGCCTTTGCCACTCACCCAACAACTGCTGCTAGGCGCTTGTGTTGGGTTTGTCCATTAGGTGAATGATTAATGAACTGAACCGAACTGAAATCAAATGAACTGAACAAATGAACTACTGCTTCCTGGTCTTTCACATTCGGATCACTCACTCAAGTGAACAGCAATTTAGTGTTTTCGACGACAGTGTGGCAACGCTGATTCCAAACACCAAAAGGATTCATATAAAACTGTATAAATATATAAAATTAATGAATTTTCACATTTTAAGAGCATTACGGAAATAATTGTAAGCTTCTAAGTAATTATTAAATAAATCAAGATTAAACTACCATATCAACACTAATGCGCCAGTTATCGATTACAATCTGCTCGGCGGTTTGTTTTCTTCAGGTCCATAGTAAATTTCACCAGTGGACTCAATATTTGGCGTTTCAATGTTATGGGATGGGTACGCTATAGGTTATTTGCTTGAGGGCGCTATCTACCGATTTTATTAAATTGTTGCGACAGTATTTGAAATTTTTAATTTTTATTTATTTTTTTTACAGCATTTAAATCAATTTATTTTCATGTCAACAATTAATATGAGCAACTTTAGTAACACAATTAAAACCAATGATCCGGCAGCACTGCCAAATCTACCGGTATATTTATATTTATAGGAAGATGAACCTACTCAAATATACGGTTGTAGCAATAACCCCAAATTCAATTACTAACTTTAAAAAAGGCTGGAAAAGGATTTACTTTCAAAAACTCTTTTAATGCAATAATTTAATTCAGCTCTTCTGCATTTAATGGAAATTAAGATAAATAGTCAATGAATCAATTCAAATGCACTTAAAATTTACCAGATTATAATTCATATTTTTTAATACACATATAGGAAACTCTTGTTTTATGTGTGTAGTCGTAGTCTAGGAAATATTATTGTAATCCTACAAACATATTCAATAAATATATTAGAAATGGTTTACAGTGCATAGTATTGAAAATTCGAAAATATTTGTGATAGACAATTTCTATTTGACTGTGCACTGTAAATTTAAAAAAAAGCTTTTCCAAAGAACGAATTATTTTAACTGATGCTGAAAATGTTGTAATGTAAATTTCTGTATATACTAATGTATACTAGGCACTTGGATAATGTTACTTCTGAATTAAAGTCTGCCAGTTTGTGATTGTAAATAAATAACATACAGATATGAAACGGGGGAATCCAAATATCTAGAAATGTAAAAAGGGCAATGATTTTAATGAGTCGGGGGGAAAAGAGGGGACTGTGCGTACACAGGGGCACATTCATAGCATATATTTTGGCGCCTTTGACACGGCGCCATTGCCTCTAATGGGGCGTGGCAGCCGTGATAGGCGCGCTTTTAAACGTAACATTTGCGTCGGATTGCTTGGGACAAAAATAAAACAATTTATAAATAAAAACTTGAGAAAATTATAGCAAACAATCATTTTCACACGCAGAAAAAAGAAGGAAAATGGCACACCAAAGAGAATTTTTTATCTATGAATTTTCTTTTATTTAACTCGCAGCTAAAAATTGGAGCTGCTCTTTCTTGTTGTTGTTATTTTAGGTGTCTTGGGTCTTGCTTATGAATTCATTTAATATATTATATTTAAATAATTGAATGTCCTTAAATCAACAAAATTGGCGAGCTTAGAAACGAAGCAACTGTCTCAAGATTCTTCCTACAACGTCGATATACAAGACACACACAAACAGGCAGACAAACACCTACAAACACACACATACACACACCCATACAGAGAATGAGACACAAATTGGCGTACATACAAATATACATTATAACGTCATATCGCTGACTCCCTATGTATAATATGCTGAATAAAAATTGAGAAAAAAGTAAACTTCTTGATAACAAACTTTGATCTTTTTATATAAATATATATATATATATGCATGATTATGTGTGTAAATGTATGAATTTTCTTGGTGTTATACGCATGTATGTTCATATGTTGTTCTTGAAATTTTAAATACAAATGAATACATCTAACAGTTAAGAGGAAATCACGTAATTATCTTAAGTATAATAGAAATTATAAAAAAAATATGAGAAAACAATTTGCCTGCAACCAATATATGTATATATATATATCAGTTCATATTGATTGTTTTTCATTTAGCTAAATTAAAAATTGAAGATTTCTTAAAATCAAAGCCAATATTTTTGTATGATAATAAAATCCTAGAAAAAATCTAAAAAAAAAATACAATAAATGTAAGCTATAAAGATTACTAAGAGTATGCGTGTGTTAAGTGTACAGTTGAATTCAAAATAATTGGTTGCACAATAGAAAAAAATTGGTTTAATTAAAATAACCATATGTTAAAATCTTCTGTTTAAGTATTATATATAAACATACATATGATGCATAAGGCTTTTAACTGAAGTAGAGACAACTGTGTGTGTTCAACTTACTTGGCTAATACAATTATTCGGTTACATACTAAATCGACTAACGTCTACAGATTTTTTTTTTATTCTTAATTTTTAATTGTAATATTATATTATGCGCTACAAATTTTTAACTTTTCTCTTAATGTAACTAATTTCCACAATCTGGTACTTGTTGCTCGCTCTAAACTCATTTTTTAATGTTGTTGTTATTTGTTATTATTTGTTAATTGTTAGCCTATAAACTATATAAATACATTCCCTTTATATTCACCCCCCAGCGATGAAACTTTCTATTTTTTTTCCCTACTTCTTGACAATTTCATTATTTACAGTTGTTCTATGTATGTGTGTGTGTGTATAAGTGAGAGAGTGTATAAGAGTGTATGTGTGTGTGTGTGTTGCTCAACAAAAATTTGTAAATAAAGAAGAGTTTTGTAATTTCTTGTGGTTGGCTGGCAGGTGCGTCTAGGTGAACCTTTTTTTAAGAGCATCTAGTATATAATTAATTCTAACTCTGCTTATCAGTTTAATGTTGTTGTGGTTGTTGTTGTGGTTGTTATTGGTGTTATTGGTGTTGTTGTTGTTGTTGTTGACATCACAGACATGTTGCGTGGTGTTGCTGTTGTTGCTGCTATTGCTGGTTGCACGCTCAATTCCACAGCAGCCAACGTTAACTCTTTGTGATCTCCAATTGCTGCTGCTTCTGCTCCCACCATTCTTGTATGCTGCAAACCATCTGATGCCGTCGAAAACGCATCGATTCACTGACGCACATGTCTATGAAATCGGATTTCATCTCCTGATCGCCCTTTATCAAATTCAAATGCTCTAACAATTGACTGTAATCCCGTCCAGGTCGTCGTATATCACGAAAGATTTGCAAACGCAAATCAATATTATGTTTACGTGCCGCTTCCCGTTGCTCCTCGGTTAATCCAATTCGATCTGGCGATGTTATTGCGTCTTCTACATTATTGTTGTGCGTCGGCGATGCTTTTGGTTCCAACTTAGGGCTACTATTGTTATGATTTCTATGAGAATTGTTGCTAATATTATTATTATTATTATTATTATTATTGCTGCTGCTGTTGCTATTTGTTGTGGTGTTATTGTTGTTGTTATTGTTGCTGTTGCTGTTGTTGTTGGTGTTGCTGGTGTTGCCATTATTGTTGCTGTTGCTGTGACTGCCAATGTGATGGTTAAGTCCACTGCCCCAATGGAAATGCGGATTGCTATTAGCCAACGAGCTGCTGCCAATTCCACCAGCTGTGCGCTTTAGTGCATCAAAACTATTCGCCGAGAGATCAGTATCGATGTCATTGGCATTATTATCGCTGGCATTGCCATTCAATATGCTGCTGCTGCTGCTGCCGATGCCATTGCCGAGATTGCTGATACTATTGCTGATACTGCTGTTGCTGATGCTGCTAATGCTGCTGCCGCTGTTGCCATTGTGGCAAGTTTGCAATATGCGCGAGATCTCAGAGGCATCATTGATGTCATTGTGTGTGAAATACGTTGTTGGTGTTGTTGTTGTTGTGCTGCTGCTGCTGCTATTGGTTGTTGTCGCCGTTGGTGTTGTTGCTGCGGCTGCTACTGTTGTTGTTGCTGCAGTTATTGCTGCTGATGTTGTTCCAGCTGCAGTTGCAGTTCCAGTTGCCGTTCCAGCTGCTGTTAGTGCTGATACTGCTGTTGTTGTTGCTAACGCTGCCGGCGGCGACAACATGCCACCAGTGGGCAATCCATGATGACTCCCATAGCCATTGGGCATTAGCAATAGCGGTGGCATTGCTGATGCACCTGTCACAATCTTGTTCATGCCCGAGATTGTTGTTGTCGCCGTAGCGGGCATCATCAACATGCCACTGTCCATTGCTGTGGACATAGGACTAGCATTGCTGCTGTATGCCGCATGTTGCATGGTCAGTCCATTGAGTGGCACATACAACACATCGTTGGTATTGTTGATGTGACAATTGTTGTTGTTGTTGTTATTGTTGCTGTTGAGATGGCTGCTGATGCTGCTACTGCAGTTGCTGCTGCTGCTGCTAATGTTGCTGCTGCTACTAATGTTGCTGCTGCTACTAATGCTGCTGCTGCTGCCGGTGATGTTGCTGCTGCTGGTATTGTTGCTGCTGCTGCTGCTGCTACTGGTGATGTTGCTGTCGGGCGTACCATTACTTGTTGCTGCTGCTGCCGCTGCAATTGTTGTGCATGTCGATGTTGCTGCTGTGCCTATGACAGCTTCGGGCAACACTCTTGCTGCTGCTGTGCTGATTGATGTTGCTGCAACTGTTGCTGATGTGCTGCTGTTGCCGGCACTGCTGTTGCTGCTATTGGTTATGTTGCTGCTGCTGCTGCTATTGGTAATGTTGCAACTTGCAACAACATTGCTGCTGCTGCTGTTGCTGTTATTGTTGCTGTTGTTGCTGCTGCTGCTGCTGCTGTTGTTGCTATTGCTGTCCGCTTCAATGGCGTTGGCCTCATCGCTGATGCCATTGATGAAATTGTGCACGTAACCATTGAGCGACGTCTCCTGTTCGCCGGCCTCCTCCTCGCTAAAGTCAAAGGTCAAGCGCTCTGTTGTATGTTGTCCAACGGACATGCCGGAATCACTGGTGCTGCTGATGCTGGACGTATCCGAGCATATGGAGGATGCATAGCTACTATTGCTGTCCTCATCCACCATCAAATCGCCAACGTTGCTGCTGCACGTCGAGCTGACCGTCGAGCTGGACGATGAGTTGACGCTACGCATGGAATCCGTAGAGAGACGCCGGAATTCGAATGCCCGTGGCAATGGACCCGCCTTGCGTTTACGTCCACGCGCTGTGCCGTCCAGCTTCTTGGAGTTGGGACCACCGCCCATGGGACCGCCGTTGCCATTGCCACCTCCCAGCATAAGGACGGACATACCGACACCACCCACAGGACCCATGCCGCTGGAGTTGCCGCCGCCACCACCGCCGCCGTTGCCACTGGAGGATGGGGAGACGCCACCACCGCCACCACCGCCGTTGCCATTGGGCGATTTCATGGGCGCCACATCACTGAGATCCGCCTCATCCACCATGACCATGTGCTTATCCTTCTTATAGGGATTACCGAACATGTGTTGCCTCACATTTGTCGGCTCAATTTCCCGCAACGGATTATCCTTATTCTTCAAATACTCCTGATAGTTGCCCATCTCGGCAATGGGCAGACAATGACCCGAATCTTTGGCCACCAGACTGGCGGGTCGCAGGAACGTTTCACGCATTCGCGCAATCTCATCCACCAGATCCCGGCGTGGAATATCAAATGGATTGCGATAAGTTTTCGCCGACGACTGATGCGTCAGCTGAGGCACCACAATTGTATAATTCTCGACGGGCTCGATCTCCGCATGCAGCTTGGCAAACGTGTCGCGCAGCAACGGATGCCGCACCAAATCCCGACGCAGTGCAGCACCCGTGCACAATTTGGCCGTTTCCACCTGACGATAGGGTGGCTTCGGTTGCTTCAACTGCTTGTAGACCTTTAGGCAGAGATTCTCCTGATCCTGTTTGGCCGTATTCTTAATATGCTTCAGCTGATTGGCTATCGTCGGTGACAAATAGTTGTCCACATTCTCCGGCAGCAGAAACTGCAACAGCTGATACGGCACAGTGATGTTGACCAGCGCCTTGCGCAAAAACGGGCAGTAATACGGCGGTATGGACCGGACATAGGAATTAAACTTATACATGAGATCATTGGGCGGACTCATGTTATACTTATGGATGAGGTCGTGCAACAGTGGCAATAACGCCGGATAATTATAGGCCAGCACATAGAGATGTACCTGGGTGAAGTTGGGCGCTGCCTTTAGATAACCAAAGGGCAACTCAAAGCCATGCATGCCATTGGTAACGATCACCTGCCAGCATTTGTTCATCTCCCGCTTGTTGAGTATCTGCAGGGTCAACGGACAACCCTCAATTTCATATTTATCCACGGGAAAACTGCGCACCAATTGTGGTTCATCCACGGCGGGGGTCAGTATCTTTAGCTTGGGATGGGCGTCGCGTGGTGGCAACGTTATGGCCTTGGAATCGGGCCAATAAGGCTCTGGTAATGGCCAATAGCCAATGGGAAAGGTCTTTTGTGTTATATGCTTTTGTACATAGATCATCTTTTTAATGGGCTGGAAGACTATGTCGGGCGTGGGTTCGTTTGATGCTGTTGTTGTTGCTGTTGTCGCTCCTCCTCCGCTGCCGCCACCCGATCCTCCTGCACCTGACCCAGAAGCTGCACTCGCTGTGCTGCCTCCTGCTCCTGCTGTCGAGCTGCTCGACTCCTTGCTCGACTCCTTGGGTAACATGGGCTCAAATTGTAGGACAACGCCAGGTTGTACTTTTTGAACGAGACTCTCAATGCATTGATTGAGCACATAGTGACTGCGTACACGATACGATCGTCCGCCAGTCACCTCGCACATCCGCTCAATGGGCGAATCATCGTGAGGCACTTTTCCATCGACACGTTCATCGATTTTATTGCCGGGCATTCGTAGCACCAGCGAAAATAGACGTTGATCCCAGCGGAAAGGTTCTTTGGTGAACTTGGTGCCGGGTATTTGATTACTCAGCGGCAGTATGATCTCCTGGTGTACACCATTCCGATGTGAATAGCGACCGCCATCGGTAATCACAATTATCACCGATGGCTCCAAATAGAATGGACATCGTCCTTGTCCATATGTATCGATGCCCGATTGCATACGATTTAAATTTAACAAATCAAAGGCATTACGCAACGATTCACCCATTGAGGTGAGACCGTGACTCTGTAGATTCTTCAGTTCATTCATAAAGGTCGCATGATTCTCCTTCCAGCCGGCTTTCACATTTGCCGGTGGCTCCTCGAATGTTAAGAGCATATAGCGATCACCCAAGCAATCCTGTGTTCGCTGTCGATACTTGAGGAACGTCTCAACAGCTCCCTTGGCAATGTCTAGATATGTCTTTTGCACACCATTCACATACGCCTTCTGGCACATGGACGACGAGGTGTCCACCAGAAAGAGTATGATTGTCATGGCGGCTGCTGCTCCTCCTTCTCCTGCTCCTGCTCCTTCTTCACCTTATCCTCCTCCTTCTTCTACTTTGTATCCCACTACTTTCGTTCTTGCCTGTTATAAATTTTGCTCTTTGCTTTGTTACTTCCTTGCAAACTCTACAAAAAAGAAGAAAAGAGACAAACATATATAACACACACATACACAAACAAACGTCACACATACACGTTGTGATCAGAGAGTGCATCAAATGCAAACATAATTTACCGTTTTCTTGAGTTGGAGAGTTGTGCTTGTAGAGTTATTTTGAGCGCAGTGCAGCCGAAGTTTAGAATCGAGCAAATCAGAGAAATAGAAAGAGCCAAAAGATAAAATGTATTTGTGTCCTGCGTAGTGTAGTCTTTTCCTTTAATAATAATTATTATAATTATTATTATTGTTGATTGTAGTTTTTTTGTTTTGTTTTTTTATCTATTTCTTTCTTTTTGTTTTTGCTGCTCTGTTCCGATTTTGATGCTGTTGCTCTTCTTCTTTGTTGCTTTGCTAGCAGCAAGCTTCTTCTTGTTGTTGTCCTGGACTAAGGCAATTTGCTCTTTTTCTTCGTTTTACTGTGGCGCTTTTATAGTACATGTTGCGTGTAACAGCTGACATTTGGATTTACTCGTATAAAGTTGCCAATAAATTCTGCAAGGAAACAAAAGAAAAGAACAAAAAAAAAAGATTCAATCACAATTTACATGTTGCGCATACGCACTGTGTGCCGATATAAAATGGAGTAAAATACAAAATATCTATTAGCTGATTTTGTAATACTCTCACAAGCACTTAAAGAGAGTAGGGGAGAGAGAGCGAGAGAGCCATGCACATGCATACATGTATGTACATATGAATATGCTGGTACATCTATCGTCTCGTAATCACTGATAATGCGCAAGCAAACACAAACACACACATGCATAAGAGCCCACATGAACACAAAAAAAAACACGCACAATTTGGACAATAAATGTGCTAATTTTGCTCGCAGAGCTTCTAACAGCGACTTTTAAGCTCTCTTTTGTGTTTCTCTTCCTCGCTCTCTCTCTCTCTCTCTCCCTCTAAAATGTCTTGATATGCACATCTCCAGCTCTTTCAGCTGTGGGAAAATGGTTTGACACAAATTCAAATGCCAATCCAACCACCAGAAAACGACGACTCTACTCCATTGCGCCCTGCCTCAGCTACCTTTTTCGGTCGCTCTACAAAGTCATTCATTCAATCTACACTAGGCTAGTATACGACGATCGCGATCGCTCTACTGACATTAGAGATGTGCATTTGCGCTCTGCACGAAATCGCGATACACGATATGCTTACAACTGTGTACGTATTATGTACCTTTAGACATTTCTTTGCTCATATATTTCATTTCACAAATTATCCCGTACTATCAACGCCTTCTTTTTTAAATAAAATAATTCATGCTAAATAATAAATAATTTCACACATATAAACACACACACAAACACGTTAATCACGTATGCCTTAAGCACGTGTTGGTTTTATTCTATTTTCACGATCAGCTGTTTCAATTGTCCCATCTCACTGTCTCACGCACGCATCACTAATTGGCAACAACAACTGGCCAAAGCAGAACATATTCAAAAAAATAAACCGAAGTTGTATTAGTTAAAATTGAGTGTTGGCAAAACTATTTTGTTTATGATTTGGTTTAAGCACAAATCCAAATTAATGAATTATGTATATTTTAAAGGAATGTAAAATGACGCGCGGGCTAACCAAAATTCTTATCGATGCTGTTGCGTTTGCCGTTGTCATCGCTGCCGCCGCCTTTTGGCGACTAATTGACTGAGTTTTGAGTGCAAAGCACTCAATTTCTATTTGAATAGGAGCACACACACATACAAATCTATGTGCGTGCACTACATTCTCGCTCAACAACGCAGCGAAGCGTTGCCAGATAGTCACAAAAAATGCACAATAGACAAAACAAAAGCAATACTTGCAGGTAACCAAAAACGGCACGTGTACACAAATATAAAATGATTTCTTCAAAAATGTCTATACTTCATTAATTGCGATCGCAATCTTAGAAAAATTGTCAACACACACAATAGCATTATCAATTTGATTTCGGTGGCAACGCTGCAACGCCAACAAGGTAACAAAACAACATTGGAAGGGGGTTGACCATACACCATGCTTCTGCTGTTTAATATTTTATATTGTTTTTGTAAGACAGACAATAACAACTCGCTGTTGTGATTATAATCCTTACACATATGCAAGAGAATACAGCGTAATAACGTATTAATTGGTGTAGGCAAAAACAACTGGATTTGTATGTGCAACGACCTTGTCGCACAGGATCGTCATTAAAGTTTTAAGTCTTATCGTTGTTTCTTGCTGTGTATGTTTTTGGGAGTGCTCTTTTGTTTGACAAACGGCACGATTAGAGTGACCTTAATTTTAAATGCGACATGAGCACGAACAAGAACTAATTTGCATGTGGCAGTGGGTTGGCTATGGGCCTACTTATCGGCCTTTATTAGTACAAATCGTCTATCGAACGATACACAATTTTAGTGTCGCTTTCGATTAAGTGCGCGCGAAATATTCAAGTGTTATCGTGAGATTGATTTGCAGCTGATTGTGGGTGGATTGCTGTTATTGTTTCTGTGTTAATAACTTTATAACAATTATTACTGTAGATGCGTTCGCAACATCACAAGCGCTCACTTACACAATTTTGAACACATACTCACTCACGCACAGCATCATCATCAGTGAGAGTTGTGTTAAAAAAAAAAAATCACTGAACATAAGTTGTGCTATTTACTACTGGACTGGCTAACTATACGGCAACTGCAATAAGAAGAGAGAGAGCCGCATGTGCCGTTTAATAAAGCGATGATGGCAATTAAACATAGAAGTATTCATAATAATAATCAGAAATATTTAGTTACTGTTGCTGATTTTTCGATTATGCGAACGAGGTGGTACTCAGTGTTGTTTTGAGCGATTTTTTATTCTGTTATATTTTTACTTTGTGCCAACAAAAAAATTTATCACCACCTCCGCCGCGCGCGCACAGACCGACCGACGAACACAGCCACGCACTCACACAGTTATAGGCACACACACGTACTCACATACATATTTACGTATGTGGATGTTTTAAGGTGCATAGCCCGCAAGCACACAAACAACAATCTATAAACGCTCTCACGCTCACTGCTCCTCTCTTGGCGTTCGTTCGCTCGCTCGCTCGCTCATCCACACAACCGCCCCCGCCGCCCGACCGCGCAACCCCCCCTCACAACCAGCAACCAACCAATCCACTCGCCATCTGACTGACTGACTGTCGACTACGATGACGACGACGACGATGGCGCAAACGACCGACCGACCCACCGACAGACGGACGGACGGCCGAAGCAACACGACCACGACACGACCAGTGGTGGCATGTATGTATGTAGTTATTTGTATGTTTACTTGTAGTATCTCAGCAGGCGGGTAAGTTTGTTTCACACACACTGTGCCCGTCACTCTCGTTGAGTTTTGAATTGTCGCCTCTGCCTTTTCTATTGCTATTGCTTCTGCTTCTTCTACTCTGGCGCCGCTGGCCAACCAACCTCTCTGTTCAAAAGTGAAAAACTAACTGAGACGCTGCGATTGTTGTTATTTTTGGTGAATATCGATAAATCGATAGACAGACAGGGTTGTAGCTTACGGCAAGAGCACAGAGTTGGTTAGATTTGCCGATATTATAAAATATATATTTGTCTCTCAGAACACTGACCACAAAATAAAACGAAATTGTAATATTAAATCTGTTAATGCATTTATCTACTGTAATTACAATATGTATTTTTTATTTTAATTCGGCTCGTATATCGGCAGCGACACTCCCGTATATCGTTATCGCTATCAGGCCCATTTGCCGGCCACACATGTTACTTTTGTTTTGGCGCGCGAACCTGGTAGATAACACAAAACAGACAGTATTTGCGGATCGACAATATTTGTTTAGTATATTGAACACTTGAAGCATCGAACTATCATGCCGGAGAATATAATAGCCGGCATTCCGGTGCATTTCCCCTTTGAGCCCTACGAAGTGCAGCGTGCTTACATGGAGAAGGTGATTATATGTTTGCGTGATGGTACAAATGGTGTACTCGAATCACCCACGGGTACCGGCAAAACATTAAGCCTGCTCTGCTCCTCACTTGCCTGGTTACGCACACGTCAATCTGAGGTGGAGCTGAACATGCAAAAGATGCAACAGGAACAACAACAGAAACCACCGAATGCGACGTCTGTATTGAGCAATGAAGTCGCCGCTGCCATCAACAAGGCCAACAACTGGGGTGTGCCAAAGGTGATATATGCTTCGCGAACCCACTCCCAGCTGAGTCAGGCCATGCGCGAGCTGAAGCGCACTGCCTATGCCAGTATGCGATCTGTTGTGCTCGGCTCGAGGGATCAGTTGTGCATCCATCCGGATGTGATGCGGGAGCAGGGTAATTCCAACAAGACGAATATGTGCAAGCTGAAGGTGCATGCCAAGACGTGCACGTTCCAACAGCGTGTTGAGTCGAAAAAGGATCATCCGGACTTCCGGGGACCCAGCATTATGGACATTGAGGATCTGATTAAGGTGGGTCAGCGTCTTAAGATGTGCCCATACTATGCCTCCAAGGAGCTGGTCAAAGATGCGGATATCACATTTATGCCGTACAACTACCTGCTGGATCCAAAGGCGCGTAAAGCAAATAAAATTGAGCTAAATAATACAATTGTCATACTGGATGAGGCGCACAACATTGAGAAGATCTGTGAGGAATCTGCTTCGGTTCAGATACGCTCCTCCGATGTGGCCATGGCCATTGAGGATGTTACACACATTATGAAGATCTTCACCAGCGGCGAATCAGTGGACACGGGAGGCGATGAGCCAAAGGATTTCACATTGGATGATCTTACGCTGCTTAAGGAGATGCTGCTGGAACTGGAGAAAGCTATCGATGGCATTGTGGTGCAGAACAAAGCCGAAGGAGCCACATATCCAGCTTCCTATATCTATGAGATACTGGGCCAGGCAAATGTGAGTTATCCCTAAATCAAGTTGCTTAAATTGTATCTATATATATTCTTTTTTATCTACAGTTTACTTATGGTAACTGCGCCACTATCGTCGCCTTGCTGGACAAGCTGGTGCAGTATCTGATGGTCGCCTCCCAGAATTCCATGATGCGCAAGGGCGGCAGCTTTATGCTGCTATCCGATTTACTCAGCATTGTCTTTGCCAACAAGGAGGATGTTATGGCCAAGGTACATCTTAGCTTCAAGGTCCATGTGGAGATCGAGGAAGCCAAGCAAACGAAGCAAATACAAAATAATAAATCAAATACCGGATGGCTGGGCAAGGGCAACAATACAACTACAACCACAAAGGCAGCAAAGGTCGTGAACTTTTGGTGCTTTAATCCCGGCTTTGGCATGGAACAGCTTCTCAATACCCATGTGCGTAGTGTGATTCTAACTAGCGGCACATTGGCACCACTTAAGCCGCTCATTGCGGAGCTGGCCATTCCGGTTGCTCACTATCTTGAGAATCCACATATTGTCAATCAGTCCCAGGTGTATGTCAAGATCATTGGCACGGGGCCCGATCGCGAGCAGCTTATCTCCAACTATAAAAATCGGTAAGTAATAATCATATTATTTCATATTAAATTCGAAATTTTTGTATAAAAATATTCAGAAGGTTCGATCTAAGGAAGAAAACATAAAAACAGATTCAGGTGTGTTTAAGAAATCTCTAGAGTTTTTTAAAACAACCGTCTGTGTTCCTTAAATGTCAGAGATCTAATTTTTTCGAACAAGTGTGTATGTTTATGGTCAAAAAAAAAGATAATTCAGTTGAATTCAATGTATATAACATTATGTCAAATATTTCAACACTTCGAAGCATCAACAATTGCTTTTGGGTTAATTTCGCGCTGTTGGAGATTGGTAAAACACACCTGATAATATCAGAAATAAACCCAAATCTCTTGAGAAAACAACCGTTCAAAATGTCAGTGTTTCGTTACTGTCAGAGATTTCATTTTTACGAAAATATTTTCGAAATCACAAAAATCTTCGTCACAAATTGTTTTCTAACTTCAACAAAATTATAAATGATATGTATTTTTTATTTAATAGAATATATTCAAAATAATGCAGTAAATTTAACAATTTTTTCAAATCTTAACAAGTTTTTTTTAATTTGACAGCATTGATGGATAAGTTAGTTTAGGTTTTGTAAACTATGCTTACTTTAAAATAGTAATAATAATAATTAAAATAATAACATTGATCTCTATACTAACGCTTCTATGTTTTCTAATTTCCCTCAGCGATAATCCCAAATACATCAGATCCTTGGGTCAAACAATTCTCAACGTATCGCGGATTGTGCCAGATGGTTTGTTGGTCTTTTTCCCCTCGTATCCCATGATGAATCAGTGTGTGGATGCGTGGCAGGCCAGCGGTCTGTGGGCGGACATATCGTGTCGGAAACCAATTTTCTTGGAGCCGCGTGGCAAGGATCAGTTCACCAGCACAATGGAGGAGTTCTATCAGGCCATACGTGACTCAAAGGGCGCCTGCTTTATGGCTGTGTGTCGAGGTAAAGTGTCCGAGGGTTTGGATTTTGCTGATCGCAATGGACGCGCTGTCATCATTACTGGCTTGCCGTTTCCACCGCTTAAGGATCCCAAGGTGATACTAAAGCGTCGCTATCTGGAAAGTAATCGCACCAAGGAGAATCAGCTGTTGAGCGGCCAGGAGTGGT
Source organism: Drosophila falleni (assembly GCA_035045575.1). Taxonomy (NCBI): domain Eukaryota; kingdom Metazoa; phylum Arthropoda; class Insecta; order Diptera; family Drosophilidae; genus Drosophila; species Drosophila falleni. The sequence goes on along the minus strand of JAWNOV010000185.1, from coordinate 8,269,887 downwards.
ATAATCTGGATGCAACGCGTGCTGTCAATCAAGCCATAGGTCGTGTGATCCGACATCGGAATGATTATGGTGCCATTCTTCTCTGTGATTCCCGCTTTCAGGATGCCTCGCAGGTGCAACAGCTATCGAAATGGATACGCGGACATTTAGGCGCTCGTCCACAGAGCTCACCCTTTGGTCCCATTGTCCGTGAGCTGCGTCAGTTCTTTAAGCATGCTGAGGAAACGGTCCGTCGAATTTCATATCTATTTCTATATAGTATACAGTTCAAGTCATGTCAGTTTCAATTCCATCCAATTCATCCATGCAGATGGTCAAGCCCGATGAACGTGCCGTTGAACCGTTGCTGCAGAGCGTCCAGAAGGAGGAGCAACTCACGCTGGCGCCCATTAGCCAAATAAAACGAGAACCAGGCACCATGGGAACCTCCAAATTTCAACAGGCCTCCGAACTAGCAATGTAAGTAAACTGATCTTTAGTCGCTAATGTACGACAGTTTCCAATTTCTATTTTTGTTTCCAATACAGCAAGGTTGAGATGGCTAATTCCATAAAAACGTGGACACCCGCAGATTATATTAATGCTGCGGGTCGAAGTCAACAAAATCAACCAGCTCCCAATGCAATGGATTTTATGAGTCGCCTCAACTCGAATGTTACTGTAAGTGACTGAATATATAAATATTATGCTTCTATTACTTTTATTTACTCCCCAAATCCATCTTATTTAACTATATACGCCATTTTACACCCATAATTGCCCTGTATACCTTCTATAAATGCTTCTATTACTTACTTCCCAAATCCATCTTATTCAACTATATACGCCATTTTACAAACATAATTGCCCTATATACCTTCTATAAATGCATCTATTACCTCTATTTACTCCCCAAATCCATCTATTTCAAACTGAACTCATTCCCATCATAATAATGTTATTTTGTGGCCCTCAGAGCATTGACTTCAACAGCGCGGACAGCGGTCTGGTCAAGATCCACAAACGGGAACGCAGTTCACCCACAACCAGCGAATCGTTGGCCACGCAAGCGATCAGTAAAAAACGCTATAAACTTGTCAACGCTGAGGTTGCTGTGAAAAGCGAACCAATTCCTACAAGTAGTCAAAGCCAAAGTAATCTGAAGAATTTACCGGAATCCTCACAGCTAAAAGATGCACCCGAAAATCGTACGGATTTCTTGCGAGAGGTTTGTACTTGAGATCTATACAATGAGATCTATAAGTGTATAATATGATTTCTTTATTCATTTGCCAACAGGTTCGCAGCGTCATCAACAGCGATCAATTCCGTAGCTTTGGTAAAGCTCTGGTGGACTATAAGACAGGTGGAGACGATGCTTTCGAAACCTTAATGAGTCTCCTGCTGAATGTGTTGGGTGCGCCGCAGTTGCGTTATTTGTTGCAAGGCATGCGTCGTTATCTTAAGAATGAACACAAGGCGGAGTTCGATGTGCGTTTATCCAGCTTAGATCTATGCTAATCAGAGTTCGCTATCATTGCCTTACATTATCAATATTCTCTAAAATATGACCATAAAATTAATTTATATATGTGTTATTATATTTAAAAGTAATTTTTATTACATCGCTCTTGTGTTCAACTTTTGCGATACCTTCAACTAGATTTAGTGGTCGAATGTAAATGTGTCTAAAAGAATATACAGACCAGCTACACTTAAATAATCGCAATAAATTGATTGCAAAAAATATCTGTTAAACGCAAATTAAAGAAAATTTTTATTCTTAATTTGTTATTTACTCTCTTAATATTTTTTTCATAAAAAAATTTTTTACGCTTTAGCTATTCACCTAAACATTCTTTTTTAATTAAATTTGAAAGAAAGTTTGTAAACATATTTAACATGATGCTTAGCAGCCCTGGTGTTGTTTGTGCAGCCCTGTCAATTATGTACATGTGACGTCACAACTGAAATTTCATATAATTTATAATAAGGGTATTCCTGAATTCAATTTAAAAACGACTTTGATTTAGCTTCGATTTTGCCACAATTCTAACTGACTAAAGCTTGTGTGAGAACTATTTTTCTTAGCTCATTATAAAAAAAAAATGAAAATTCTATAGCTTATTTGCTAAATGATAATACCCAGAGGTTAAAACCGGAATCGTAACCTATAACAGATGTTTAGATATTATCTTTTAGATTTTTAAGAAAGTTCCATTCGTTTATTCTTGCGCTTACATTTTTCCTCCTTCTGTGTTTTCTTGATATCTCCTTTGACCATCGCTGGCAATGATGATTATAAAGGTCGGGACAACATTTTCTTTTACTCTCTTTAGGGTTTATTTAAAAAAAAAAATAAAAACACTTAAACTAATTGCTTAAAATAGATACCAAATAAAATGGATTTAATTGTATAATTACTTGTATTGTATAATTTGTTTATGCTTATGGTTTTTCCTTGCTTGTTACTTTACACTTATTACATTTTAATTCGATTTAAGTTACAATTGTTGTTGTTGTTGCTTAACGTTACATTTGCGTTAAGTCTCCTTTCGTCTGGTACTGCTCTTTTTAATGTTGCTGTTTTCTCTATTATTTTTTTTTTTTTTGGTTTATTTATGATTTGGTTAAGCGACAGCGGGCAGATCGCGACGTCAAGAAACCGAACCAGCAGCCTTAACTCTTTAGCCGATGCGACAATGCGGGCTACCCACTCCGTTCCTTACTATCATATTCAATTAACAGATCTAACAAATCTATTACAGTGCTTACTTGGTACTTAAGACTTTGTTTCACGTGCAATTCAAATTTTCAAAAGATTATAATCTCATATCGCATTAATATTGTATTTTCTTTCTTTTTTTAAATACTTTCAAGAAATTATTATATTGTTAAATAACCAAACTGGCAATCATATTCTGTAGATAGAATGCAAAACAAAGGAAAACAATTGTTTCGTTTCTTTCAGAAATTCAAATTTATGGCTATTCTAATTTCTGAACAATTTGAATTAGCAAAAATTCTAGTTTGCGAGCAACCACTGTATTAGTAATTAGTAATTAGCTATTAGCTATCGTATATTGCATATTGTTATCGATGTATGTATATATGTCTATGTAAGTGCTCAAAAGATATGTGATGTTTGTTTTGTTCAAAACTTGTAACTATTGCTATAGATGATTTTTGTGGATTATGAAAACGCTACGACAGACCGATCGAAGACATAACTGAGCGGCATAGATGTCCGCTCTCGCTCTCGCTCTCATTCACTCTCTCTCACTCTCGCACATTCGCTCTTTCGCTCTAACTCGCTTTCTAGCATCGTTCTCTCTCTCTAATTTCTATTTTGTGGGTATGAAACGCGCCTTGACCGTCTGTCCCATGGACAGATGGAGTTGTTGTTGTTGTTGCTGCTGCTGCTGTTGTTGTTGTTGCTGTTGCGCCTGCTGTTGCATATGCTGATTGATCTGCTGCTGTATGGAGAGGCCGCTGGCACTGCTGATAATATGCTGACTGTGCAATGGCTCATTGATCTCAATCTTAATGGCCGTAGCTGCCAATGCGGCCTTGTTCTTGTTTTTGGGCGGTCTGCCACCTGTAAAAGTAAGTACAAAAATAATTAATACAAAATTTAATTATCAAATCGTTAAGATTGTATAGTATTTGTCTTTTATAAAGACTCTTTATAAAGGGTATATCAACATAAGGTTTTAAAAAAATTGATAGTCAAGTTAAAGCATACGAGGTTTTCAGAAATGCATTGAAGTAGTGAAAATTCACTTTAAAAATTAAATAAAAATTATAAATTGGCGGAGACAGATCACAAGCTTCGTACTGCTTTTGGTTATCATCAATCATCTTCTTTTGAAGGTTAAGGGAATGTTAACGATGTGTAAAACCAACTCAAATCAAGTAAAAGTATTGCACTTTAAGCCGATGGTGTCATAGGGTCATTTGATTTTCAAAATTATACGTTTTCGAAGTCTGATGAATTATCTCTTGGCCTCAAATTGATGATATGGATGGGAACAACGTTTATTTCCTTCAGGATAGCTGGTAAGTAAATGGTTTTATTTCAAAAAACTTTTCTTATCTTGGGATTTCTCGAAATGGATCCTTCAACTTTTGAATAGAGATCATACAATATAACATCATAAGACATTTTGCATTAGGGCTGGTAAGTAAATGGTTCCATTTTAAAAAACATTTCTTATCTTGGGATTTTCTCGGAGTGGATTCTACAACTTTTCAATAGAGATCATGTGATATAACATCATAAGACATTTTGCATTCGAACTACTTGAATAACAAAATTTAAGCAAACTCTCCAGTAGCGATTCAAGTGCTCAAAGAATATTACAAAATATAGGACACATTATAGGAAAATCTGATACAATTTTTCAGAAAAGGAATAACAGTAGCTAAGAATAGGCGGTGTGGACAAATATAGCGTTTCATTATCAATCTCAATGCATTATCTTTGTATTAAAATTTAAATAAAGTGTAAACATCATTTAAAAATGGAACCTCTTGTTGACCCTACATAAAGATCGATACAGATCTCGTTGCTACTTACGCTGCCCCGTCGTATGCTGCAAGGAGAGCGGTTGTCCAATCATGGCGAGCGGCTGCTGTGGCGATTGTAACGTGATCGTCTTTTTGGAGCGCTTCGGCGGTGGCAGCTCGTGATGTGAATGGTTGGTGAGCAAGTGCTTGGATAGATGCTGTCGAACTGCAAACGATTCGGCACAATTGGCCACCGGACAGTTCAGATAGCGACCCTCAACATGGCGTTGTACATGCTTCTTGAGCAAAGACTCCTGATTAAAGCTACTGGGGCAAATATCGCACTTGAATTTGAATTCGTCATGCATCTTGAGATGCTGATCGAGATGCGATTGCTGCAAAAACTTCTCATCGCATTTGCTGCACTCGTAGGGAAAGGCCAGACCGTGAGTTTTCATGTGCGTGTGCAGCTGTGACTGTAGCTTAAAGTTCTTTTCCGGGCAGCGTGGACAATAATATCCAGTGACACCTGCGTGTGCCTGCAGATGTTGATTGAGTGAGGTGACCTGGGTGAACTTCTTGCTGCACACATTACAGCAGTATTGTTGCACCTTGTGGTGGGACTTCATGTGATTGTTCAAATTGGTCACCTGTCAAATGAATAATGTTTAATTACAACTCATTCTCTCAGCTTTAAAATGACACACTCACCTGTGCAAAACTTCTACCACACTCCGGTTCATTGCATACAAAGGGACGTTCGCCGGTGTGAAGACGTCGATGATTGTTTAGATTTGTGATTTGGGTAAAAGTCTTTCCACAATCAACGCACTGATACGGCCGATCATTTGTGTGTATGCGCTCGTGATTGCGCAAATTCGCTGCCTGCGTAAATCCTGGGAAAATCCGAGAGAAAATAATAAGTTATAGTTTTTAAATAATCAAAGAAAATATTGTTTACGTTTCGTATAATTTTAAACCTAACCTAAAATTAAATCAATAATCGTTTCGATTTGATTCCCTGATTTATTCATTTGAGGCATTCAGCAGGTTTTTTTTAATCTGTAATCGTTCCTTTACTTGTGATGGATCAGTAATCAGTATCTGCTGACTAACATGACTACATGATAGCTTATCATTAAAAACGCCTAGTTAATTTCTTAAATGTTTTTAATATAAGCAATCAGTCAGGTGTCAATTGAATTGACATGAGGATTATCAGGTACCGATACCAAAATTAAAAATTTGTGATCGTTATAAACTTGTTGCTGAATTTAAAAAGTAGTAATCAGTAATTAGGTATTGGGGATACAAATTTTGTTATTATTATTGTAATATTTAAATATGTTGACAATAAAAGATCTGCGAGTTGTTCGTCATATGGGATATGTACTGTATGTTGTGTATCATATACGATCAAAGTTACCTGCTGAATGCCTTGCAATAAAGTATGTAAATATTTTGACAATGGGCAATCTGCTAGTTCATCATATCGAATATGTACTGTATGTTATACTATACATATGTAGCATTGGCTAGAGAAGTCTACGCCCCCGTTCTTTATTCTTTAGTCGGTATTCTATATTATTTATACCCCGAGTAGACAGAGTAGTATAACATACCTTTGTGGCAGTAGCTGCAAACAAACTTGCGCTCTGCTGAGTGATTGCGTATGTGCGTCATGAGCGAGGATTTGCGCGAGAAGGTCTTGTTGCACAGTGGGCAGGAGCCCTCCTCGTTGAATATCAGATCCACCTGCGTTCAATGAGAGAGCGGGAGCGGGAAAGAGAGTGGAAGCGAGACAGTTAGTGTTGCATTTGGGAAGCTTTGAAGCTTTACTAATTGCTAGTATCACACACACACGCACGCACACACACACACACACACACACACACACACACACACACACACACACACACACACACACACACACACACACACACACACACACGCTTACGCATACGCACTATCAACTTACGCTCAACAAGCTGGCGGTCAAAATGATTGCAAATTTAAATTATACTCTGCGCAAAATTCTTTGCAAATTTTCAATATTTGTTTATTGAAAATGCTTTTTGCTTTTTGTTTTTTTTTTTTATAAAATTGTGTATCGCTATTTTTTTTGCGTGCCACGCACACCCACATAAAAGCGTCAACTGAAAATGAATTTTTTTCTCTTTACACAGCGCACAAGACGCCGTGCAGTCGACGTCGGCGTCGCAGTTGCCTCTGCCGTTGCCGTTGTTGTTATTTCTGCTGCTGCCGTCGTGAAAAGCAAAGCAAGAAAAAGGCAAGCAAACAGCGCAGATATTAATGAAAAAAAAAAACAAAACAAAATAAAAATAAAGGAAAAAAAATGAAAATGGGCAACAAGCATCTACGAAGACGACACGTTAATACCCTGCAATCGTATGACCGCGTACAAATGCTTATCTTTTCCAAAAGTTATTCAAGATAAAAACCGATTTATTAACAATTTTACATAATCATTCATATTTACATACAAAAATTGTATGGTCTTAAATTATGCCATATAAAATGCTAGCTAGATATTGCGCTCTAAGCACTAGCTACTTTTTAAATAAGTTGAATGCTTAAATGAAATGGTGTAGGGTATTTCTGTTGTTGTTATAGCCGCTGTTGCCAATATTCTCAGTGCAGCGGTGTGAAAAAGAAAGGCACAAGCAAAGCGTAAAGAAGCAAGCTAAAGAAAAAGGAAACGAACTATGAATGTACATTAACACATACATACATTCGTATAAATATACACATGCATGCATATGTATGTATTATTGCCAGTGTAATCTGCAGTTATGTATGTATATAGAAAAAAAACAACAATAAATAAATAAATACAGCAGTAACGGACAAGTGCAGCGCCAGGAGCTGCACCAAGTCCGTTTGTATATGTGTGTGTAAGCTTGCTGTCGTTAGCCAACACTGTTGCCGCTGTAAAATTCTATTAGTGCAAGCTCTCTCTCTCTCTCGTTCACTCACTCTCACTCTCACTCTGCTGCTTACTTACATCTTCAGAATCGTCCTGCGATTGTAGATTCTCGGAAGAACTTGATGATTGCAATTGTGGTTGTTGTTGCTGCTGTTGTTGTTGTTGTTGCTGCTGCTGCAATTGCAGCACAGCGGCCACTGCGCTGCCGTTGGTCAGCTGTGCTGCCACCGAGTCGCCCTCACCGACTGCCGAAGAGGCAGCAGCGGCAGCGGCTACTGCAACTGCCGCCACAGAAGCGGCAGAAGAAGCACCATCCTGTACTCGCACCGTCTGATGGAAGTTCGAGTTGCTTGTCAACTGTTCCGAGCAACGTACGCACGTGGGTATGCTATAGCCGGGCACTTGGAATAACTGAAAGGCAAAGATCAGAACAGAAGTAAGCTCATCAGTAATGGGACTCCAATTGGAAAGAAAGTGTGCTGGTAAAAAATAATCTAAAAAGAAAAAGTCATACGTATATTTGTAGTACTCCACATACTCCACGCCCCTGTTCCCTCTCCCTCCACCTCTGAACCTAATAATAATAACCAAGGAGCGCTCTTACACTTATCCGTACACACACACACGCACACATACACACATTCACTCGTGAGGCCCGCAATGCCAGCGTAACAACAACAACTACAGCGTTGGTTTGTTGTTTTCATTTCATGTTTTTTTTTCTCTACAGCGTTGTTATTCTTTCGTTTTTGTTTTGCTTCGCTGTGAACAGTGACACAGTGGCGTCGTTGTGCAGGGGATAAATAAGACTAGGCAAAACTTCGCTTACACAAACAATTGTTGCTCATTTTACATTTATCAGGGACCGGAAAAAATTATTTCTTTTTTTTTAAATACAAAATACACCCACTTAACATGTAACCAAAAAAAATTATTCACACAAAAATCTTTATTTTCGTACAAAACTAATCAGATTTCTGATATTTAGTCTGTTTTTTTTTTATTATTTTTTGAAGAAAATTTAAACTCAAGGAATAAACATTGAAATTTTATTTCATAAAAAATAATGATCAAGTGATAATTATTCATCAAAACTGATGTATATCAGTGGAGATACGTTAACAAATTAAAATATAATAATAACTACCATGTAATTTTTAAAATTTTAGCCACTTTAAGCTCGAATTAAGATTCGATTACCCAAACCCGGCGAATTCTACCCCTTTTGACCCACACCACTGCGGCCTTTGCCGGAATTTTTGTCATGTTTTATTTCATATTATTTCGTATTGTACTCTTGTTGAAAAGGAGTCAAAATGAAAAGCAACACACAAACCAAATGTAAAAATATATATATATTTTTTTTTATTTTTTATATATTTTCAAGTTGGCGGCTTGAGCAACTTTGGCTGAGTTGGCTAAAAATAAACGGCAGCAATAGTTGGGGGGCAACAACAACACCATATACATACATACATACATACATATAAAATAAAAATACATACACGATGTTTATGTTTGCACATACATACATACATAGGTATGGACATTTGTATGCATGTATGTACATATGTATTTAGGTGTATGTGCGTGTGCGCGAACTAAACTTTTGCGTTTGGGGTCGATGTGATGTGCGCGCGCTTTTCAACCTCCACCTAATTGAAGACGGCGATGCAGCAGAATCAGCCGCAGCAGCAGCAGTAGTCAAAATCCGCGCACAAATTCAATTGTTGTGCTTTTCCCCCGCAACAAGAGACAACAAAAATCAATAGAAATAATAAAATATACGACATTTAGACATTTTTAGCTTGTTGCGTCCGCCCGCCTGCTGTACTTATAAAATATATGTGTTATATTTATCTTTGGTTGTGTTTAGTGTTTTATTGGACTTACCGTTGCTGTCTGAAAACACAGCCTACAAATGGTGTCCATGACTCTGCACCAGATTGGCGGCAGGGGCAGGACAACGTGCTCGTAGCGTCTTGCAGTATTGTTGTTGTTGCTTATGCTTCTGCTGCTCTCTTCCTGCTATGCTACTGTTGTTTACTATTGCACATGCATGCAGGGGCACAAGGCACAAGGGGTCGGCTAACTTTACCGGTTCGAATTTACACGCATCCAAAAAGCTTTAATTGCCTTGTGTTCTTTTTTTAACCAATGCAATAACAACACTGTAACACACACATATTCACACAGTACACTGATCTGCGTTTGTTTAGTTGTTGTTCTTGTTGTTGTTGCTGCTGGTGTTGCCGTTGTTTATGTTTGCCACTTGCACTTGCTTCTCTTGTTTTTGTTGTTTAATTTCTTTGCACTTTTTTTGGTTTTATTTTTTTTTTTTGCGGAGGGTAAAAAATGCACTTTACTTTTTTTTTCTTTTTTCATTTACCATTCACGACGAAGTTTTTGGTCAGTCGTTGTCGGTCGCGAGCAAACGAGCGTTTTTGGGGCCCCCGATGTTATTGTTTGGGTGTGTGTGTACGTGTATATGCTGAAAAAAAAGAAGTAGCACAACACTATAGTCGCGCTGCTCTAACAGAGGAACGATGCCAATGTTAACCAAGCAGGTGCTGTCTCTATTTGCAGAATGTATAAAAACACTGAAATTGGTTTCCAACACTGAATTACAGTGCGCAACAACCTAGGCGCGCTATTTGAATTTAAAATGCTAGTGGCAACATTGAAAACATTTAATTATACATAGCAATAAATACATAAATAGTTTACCTAACAATAACTAACAAGTATTTAAAACGTTAAAAAGACTGTGAAAAACAAACTTTCGACTTAAATAAAATAGACAAATGTCCAAAAAAACACATTGAAGACCAAAAATGATACTGGAAATATAATACGCGCTCGTCTATCAATCCAAATGGCAATCTCCTGTGGTGTAAGTGTTGTCCAGCCAGTATTAGCTATCTCCTCTTCGTGACTGAACTCCTCTCCGATGTTGTTATTAATGTTGACATTACAATCAGACGGTTCTACGTTGTTGGGAGCATTGTTGGGCATAGTGGGAGCAGGAGCGGGAGCGGGATTAGTAGAAGCGCCAAAGGCACTTTCCACAAAAGTGACATCAAGTTTACGATTGGTGCTGCTCAACATGTGAAGACTTGGCCTCCGACTGGGGAGTATTGTTGGGGCCAACACCCGACCTTCCGGAATGGTGTGAATGGGCAAATTAACCGTCATATAATTGTTGAACGGCAGATTGCCTCCGAGAGAAGTGTTATCCGGCTGGCGTCCACTGCCTGAAAATGATCGGGAACGAGTGTGACTGCGACGACGCAATAAATGCGGTGACAGTGTTGACTTGAGGATGTGCTTGCTGTTTAGCTTTTTAACGGGCACGTTATGTTTACGGCGCCAAATGCTGTTCACAAATGCAAACTCAACCATGCTGCCAAATATAAAAATGGTGCAGCCAAGAAACCAAACCTCCGACACCTTAATATAGCTAACCTTGGGCAACGTCTTTCCTGTGAATGCAAATATATGAATTTAGATAAATATTAAGTAAAATCGATTCTAAACAAAATTGATATAGAGACGCAAAACCATCCGTGGTGCTATCGATATACTTTGCTTATCGAAGTATTATTATCGATAGTATTTTGGTATTCCTTGTATTTTCTTGAGGCAAGATTTCAAGTTTTGTTTGTATTTAGAATTTTGTCAAAATTATTTACTTTATATTTAAATTTAATTTTACCAATTATGTTTTTAATAGACAGCCTAGGAGTCAAGTTAGTCAAACTTGGACATAAATATAGTTAAATTAATCATGAAATTAGTAATTAATTCTAAGAAATTCTCAAAAATTTAATTTAAATTGCGCGCCATGTTTGTATGGTACTATCGATAGCATCGATTTTTTACAGCACATGGCGCCAACTTCAATCGGTTTGCAGCTCTATAAATGTGCTTTTACTAGTTTAAACTAGTTAATTATCTATTTTCGACTTACCCTGTGCAGAGGCTAGTGTGATAAATGTTAACATGGTGCTGGTGCCAAGAGTAATGCGAGGAGGCGCCTGATCCGCTTGCAACCAAAAAGACACCCATGAAATGGCCACAATAAGCATCGATGGCAAAAAGTAGTCCATTAGATAGAAGCCCACCACACGCGTCAGATGAACCGTAAAGCTCAATGAGCTGTAATTGCCCGCGAAGGCTCCATGCCGCAAATCACTAAGATCGGCATTGATCACAGTCTCGTTGGACCAAGATTGCTTTAGCAGGAACTCTGTTAGGTGTAAACCCGGATCGTATGTAATGGGACGCTTTTGCTCCCAATGCAACACCAGCTCCGATGTGTTGTACATCCAGCTCTCCAGTACCGTGGAGCAGTGCTGTTCATCAAATGGAAATTTCTTCAAATTTAGCCAGCAATAGAGTGTGGCTTTAATGCGAGTTGCGACAATGACAGTGCCATCCGGCGATATTGATGTTAATATATCCTTCTCTGAGGTGCCTACATACGAGTAAAAGTAGTATCATAAGACAGCGTGTAGATCAGTTATAATTAGACATTTACCTAGTATGCTCGAGTCCCGCTCATTGGCGAGAAATATATGTGGCATCCAGAGGGAATCACGCAGCTGTTGTTCACCCAAAATTGGTTGCAATCGCTTTGGCGATACATTTCGAAAATTCAGGCGGGGATCCAGGTAGCGCATCTGGAGTAGTGCGTATATTTTGAACTGTAGATCATGAGCCTCGAGATTTTGCATGAAGTATATGTACGCCCGCATGTATACATCCACGGGAAGACGTTCACCCACCTCGGTGTAGGTAAGCGGACGCTCCAGGCGATCGTAGCGGCAGCCATGGGTTAAACGATCCAGCAGCTGCGTCTGCGAGAGGTTGTCACCATTGTCAAGCGGCGGACAGTCGACATTTATCGTGGCACTTTGACTGCGGCTCAGACAATTTAGCAATATAGATATAATAATTGACATTAACATGTTACAACAAATGTAACCAACAAAAAAAAAACTAATAAAATGAGTCGACAAATTCCGCTCTTTAGGCGGCGACCCGCTAACGGTTAATGCGTTTGCAGCTCTTCCTCCAGAGAGAGCGCCACCAACAACTAAGGGTTGCCCATCCAGTAAAAATTTCCGATCTGGCTTCATTTTTTTAGGTATATTTTTATTTCTTAGCTGAAATTTTTGCAGAGTTTTCTCGACTTTTTGATATTTTATTTGTTTTTATTTAAGAATTTCTCTGACAAGTCTTCTAAATGTTTACCTTAATTTTATCTGATTTCAAATTTTAAATTTTCATCAAATTTATTCATTTATTAATTTATTTTTTGCATATTTGAATTTGCAATTTTTATCAGTGCTGGCAGTTTGGTCGTCAGTGCTGAGACGACACAGCTGATTTACAAATGTAGTAGCAGTGCTGCCAACTTGCTCACTAGTCATGTCGCAACAAAAAACGGGGTGGCAGGCTTGGCTCACGGACTTAAGCCCATTTTGATATGGTGATGAAATCCCGAAATATGCAACTTCTTTAATTTTAAAGCTAGAATTTTTTTTATAATTTCAGTAATTTTACTAGAATTTTTGGATTTATTTATATTTTATGTATTTAAAAAAAATTGTATTTCTAATACTACAAGCTAATACAATATTTCTAGCAGATTTTTAATATTTTATTCTCTAACCTATAATCTGCGTTGCCTTAATTTTAAAATATTTGTATAACTTTCTGATCGATTGACGCTGCTTTCGCGACTTTTCCGGGCTGCTATTCAGCTGTGATATATTACGCGTGCGGGGTGTTTCTGGAGCTTGTAGTGCTAGGGGCTCTATTGCTGTAGGTGTGCTGTAAATATAGCAAATTTGAACTCAGTTTTTTAGGATTATTAATCAATATACTCATACATACAGCTGTAGACTTGAGTTGGATATATAGGCAGCATCCACATCATACAGTGCAGCGGCAAGCCTAGCCCAGAAATTGGAAAGAGTGGAGTGCTCGGCATAGTTAAGACGAGTGTAGATTTCCAGAGTTTGTGGTATTCTCATTTTATAGTAAACTATTGGTATAATCATTCGCGCGTTATTATCTGCAAGAAGAAATTGAGATGAAGTTGTACATACATTTTAGATTGACAACTTTTACTTACCAATTTGTAATTTTTGCGTGAGATTAGTTAAAAATATATTCTCGGGACTATTGAGAAACTCGTTGGTCAAAACGACTATTAAGTGCTTACAGCGTGTTTCCATGAACTCTGACATTTGGATATGTTCGAATAGTCTGCCTGGCAACAGATCCCGATCCTTCACGAACAACTAGTATATTGTAAACAATATTATACACATATAATGATAGCTTGGATATTTGTATTTCTAGAAGTTACCTTGAGATTGTGGGGTGCAGACTCTAGATTTTTAATGATATCTTCAGCATATGCTCTGTCCGCCATGGCGTATAATACACAGGCATTGTAATTTGGCAAAGGTTTTCCATTTTTCAGGCACTTCATGTCATCAATGCTCAGAATGTTTATCCGATTCTCAGCTGACTGTGGATTATTTTGCTCCAGAGGCATTTGCCGAGCCAGTTGCTCCTGTTGCTGCTGCTTCTGATTATACAGATCTGTATCCTTAGCTAAATAAATTGAAAATCATTACACTTATAGTTCAGTTTAATAGTAATGTATGTAACCTACTCAGATTTTCCTGTATTTCATCAAACACATCCCAGCGATCGATAACTCCCAGAAACTCTTCCAGATAACCAAATTGCGCCGTATCAGGTTTATGTCTTATCCAAGTACTCAGCACTAAGTCTATGGGCTCATTGACATTATCATCGATAAAATTGTGTACTTCCGCCAAGGATGCAATTCCCCGCCAATCCCTTGCATGTCCCGTTCCGGTACGCAGCACAGTTTTTCGACTTAGCATATTTTTTAGCTGACTCTTTGTATTGGCGCTAAGTTCCGTTAGCGGTGTTCGGTTGAATCCGGAGATAGCAACGGCAACTGTGGAATCTGACTCCAGCAACTCCATTTTTATTTTTTTAATAACGATAACAACGACGATCCAACCGACTGGTGTCGCGACGGTTGTTTTACTGAAATGTTCATGTTTAAGTGAAATGTAGATGGCTCGGCTCTTGTGGGTTATCAGCAAGACTAAGTACATTAAAAAAGAACCACACTGTACGCTTATCAGCGCTTAGACTACGCGTACACTTAACTAAGACCTTGCGAAAAGTATAGCTGTAAACGGAGCTGAAAGCTGAGAGGAAAGTTTAATAAATAATCCATTGAATTAAATTATAAAAAATATCAAATTTTCTAGATGATAAAAATTTAAATGCAGAATCAATTTAGAGGCCAAATCATGATTAAAATGACATTCCGCTTGAAAATCGGTTAATTTTTAATGAAGTTATGGGAGATCAAAGTTTTTGAAAAAATGTCAAGGGGTATGTATGGAAAATTGGATAATAGATGGCTTAGAATCGAAAATATATAAAATTTTCTAGATGATAAAAGTTTAAATGCAGAATCAATTTAGGGGCCAAATCATGATTAAAATGACATTCCGCTTGAAAATCGGGTAATTTTTGATGAAGTTATGAGAGATCAAAGTTTTTGAAAAAATTTCAATGGGTAGGTATGGAATATTTTCGCATGCATATATACATAAAAAAAAGGTCCAGGGGTCAATTAAGTTTTATGTTTCTGGTTTTGAAAAATTAACCCAATTGACCTGGTAATTGTACGGATAATTATGCTGTCTAATCAGATAACATTAATTAGGGTATGTATTGCATATTTATAAAACAAAATAACTAACAGTCTGTCATTCGGCGAAAAGGTCACAACAACTTAAAATAAGGCTAAAAACAATAAAGTACTTTGTTGCGCGCCTGAGTTTGTCGTTAATTTTATTTCCTGTTTCGTTTTTTGTAAGTTTTTGCTGTTGATATTGTTTTTTTTGTTACTAATTTACGTGTGTTTTTTTTTAGATCTGAGCGCGTTTGAGAATTTAATTGGCGGTGACTGTGCGCTTGCGGATTGCTGTTCCATAAAAACGGGAAGTGAGAGCAGACGGAAAAATGGCCGTGCGCGAAATTTTATGACTAATCTCGAGATATTTGCGCACAGTGTTGCCATATCAGCCTTTTTCTGTTACATCTAAAGTCTTTCGAATGACAATGGCGGAAAACACTGTGATATGGCGGCTGACGAGAATTTTAGATATTTTCAAAATTAAAATAAAAAAACAATCGGATATATTCCAAATTATTTCTACAAGATTACAAATGCTTTTAGTAGCCAACACTTTTTTAATTTGTTTTTTTGTTATTTTATTTTACGTATAAAAAACGATAGTGAAAAAATTAATTTTATTACATAACTCTGCATTTTTAATTTTTAGAAACGCTTAGTCGAAAATCAAGTTTTAGTAAAAAAATGTTTTTTTTTTTTGTTTTTCGAGATATCTTAGCCAAACTCATAAAATATGCATTTAAGTTGGTGTTATTTATCCTAAATAAATTTGGTACAGATCGGTTTTCTATATCATATAGGTGCCATAGGAACAATCGGTCAAAAATCGACTTTTAGTACAGAATACCTGGGCACAGGGTATTCCACTGTCGAGCGTGCTTGACTGTAGCCGCCCACTTGCTCTAGCTATTTTTTAAAGTTGATATAGATTTTTTAGAAGACTTGAAAACCTGTAGACTTGGCAGCACTGTTCGAGCCGCGACGCGTTGCGTCAACGAGCACAATATATGTATATATATGTATGTATGTGTCGCTATTGTTGGTATGAAGTTGTTTATTTGTCAGCTTTAGCTTTTGATTATCTCTGATTGCTGCGACCCCTGTGCCCCTGAGCTGTTCACTGTTATTGCGTAGAAGTCTTAATTAGATTGTAAAACACTTGCTGAGGCTATTGTAAAATTGTCAAGCAAAATTAGAGCGACGACCTGAGTCAATATGCAAAATTGTCTATCAATTTTAAAGATATCTTGATTAAACTTGGAACAGATCCGTCTTTTTTTTGCAGACAGTACTTATCTATGTGTTTTGGAAACGTACGGATCAAAGAACAATATCATAAAGCTTTTAAATTTTAAAATTGAAATAATAAGTTACAAATCAAGCGTAACCTTTACTAGAAACTTGACTCGAAATTTTATCGTGAGAAAACTTTTAATGTTAACATTTTGTTCCGATATACTTAGCAAATTTCCTCACTCGACACTTTTCTTAAATAATATTCCAAAATAATATTCAACATCTCACACCGTAAATAGTACCAGGGTCTCTCAAAGTCGAGTTCACGTCGATTGCAGCATTTTTGTCTAGTTTCTTTTCAATTTCTTTATTTTATTGCAGTAACAAAAAATTTAATTGAACATAATTTACATAAAAATAATTTACATTAATAACAAAATATATCAAATATGGGAACAAATAAAAAAAAAAATTGTATGTTTGAGACTGGGATCTTTGTAGATATTAGGCCAATGAAAGACTTAACCAGCTGCGAATTGAATTGAAAAACAATATTTAAATTAGAGTGAGCAGAATTCTTATATATAATATGTAGTATGTCTACTCACCGATAGGTTGAGGGTTTACAATTTCTGCCGGTAGAGCGGGAGCAATTGGGGCCAAAGGAACACGCTCTGTAGGCGCATCATATAACACTGGAGTCTTGGGTGTAGAACTGGATCCGTCACTGCTAAGACGATGCTTCAGCGTATCGTAATTCTGGACAACAGTACTACCAATTTGCTTAGCGCCTTCACCAATTTTTTCGGCATAGGGTTTGGCCACCTCAGCCACTTGATCAGCGCCATTGGAGACTTTGCAGCTCAGTTTCGTAAAGAAATGCTTGAAATCACTGTCATCCGGATTCTTGGCTACATCACAATCAGCGGCGTAAGTTCCGCAGCTCAGCAATACCAGACCAAGCACTAATACAATGCACTTCATATTGACAGGTGTTTTTTAGTTTGATGACTATTCACTTCGAGATTCCAAATGCAACTGAATAAAATCAGTCGAATAACGCGAGAGAAAACAAAACAACAGCTTTGCAAAAGCTTAGCAATTCAAACCGGTTTCTAAGAGCTTCGACAAGCAGCTTTTACAATGTTCTGCTCAAAATGCTTGCCACAAATCTGAATTTGAGTCTTAGTTCATTCATATTCATATAGGCATTTACACAGGGTCGTTACTTAAAAATCACTTGGCAAAATGTCTCAAAAAACAATACAAATGTAAACATTTTTAGTAGCTTTTTTTAATATCTATGCAGCAATATAAATAAACTTAATTAAATATACACTTTTTATATTATTTACTACATATAGTAAGTAAATAATATTAAAAAAATAAATAAAATAAACAAAAAAAAATATATACTTACTATATGTAGTAAATAATATAAAAAGTGTCGACCTTTCCAATTGCAATATATAAGCAAAAATAACCGATGACAATATTATGTTACAAAAATATAAATTCGTTTTGATTCTGCGAAATGAGTCAGAATTTTTATAAAACATTTTTCAATATAATTTGAAATAATATAATTAAGTTCTCCAGGTACGTGTATTTGAATACCTTTCGTCGATTTATTTTTTTTATACTTAGTAGACACTAAAGTGAATCAATTTGTAAATTCTGAAAAAAAATGCATCAAGCAATTATCAAAATCGTAATCTACAATAAGTTCTAAGAAGAATTGCCAATTCTAAGAAGAATTTTATTTTTTTTATAGCCTTAGTAGACACTAGAGTGAATCAATTTGTGTAGAGTACAAAAAAATGCATCAAGCGGTTATCAAAATCGTAATCTACAATGAATTCTAAGAAGAATTGCAAAAGAAACCATGGGTCTAAATTTAAGACTCTAAAATCATTATCAAGCTTCCACTTTTTAAGAAAAATAATAAAAAAAATATACATCGAAGGAATTTTATGACTCTAAAATCCATATCGAGCTTCCACTTTTTAAGAAAAACAATAAAAATATATACTCCGAAAGAGTTTTAAGACGCGGTACACGAAAAGATAAATCTTCATCAAGGTCTTATATAATAAATGCCATAAAACAATATACTTCGAAGGAGTTTTAAGACTCTAAAATCAAAATCGAGCTTCCACTTTATAAGAAAAATACTAAAAATATATACTCCGAAGGAGATTTAAGACGCGGTACCTAAAAAGATAAATCTTCATCTAGATCTTATGTAATAACTGCCAAAACACATTAACATTTTATCTGCACTATATCTAGAAAAGAAAAAGTACAAAAAACTTTTGTGACTGACGCTGAAGTAACTCATGTAATTAAATTACAAGAACTGAATTCATATTACGAGTATGCGATGGGAATTTGAATAATAAAATTTAAATTTATGTCCATCAAAAGTCGCTCAAAAAATAAACAAATCTATCAATTAGGAAAAAAGCTTAAAGCTGTCGGGATGTCTACACAATTTGCATGTTATCTCCAGCTCCTCCTCTTGGGAGATTGAATTCAGAATTGAGAAATGCTTTCGAGAGTTGCAGCATTGTTTGTTCAACCCCACGAAGCTACCACCCACACCCCCTTAGATCCCCAAACCCCATCCCTCTGTTGACATCGTTTCAAGGGGTTTTTCCCATTTCACTTTTCTTGGCGCGTCTTGTCATTGGTAAAAAGTTTTTTTTTGGCTCAAGTTGAGCTTATTGTCCCGGCCCCAGAATATCATCCCCCACCCATCGAAGGCGCCTCAAGTAGCGGACTGCCCCTTCCCACCCCCTTCCACCCTCCGAGACTGCCAATTGTCGAGTGCTGCATGAATTATGAGCTACGGCTAAGATTTATGAATCCCCGAGTCGAAAACCCGAGTAAAAAAAAAGAAAATCTGTCAGCTGTTAAGTTGCGTTGTAAATTTGCCGCAATTAGGTTGAATTTCAATTTCCTTCGATGCTCTGGGGTTCTTTCCCCTTTCCCCTTGCCCCCCTTTTTCTTGTCTTCTAAGTACTTACTTTGATTACGATTATACAATGATTTGAGTCTCCACAGGTCCCCAGACTAAAGACATTCCTCAGCTCATAAATCAAACAAGTCGATTTTTAGCATTTTTAGCATTTTTTTTTATCGATGCCTTTTGTTCCGCCTGTAACTGTACATTCCTTCATACTCATGTTTTACTTTTTATTTTTTTTTTTTACTTTTTTGCTCATCCTGATTGGCTGCCACTGCAATTTTTCTACCTCAATGCTTTGGATGCGGTTGCGCTGCAGATCCAGCTCGTTGTCCAACTAGAGTTAGGGATGTAAATGAAGGTAAAAAGCCAAAAGGTAGAGTCGGGAGTACGTTATCAGGTTGCAAATATGCATACTCGTTCAATTCCATGCATTTCATATTAAAAAAATACAAAATAACAAACACAAGGCCTTGAGCTAAAAGTATCAATGACAAATTGACAATTTCTTCAGATTTATAGAAAAATGCGCGCTATTCTAATTTGGTGTCCATGAAATGGCAAATCTTAAATAATCTCTTGATTATGATGATTACGATTATTTCTCAAATTCACCTTATTTTGTCAACTATAATAATTAATAAATGTTTTCTATAATGATTATAATGTACTCATACATGAAGTAATCTCAATGAACAATTCTCTGATGTCGAATGTGACATTCGAACGCATTCCAAGTGAAAAAAAACATATGTTAAAACATTTAATTAAACATTAAATTTTGACAGAAGGAGAAACTTATAATTATTGATTAGAGTTATAATTGCTGTTAGTGTTGATTTTTGGCAATGGCTGGTTTTTGAAAAAAATTACAAAAAACCAAGGCGACATGAAAAACAGAACTCGTTTTTAATAATGTCTTTTATTTGATTCAAAAATATTGAGTATTTTATTTTTTATATAACTTTAATCACTTAAATATTAGTTCATAGAAATGCATATTTCTATAATATTCAGGTATGTTTTCAAAGCGTCCAGAGTTTTTGAAGAGAGTTGCTGAAATGTTAGAGATTTTATTTTCAAACATTCTTTTTTTTCTGCATTTTTTTTTCAATTTAAAGATATTTAAATTTAATTTAAACAATATTTAATTTTGTCAAATCTCTCAAGAATTTTTTAGACATTTGAAGACAATGATTTTTTGTGTTCTGGAAAACCAAATATTTCTTGTGGGTTGCTTTAGAGCTGTAATAGATTTGTAGATCACATTTGATAATTACCAAAATCATTAAAATGGTATTTTATGCCTTTTTATTAAAATTAAAAAATGATTAAAATCAATTCAATAAATTTTAAATTTTTCTGAAAGCAATAGTTGTTTGCTTTCTTGCTGACGTTAGAGATTTGTAAAAAACCACTGAGTATCTCTGGCATCAGCATACCCAGTTTGAGTTGTTCACCTTCGGCTGCCAGGGTATAAGTGCAACGGAAACGGAAACAAGCCGGCGAGCGTGTAAGGCGGCCAATTGCCACGCCCACTGCAATGGGCAAATGCCAGAACTTACGCGTATATCGTATATATCGTATGCATGTTCATTACGCGCCCGCGCGCAAACAAAATCAATGAATGGTGTAAAAATTAATATCCTGTGCACAAATAAAAAATTCAAATAACACAAAAAAAAAAAAAAAATCAACTGAAATAAAGGACATGCAAAAACAAGAGAATAAAAACCTCGCACTGGCAATTCTTATGCCAAAGAGTAGTCTGTTTGAAGGGGGGGCGGGTGGTGGGAAAAGAGGGGGCGTGGCAGGGTGTTGGCAGCCGGCAGCAGTTTTAATTTACACAAAGCGTAGTCAGGCGTGTAATGCGACAACAGCGCGGGGGGAAATGAATAAAAGGCGAAAAGCAGACGGAAGGGGGAAAGAGGAATAAGAGGAGATGAAGAAGAGGAGGAGAAGGAAGTGGCGACAATTTCGCGACGAAGACGACGATTTAAAAAATGCCTTGAGGCTGGCAAACGCGAATAATGATGACGACGGCGTCAAATGATTTATGAAATTGCTTTTGCCGTTGCATACTTTGAGGCGTTGTAGTTGGATGGCAGTTGATATGGAATTGGACGGGGATATAGGAGGTGAAGGATGTTATTCTCCAGTTGATGCGCCATCAATTAACGGCTTATGAAAATGAATACAATAACAATGATGTTTATTCGTCTTCATGCAGTTGATTTGAAAGAGTTGCTTCAACTTTTAGCCGAAAAAAAATTATATAAAATAGAAATTACATATAGTTATAACAACTGACGACTCCTGTGGCAGCCTACATACATATACATATGGATGAGACTGTGAAATTATGATGAAATATTGAAAAGTCTTACAAAAAACCAAATAGCTGAAAGTTCTGTATATTCCAAGAACTAATAGAATATTGAACAGAGATTATTTGGAGATCGAAAGCTTTAGCTCAATCGGAAAGCTAATAGAACCCAACTTTAATTATCATTAGGAAACAGAAGATCCAAAGGATAGCAACAGAATAGAGTTATTTGATTATCAAAAATCACCTAAACAAAAATGCTAACAGCTGATAATCGAATTATCGATAGTAAAAGTTATGAATAGAGCAGATAGGAAAATAAATTTAACTATTTAATAAATTAAAAATAATCTGATAAATTAAAAATAATCGTATTTAATTGAAAAACTGATGCTGCAGTTCCACATTGAAAACAAAGAAAACTTTCAATAAAAATTTCATGTGTTTTGATAAAAATATACGACGGGATCAGAAAAGTAGCAGTCTATTTTTTATGATACATGCATTAGTGCGATCAATGTTAGCACATATATTTAGGTGTAGTAATTGGGCATCTTCCGGTTTTCACTTTCGCTTCAAGATTCTTCAATATTTGTTAGTTCTTATCGAAAACCGATAAATCTTTTGCATTGCTTCTATGAATCACAATTCGATGTCTTCGTTGACAATAGCTGAAATCGAATTTAAATTGGATGTTTGAATTTACAACGCTTATACAGAATTTGCCGAAATAAATAACTATTTTATAGGTACTTTTTAATAGAAAAGATAACTCTGTGACTTCTAATCTGATTAGTGACGAGAAACTATTGAATAATAGATAAAAGATAAAAACCTTTCGAAGCCAGCTGTTGAGAAAGAAGCAGTAAATACATGAATTCATTATTAGACAATTGTCTTCTTTATTGGGATTCAAGATTGAACATAATGTTGGAGTTGTGGTTCAGTTGGAAACTAATCGATATGCGTGACAGAGGCCTCATCGTTGCTAGAACAGCGGCTGCTTTCGCCGTCGGTGCGGTATTTGATGGAGTCAATGATTTCCACGTCAATGTCCCGATCGTTTTGCAGACTGTTGCTCTCGAGTAGAGCACCGGCGGTGTCACTGGAGCCCCGTCCCAGCGAGTCCTCGTCACATAGATCGGCACAGGCCGAGGCCGACTCCGACTTGGCATCCAAATCTCCAACGGCTGCGGCAGCTGCCGCCTCCTGTTGTGCCGCAAACTGACTGTAGAGTCGCGGCAAATGCTGCAACATATAACTGGCGCCGGATTTGGACAAATTTGCCGCTGCAGCGGCTGCAGCTGCTGCTGCTGTTGCTGCTGCCGCTGTGCTTGCCGCCGGCTGATTTTCCTTGCTCTCGCCCAGATCATAGTACTTGGCATAGTGCTCGAATTTGCCCAGTCCGGCAACGCCGCCCACTGTGCCCGTGCTGGCATCACTGGCACACAAATTTATGGCATCACTCTGCGCCGATTTGGGTATGGGCACTGTAAAAGCGGATCCATGACGCTGCTTACTTAACAGACTGTTGCTGCCCAGACTGTTAGTTGCAGCGGCGGCAGCAACTGATGACTCCTCAGCGGTTAACAGAGCAGCTGTTGTTGTTGTTGCACCGCCGCTGCTGCTGTTGCTGTTGGAGAGCGGCGATACATTCTCCTTCTTGCGATCGTAGATGTGTCCCGAGACGCGCAGATCGATGAAGAAGTGCAGCGGATCAATGCCGTATGGCGCATACAGCGGTGGATACCACACGGGCGGCGGCGGTGGCAACACTAAATCCTGTGGCGGCAACGATGCCGCCGGCGGTGTATTGTCCTGCAAGGTGTTGTCCACGGCACCGCCCAGCACAGCCTTGGACAAGGGTTTCGTCTCCAGCTTGGTGTAGGCGTAGGGCAACGGCGAGGGCGTGGGCGTGGAAGTGGGCGTGGCAGCTGACTTGTTGGTCAGCTCCAATGGCTTCTCAGTGGTTGTTAACGCCTGTTGTTGCTGCTGCTGTGGCTGTTGTTGCTGCTGTTGTTGATGTTGCTGCTGTGAATGTTGCTGCTGTTGTTGCTTCTCCTCGGCGTCGCGTCGCTCTCGCAGCTGCTCGTAGTAGGGCCGATGTGACCAGGATCGTTTACGCGAACGTCGCACCAATGCCGCCTGCTGTTGTTGTTGTTGCTGCTGCTGCTGCTGTTGCTGCTGTTGTTGTTGCTGTTGCAGCTGCAACACGCGAGCGGTTTCATTGTTGCGCGTTTGCACCAGCGAACGCAGCATATCGCTGAAGAAGTAATTGTTTGGGCCAACGGGCGCGGAGTATAAATAAGGGGGCGTGGCAGCCATTAGGCGGCTAACATAATCCTGATTCCGCAGCTCGTGAATGTTGCTCTTCCTTGGCGTCAGTTGCTGTGCTCCAGCTGATTGCTGTTGCTGCTGCTGCTGTTGTTGCTGCTGTTGCAGTGTCTGTTGTCCCGTGACAGCTGCTGTTGTTTGCTGTGCCGCTGTGGGCGTGGCTGCCACCGCATTGGCGCCACAGTTGGTCGATGTTAAGCTGCCAGTGTTGTTGTTGCCACCATTGTTGTTGTTGCTGTTGTTAGCATGGCTGTTGCTGCTGTTGTTGTTGCCGTTGGTCTCCTTCATGCTGCAAAGATAGAGGTAAAATTTCCATTGGAAAACCATCTTTCGCTTTATCAACTATGGTTGCTACTTTGAGGATCACTATTAATAAATTACAAACCAATCATATTGGAATATAAACATGAGAGTAAGGCCTAATCGACTTTAAGATACCCATATATTTATCTTATTTATGAATTTTATGCTCCTACGGCCTAAAAACTACTGCATACTTTTATGCGTTTGTGTTTTTAAGAAGCTTAAAACACCCTTTAATACCTATATATTTTTTCGATCTTGCAACGATTTTGTAGTATAATAGATACAAATCAAAGATAACGATAATCATCAAGAAAAGAGTTTTATCTTTAAAACTTTGGTGGTTTCAATTGCAGAATGCCGAAGTTTAAATGTTATTTAGGTGACTAGAAGGGTGTCGAAGGAAACAACTAACGGGAAAGGCTATAGTTGAGACTTTGAGAAACCCGTTACAAAGTATAGTTATATATTCATATTATTTATAAATTTAAAATTCCTACAGTTAAAAAATTATTGCATACTTTTATGCGTTTGAGTTACACAATTTAGGTATATGTACATTCATTTTATTTATAAATTTGAAACTCCTGCAGTAAAAAAATACAGCATACTTTTATGCGCTTGAGTTGTTGAGAAACTTAAATAGATTCACTAGGTAGACTCATTATTGTGTGTATTGAAAATTAGGTTAAGGACAATTGAAATCGGCATCCACATGAACTTGACTCGCCCATTTTTCATTCAAAAGTGAAAAAAAAATTTTTTTTTAATATGTATATTAATTTCATGGAAACGTAAAAAAAAATGTAAAGTTCATCGTATAACACGGAAAAAATATACATAAAATAAATAAGTAGTTGTCAAACGACGTTCTTCGCTTGCGTTTTCATCTTATAAAGAAACCGTCTCTTAAATAAATAAATTTAATTAAAACTGATTGAGAGCATTTCATGTACAGTTGCTGCTGCATTGTTATTTATGGTTTTAGTTTTAGTTTTAGCATTACTTTGAGTTTTCGGTTTGAGTTTAGTTTCAGTTTTATTCTGCTGTTGACTTGAACAAGACGTTATTCAAGATTTATGTCCATATTTGCATTGTCTTCGTTAACGTCTTCATTCCGACTGTGTTCTGTGCCGTGTGGCACGCCCATTTCCATTGTCACAGCATTTGCCACCACCTCCTCAACACCTCCTCATCCATTTAATGCTGCAACTGGCAACTGTCTACCTTTTACATGCACTCGAGTTCCTCTTCATTTTTCGTGTAATGGCAATTAAAAGTGATTTCTCATTCGCTAGGCAGTCGCTTGTCTGTGTGTATTTAGCTATTGTTTAGCAAACACCAATGACTTATCATGTTCTAAACCAGAGCAGAAGGATTACTTAACGCAATAAAAACAGTTTGTATTCTCAGCAAATCTATCTTAATAAACCCACCATTCCAAAGAAGAAAACTTAAACTTTATGTTTCTAAAATTTTCTAAAGCCCAGTTTCACACCAAGTCAGATCAACTCCTTTAAATTCTCAATAAAAAAAAAGAAATTACAGGAGCAATTATAAAGATGTAGCTTTGAGTTTTGGTTAACATTTAAATGTTAATTGCTTTCATGCAATTCAATCAAATTCAATTCAATTCAAATTAATTACTTATAATATATTTATTTATTCAATTATTATGACAAATCTTGTTTTTAGCTTACTTTTTGCAGATTTGTTATTTCTAGAATAAATCTTATCATTTTGTAGTATAATGCATTGTGGAAACCTTTTCTTGATTGAATAAACTAAGCCAATTAGAGACAAAAATTAGCAGATTTTGTGCAGCCCTGGGTTACATTAACAGCAAAACAATCTAAGTTATCAACTGATCTGCAGTTATGTAAAAATGTAGCACAGTTTTAGGCACTGCTAAAGACAGCTTTAAGATTAACATTCCCATTAACAGCATAGCATTCGCAGTTAACAGTGATGTAAAATTTGAGCAAAGCTTAAGGCACTAATTATATGCCGATTTTGTTTGGCTATACCTTTTGATAACTGTTTTAGTGGGTAGTGGTAATGTCTGCCTGCTGAGGCACGTACACGTATCGTGTGGCATTCACAAATTTGCATAGAAAAACAAACGGCATAGAAACACCCACACACAGTGTCATGCTGTAGCGCTAGTCTGTTAATAAGCTTACATGACGCGCCAAATTCCAGCAAATTAAATGTTTCAACATCTGGCAACCCCCTCCACATAAACAGGCACACAGTCGCATACACAGACAGACACACACACACACACAGACACACATTCATTCGGGGAAACAAACTCAATTGTTGTGTTCGCCTGCCAAACTGTTAAGGCACTTGACGTCGACGCCGTGTGGCATCCACGCAGTTGCCTGTATCCTGTCGCTGTCAATTCTAAACGCTCAACCACCTTTCCCCCCTCCCCTCCTCACACCCCCCTCTAACCATGCATAGAAAACTCGTCTTGTTGCTCTTTCATTTTCGCATTTAAAAAAAAAAGTTTTTAACAAACCGTCGCCGCTGCTGTCGAGGCTGTTGCTGTTGTCATCTTCTTGTTGGTTTAATTTTTCATTTTTTTTTTTATTTTATTGTTTTTTCATTTCGTTGTAAAAATATAAAAGTTTTTAACTGTCGCCAGGCGGTGACGGAGCGTAGGAGGGAAAGAGCAGAGATGGGAGAAAGAGAAGGCAAACAAATTGGCTGCGTTCCGTTAGTTGATTTGCATTTTTTTTTTTGGCAGCAACAGGAGCCGTAAAAGAAGAATCATTTCTGACAAAGTTGAAATTAGATTATGCTAATTAAGGCGTGGCAGTAAACTATGATGTCCCCTCCTCCTTCCCTCTCCCCACATTCAAAGCAAGCACACTGATTGATGCGGCAAAGCTTTAATTGCCACAGTTGCTGGCAGCATTTTAATATTCAATCAGCAGCTGGCAGCATCTTTTTAATGGCCACGTCGGCAACTTGGCCAGCATCTTAACTTTTCAGCTGAGATTAATGCGCAGCTGGTAAAAGTGCATCAACAGTAACAGTAACAGCAAACAGCAACTAACAACTACACTGATAAAAAAAAATGATCTACAATCATGATTTGGGTTTCAAAACTAGGAATTTTGGTTTAAAAAAGGCTTCGAAAACATAAAATTCTTAGATTACGAAAACATATCTTGGTTTTGAGAACATTTTAAAAAAGAGCAAGTTCTAATTTTAAGAATAAATGTTCTTAAAATTTAAATAAAAATACAAAAAAATTAAAAATGATTTTTTAAATTTCAAATTTTTTTTTTTAATATTTAGTTAGAATATAAGAAATATACTCTATGAAATAGTACATATATTTATACTTTCATAACAATTAAAGATTTTTATTCTTACATTAAGAACTTTGATTTTTAAGAATAATATTCTTAGTATTAGAAATATGGTCTTAAAATGTTCTTTTTTAAGAACAAAATATTTAAGATGAATGTTTTTATAATTTAAAATTTTTTTTTTTAATATTTAGTTGAAATATATGAAATATACTATATGAAATAGTACATATTTATACTTTCCTAACAATTTAAGAATTTTATTCTTGTATTAAGAACTTTGATTTTTAAAATTAATATTCTTAGTATTAGTAATATGGTCTTAAAATGTTTTTATTTTAAGAACACAATATTTAAGAAAAATGTTCTTGATTTTAGAGGTCGGTCTATTTTTTCCAGTGTACCAACTATCAACTACTGGGAATTCAACTTGTTTTTGTTTGTCTTCTGACTTGAAATAAAAATAAAAACTTTTGCCAACAATTAAAACGGGCAGCAACTGCTGCTGTTGATATGATATAACTTCGCTTTAGTGGAGTTTTGTAGCTGCTTAACGATGTCAGGGAGTACAGTGAGTACTGATTGATACTTTTACAACTTCTGCATAGCTTAATCATAAATCAAACCAACCCCGTTTCGCGGACAACCCTCAATGAACTGCGGATATGGTCGCTCCTGAGATGATGATGAGATGAGATCCTGTTGCGTGGTTGATGTCGCTGTTGTTACACACTAAACTGTCACTTTACGGGAACAACCTTATAACATAATTACAGCATATCAAACATGGCTTAGCCAGACAACACACTCAACCCACGGACCACAAACCACAGACCAGAGTCTGGGTGAGAGGTCATTCCCAATCCCAATTTCTATCCAGGCAGTGCTGCAACCCTTGCTAACGGTTCCGTCACTTCAAAGGCCACAGACTGGCGCCCAACTGAGGGCACTTATATTACCTTCCACAGGGAGTTGGCTCAATCGAATATCATAGTTTATAATTCAACATCAAGGCCAGCAGATTGCTGGTTAAGTGACTAGAAAAACTCTTTTTATTATGCTAAAGTTTCTATTTTTTTAGTGATATTTATTAGCATCATATATAGATTTTATTATTTCTTTTTTTTATAATTTCTTATTATAAAGGTTATATAACAGCTATACAATTTCCATATTTTTTTTAAACTAGCGAAAAAACTCTTAGTTGAATGTTTTTTTAATAATTATCCAAAATCTGTATTATAAACATTCATGATCTATGACTTTCATAAGGTATCACATCTCCTTGATAGATAAATACTAAGTATCCTAGAAATTCTGGACAAAATATGACAGAATATTGGGTTACACTGTATGTATTTCAATTTTGCTTGTGCGTCTGTTTGGCGCCACTACTGCATTTATTTCGAAATTTTCAATATTAAAATAAAAATGATCATCTTGGTAGGCGTCCAATTAAATTCAAACTCAGTACTGTGATCACATTAAGAGTCAGATTCTAAGGGCATAAAAATCCGCACAAGGATAATCCCTTTTTGGGCGCCCAATTGACAATTTGGGGCGCTGAAATGAAGCGTTTTACGCTAGTTACCAAAACTACTGTCGCGTTCAAAATTGCCCTTGTCCATTTAACTTCCCCCAAACACACGCACACACACACCCACACACACGCACACACACACCCACACACACCCGCCATTTACATGCACAGACTTGTCGCTGTAGTCGATGTTAACGGTACAACGTTTGACTGTGAATTAAAATAATGTGCCACTTGTGGCTCTTTTGGCATGTGTGAAACTCCAGCAGGACTGAAAGTCCAGACAACTTCTGGCTATGTAACTCCGCCCCTGACAATTTGACAAGCTCGCATTTAACACTGACTCGTGGTCGTGTCCTTGGTCCCTGGTCCCTGGTCCCTGGTTCCGAGTCCTGAGCCGTGTGAGCCAACACAAGTGAGATCCAACAACACATCGTTACCCTAATCGAATTTGATTTGAACCCTTTTTGAGGACATATCTGTGAGATTGATGTGTCCGTGTGTTTGTGTGCGACGATTGAATGTCCTTGTGAGTGAGAGTGTGTGTGTGTGTGTGTGTGCGTGTGTGTGTGTGTGTGTGTGTGTGTGTGTGTGTGTGTGTTTGGGGTGTGTGTAGACTGCAATCCTTGACGCTTGGCTGCACCTTCGTGTGTATGAGTTATGCTTAAATAATTTTGCAGCTTATGCGCTTTGTTTGCACTCAACTTGTAGATTGGGTTTCGGGTTGTTTAGCAGGGTTCAAAATGATTTGATAGACTCTTTCGTCACTGGAAATTGGGTTTTAGTGGTTGCTTGAGGCACTACCTTAACAAAGGGCTAACAATTCAGCTCTTTGGCCACCAACAATGACAATTGAAATGGTCACAATTTATCGAATGTTAGCATGAGTTTAATCCTTACACCTAATCCTAAGAACAGTCACAGAGATTTGCCAAAGACTTCTAAAAAAAAAGTTATATTTATTTTTATTATCATCATATTATTATGAATGAATTATTTGAAATAGTCCTAAATTATTCAAAGAACTATTTAAAATACTTTTATATTAAACCAAAAAAAAATAAAATTTCCTAAATCAAAAGTCTGACCAACTTCAAACTTTCATAACTTTGTAGAAACTAAACCGATTTTAAAGCGGAATATGATTTTAATCATGGTTTGGTCTCTTAATTCATTCTGCATTTAAAGTTAATTAATTTCTTAAAAAAAAAAAATTTTCTCTAGATATGGGCTTAGATTTTAATACCATAGGGTCCTTTGAAATTTTGGAAAATGAAAATTTTAAATCTCAAGTTTTTACTTTTAAACAACTCCTTATAGCGTAATAAATATAAAACAACACTTTTAATTTGACGCTAAGACGTTTCATTATTTTGTAAAAAATCATGGTAAATCGGACAAAAATTTTGACTTGTAAAGTTGCTAAGTCAAAGATTTGACTAACTTGAAACTTTCATAACTTTGTAAAAACTAATCCAATTTTGAAGCGGAATATCATTTTGATCATGGCTTGACCTCTAAATTTATTCTTAATTCAAATTATGTTCATTTCAAAAATTGTATTATTTTTTGACTATCATAGCTATAGGTTCCATGTTAATGGTTAGAGATGAGGCTGATATATTAATAAATTATTTGGTATACTCATACACTTCATGAATATTTATTTTTAGCAATATATAACGTTCTTGAACACTATCCAGTTTTTAGCCAAAGTTCGATGTAGAACTGTTTCTTATTTCGATAAATTTATAATCTATACCTTGAAAGATCTTGTTTCTGAAGGTAAAACATGGATTTTAATAGTGAAAGTTATATGCAATTTCTTATTATTTGGGTAAGAATAAAACCAAGCACTGTATAAGAGATTTAAATAAGTTGACATCTCAACTCATCATTATTGAATATTATTTGTTTATTAGTTATCTACTATAAATGCAACTTTGTTATGAATTTAGAAATTTAATTTGAAATTTCCTTAGGTTATATATCAGTTTAATTACCTTTAGTTTTGAAGACTCGATCTTCGATTTCATACACAAACACACACACCAACTAATTTATAACGATTATTTTTATTGTTTAATAAATACACAAAGTTATATTCACTTTTTGAAAAATATTTAAAAAAAATCAAAATTGTATTTGTAGATGAAGAATACGATTTTAGCGGTATCGAAATCGCACGTATATTTATATTATTGTGGGAAAGTTTGGAGGATTCACTGATACTGAACTGCCGTCGATGACAGTTTAAAATCAAATGAAATGAACGCCCAACAGTCAAGGCAATAGCATGCCGCACTCACTCAGTCAGGACTCACAGGACTCGCACAGCGAACGGCGCACGCCAAACGAATCTGAATCCGAATCTGTTTTCCACTAGACGCGAGCTCAGAGCCCGAGCCCGAGACAGCTTGAGCATTCGGCACGGTTTTAAAATTATGAAATTGTTGTTGAAAATGAAACGAGGCGTAAGCGAAAGCCAACTTTGGGTGGGTGTTCCTACTATTGCTATTGGTGGTGCGCAGCAGCAGTAGAAACAGCAACATCAACTGCAAAGTGTTAAGCCAAACCGACAGAAATCGAAAGAGCCACCCTCGTTGCATCCAATACAATAGAATTGCAGCCGACGAAAGCACGAAAGCTTTTTGAGTAAGTAAGTATCTGCTAAGAAAGGCTTAGCTAACAGATCAGTGATTACAGTGCGAGGTTGTCGCATTTCACTATGTTAAAGAACGTTTTGCTTGCAACTGAATGAGAACAGAATCCTTAGCGATTAAATTGTTTCACATATTTTAACTTTGTAAAATATATTGCTAAAATTTCACTTCCATATAATAGCTGTTATTGTGGTATTACCTAAAGCGTAATCAACAAAAAAAAGAACATTTATAATAATACCTATAAAACAATAAATCAAAATAAAAGCTTTTCGAGTAAGTAAGTATCTGCTAAGAAAGGCTTAGCTAACAGAACAGTGTTTACAGTGCGAGGTTGTCGCATTTCCCTATGTTAAAGTACGTTTTGCTTTTAACTAAATGAGAACAGAATTCTTAGCAATTGAATAGTTTTGCACATTTTTAACTTTATACAATATGTTGTTGAAATTTCAGTTCCATAATAATAGCTGTTATTCTAGTATTAAAAATAAAAAAGAGAATTTATAATAATACCTATAAAAAAATAAATCAAAATAAAAGCTTTTCGAGTAAGTTAGTATCTGCTAAGAAAGGCTTAGCTAACAGAACAGTGTTTACAGTGCGAGGTTGTCGCATTTCCCTATGTTAAAGTACGTTTTGCTTGCAACTGAATGAGAACAGAATCCTTAGCGATTAAATTGTTTCACATATTTTAACTTTGTAAAATATATTGCTAAAATTTCACTTCCATATAATAGCTGTTATTGTGGTATTACCTAAAGCGTAATCAACAAAAAAAAGAACATTTATAATAATACCTATAAAACAATAAATCAAAATAAAAGCTTTTTGAGTAAGTAAGTATCTGCTAAGAAAGGCTTAGCTAACAGATCAGTGATTACAGTGCGAGGTTGTCGCATTTCCCTATGTTAAAGTACGTTTTGCTTTCAACTAAATGAGAACAGAATTCTTAGCAATTGAATTGTTTCACATATTTTAACTTTGTAAAATATATTGCTAAAATTTCACTTCCATATAATAGCTGTTATTGTGGTATTACCTAAAGCGTAATCAACAAAAAAAAAGAACATTTATAATAATACCTATAAAACAATAAATCAAAATAAAAGCTTTTCGAGTAAGTATCTGCTAAGAAAGGCTTAGCTAACAGAACAGTGTTTACAGTGCGAGGTTGTCGCACTTCACTATGTTAAAGAACGTTTTGCTTTCAATTGAATAGTTTCACATATTTTTAACTTTATATAATATGTTGGTAAAATTTCACTTGCATAATAATAGTTGTTATTGTAGTATAACCTAAAGCGTAATCAATAAAAAATAGAGTTTATAATAATACCTATAAAACAATAAATCAATATAAATTTTTAGAAGTCAAGTCTTCTAATGGGTACGATAAAATAAAATAAGAAAATTAAACAGACGCACTTATAAAGAAATGTATATAAATAAATAAGTGGAGTTCAAAGTAGAACAAATTGTCAAATGGAATTATCTTTCAATTATGATTACTGATGAACGATTAAATAAGTTTATGCTTATAACGCATCATATAGGGAATAATTTCTTTAATACATATGCTATGCATAAGGGGTATTAAACATGTACGTACTATATATGCACATATAATTTTTTTTTATCTAATTCTAGTGTTAGTAAAATTCATGTGCAACGTTATTATAGCAATGTTTACACTCATTCGCAACGTTGCCACACTTCATTACAACCTATAATTGTTTGCTGCTTGCGGCCTGGTCCTGTTCCCAGAGAGAACAAAAGACGCTTATGAAAATGGCAATATGAAATGCTGAAATGGGGAAATGGGGAAATGGAAATGGAAATGGGCAACGGTTGTTGCTAAAACAGAACGGCAATTGTGTGGGCGGCCCCATAAGCTTATAATTTCTATTACAATAAAGGCGTGTGGTTGCGAATATGTTGAGCTGCGTTTCTTTTTGTGCAATTTTTTAAATGAATATGCAAAGCGGCAACGCACAGTGGGGTGAATTCATTTTTTTTTTTTTTTTTTTGTTTTGTGCTGAAGTCAAATCAGTTGAGCCAATAATGTTATTAAAAAAACTGATGAAGCAGTTATTCGCTAGAACTGATTACACAGTATAATAGGTGAATTGAGTGAAAAATTTTTTTTGTGCTTATTTTATGTGTAAAGCTAGGTTTGGACATAAGATAAAAGCTGTGCGCTAAATGTCAAATCTATATTAAAAAAACAGTTGCTAAATTAGCTAGATAAAAATTTATATGGATTTCTAAATGTAAAATCACACAGCTTTTTTCTTATGTCCATGCCAAGCGTTAAGAATTCTACAAATCAAAAAGCAGCCAATATATATAATTTAGTTAGAAAATTTATTAAATGAGTCCATACTTGGTTATATTCTTTCAAAGTTAAAAAGTGGTCTAATTGCAGGGTATTTTTTATAAAGATTTCTGGTTTATAAAGTAAACAAGTGAAAAACATATTTGTTCAGTTTTTTATTAGAAATGAACATACTTTTCAGATGAAACCTCACTTGTCTACTTTTCACTGATAAATTGGTCAAATTGAGAGGCTGTACAGACCGCAATTTTAAACTAATTAAAAATCTATTCCGGAGTCGCAATCCTTGATCGGTTCCGTTAAAAAAAAAAAAGAAGGATTTTGCCACGTTTTTACGCCCTACGTCCCCAGTGTGCAACGTCGACAGCGGCTGCCTGTTTGCGACTTCATTAGCGACACGTCTCCATCCCCGAAATGATCCACCATTGCAGGCGGTGAAGCGATTGTGTTGCGGCTGCTGTTGCTGTTGCTGCTGGTGTTGCCAAGCAATTGCAATGTGTCTGTCTGTGTGTGTGTGTGTGTGTGTGTGTGTGTGTGTGTGTGTGTGTGTGTGTGTGTGAGTGCCCCACTGTTAATGTGTGTCTGTGTATGTGAATGTGTCTGTGTATGTGAATATGCCATTCACATCCGCATCCACATCCGCATTCATGACGTTACTTTCTTTTCGCTATATGCGTTGTTTTTTGTTATTGTTGTTGTTATTTTTGTTATTTATATGTGTTACTTAATAAATAAGTATAAGGGTATATTGAATTCGTTGAAATGTATGCAACAGAAAAAACGTAGCAGACCCGACACTATAATTTATATACAGTCGAACTTCCCTAACTCGAACTTCTAAAACACGAATTTTCTCTAATTCGAACAAAATTGAGTGACAAAAGCGTTTACTGAGCAAATTACAAGCAATTCAGCTCTCTAAAAGATAAAAAATAAATTATAAAGATCACTATTTAATATGAATGCACTTTTTTGATTAAAAAAATTCCATAGTTCAAAGTCTCAGTAAGTCAAACTTTTACTTTGTATATTTATGATATGATGTATATTCATGATCAGCATCAATAGACTCAGAGACTATCTAAGCTAGAACAACCAAATGTATGAATATAAAGGCTCCGCTAATTCTAAAATCCATCACATTTAAAGCTTCGAAGAAATAACTCTATTATTTAACCTTATCACATCAAGATGCTAAAAATATAATGGTATTTATGACGGTATTTATTAGTGCTTTACGTTTCTTAACAACTCAAGCGCATAAAAGTATGCAGTAATTTGAAAAACGTTGAAATTTTAAATGTATAAATAATATTAATAAATATATGCATAATATATATATATAATTGTGTAATGGTATCTTATAGTCGGAATATTGACTTTTTTAATACTTTTTTTTTTGGAAATAAATGCCGTGTTAGCTGTTCCCGTTTGTCAGTCGTTGAGTGCGTTGTTAGAGAGATATACTACCGCACCGCCCGAGCCACCAATTTCTATTCCCCACCTCTTCTTCTACCCTATGCCAAATCCCACCATTCTTCTTCTTCTTTACTTCTTTTGGCCACACATACACACACACACACACACACACACACACACCCACACCGTTGTCTGCGCTGCACATCAAACGTCAGAGCAGCAGCAACAGCAACGCGTCAGCTCGGAAGGAAGCTGTTGCCTGTAAGCCGCATTGTCTACTTTGCCACATCCCCATATTCCCCACATTCCTCATATTCCCCACATTCCGCATATTCCCCACATTCACCAAGCTCGCTTTCTTCTCCACCTCTGTCTGTCCCGCTTGCCTATTCCTCAGAATGGCATTGCACAAAGGCTGTGAATGTTTACACTTTGGATTTGATGCTGGTCGTCGCATTTCTCTTTTCTTTTTTTTTTATGAAATTTGTTTGGTTTGCTCTGCTTTTAAATGTGTTTTCGGTTAACGGTTGTTATGGCAATGCCTGGGGAATGGATAGCGCCGTGTAGCAGCGGCTGTTGCCACTAGGGGGCGCCACTCACAGCACTGTGGCGACGTTGCATGCAGATTTTTAAGTGAAATACAATCCAATTGTCGTGATACATTCCTCAACTAGACAGTATTCACATTTCAGTCTGCTGCATTGCCAAATTTCACATTAGCATCGATCTTACTTCTACCATTTTTTATATTTTATTTCATGATATTATTATGATATTTATTTTACTGAAATTAGAAATGCTCAGCTTATTTTTCAGTATTCAAATTTCAGTCTACTGCATTACGAAATTTCATAATTATATATATATTATGTTAAACTATATTATTATATTTAATTATCGATAACATAATAAATTCTCTTTACAAGATAAAAATCTAGTGATGAAAGTGTTTCAACGCCCCAAAATTTTTGTTATATAATATTTTAAAAAAATATATTAAATTTTATATAGAAGTTATTTAAAAGAAAGAAACAAACGTTGGTATTCGACACATTACTTACAAAGGTCGACTCTTTATACCCAAAAAAAGCATTTTGCACAGTACCGAATGCTAAACAATTTACTATTTTTAAATAAAGTTTTTAAATTTAATATCTCTCGTCAAAAAATTTAATATTAAAAAAATATCAGGGAAAGGCTTTGACAGTTGACTGTTACCTTATAAGGTGATTTTCTTTTATCAACAAACTATGAATTTTATTGACTCTTACATATTGAATTTTAATAATGATGTCAGGTGTCATTTTTATTTCTTAAATCGCCAAAAAATTAGATATGTTATAAAACCATTTTTGCTCCTGTAGCACTTTACCTGAGCCTTTTACAAAGATTAAACTAATTTCAATACATATAAAATTTTTTGCAACGTTGCCAAATTTCACAGAATGAATAAAAATTTTAATTTTCTAATTTCAGCAAATTTAATAGGCATTGGTTATTTTGTTGTTATATTTCACTGTTGCTTTACCTTACCAAGGAAACTACCTTATTCTCGGTTTTATCATGGATGAAAGAGAAGAGACTTTCCACCCACTGTGCCTGCTGTCAATGGGTATCACCTGCACACGTGATTGTTCGTAGTTTAGTACATATAGAATCATATGTAAGTATATCTCTCAACTGTGGATAGTTTTCAGTGCGCGCATCGCCTTCACATATGGCACACAATTTGTGCCACTTAAGTGTTGCGCATCCATTTCCGCTTAGGCGGCTGCCACACTCCCTCCGCCTCCTCCTCCTCCACCCCGCCCACAAAACTTTGAGGACTATGAAGGACAAACGCAACCGCCGCCAACAACAACAACAACAACTCATCGCACCCATTCGCAAGCCACATTATCCTGGTCTTTATTTTTTTCAATTTTCACTCGAGCGTTGATTGAAATGTTCAACGAACGACACACACACACACACACACACTGCAGAGTGAGAGAAGGAAGGTCTGAGAACAGAGGATAGGGTATAGGAATGGGTAGGGTATACGAAGGTATGGGCATGAGAATGGGAATTGAGGACATGCAGCAGCCGGCAGCAGTCAGGACTAAACAAGGCAGCTACACAGAAAAAAAAAATCCATTCTAAAAATCAAGTTTAAAAAACTTTTAAATATAAGCATAAAAAAAAAAAAAAAGTTTCAAAAACTTGATTTTAGCTTGAATATTTTAAGTATATATTCGGGATATAATTCCTTAATTAAGATAATACCTAGATAAAATGGCAACGATATTATAAAATCAACATTAAAATAGTGAAAAAAGCCTAAATTATTTGATTTTACTAAAAAACAAATATTACAGAACCCCACAATAAAAATATTATTGAGATAAAGCGGGCTTAATTTAAGTATATCATACTTGGTTTATAAGAATCCGGGATTACCGTACTTCTGACACCGCTAGGATTAATTTTGGCCCGGAATCCTGAATTTTTTTTCTGTGTAGAAAGAGAGCATTATGACTGGATTGGTATGGTATGGTTTGGTTTGGATGGTGGTTCATTTGGGTGGTTGCTTGCTTGGTTACTTGTAAGTGTGGGTGTGGGGTATTTTGGGTGCTTTGTCGGGCTTATTTGTTTGTTTGCATATAAATTGCAATGTGCCGCCCGTCGCTCTCGCTTCAAATTTTTTAGATTTAAACTTTGTTTCTTGCCTTTTTGCTAAATGCTCTTGCTGCTGTTTGTTGCCTTTATTCAACCGCACCACCATCAGCTTCATCAACACCACAACCACCCTTCAATATATATACAGACAGTCCGTCTGACTAACATTCAGGCACTTTGTCCAAGCCATCATCAGTCCATCATCCATCAAGTACAATCAACGCTGCGCTTCGCGTTTTACATTTCATTTTCGGCTCACATTTTGTTTTAATATTTTTATCTACATACCCTGTAATAGAGATGTGCATATTAACTTTGTGCGACAGTATGTTACAGGAGGAAGAAG
Source organism: Drosophila falleni (assembly GCA_035045575.1). Taxonomy (NCBI): domain Eukaryota; kingdom Metazoa; phylum Arthropoda; class Insecta; order Diptera; family Drosophilidae; genus Drosophila; species Drosophila falleni. Next base: position 8,231,233 of record JAWNOV010000185.1, on the reverse strand, counting down.
GCCAGAGAGGTCCTATAATGTAAATATAATTTTGATCAACCCCAACAGCCGATTTAATATATGCATGTCAAATCAGAATATTTGATCACGATCGCACGAATTTATAATTTATTATAAAAAAAAAAACAATAGAAAAATGGCAACGCTTGTTTTCACTTTTTTAAAGAACCTCATGAACTGAACCAGGGTATCTTGCAGTCGATTATTTTCCACAACAGCTTTCTTACTTGATTTTCTGTTTGAGTTTTGGCTAATGAATTAGTTTGTGAGCATTGAGATGGTAATTATTTTAATGAAAATCCATAAATAGAGATCTATATCTAATGCAAATACGTAAACTTTTATTTCGACACGTGAATAATATGTAAATATTATATATATTATTACGTTTTAGTAAATTACTAAGCAATTGTTATTATTTAAAGGAAAACAATTGAAGAAGTACAATATAAGTCAAGAATACTTGAATAACTAAAATTGGTTTGGAATTAGTTGTTTACTGGTGTAAACGCAGTAGTTAATATTAGTTGACAACGTTATACCTTATATCAAATTCTGAAATGCACCTGGGCGAAAAAGCTTAGTGGAATGTACAGTAGGGTTCATCGATTTGTAGGGGATCAACTAAAAATTATTTTATAATTAACCAAAATTCGTAAACTAAGATCAATTGTCAATTGTTTTCACCAAGAAACCATAGCTCTAAAATTATATCGGGTCCCCGTTTTTTGAGTTGAAAAATTAAATTTTTTTTTACTAACATATCTTTATTTTTTTTTTTTGTCCAATTTTGGGAAGATTGGTATTAAAACTTTTGTTAGAACCAGGACTTTTTAAAGCTTATAGAATCGAAGGACCAATTGTCCTTTAATCATAACTTTCGTCCAACCAAGATATTCCACCCTAATCATGGCATATAGTAGTCGATTCCCTGGCAATTTTTACTATCAAATACCTCATAGTCAGGTTTATTTTGTTGTCCGTTGACTGCCGTCCCCATTGATAGATGCACAAATATAATAAAAAATCTGTGCTATGCTCTTAAAAATAATTTATTTAAAAAATGAAATGTAATCGCATTAAATTGATTTATTGTATTTTAATTTCATTTTGACCTGGTTGGGTATAGCAATAAATATTGTAATCTGGATTTAAAGTACTGCACACTTGATAAATACATAGATTACATAAAAATAAAGGTGTTGAATCAAATCTAGTCTTGCTATGTGACCAGTTGGAATATTATGTTTGTAGATTTCTAATAGAAACATTGCAGGTAATACCAGAATTAATAGTTGAGCTTGAGGACAAAGTCGACATCCATTTTGATGGCCGGTTTGCGTACATTAATGGCCGAATTGTGTTGCTCGACCTCCAGCTGCTGGCTGACTCCATTTACCGTGATGGAAGCACTTGTGGGTACACGATCTAAGCCCGCAATTACAATACGTTCGATCCAGGCATCGGATTTGTATTTGGGCTTGCCAATAAAACGATTGGTCAATTGATTGTTGGCAAACTCATAGTTCACATAAATGTACTGGCCATCGCGATAAGCATAGGATTTCTCATCGTCCAGATAGAGTGTGCCATCGGCCTTGCCCTGACGATCCAGGCAAATGATCAGAGTATACGGATCGTTTAACATCAATGTGGAAGCACGACGCTGACGCTCCTTCTTGGGCACAATGCTGCCACCACGCTGCCAAACGGGAATCTATAAAAGAAAATTGATTAAAAGAAATCATGATGGGGAATTTTACAGGGTAGACTTACCTTATGTTCGGTAACTGGTATGCTCTCGTAACCGGTGCGTTCTTGGCGCTGATATGTCTCCACGTCGTACCAATAATCGCCATTCTTCTTATCATCAATGGCCGGGAAATAGACGTCCACCTTGCTAACGCCCTGCTGCATAACGGGGCGAACCAACAGGCGATCCTGCACCAGTAGCTGGCTGTCAATGGCAAAGGCTTCCTTATCCATCGGATAGTGAGCCAATAAAGGTCTTATTACAGGGGCACCAGTCTGCTCCAGCTCATAAAAGCTGGTATACCACAACGGCAGATAGCTGTAGCGTTTGAGCAAAGCTGCCTTGATAATAAGGCGAGTACGCTCTGGGAACAGCCAAGGTTCACGGCGCTTGGTATCGATGTGAGCGTGAGCACGGAAGAAGGGCAAAAAGGCACCGGTTTGATACCAACGCTCCAGCAACTCGCTATCTGGATTGCCAAAGAAGCCACCAATGTCGGCGCCACAGAAAGAGAAACCGGCGACGGCCTCCGTCAAGCACATCTTGATCGAATGCTGCAAATGCGTCCAATCCGCCAGATTATCACCTGTCCAAATAGCCGCATAGCGCTGTGAGCCAGCAAAATGAGCCCGAGTCAGTATAAAGGGACGCTGGTTGGGATCGCGTTGTTTCAGGCCAGCGAAGGTGCCCATGAGATGCATGTGCCCGTAAAGATTATGCACATCGCGATGCTCCCAATTGCCATAGTGCACCAGATCCTTGGGTGCGGTGATTTCAGGACCATTAAATACAGATGGCTCGTTCATATCATTCCAGATCATAACATTCTCGTTGACAGTCGTGAACTTGTCCAAATGATATTGGCTAGCATAATAGTCGCGTACAACGGGATTAAAGAAGTCCGGATAGCTGGCAGATCCTGGCCAGCACCAACCCTCGTAGTCATTACCCTCACGCGTCTTCACATAATATCCGTTCTCGGTGCAATCATTATGGAAAAAGTAGCTAGTGTCACGCTTGATATGCGGATCAATGATGATAACCAAATGGCGACCCAGCTCGGTTAGATTCTTAATCATGGTCAGCGGCTCTGGGAACTTGAATTTGTCCCAAGTGAAATAGCGTTTGCCATCGGTATACTCAATATCCAGCCACATTGTATCCATGGGCATATTGTACTCATCATACTTGGCCGAAACGGTGGTCACATCGCGTTCATCGTTGTAATTCCAGCGACACTGATGATATGCCAGCGCAAAAAGCTGAGGCAGCTCGTGTGTACCAGTGAGAGCTGCATATTGCTTGAACACATCCATGGGTTTGGGTCCCAGCATAATAAATGCATCCACAATGCCCGACTCGGAGATGAAGTGCGCTACAGGTGGCGTTGTTTTCCTGGAGCCGGATACAAAGTTAACCAACGAAGAAACCACATTCGTCTCGGTTGTATAGATGTCCACCCAGGTCTCGGCGGCATTTTGCCAGTAAACACCGGCAGTGCGTTGAGGACTACAATTAGAAAGAAATTAGAAGAGTTCTTGGATTACTTGTATATGTATATAGACTTACCCATGACCGTAAAGCACCGGCACCGAACCATAAAGTGCCATTTTACTGTCCACCACATACTCAAAGACATCCAAATTATAAAGGCGATAGGGATCAGTGCCAGACGTGGACTTGAGCGCAAAGCTATCAGCATGCTCTGGTATGCCAAAGAGCATCTCCGCGGCGGGAAACGAGAAATCAAGTGCTACTGCTTGGGGTCCATTGGGTTTAGAGTCGTGATGCGACTTGAAGTTCTCCTCCCATGCGCCTGGATCATCCAATGATTCACCAGCTGGCTCAACATTTTGCTGCTGCTGCTGTGATTCATCGCCGCCCTCTGGATCGGCCGGAGCTTGTGGCTTTTTACGCAGATGCTCAAAGTACAGCCAGTTTTTGGCATTTACTGATACAACAAGCACGTCCTTCTCATAAAAGTCAATGCGAAACGGATCACCATGGATGACAGCCTTCGAGTGGTCAGCCGTAATGGTCAGCTCGCCATCCGACTCTTGCACCCGTATACGCGCCGTTTCCGGCTGTCCCTTGAGCGCGTGCTCAACGCGATATCGTGGATTTAGCGCTGTCTTCTCATCAATCTGCAAACGGAAGGTGCTGCCCACCAGTGCCTCCAGTTTGAATGTGAACTGATGATGATTCTCTTTGTTAATCAGATCAGCAGTCAGTGAATCCGAATATGTGTTTAACGTGCCCGGTATAAGAGAATACTTGCTACCCGAGCTTTGCACCTTACGTGAGCGCCTTGAAGACAAAAGACGGAAATTATAGAAATATGTATTTGTACATATGTTTTGGTAAATGCAGACAAATATTATGTATTAAAAATGGTACATCTAGTACACGTGTGTCAATAAATAAGACAACTGCTTGTATTTAACTTGCATACATACCTGCAGAAGCTGCTCTGCTCACATGTCTTGAAATTAGTTGGATCAACGCCAGTACCATGGTGGATCACGGCCCCAATTATGAGGCAAAAGATCAGTGAATACCTCATATTCACAGCTTTTTCTTTCCCCTCGACTCCTCACACCGTCCGTGGGAATATATAATGTAATATTGCTGATTTTATTATAGAATTTTCAGTCAAAACTGTAAATTACAGAGAGAAAAACAGTTATACTATCACTGAAAGGTTCAAATTGAAAATGATTTATGTGTGTGTAGTTATGTTTGTACATATGCTAGTGTTTGCTATAAACTGCCAAATCAACGATTTAGCACACGTCAGACTTTTGCTACAAGTGATACCGGCAAATAATCTTTCAAGTGCAGCATTCCTAAATATTAGATTTATAATGCAAGAACTTTTATGACACTGCTGTTGACAATCTATATACTATATATATGCATGTATTGACGACTTTTTCTTTAAGCTTTAATCAAATATATTCATAGTACGTGCTTTGTTTATTTTGCTGCCGGCATAAGAGAAAAAACTTTCTTTACACTGCAGGATTTTTGGTTTCCGTATGCAAGTAATAAAAGCACATAATTGTCATGTAATTACATTGCAAAATGTATTGTGTAAAATTTAAATTTGTTAATATAATAGTATTATTCACCTGAACGCAAAGGCACTTTCAACTAAATAAAATTGTTGATATATCGGAATATCGGATGTCGTCGACTGTTTGTTGAATTGTGCACGCCAAAAGTATCGTAGTATCGATACCTTACATCAGTGATGGGCACAGTCTCGCACGCGTGCATATCAGCTTTTACCAGCGCATCGAGCAACGCGAAATCAGTAGCAGCAATGTTGCAATGTTTGTGATTCAAGTACTTAAATAAACATTGTTAAAAATAAAACAGTTATAAAACTATTCTATATTAAATATTATATGTAAAACAATTATATATATAAAGTTTATTACAAATAAAACTTTATTACAAATAAAACATTATTATATATAAAACAATTATATATAAAACAATTATATATAAAACTCTATTATATATAACACATTATTATACATTAAACTTTATTATATATAAAATTATATTATATATAGAACTATTTTATATATAAAACTATATTATATATAAAGCTATATATATATAAAACTATATTATATAAAACTATACTTTTTAAATAATTTTTAAGCTTACAAAATAACAGTTAATAATAATTATAATTAGCTTACTACGATCTGTTTCTAATGCTACGAAGTTGCCCCCCGTTGTTGATCCGTCTTCTGCGAGCGCCGAACGCCAAGTCCTGTCTACTGCCAGAAAGGCCGGCTTTTTATATGCTGCGTGGGGGATCAGTTAGCAGAGCTCTGTTATCTTAACAGTGCCAATGTGAGTTTAACAGTGTCAATGTGAATTTAACAGTGCCAAAGTGAGTATAGCATTCATTGTCGTGCAACAGTTGCATCGCGACCTATCGATATAAATACTTTGAAACCGATAACTATAGCACCCGCCAAAATAAAAACAGACGAACAGAATCTGAAATTACATATATGTATATTTGTGAGTACAGACTAAACAGACACGTGATACAATTTTAAATAACAAAAAAAATATATCTCGAAATTAATAGCGAATTAAATTGCTGATGGGGAAAGATCGTCGGAGACTCATGCACTTCTCGCGATCGATAAACAATGCGTTGACCTTGTTGCGCAAGTCCTCCTCCAAGATGCAACGGGTCTTGAGCAATGACTGATGAGTGGCCTCCGCCTCCTGCAGCTTGTGATGCAGCACGTCGACAGTGCCTTGAATGTCCTGCACCTCCTGCACCAGACGATCCTGTGCAGTATCCCTATATGAAAATGAGTATGTATGATTAATATGGGTACATCATTGATAATCAATTATGATCTTACTTGCAGAGTTCCATGCCCTCACGATGCGAACGAGCCTCGAGACGTGTCTGCGCCACCTTAAGTGGATTCGACTTGTCTTGGATGGCCTTCTGCAGCAGAAACAGATGCTTCTCCATGTCAAACAATTCCTGTTGCACTTTCTGCAAATGCAATTGTACGCGATTCTTGGCGCCAGCCATTTCCTGGGATCGTCTGTCCAACGCATTATTTGTATTGTTCCAAAAGTCCCAGACGGATGAGGCCACGGCATTGACCACATTCTGAGAGTCACTTCGCAGCTGTGAGAGCTTGGCACGCTCAGCCTGAGAGCGTTTCACATGCTCGCTGCTGGCAAGTGCCCAGGAATCCTGGGTGCTGACTGTGGGATCGTACTTCTCAATGCCGCCAAAGTAGGTGATGCCACGACTGTAGTTATTCAGGCGATGGCACATGGAGTCAATGCCCATGGTGGACTCCTTTTGGGTAACATCGATCTCTAGCAAATGCTGTGCGCCTCGACAATCGATCGCTTGCTTTGCGATCTTCTCGTGCAGTTCCTTGAGACGATCACGGGAATTGCGCAAATGATTTATCTCCAAGAGCAGTGCCTTCTCCACATTATCGTGCACCTTCTCCATGCCCTGACGACCCTCGCGATGAAACAGACACTCCTGGGCAATGTGCAGCGGTATCTCCAAGTCCAACATGGCCTTGCCGCACTGACGCTGCAGTTCATTGATGTCGGACATCTCGCCAATCAGCTTCTCCAGCTCGGCATTAAGCTCATTGCGCCAAAAGGTCAAGTCCGTGATGCGTTCACCTAGACGGCGTCCAGCATCTCGCTGTCCCGTTGTCGCCGTCTCGTCCGTCTCACGCATCAGACGTATTGCATCATTGCGCATACGCTCAGATAGATTGCTAGAGACATAGAGAGAGACAGAGAGAGAGATTAATCCTCCTGGAAGGAGTCAGTTCATCATAGCTACTTACCGATTTGTATTGGACTCGCCGTAGATGCCCAAGTTGTTGTTGTGCCACTCGTTGTTGGTGTAGCGCGTGTAGAGAGCCGCTCGAGCCGCATGTTGTGGATTACGCTCGAATCCAGTGACCAGATTGGGAAATATCATACCTTCGGTTTTCATGCCTTGCGGCACAAAGCACGGCTGTGTCATCTGATTGGTCACCGGCTGCTCCGGCATATGCTTTATCTCGATCATCTCGAAGGCCATCTTCGGGCGCCATGGATGACGTTGTGTCGTCTCGTAGCTGGCTGCTACGCGTGACGGCACCGTCGCACCACCGATGGGCTCCATGCAGGGCGGTGCTCCCGCCTGGCTCCATGGCTGCAATTGAGAATACATGACACCTTGTGCCGGCAGCGGATTGCTCGAATCGTGCTGGTTCGACATGATTGATTGATTGATTTTTAACTCAACTACCAGAGTGCAAGGAATAACGAATTTGTACTTTAAATTTGGTGTAATTACAAGAAAAAAGAAATATCACAAACGACTATATTTCGACACGATTTGAACTGTGCGAGATTGAGAGACAAATGAATTTAAAAAACATTTCTAGATAAGGACTTAAAGCAGCGCCTACTAGAAGAAATATTGAAGACATTTTGATTTAAAGAACTCCCCTTTTTCTATACTCATAAAAGTTGTTAAGTTGCTAAAAAAAAATCTTTTTTTTTTACAACTTTTCTATAAAAATAAGGAACAATGCTCTGTATAGAGTATGTACAGCTGTATCAAAAGGCGTCAATCTCTATCATCAGTTTCATTCTGCTGACTCAATCAACGATCCAAGCTCAATGTGACTTTTTCGTCGCTAGAAAAACCACATGGAAATTTTAAAGCACAGAAACGACAGAGTCTGCAAAGCTGTGCAAATATTTGACTATTAAACTAGATCTTAAGTCAGCTAACCTTGTCTAATTAAGAATAATAGAAACGAAAAAATCACCATAAGGTATAGTTTTGTTTTGTAAATTCTGTTTTTTTTTTTTTTTCTTTTTTCAGAGAACCTCCATGTTCATATTTTCTCCAGAGTGCAGAACCCGATTTTTCGAATTTATCTAAAGTCTTAAAACTAAAAATTCATAAAAAAAAAAACCAACAAAAATCATATTTTTCTTAATTCAAAAATTCAATTATTTCCTTTTTTCCGAAACGTAAAGATATTTAAAATCAGTCTTCGAGTTTTTAAGTAATGACAAATGTAAGCGTATCTACTAAAACATCAAAAAAAAAACATTTTAAAAATAAAAAAAAAAAAACCATCTAAGTTTGCGATGTAAATCATGTATGATATGTACATAGATACTATAAAAAGAAAATGCTTTGGTTCCCCCTCTGAGTACAAAGTAGGCTACGCCCTTCGTGCTGGGTGCTAGATACTTATGAAATGATGATAGATGATACATATGATTCCATGAGATTGCGATGATCCTTGCGTTCGGGATACTCGTTCATATCCGAAGTCGGCCATTTGTCCATAAGATTATCCTTGACCAAACGATGATCGAAATTGCGATTTTCAATATATGAGTGCTTGTGGAATTTGTCGATCTCTTGAGCTTTTAATGGTGCCATTATTTTATCCAATTTGTCTTGTGCTTGTGCTTGACTCACAATGGGCACACTTGAACGTAACAGCAAATTCTTAAGAGTTTCTGGTGCCTTCTGTGGATTTGGATTTCGTTGTCTTGATACAGTATCTTCGATCGCCCAGCAGAGCATTTGCAATTTTAATAATTGGTTATTTACAGGCGGGCAAAGTATGTAACTGCAAGCTATCAGTGAAATTCCACAACTGAATACTGTTTGATGGCATCCACACCTGATATTTTCAGTGTTATATTGATTTAACTTGGCTCGGTTACTTAGTAGCCGCTGTTGATGTTTATTACAATATGTCTTGCAGTTTGTGAAATCAATGACCATGACAGTATTGGGAATTGGGCTTAAGTTCAATGTCCCATTTAGCGACGAAAGAAACTAGGACGGAATAATTTATTTGTTTGAACTAGAACAAGAGTCTGCTTTTTGGTAGCGATTTAATCGCTAAGAGCGAGTGACAGAAACATTTCATAAAATTTTAAAAATTGAAAAAAGTTAAATCAATATCAAATTTAAGAAAAACAAAAATGAAGTTTTAAAAATTTACTAATTAAGAGAAATGTAAAAAAAAATTCAAATTCTCGCGCTGTTTTAAAACTATCGTTAACTATCTAAAGTTATCGTTATAAATAAAGGACAACAGAGTTACAAAGATTGGTAAAAAAAAAAAATGGAACTAAAAGGTAGGGAGAGAAATAGCAAATATATCAATTGCTTTTATTTAAATGCTCAACAATTATGTCAAATTATTAACGCATCTCACAAGACATTAAATTTCGATAACAAAAGCATTACATCAAATCGATAAGGCTTACTATTCATTTTTTTGGGCGATATCACGCATCTCACAAGACATAAAATTTCGATAACAAAAGCATTACATCAAACAAGACATTAAAATTCGATAACAAAAGCATTACATCAAACAAGACATTAAAATTCGATAACAAAAGCATTACATTAAATCGTTTTTGCCTTAGAATCTAAGGCTTAGATTCATTCTTACTATTCATTCTATTGGGCGAACCATCATAACCGCTTTTTTCAGGGAGTAATCGTTAGTCCGAAAATGGTACCAATTGATGCCCTGGCCAGAGTTGTTGTCTTTATATTTGCCCGTTAGCTTGCTGTAAGAATTCAAGTTTATAATCGAATTTTAAATAAACAATGGTCATTTATTTATACCTCCAGTGACAATGTTTGTACCACCAACCGCCGGAGTAATCTTTGGCGCAGTTATCCGAGCTAGAATCATTATCTTGATCAAATGTTGAAAATTTCTGGCCTTTGTGAACTGAAAAGGAATCACCAGCAGTTCCACTGTGTCTGTGCAGAGTGTGTAATTCAAATTTGTCATTCTCGTCGCCAATTTCAAATTTATCAAACAGTTCAAATCTCTCAACTCCCTCGAAGTCCTCGAGAATTATAAGCAGTTCTTGTCTCCTCCCTGTCGTAATTGCATGAATTTTTTCTAATCCCAAGAAAAACTCTCCCCTCAGATCTCCAAATCCATATTTGTATTCATTCCAGTTGCGATTAAAATCAACACTCCCGTCCATCCGCCTCAAAAGGATCGTTCATCCCCTTGCTTGAGTTTGCACATCACAAGCAACTTTAAATGGTTTATCACTATAGCTGGGCACAAGTAGGTTGTAAACCCCATTTCTCCGAGCCTGGGTACAAATGTGTGTGTCAAACGCCTCGTGTACATAAGTATTATTTACAAATGCTTCTAACAACCTTTCCTGTCGTTCCACCGTCGCTCTACATAATACACTTTATTAGTTTGCGAATAATTCAGTTGAAAGGATCTCACTTTAACTCGGATAATTGAAGTTTCATATCCATACATAAATTAGTTTCATTACGTTCGAGAATTAGAGTGGCATGAGAAACCGAAAAAAAGAAATTGATTATAGCAAATAGACTAATTGTTTTCAACAACATTATGCGAGCGATCTTTTTTAAATCCCCGATAAGACTGACTGAATCGAAATCTGACAAGAAGCGAAGAAGTGGTTTCTAAAAAGATTTTCGCAACCAAATATATATTTAGTACAAATACATGAATACATATACACACTCGGATCTACATCTGCAACAACATGTCATTAGTTCACATTTCCCTTGGAATTTCACTTTAATAATACATAACATATATATAAAATATTTATGACATCGCTAAAGTTTTCCAAGAATTAAAAAATTGACATAAAATATTTGCTAAATTATATGCAATCCAAATCTTTGTAGAATTCTCAGAAATACATTTAGCGATATTTTAGTCTCTTAAATCGACGCGTGCGTACGGACGGACGGATAGATTGATGGACACTTTAATATGAACTTGGCTGTTGATACTGATTACGCATATATACTTATAGATATATATTGGGTTGGCAAGTAGCCATGCCAGACTTTCTATATGAAAATATAAATTGATTTCTTTTTATATTAAGCAAACTGGACAATTGTCCATATATAACAATACCCTTAGCCACGTAAAAAGAGAATAATGAAATGTTTGTAACACGCCGATGAATCCCATTGAAACAGCCAAGTCAATCTGTCCGTAATAAATAAGTCTGTCAAACTTTGTGACTAGCGCTGAAAGCTGACAGCTTATCTAACTTAAGAAAGGGCTGTGAGAGTTTTAGCTAATTTCCAAAAATTCCAAAAAAGACGCAGATAATAAAGGAGCTGTTGATGTGTAAAATTGCAGTTTAAGCCTTATAAACAAATAGTATTATTTTAATTATATATAAGGGTGGGTCCTGAATCTGATTTAGATTTGGTTAATTATATTCAAAACCATATCAGAATCTGTTTACCGACTACCCTAAATAATACATATTTATTAAATACGTTTTTCTTAAGTAATCGATATCGTATGAGATATATCGATGTTCATGTCACTCACGATTGCACGACTACAGTGTGAGTGCGTACACATGTACATATGACCGACACAGATGTGCGATGTGTGCCTTGAGCACAGAACACCAACGCAAAAAGTGGTAGGCAAACACTTGCAAAGCGAAACGCAGGCAAAAAGAAAGAAGGCGAAGGCAACAAAATCAAAGAACGATCGAATGTGACAGTCGACGATATTTAAATATTAGTTTGTTTGAATACTTTGAACAGCGAGTAAATTTATTAAAATATAGCAGAGCACAACAAACCTCATGCCATGAGCGCCAACAAATCAAGCGAGGAGACCACAACAACAACAACAACAACAACAACGACGACAACGACAACGACAACGACAAATTCATCGACAAGTGGAGCCGCCAGCAGCGAGGCTGATGCCGAAACGTCGGACGCCGCCGCTGCCGCTGCCGCCGTCGCCGTCGACTCGGCTGCAGTGGAGGCAGAGGAGCGGGCAGAGCTGCAGCAGTTTATAAGCGAACTGCAGGAGAAGATCGACAGCAAGCGGCAGCTGCGACAGCAGAATGCCAATTTTGAGCTACCCGGCGATACATATTTTGCCCGTCTCGATTCCAGTTTAAAGAAGAACACGGCGTTTGTGAAGAAACTAAAGCTATTCACAACCACACAACTGGAGACACTGCTGCGCGAGCTGTCGGCTCTCAATTTAAGTAAATATATATCGGAAATATGTGCAGCACTGGCCGAGGCCAAGTTGAAAATGACAGATGTGCCCGCTGTGGTCGCACTGGCGTCTAAGCTGCACTGCACCTATGCGGACTTCGATACACAGTTCCTGGAGGCATGGCAGAAGGCACTCAATATCAAGGCAACCGAGAAGATTAGCAATCCGAGCAAGCTGCGCGTCGATCTTCGACTGTTTGCCGAGCTGGTCAGTTCGGGTGTCATACAAATGAAACCGGGACTGGCCCAGCTGGGTATGGTGTTGGTGCAGTTGATAGCCCAGGACAAGGATGATCACAGCAACTTCTCCATAATACTCTCGTTTTGCCGTCACTGCGGCGAGGAGTATGCTGGCCTGGTGCCCCAGAAGATGCAACAGTTGGCCACCAAATACAACATGGAGGTGCCCAAGTCGGATTTCCTTAGCGCCGACAAGCAGCTCAATCTCCGCACCATGCTCAAGGGATACTTCAAGGCCCTCTGTAAGCATGTGCTGACCGAGCAGGCGGCTCTGATGAACATGACCAAGATCATACGGCGCACCATGGAGTGCAAGGGCGAAATTAGCCAGGAGAAGCGGGAAAAGTGTGAGCTAATGCAGGCAAGCTTTGACAAGCTCCTGGCATCGGCTCAATCACTGTCCGAGCTGCTGGGCGAGCCACTGCCAGAGTTGACCAAGGAATCCGAATGCTGCAATCCGGGCACTGTTATTGACAATATGTTGGATAGCGCCGCCTTTGGTACACTCGATCCCTGGGGTGATGAGGAGGCGCGTGCTTTTTATACCGATTTACCCGATCTGCGACAATTTTTGCCCAACTTTTCGGCACCCAAAGTGGATCTGGAGACGCTCGAAGAGCCAAGCGAACTGACCGAGGAGGCCATTGATGCCAACATCGATGCCGAAATGGATATGGATGATCCGCCGTCGACTGCCAGCGATACAACACTGGAAAAAGAACAGGAGGAGCAAGCAACATCGGGCACATCCAATGCAGACACATCTGCCTCATCCTTGGCGACATTATGTGCTGTGCCCTGTGCCGATAAGAAAATGGGCAGTGCACTCATGGAGCTGGGACGTCAGCAACAACAGCAGCAGCAGCAACAACAGGATCAACAACCTTTAAGTCAAACGGTAAGTTTAGATTTAAACATAAAACTCTTTGTCCTGACTGATTTACTATTAAGACGATTATTTGATCAATATATATATATACTGTTTGTCCTGACTTACTTACTGTTTTATCAATTCTAAGTCATCTATTATCCAATTTTCCGTAACTTTGATCTCTCATAACTTCATCAACAATTATCCGATTTTCAAGCGGAATTCCATTTTAATTATGATTTGGCCTCTTAATTGATTCTGCATTTAAATTTTGATCATCTAGAAGATTTGAGAATTTTTCGATACTAAGCCATCAATCGTTAAATTTTCCATACTTACCCCTTGACATTTTTTCAATAACTTTGATTTCTCATAACTTCAACAAAAATTATCCGATTTTCAAGCGGAATGCCTTTTTAATCATGATTTGGCCTCTAAATGTGTTCTGCATTTAAATCTTTATCATCTAGAAAATTTTATATATTTTCGATTTTTATCAAATTTTTCATACTTACCCCTTACCATTTTTTCAATAACTTTGATCTCTCATAACTTCATCAAAATTACTGCAGAATAAGAGTATTTATTTTAATCCTCTGTATATATATAAAACTGTTTGTCCTGACTTACTTACTGTTTATAAGAGTATCTTCTATATATATCAAGCTCTTTGTCCTGACTTACTTTTCATACTTACTTACGAGTATTTATTTCAACAGGCCCAATCGCAGAATCAGCAACTGCGAAAGCAATTTGACGTCTTCCTGCAGAATCTGTTCAACTGCGTCAACAAGGAGCTCATTGATTCGGCGGCCATTGAGTTTCTGCTCAATTACAATACAAAGCATCAGAGGAAGAAGCTAACACGAACGATATTCAGTGTGCAGCGGACACGATTGGACATATTGCCATATCTATCGCGATTTGTGGCGATTGTGCATATGTGCAATACGGATGTGGCCGCCGATCTGTTGGAGCTGCTGCGCAAGGAGTTTAAATGGCACATCCGCAAGAAGAATCAGCTAAACATTGAGTCAAAGCTAAAGATTGTCCGTTTCATTGGCGAACTGGTCAAGTTTGGTTTATTTAAGAAATCCGATGCATTGGGCTGTCTGAAGATGCTGCTTCGTGACTTTATTCACCATCACATTGAGATGGCTTGTGCCTTTGTGGAAGTTAGCGGTGTCTATCTATACAATTGCCGAGATTCGCGTCTCCTCATGAACGTCTTTCTTGATCAAATGCTGCGCATGAAGACCGCAACCGCAATGGATTCCCGTCATGCCGCGCAAATTGAGAGCGTTTATTATTTGGTTAAGCCGCCGGAGTCGGCAAAGCGCGAAGTGACGCCCAGACCGGACATGCATGAGTATATTCGACATCTGATCTTTGAGGAGCTGTGCAAGCAGAATGTGGAGCGTTGCATTAAAATGCTGCGTCGGATTAACTGGCATGATCCGGAAATAAGTAGCTATGCCATCAAGTGTCTGAGCAAGGCGTATCTTTTACGCTTTCCGCTCATTCGTTGCCTGGCGGATCTTGTGTCCGGATTGAGCTCCTATCAGCCGCGTGCCGTAACCATTGTCATTGACAATGTGTTTGAGGATATACGTGCCGGATTAGAGATTCATTCGCCCAAGATGTCACAGCGTCGCATTGCAATGGCCAAATATTTGGGCGAGATGTACAACTATAAGCTTGTCGAGTCCACACACATACTTAACACACTCTATTCGATAATATCACTGGGCGTTACGTTGGATCAGAGCGTTATCTCACCGCTTGATCCGCCAGAGAGTCTGTTTCGACTTAAACTCGCCTGCATGTTGCTGGATACCTGCGGTCCATACTTTACCAGCCAAGTAACCCGAAAGAAGTAAGTAACTTTTCGAAAAATTCAATAATATCCGATGTTATACTTGTTTATTGATTTCTCTTGCAGATTGGATTACTTTCTTGTATTCTTTCAGCACTATTATTGGTTCAAGAAGTCGCATCCGGTGTTTAGCAAATCGGAGAACACTTCCGATCTGTTCCCCATACTCGTGGATCACACCTATCGCGACTGTCTATCGGGTGTGCGGCCCAAGCTTAAATTGTACAAGAATCTGGAGCAGGCCAAGGAGGCGATTGATCAGCTGCAGGAGCAACTGTATCCACAATTGAAGGCCAACAGCAACAACAACAATGCACAGGATGCCAGTTTGGCTACAATTAGTGAAATTAGCGAACTGGACGAAGGCGTAAGTTCCAAAGCTGTTCATGTTATATTATCGGAAATACTCATAGCTCTTGTTACTTACTAGATAACGGATGACTCCGGTTCGTCAAATGATCAGCGTGAACGTCAGGCTGCTGGTGGCTCGGAAGCGGATCAAATGAACGATTGGACCGAATATGAAGCGGAACCAGCGCCGCCACCGCCACCGCCAGAGAAATCCAAAGAGGATCTTGAGTTTGAGCAAATGTATGAGAAAATGACGAGTGACTCGTATCAGGAACGGCTCAAGGAGCCGCCACTCAAAGCTACCAACAAGGATATACCTGTGCCGATGATGGCGCGCCTGCAGAAGAAATCCTACGATCAAATCAATGCGCCACAGATCTCAAAGGGTAGCGCCAACACTGCCGCCGCTGCCGGTGCTGCCAATGCTACGGATGCTGCCAACAGCAGCAGCAGCAGTTTGCCAGCCGCAACTGCCACGTGCAGCGAGACGCCAGCAACGGAGAGTGGCAAGGGCAACGGAAGCAGCAGCGGTAGCGGCGCTGTTCCCTTTGTTCTCATGTTGCGGGGCAATAAGGGAGGCAAACAGCAGTTTAAATCATTTGTAGCACCCTCGGACTCTCAGCTGGCCATCAATCTGAAGCTACAGGAGCAGAAGACACGGGAGGAGAAGGAGAAAGTTAAGCGACTTACACTTAACATAACCGAACGCATCGAGGAGGAGGACTATCAAGAGTCGTTGCTGCCATTGCAACAGCGAAACTTTACCCAGAGCTACTATCAGAAGCCCAACAAGCACAAGTTCAAACATCAGAAGGGAGCACCCGATGCCGATTTGATATTCCACTAAAACAACAAATTACAGTCACCTCACCTGGTTACCAACGTTAACAACCGAAGACGCCTATCATCCCCAGACGCTCCCAGATATCTCATACATATATTTTATGTATGTCCAGAGCCCATTGACTGGCGTCCAATTCAAATGCCTTGAACTGCATAGACAGAAAGAAAGATGGCCTATGCATATAATACGATACGAGTAATGCCCCATGCCCTATGTCTATGTCTGTACTGTATTATTGTACATTGTTAGCTGCCTATCTATCTATATATTGTTGTGCTTGGAATGTACTTAAGTGAAAGTGTCCCTATCCAAGTTAAGCGTCAATGGCGATTATGATATGTATAGCTATTAGCTAATATGTGTGTGTTATCGATATATCTATGGATATGTACATAATGCTACAAAGATTTTATAATTGTATAGATTATAGCAGCAGCGCCCAGACTTGTTTAGAAAACACATTTGGTTTTTTATTCAATAAAAGCAAATGATTTCCACAATTCTTTAAAATGATTTTAGTTTTTTTGATATTGCAAATGATTTTCAGCCTCTGTCATTCAATTTGTAAGTAACCAGGACACTTGTTCATCATTCTTCTTGGGATGTCAGCATATATTCCTCGATCCAGCCTGCAGTTGTTATCCATATATGGAATTACCCAACCCATGTCTGTTAAAATAAAACGAAACTTTTATTTTTCTTTGTTTTTTTTTTTAATTCACTAAAATTAGCATCAAACAGTTTTTATTTTTAGGTTTATGTTCATTTTTGTTAAAATTGCCAGTGTTTCCACCATGTATTGTATTTATAAACAATTATTTACGTTTTTTTTTTTTATACACTCAATTCATATTATCGTGGTTTTTTGTTAATCAGTAATCAGTACAAATCGCAAATATATAATTCTCTTTAAAATAGCATTAATATACTATTAATGGTCAAAACTTGGAAAATACACAATTTCCAGCATATAAAAAATTACAAATCGAGCGATTTGCTGTCCATAAATAAAATTCGGGGCACATTGTGTTTCTGTTTCTTTTTCTGTTTTTAGCATTATTGCTCATATAAAATTAACAATTACAAGCTTAAATGTTAATACGCTTAAATATTAATTGTAAAGTTAGATTTAAAATAATAATATATCAAAAAACATACACATAATGAAAAAACACAAAAGAGTTGACGGAAAACATAAAAGAGGGCGTAAGTCAATAAACAATAAAGTTAATAAAAAACTTTGTTGTTTTGTTTAAACTTTATGCTGCTTTTTACGCGCATTTGATTGGCATAAATTCAGTTTTTGGATCGTTCAGCTAATAAATAAATTGCTATATTGCATGGACATTAATAAATAAGCGATCCGAAAGACGGGTACAAAGCAAAAGTTGTGCCAAATACTTAGGTTGAATATTAAATAAAAAAAAATAGTTATTACAATATATAATCAAATATGCTCCTCATAACGCTATCCAAGCATCTAGCATGACAATTCTTATTTTCTTTTTAATTCATTTCTAATTTACTGCTTTTATATTTTTTTTATTCTTTTTGGAATGCTCGCCGAAATGGAGCTTTAAACGTTTTGAGGAACACACATTGATAATATTACAAAATGATCGTTCGTAGCTTGATTTGTAAGTAACATAGGCACAATTTGGTTGTTGTAGATTGTTTGATTCCATGATTAATTGATTAATTATTGTGCGTTTTTCTTGCTTTTGCTGGTCTTGTGATAATTGTTAGTTTGGCTGCTTACAAATGGAAGCTTTTCTTTTTTTGCACTTGTACACAGTGTATACAATGTAGATACATATATAAAATCTAACATATACATATATATAAATATATATATTTATATTGCAAGGCACAATTCGTTTGCTTTGTATACTCTATGTAATATATATTGATACATTCCATACACACACATACATTGTTCGCACAAATGTTGTTGTATATATGTATATAGTTATACTCGCATTATAAAAATTTTTGACTTAGTTTAGAACGCGTTTCAATGGCAGTTGACTTTTGTTTGTTCAAGCATTTCTCTTGCACGCGCACCAGTTGAAGAAGCTGCTACGTTTGAATAATGTTTTTGGTGGATGGGAGAGGAGGGACGACAGGACAGATCCGATAGATTAGAAATCAGAAATATTATAAACAGTCAGTTTGTTGAATGGCAAATTTCACTAAAGAAAACAATTAGCAAGTCGTTTATGTTCGCTTATTTGCCCGCATAGATGGGATTCTTGAAAGTGGAGGTGGCCTGCTTGTAGATAGGATTCTCGCCCTAAAACAAATCAAATTAAAATATTAATTAATACGTTTATAAAGT
Organism: Drosophila falleni; assembly: GCA_035045575.1. NCBI lineage: Eukaryota > Metazoa > Arthropoda > Insecta > Diptera > Drosophilidae > Drosophila > Drosophila falleni. The sequence continues at coordinate 8,212,342 of JAWNOV010000185.1, read as the reverse complement.
GCAATTGTGCAATTGCTTACCGTATCCCATTTGGCATTCATGCGCTCCTTCTCGAAGCGTGCAAACTCACGACGATCATGGATGGTGGTGAGCAGTTTCCATAGCAGCAGTATGGCCAATCCCACCAAAACAATGGCCGCAATAACACCAAGCACAATGCCAAGCATAAATACCTTGGGCGGGCATTCCTTTTGCTCTTGGGCGTGCACCACAAGCTCACCCACTTCGCTGTATTTGAACGTAAACTTGCAATCATCATCATCGAAAAAGACGCACAGCTGCTCATCCTTGTCCTCATCCAGCTTCACCTGTTCAACGCTAACGGGCGTGAAAGTGGTACAGTTTTTGGCACAATCAGCTTCGTTTTTCAGCTCGCCCGTTTTATACATTTGACACTGCACGCAATCCTTGAGCTCATGACAACGTCCCGAGCAGGTTGGACACTTGTCACAATATTTGCCCGAATATCGACCATCATCGGTGGACTTGCATTTGCAAGCGCCGCATACACAGGTGCCGTGACCGTTGCAAATCTCACCGCCATTTGGTGGCTTACATGTATCAATGGACGTCTGGCAGTCACAGTTGCTGCCCGTCCAGCCAGGTGAGCAGATACACTTATTGCACTCGCAGGTGCCGTGAGCGGAGCATAGCAAATTCTTGTTGCGCTCACAGCTGAAGTTCTCGCATTCGCAATATTTACCAGAGACGATCTCTTCGGGATTGGGACGCGTGTTGCATACACACTTGCCGCACACACAGCTGCCACGTCCATTACAATCGGGTGCATTTGTATTGTTGCCCTGGCGACATTCATTATTGTTGCCATTGTTCAAATGCACATCCGACATGGAGCACTCGCAGGTGTTGCCAAAATGTTGCTCATCGCACTCACAGATGCCGCACATCAGTGTACCAAAATTGTTGCAGCTCTTCGAGTGCTTCTCATAGCCATTGGAGCCGGGATGCTCGCACGGACAGGAGCACAGCATCTCCAGATCGATGATCATGCTTTCATTAATGCCCACCGGATAGATTTGTATAACCTGAAGACAGAAAAGTCATTTTATTAACAAACTTGCCACTGATAAAATTTCGAAATAAAAAATAAACCAATTCAGAATGAAAAGAAGAAATCAAAGACTAATAGCCTATATCCACGACAGCACATTTGGCTCATTCGACGACATTTTCATCATTTGGCCCGAATGTGGACTTCATTTAGTACAAAATCCGAATGATCATTTTGGCTCATTCATAATGAATGAGCCGATTTTTTGCCATTCGCGCCGGCGAATTTCAGTATTTTTTGATCGAACACGCGATGTTTATCGATAATTTCATGAAAAAAGCAATTATCACTTTAACCAGCTGTTTTGGTCAAAAATAACATTAAACATTAAAAAACAGTTAACATTCAAGAGTTAATAGATTTGTACAAAAATTCTAAAATCGGTAGAAAGACAAGATGTTTTTCAATTTACTATATATTAAATATTGCATTTGCAATAACTTAGACCAACAAATTAATTGTGAAATTATTTGATTTTTCTCTTTTTTAGGAAACTTTGCGATTACGAACCTGCTTCCAGTCGCGTGGATTTGTCGGGCATTTGGTGACCGTAATATTGGCAGTGAAGGTGACCTTGTCACCCACTTTGAGGCCGCTGCACTTGTTAGTTTTGGTCTGATGTCCCTTGGTCAAACAGGATGAGTAATATGTGATCTTAACATCACCCGTGGCATTGTCCTTCATTTCCACCGTTGATGAAATTTTCTATATAATGAACAAAATATATATATATATATAAATAAATTTAGATATATATAATAGGGAGTATTAATCACTTACGCTATACTCCTCGCGCACAAGATCCACCACGTTGGATGAATCATTGGACAAGATGGCACTGGATGAGCCCTCAATATGTCCCGACAGCTTCTGATAGACGGAATACTGATTCTGTGTGACGGCAAAAATAATGTTGATGGCATTCTGTTTGACCTTCTGATTGATTTGCGAAATGCTCGGATAATCCTGAATAATCGAATGTGTGTACATGCCCTGGCCATTCAAATGACATTCACCATCGTTGGGCGTTATCACGCCGCCAAGTTTACCATCGCCGGCATAATGGAATCCCGCATCCGTTGAGAAGACGAGCAAACGACGCGCCTGTTCCCGCCATCCGACCTGCTGACGACAGGCAATTGCCTGCATTATGGCATCGAAACCGCCCTCGGGTGCATCCAAATTACCAGATACAGCTGCTTGTTTTACCTCATTCTGTTGTTGTTCAATTTATAATATAAAGGTATACAATATTTTAATAAAAATCAACTAAATGATTGCTACTGTAGTGCAGTAAACAGGCGATTGATTCACTTTTTCACACTCTTGTCTCTACGTCTTGAGTTTATCGTATTCCCAATTCCATTTTCGATTAAAATTCACCGAATCTTCAAAACCAATTTCTAATTTTTATTTAGATCGAATCATTAATATATTAAAAATAAATAAATGCTGCTTAAGCTATAATTGAAATTTCTGTTGTTTTTCTTTTTTCTGATCGTGAAGAAGTGTTTAATAAAAAATGATTAATTTTTAACAAAAAATAAATTAATGATTAATTTGATGATTTTTTAGTATAAGTCCCTTATAATTTTAACTCGTTTCAGGACCAGTTTGCAGCATTCATCATAGTTGTTATTTTTATATATTCAATACTCGATAAGTTATCGCGAAATTGGAATTACGAACAACTCCCGCACTTATGTATATATATGTAGGTGCAATTTTTCAGTAAGTTCTCAATCTTAATCATTTTAACTGGCAGTTTAGATAAGATAAGATAGCTACCCATATATATATCTATACACGTATAGACATGGACATCGACATCGACTTAAACTCAATCATATCGACAAGAGTGTGATCAGTGATCAGGGGGTAAGGATTATGGCAACAAAGCTTTGATAGGGATACGTTAGGATTATAAAAGCGGTTACATGCAGGCGACAATTGAAGAAATGAACTACGATCTTATGGCAAGTGGCAAGCAACAAAGTAACAAAGCAACATCACAAAAGAACATTAAACTTACACCGAAAATCATGCAAAATATCAAATAACAACACAACTAAGAATAATATGTTATAATACCATAAATCAAATATTAAGTATAAATCATTGGATTAGCGTCTAATCAAACAAGATGTCAAAAATTAAAGCATGGATTCTGATTGGCTTGGTTAAAAAATAACGAATCTATTTCTTTTTTTTTTTTTCTTTTTTTTTGGGTGGGGACAACTTACAGAGAATCTATATGTGTCCGTACTTAAGCCCATGATGTTACGATAGCCATAGGGAGCATCGCATTTGGGGCATGGCTCCTCCAGGCTGAATTTTGTATTCAAATTTTTGTTTTTGATATATGTTTTTTTTTTTAGTGTGTAGCAACAAGCAACCGATTTTTCACAATATTCATACACATAGATAGATAAAAAAAATTTATATAAATATATAGAGTGAAAGAAAGAGAGAGAGAAAGAGAGAAGAGTGGTGAGCATATATATGAGAAAAACACAAAAAGAAAATAAAAATAAATAAACTAAAATAAATAATTAAAGTAATATGTTCATGTAATATATGTAAAATGTAGAGTTGCCATTAAACTGATAGCTCTAAAATATCAGGTTGACAGTTTATAAAGCTCCGTCAAAATTTATTTTTGAGTAATCAGTTTATCATACATTTAAGATTGCAACCATTATACATTAAGTCAATGATCCATTTGGAAACCAGCAAAAGCATAAAACAAGCAAAAAATGAATTGAATTATGAAATATTGATAATTGTTGATTGACCTGGGATCACTCTTTTGCCTATTTTATGCTTTTGCAACACTCAAACTTAAAAGTAGACACACGAACATACAGACATACAGATTAAGATACATTTACATTTACAGATACACATGGAATTATAGAGATACAGTACCAATTATAATGTAAGATATAGATAATAAATTATGGATATATATGTATTATAACTAAATATGTAATATATGAGAGAAAAGGCATAGTTAAGATAAATGCATTAAAATACAATACGAGTTTCGATATTATGAATTACGATACACGATATACGAGTAGATGCAAATAGATATCGATAGTTAGACACCGAGGTAACAAGACCGCAAGGGAATGGTTTATTAAATTGGTGTGGGAATGAGTGCATACACAGAGTGGGAAGTGGGAGAGATAGAGATAGAGCAAGAGGTGGATACTGTGTGGATTGTATGTGGATTGCAACAAGAATATTAATTTGGCTCTTACAGAGAAGCTTTCGGTGTTATTGCTCAGTGGCATGTGATTGCGGTAACCATAGGGGGCCTTGCAGTTATCGCATGGATGCTCGAGTCTTTTATATAATCATATACATATCGAAGATATATATATATATTTGTATTATATAAAATCATTTGTTATCGAACAGTTATCGGTGGTTGTATTTTTGCGTTGATTGATGGTGGATTTTTGTTGGTGTTCGATTTCAATATCGAGTTCGATTACGTTTTATTGTTGTTGTTGTTGTAGTTGGTTGTTGTAGTTTAATCGTGGCGTTAGTTTTGTATTTTATTTTTTTGGTTCGCATAAAAGTAAAAATTAGGTAAAAGAACGTTTTATGAATTAGTCATATAGATAGTACAAACAAAAAAAAAGAGAGAGTTAATGTATTCATATTTAAAAAAATATATATATATGTGTATATATAATTAAAAGAATAAGAAGTTTAATTTTTTGTTAAGTAAGCCAATGAATGAAGAAAGGTTTCTACAGTATTTTTGGAAATATTTATAACAATTTCTTGAAAGAAATCATAGTTGGAAACGGTATTATGTGTATACAAATTTGGTAACTTGATTCTTTCCAAGTGTTGTTCACTTTTGATACTATAACTTAATAACTATGCTACAAAAATAAGATATTACTCAGTATATTGATCAAATAGCCAGTCATCGGTTCAAATAATATTCGTTTTCTCATGAAATCATGAGTAAGCGTCAATTGTTAATTTCTCATTGAACACTCATTGTTTGTTCCACTTAAGGCTCATCCATATCGTTTTTGCAAAGATTCCTATAATCGTTATTGGTTCTTATAACTACTCTAGACTTAGCCGTTAATCTAGTGACTTTGAATTGGCATAGGACTCACTTCTTGGGTATGGTAGATACGTAGGGCATGAGCACCTTGTCGACAAACGAGCCGAAACCTAAACGGAAATTGGATGTGATGCGTTTCATTGTCTCCGAGAGTTTGTCACCCAGTGCGGAAAGTTTCTCTTTGTCATCCTCCATAGATTTGGACAGATCCATCAAATAGTAGAGATCAACGGGATAATCCTCGGCCTGTGAGTAGCTAACATCCAAATTGTGCACCTCATCTATAAAAGTAGAGTATATCATTGAATTAATATCATATATATTTATATTTAGAAGTTACTTACTTATGCGCAACTTGAGGCTGACACGCTGTGGTTTTATCTGCACAATTTCACCAGCGGCCGAAGCCATTCCGGAGGCACTCTGCGAACCCGAACTGGCGCTGAAACCTGAACTGGAGCCAGAGCTGGAGCTAGAGCCGTAGCTGGAACTGGAACTGGATGCACTATATGAACCGGACGCTGAACTTTGCTGATGTGCACCGCTCTCGTAGGCTCCTCCCGATATAAATTGACCACCACCCGACCAGGCGGAGGCACTGCTGTCCAGCGTCAGAGCCTTATTGATCAATATACGTTCCGATGTATCCGGATTCCAGATGAACTCCTCCGGGCATACCTCCGGCTTTGGTGTGTGCAGAAAGCATCGCGATTGATCGCCATAATCGGATTTCATGCACCAACCACAATTCTGCGTCTGTATGCATTCATGGCAGGTGGCCTTGTTCACGCACGGATTCTGCTCCAATTTGGCGGGTGACTGATCCGTCTGCAGCGCCGTACAGTGGTTCAATGTGCAGGCGAGGACGCACAGCAGCGTCAGGCATATCAGCTGCTGCATCTTAAATGTCGCTATTTGGGTCTTTCGGTGTGGAGCGGGAGCGAGTGAAGTTGCTGTTGTTGTTGGTGTGTCTGTGTCTCTGTCTCTCATCGTCGCTTTGCAAGCGCACGCTCTTATTTTCACTCACACTTTATCGCTCTATCCTCGTCTTGCTCTAGTTCTTGAAGCAGCTCTCTCTCTCCCTCTCTCACTCGCTCTTTTTGTTTGGGGTGCAAAAGTTTTTAGTGCAACAACTGAAAATTAAAAAAAAAAAATTTTATACAAAATTAATGAATAAATAATTAATAGGCGTAATGAATTAACAATTTAAGAGTCCTATTAAAAATTTATAGAATACATACTAACGTAAGCATTTTGTAAAAACTTCAAAAATACAAGCAATCGATCCTTAACTTTAAGATCATTCTTTAAAAATGTTTAAGGTTTGCTGCCTAGATTGTAAGAAATAGTCTATAACTTTATAATGATTAGCCTATGTTTCAAGCGGGCTCAACGATTTTTAGGTCAATTTTAATACAAATATTTCATTAAAAATATTTTATTAAATTTAAATAAAAAGATAAATACATTTGAAATTTGTAACATGTTAGTGAGTCAAATAAGTTGAAAGCCACAGTATATATGCAAATGCCCTAAAAAATTATGTTAGGGTATAATAAAAAAAAAAAACATCTGCTCAGGTTTGCCTTGCCTTTTTCTTCTCTTGCCTCATGTTTAATTTTATTTATTTCTCTCGCGAGGTTGTTGTTTTTTGCCTCTATCTACCTCTCCTTCATCTTGTTTTTTGTTGCTGTTGTTTTTGTTGTTAAGCTATACAATCAGCGCCATTTCGTACGAAACGAATTAAAAATCAAATTGGATATGACTCATCCTCTACAATGTTGGCTGCTGTCGTATGTGCAATAACAAAACAAACAAAAATACACGCACACACACACAGAGAAAAACATATGGCTGCTCTCTCCTCCTCGCATGACGTTTTTATGAATAAGGGCCAAAGGCAAAATAGCGATTAACTTTGATGATGAGTGACAAAATGTCAATTATAGCACGACTCACACGTCCTAAATCAGGTAAATGATACGAACGAGAGAGAGAGAGAGAGAGAGAGAGAAAGAGGGAGAGGAATGGGAGAGCAGAGAGGGAGAGGAATGGGAAAGGTGAGAAGGAGAGGAATGGGAGTGGAGAGAGGAAGAGGAATGGGAGAGGAGAGAGAGAGTTGAGTGCAATTCTGCGCCGGTAACGGTTTTCTTATGCTCTGCATGCGCGCTACTCAAGCGAATTTCAAATGTAAACAAAGAGGGCGACGTTGACAGGACAAAGGCGCCCCTTTAATTGAAAGCTCTCCCTTGTTTTTAATATGGATAAGCACACATCCATACATACGTATATATGTGCATATAAGAAATGCCCACTTTAGCACTTCAGCTTAGTCACGCAGCGACTGCGCTGACGTCTTCCGGGCACATATGTATGAATAATCAATCGCCTTGTTCACAAAATCAAAGTGACACTGGAGAATTAATATTATTGTTTTGCTGCTGATGATTATTCATGTCTTCAATAGGAACAAAAAAAAAGGGTGATCATAGCCATAACAACAACAAAAACAATATGCAGTTGTAGATTATGTTCCGTTGTGTGTCTAAATATAAACAACCAAGAAACCAGGCGTGCAACACAGCTGGAGAGGGAAGCAAGATGCAACAATTTGCATGAACAAAGAAGAAAGAGGCAAAATTTGGACTGGCAAAGATCAACCGTAAGCATAGGCGCCCACAGCATAAAACAGCACACACATAAGTATGCAGCTATGTATGTATGTATGTATAGATCATACATACATTCATCTACATTTTGGCCTCGCAAGCACGCCCACAAGTGTTAAGCAACATCTGTGCTACACAATGTGGGCGTACGAGTTCCTCACACACCAGTCCAATAAGCAGAGATAAACACAGCTACACAAACATACATACATGCACATATACCTAGAAGAGAGTACATGCATGCAGGGCAAACTGAGAATTCCAATTGGAACTGCAGCTCCTTGTGATCAAAGTAAACACGGCTCAAGGGAGGCGGCGGGGGGCTGCTGTTGTTGCTGCTACTGTAATCAGCTTGACGTTTGATCATCAACTTTCAAAGTGTTGCCACCCCGTTTAAGAATTTGTGCAGCAATTTCCAGCAGAAGCAGCGATTCAAGTGGAGGATATTCATCAATTGGTGCTCAGCAAATAGCTCTTAAGCACATTCACACACGCGCTAAATTCAATATACATATATTACAGTGTGTGAGCCAGCCTAAGCGAATGTGTGTCTGTGTGTGTGTGTGCGTTGGCCGCGTAGTCATCGTCATCGTCAATGAAATCATCAACACGACGACTTCCCTTTTGACCAAGAATGCAGTCAAAATTTATACAATTTCTTACGTAATACTACTTCATTCGCATTATTTTACGCACACACTAACACTTTTTAGTGTTAATTGTAAGCCTTTACTGTCTTTTCAATTAGTATTTCTATAAAATATTTCCATCAGGGCGCGATATTGCTCGTTGCTGTGGTTTTATTTTGATTTCACGCACACACTTGTGGAGTTGCTTACACACACACACACACACACATACACATAAATACATAACTAAAATATAGTGACAACCAACGTTGTTTTGTGTTTTATTTTTTAACGATATACTTTTTATGCACCGATAATTATTGCCCAAATTAAAATGACAGCAATTAAAATAACGATAAGTTTAACCAAAAAAAAAATTAGAGATAGCAAAAATTTTTACATTTACTTTTGGCGACGGCTCCGCACTGCAACTCGATTATCAAACAACTGAACTGAACAACAACTACTATGCCCCCTAAATACTTAGCAACACTGGTGTGGAAACACTGTTTGGGCCCAAGAGCTGCCACCCTGCAACATTTTTTCGGATCTGGCAACATATACCATTTTAATCGAAAACAGTTGCAACTAAGTAAATTTAACTTTTTTGAATTTGAATTTTGACGATTTTTAGAATTTACTTCATTTTTTGGGATGCTTTTTGCTCTAAAAAGCTGGCAGCAGTGGGACCAGACTTAAATAACTTTTAAAATATCCCTATAGTGTGACCAAACTTATTAACGTTTCTCCGTACAATATGCGAGCAGTACTTGAGAACAAATGCATTAAAATAAATGTGTTGACATTTTAAATCATGAAAATAGTTGATTGTTAAATTTAAAATAGTTAACATCAAATACGTTAACAATGCGACGATATCTAACATTTGATGCTATTTCTAACAGAAATACACAGCTGTTATAAATTCGTGGTATTAGAGTGACCATATACCATATTGCAGCTGCATAATGGCATATACCAAAAAAAAAGTACCACACCAAATAAACAAAAACAAAACGCGTCGAGGTGAATGTAAATAAACGACAGGCCATAAATTGTATTTAGCTGGACAAAAACAAAACAAGCGGCTGTGAAGTCATCGACAAACGGCCAAAATAGTCAACACGGCAAAACAAGAGAGAGAGAAGAACGTTCAAACAAAGAAAGATAAAAAACTTTGAGTGCGTTGTGAGTGCAAAAGTTGCAAGTGTGGAAGGAGGAGAAGGCAAGGGCGACGGACGCCCGCGTCGCACCATGGAAGACTATGACATCGATATCGATTTGAACTTTGTGCAGCTGAGCCGGCAGCAATTGCTGCAGCGCTACACGAACGCAATGCGTCAGCTGCGACGCCTTGCTGAAGCGAATTACGGTGTTCGTCCGTTGAGCTTTGACAACTATGTGATCTTTCAGTATTTCCAGCAGCGGAGTCAGGCGCCGCTTTATAATGCCACAACGCCACTGATGGCATATCTCAAATTGGAGGTACTGCATCATTTGCTTGATCGACGGCGTAAAATCCTGTGCTGGCTGTTCTACCTGACGCTCATGTCGCTGTGTGTGGTCGCCTATCGCTATGAGACGACAAATGGTGCGAATAACGCTCGGATGGTACAGTCCCTGGTCTATCCGGGCATGCGAATGTGGCGACGCATGACCATGCCGCTTATCCAGCGTTTTCCACGTCTCACCGAGCTCTATGATGAGTCCTGCCTTATGGGTAATCCGTTCTTTCAGCTGGAGGATCTCAGCTGCGGTCCCTGTGCCAATGTGGAAAGCGTCTGGCTGGAAAGCGATGAATGCGCACAGTTCTATGTGGATACGGAAAATGATGACAACGATAACGAAAACGACAACAACGAAAACCACAACAACAATCTGAGTGTTAGCCAACATGATGTTGGCTCTTTAGCTGGCTATAAGCAGCTGGCGCAACTGCAGCACTGCCGTAAGCCAAACGATATACCATATACGTTCCGGAGCAATCAACATGGCTTTGATTTGGCTGATTTTTACAAGATTTATGCCAACAATCTGAAGATCTTCCAGCGTGACGCGTATCGCGTACACTCCACCAATGAAGGTGTCCACAATCTCGAGGATCTTTTTGGACAGTTTAATAGCAGCAGTTTGGATCCGGATGATACGCTTGGTACGCCGCCCACTTGGTCAACGCATGCTCACAATCTGTGGCGTTGTAATCGCATGTTGCCCGCCCGTCTAATGCGTCCCATCTTTGCACGTCCAATGCGTTTGCCCAGCATGGGCGTGGCCCTGGAACGTTTTGTGGCCATCGATACGGCCCAGGCGCCCGCCTATACGCTGCCGGAGACGGAGTGTCCCAATGTCTATGTGCATCAGGCGGTGGGCAGCCGTTTCATCATCTTGCGTCCGACCAGCGAGTGTCGTCATCGCTGTCGCACTTTGTCCATGCGACTCACGCAGTCCTTTGTGCGTAAGTGTATCCCCGGGGGAAATCCCCAAAATCAATCATCTCAATATGCTCAATTAATTGATTACTGATTACTTTGCAGTCAATTACAATTGGTTGTACTGGAAACCCATTTCGGCGCCAGATCCCATATCTGAGTCCATGTCCATCAGTCTAATTGGTTCCTATTGCTAGATGGATCCTACTCTATACTACACAGATATTTTTTGGAAAATGCCCAAACGAAATTACAACTATGTTACGAATTTTGCCGATCACAACTAACAATATATCTAGAAACAAGTTGGTTGCGATAAACATTAGCTGAAACCATTCAAAATGGCAGCTTTATTTAGCTATAAGTTTTATGTCCTTAATTTGTCCTTATAGTTGATAAGCATAGCTTAGCGTTAACAAGTCGGTATCTTTATATAAAATTGACTTTATGTGTTCCACTTGAAGAAAAGATGTTCTTCTGATTCTGTAACCAATTGCATTTATATTCGGATCTAAGTTATATTTATTTTAATCATTATATTATTTTGCCTTATAAGGCGCGCCATTTCAAAGCCCTTCAAATTGTACATATGTATTTTTGAGTTTGTAGACATTTTCCAAATTTTACCATTTGCCAAATTATTAATTAATAAATTCTGCAGCTATTATATAACATCCTATAAACGAGGTTGTTTCCATTAATAGGTTTTCATTTATGTGCTCATTAAAAATGGGTATTATATGTTTGGCGTAATAAATGTAAAGGGCAGAAAGGCGGCGTGAGAGACTTCATAAAGTATATATATTCTTGATCAGTATGAATAGCCAAGTTGATTTAGCCATGTTCGTCTGTTTGAACGCGTCGACCTCAGAGACTGTAAGAGCTAGAGACTTCAAACTTTGTATGTAGGTTCCTGGATACCGTACGCAAATCAAGTTTTTTTTTATTTTTGGATCGGACCACTATATCATATAGCTGTCATAGGAACGATACATCGAAAACGAAGTTTTAGTATGAAAAAGTTTTGTGTTTGTTGAGATATCAGAACCAAACTAATAGATTATGTATCGGAGCTGGTATTATACATCCTGACTAAATTTGGTTGAAATCGAACCACTAAATCATATAGCTGCCATAGAGACGCCAAGTCGAAAATCAAGTTTTAATAGGAAAAAGATTTTTGTTTTTTGAGATATCTTTACCAAACTGATAGAATGTGCATTTTAGTTGATGTTATACATCCTGACCAAATTTGGTTCAAATCGGTCGACTATATCACATGGCTGCCATATGAACGATCGGTCCAAAATCAATCAACCACCAAAATCAAAGTGACTAACTTTCGCATATGCAAAATGGAAATGTTAATTTATTGCTTAATTTTTAGGCTTTGTGAGGGCATCAAAGTAGGAGCCGGTCATCAGATCAGCTGGCGCAATATTAAATGTCTGTGAGAGCTGCTCGGCAATTGCTTGGCCCTCTTCCAGTGTCTGTTCAGGACGAAGACACACTTCGAACTCCATAAAATGTCCCAAATCCTGAACATCATCCATGTGAATGCGTGTTTGCTCGTGTATAAAGAGTAATCGGCGCTTGGCCAGCACGCCCAGAGTCCCATTGGACTGACGCAGTATCTTCTCCAGCACCGCGGGTTCGTCCACCTCGATTTTGTTGTACTTGGACAACTTTGGACCGGCCACATCGGGTCTATCATAGTGAACCAGCTGGGAACGAGCCGGTGCCTCCAAGTAGCGCAGCTTCAGGCGACCGCCCTGTGGTGAATTGAAGAATACATCACGTTGCACGATCAACTCGCCACCAGTACCAGTCAACTTCTTGGCCACGTCCAAGCGACGTTCAAACTCTTCAACTCCGCCCGGAATACGCGCCTTAATCTCCACATTGCGTTGATCCGGAGTAGCATTTGTTGCGTCGCTCATGTTTCTTATGTTTATGGTTGCGTTTGTTTTTATTTTATTTAAATATTTTGTTGTACTTCTTAGTATTAGAAAATGCTTTAATTGCATTTATTTACTCTTATTAGATCTTATTCAAAAGCTTTATCGTGTACAGTTAAAAGTTGTTATCGAATCATTCTGATTAAGTTCGATTGAACTAATTACTAAAGTTAATGAACGAACTAAAATCCTGATTGCCCATTCAAAAAAGTTTTACTGCTTGGCTATTACACGTGCAAAACCCACTTATTTTTTTTTTGATTTGCGGCCCCACAGGACAAAAACAATTTTTTTAAATGGTGTAGTGTTTTTTGGAAAAAATTTTAAAATTGTGATTTTTTAACGGTTCTTAGAGGTCCCTCATTTGTCAATATTACTCGAGAATGCTAAACCCGATTATTAAAAACTTTTCTCTTTCTTAAAGCTAATGAATCTATACACAGTCTAAAACTTTAAACAGGAGTTTAAAATCTGAATTAAGAGAATGCTTTTTATAAGTTTTTTTACGATATCTTTGAAAACTAGTTACAAAATAATTACAAAAGGCTTAATCTGTTAAAAGCATAGCTGCATTAATTGGGCATAGTTATTTGCTTAGTGCTATAACGAACGATCAGTATCAGCTGAAATATGTGATTACAAAAAACTGAACTACTGAACTAAATCCCTTAGTGGAACCACGATAAGCAACTCTGTTCTCGATAGTTTTTCTATCAACACGTGCGTTTTTGTTATCGACATCGATAAGGCGCGCGTTCATCAGATAGTATGGCAGCCCTGTTGATTTTGTGATTAGCGCCAAAATTAAATCATTTCAAATTTATCAATCATCTTAATTGAAAATCAATGCAACCAATATTAGTATTTATGAATCTGGTTTTCATTGATATAGTTTCGCTTCATAATACAACAAAGATGAAATAATTTTTTAGCTTATCATCTTAAATCATTTCAAACTTATCATCTTAATAAAAAATCAATGCAAGTAATATAAGTATTTATGAATCTAATTTTTATTAATATAGCATTTTTTCATAAAACTAAGAATGTAATCTACAAATTATGTACAAATAACTGTATGTTAATGATGATTTATTAATTATGTGTGTATGTACATAAACAATAAATACATAGTTGCTGCCATAGTTATTTACGGAGTCTTAATAGCAATAGAAATCAAATAACGATGATTGATTGACATTTACAGCCACATAACAGCACATGGACTTTAAAGGAATTATATAGAAGAATGAGTGTCTTTAAGACACATGTGGACATACATCTGTAAAGATATACATACATACATACATACATTGTATGTATATACGTCAATGAGCGCTAAAGCAACAAACATCGAACAAGAACAACAACAAATATAGACAAACACCACTTGCATAGTCTCTTGGTCAGACCCCGCTTCGTGACGCGCAATGCTGCATGGTATGTGAGCAGAGGGAGAAACTGCGACGGCAACGTCGACGGCAGCGGCAGCGGCTGTGATGACGATGCCGCGCAACAAACACACACACACAACCATACACACATACATACATACACATGTACAACCCATTGTGTGAGCAAGGGCGTCAGAGGCAGTGGCGTTTGCGTACCCGGGGCGTGTCATAGTGTGGGCGGTCGCGGAGGAGAGAGAGAGCATTGGGAACTGGGAACATTGCCATCAACTTCCTCCCATTTGAAAGCTTTGTGCTCGTTTTTGGGTTTCGGACTTCGGCAAAAGCGTTCGGCTCTGTGCCGATTCAATTTCGTTTGTTGCTTATTACCCTGCATGTTCGAAATGGCAAAAGCAAATTTACTTTTAATTTGCTGCCATTTTGCTCTTCATCTTCTTGTCCATACATACATACACACATACATCTTCTCGGCCTTCCCTCTTCCCCCTTTGCTAACTACCAAAACCCCAAAAACTGCTTACACCAAATGACAGGTGTAGGGAAACATTGATTTTCAGTGTTATATAAACGGTAATTATCAAATTAAAACTTAATTTAAAACATACACTTATTTTTGTACAATTGTAAGTATATGAATATTAAAGATGGAGTAAAATATACTTTTTCTATAAAGTATAATTTCAAGTACCATATATCAGGTACATAAGAACGGTGCTAGATAATTTACACACAGTGGCTTAGAATCAAATCAAATCAAAGATATTAAAACAATTAAATAATATTTAAAAGTCCTTCTTTATTTATTTGGGCCCCATATTAAAAATTTCTGCAAATAACACTTTAAATTAAAAAAATAACAAAAATTATTAAATTTTTTCATGTCACAACCTGCAGCACTTTAAGTGATCTTAACTGCTCCAATTGTGACTAATGTCACATTATCGTACAAGAAATTAACAACGGAAATTGATCCTTTCGTTTTTTAAAAATGGCTAAACTCAGTAAAATTGTCTTATTATTCCTTGATATAGTTAGTCGATTTAAAGCAGTTTTGGTCAGGATTTATAAGACCAACCCAGATGCATAAGCTCTCAGTTTGGTTCAGATATCTCAAAAAATTAAGAAAATTTTTCATCCTAAAAATTGATATTAGACCTCGTTTCTATGCAGGCTATTTGATATAGTAGACTGATTTGAACCAACTTAGGTAGGTTTGATAGATATATCTGAAGAATTAAGCAAATTTCCTTATTTTCGACCCATCTTTTGAATCGTCTTGGTTCAAAACTGACTGCAGGAAGCTATTTGTGCATCCCCAATGGGATATTCAGGTCAAATAAAAATAATAATATAATTTATTCATCCTATTGAATTAACACATATTTCTGAAAGAAAATTGCACAAGATTTGAGTTTTTGATTAGTTTACAGATTTTGGCCAAGGTTGACTTTTTTGTGAAAATGCCCAACTTTAGTATGTATGATATTCTTTCAAGATCATTAGTCATGGTATCAGCAACTGTGCCATAACTTGTGCTGAACCCGCCCGGAGTTGTCACAATCCACAGCATTCAGCTAAGGTGTTGATTCTCCACTCGTACCGCTTCCGCACCTCTCTCTTTTTACCCTTTTTGGCAACATTCCTTCTTCTTCAAACGTGAATTCAATTTTCATGTGTATCTAGGGAATTATTATTAACCATGTACATACATATGTATATTTAAATATGTATGTATTATATGTATGTATATTTATGTTCGATTGTATGTATGTATTGAAGTTTTTCGAGCGAGTGAACGGAAATCCAACAAGAAACCCGTAACCGACCAACCGGCATACATTCACACTTACACACACACACACACAAAGCTATCTACGCTTATGTATGTATGTATGTATGTACATATGTAAGTTTACGTGTGTGTAAATACACATAGCCATTCACACAAAACAGATACGAAAATTTAATGCAGTTTTCTCGATTTTCTATGTGGAATTCTCGGTACCCTCTGCTACTGCTTCTGCCGCTGCCGCTGCCGCAGTCGACGTCTACGTCGACCGATGGGTGACAGACAAACAGCGACGACGACCTTCGCTGCATCGTGTTGTTGTTGTTGTTCTTGCTGCTGTTGGTTTTTCTTATTTATATTGTTGTTGTTGGTGGTGGCGGTGGTGGTGTCGCTGCTGCTTTTCGATGTTGCTGTTGTGGCCGTCAGTTTGGTGGCCGCTGCGCTGCCGATGGCACAAAATGTATTGGCCATATACATACATACTTATCTATGCACGTGTGTGTTGGTACCTTTTCTGTATGTATCTGTTATATGGTTGTAACTGCTCCCCTCTCTTATTATCTCTCCTTCACTCACTCTCACACCAGCTCTCTCTCTCTCTCTCTCTCTCTCTCTCCCTAGCTATGTATATGTATGTATAGAAAAATATGCATACATACACACATTTTTGTACAAGTGTGCGAGTAACCAGCTGCGACTTAAAGTTTTTGTTGTTGCTGCTGCGAATTCGCTCCCAGCTGCGAGTATGTATGCGTTTGTTTCTGTGTGTGTGTGTGTAAGTGTAAGTGTGTGAGTTTTGTATGTTTGAGAGATACTTTGACCTTTTTCACATCAAGAAGACTTTGAGCTATTGTTGTTGTTGTTGTTGCTTTTGCTGCTGCTGCTGCGGATGCCGTTGCCATCGCAGCCGCAGAGAGATCATTGCAGACTATTGAATAGTATATAATCTTTTAACCATTTATGTACATACATACATATGTATGTATGTAATTACTATGTATGTATCTTAAATATATTCAGACTTTATTATTTAACTTGTTCTAAGAACCATAAGTAAATACATATTAAAAAATATGAAATAAATTTGAGTTTAAAAGAGCTAAGAAAATTTATTTATTTTTTTACAAGGAAAATATGTGAGTTTTATAATTGATAAAACTAATTAATGAAAAAATTATTTTCATTTATTGTATGACAACATATATTCTAAAATTTCTATACTTGAATTCAAATCCGCACATTGAAGGGACGACTCCACAGTTATACTTATATACTCCCAATCTTAATATCGAACTGAAGATTTCAAGATTGGGTATTCCATATTCTCACTCTCGTTGCCATAATATATGTATAAATATATATAATGTATGCTTATTATATAGTTATGTACGTATGTACATATTTCATTTTAGATACATTTCTTGCGGTCACGAACATCGAATGTATCCGCCGGGATGTAAATATGTATGTATAAGTAAGTATCTATATACATACATAAAAAGATGAAGACGAAAGTGTGTGTGTGGGTGTTGTGGTGTGCTTAATGCTGGGGGAAGGGTTTGGCCAACAAGTGTCGAGGCATACACACAATTTTTGACAGTCCTGGAACTCTCTCATCCCTTGTCAATGCCAACGCGTCTTAGTTCCGGTTCAATGGACGCTTTTTTTTGGCGTTTTACCAAAAAATGAAAAAAAAAGTGGCAATGCTATTACTGTCATACTCTTCTTCCATTCATCTTTTCTAATTCTTCGTCATCTAGTATTTCTCTTTCATTGTTGCATTTTCCTTTGGCTTTGTCTTTTCTTTTGTGTTAGAAAAATAAATAAATTATAAGCGTATGTATGTATGTATGTACTTGGTACATACAGTGGTTCACAGCTTATGTCACCCAGCAACTAAAAATTTTATTAGTTATGTAAGTATAATAACTCAACAGAATGAGATTTAAAAATGTATATAACCGAAGTTTGTAAGCCTAATGTCTTAACTTATTAAAAACAACTTAATTTCTTTATTAAATATATATTTTCTTTTAATATTTTTAAGTAATTTAAAAAAAATTAAAGATACTTATTCCATATATGTACATATGTATTTGTATATATGTAAACTGAATGTATGCATATTATGTTTGTATATATATACATATGTACATAATGGCAGCTCTCTCTGCTTGTGTGTGTGTGTGTGTGTGTGAAATGCGGCGCGAAGAAAAGCGCAAAACGCAAAGCAAGTAGAAAATCCATATGAAAAACCAATTTTTTTTATGGTTTGATTTCTACATATGTACATATATGTGCATACATATGCTCATGATTCATAGTTTAATACAACTGTGGGAACCACATGGCGATAGTAGTAGGAGAATCGCGAGAAATCGCCCAAAGAGCAAATCTAGGGAAGGGGTTTTATCAGCTTATTAACCCTTAGTAAGGGGTAGCAAACAACCGAATATGTGTAAAATATTTAATGCATATCTCTAATCCAAACTAAAACTACTACTACTACTCTACTGGTATAACATATTACAGATCGATGTATGTGAAAGATCTTAATGTAGATCCCGTTATTCAGGTAACCGACGTCATTGAAATTTAGGTAAGAAAAAGGACACAGAAGAATCTTTATAGGGAGAGACAATAAATCTTTATAGGGAGAGACAATAAATCTTTATATAACGAGAAAACCGACTCCCAATACATACATATTCAAATATGTAGACGAATATTATAAATTCCTAATCAATGAGTGAGTATACCGTCGAGCCCTAATCCCAACATAGATTAAACGAGTTTCAAGCACTTTCCGCTTAAGCTTGGCTTACATTCAATAAAACCGTTCAGTTAAGATCACGATCAGTATGGAGTAAGGACGGCAGTCCACGCTAGTTACGAAAGCATCACGAAGGGTGACTTGCAATATATACAGAAACAATGGAAAATTTACTATGACTGTTCGATCAGATTATACCGAGTTATATACGAATACCATCGAAGAGTCCGCTTTTGATGGACGCTGTCTATCTTTTTTCGTCATCCTAACAAATTGACCCACCCTTATGTACACTCATACACATATGAGCTATACCATAATTTATAAATGTACTTTCGAACCTTTTACATGTAAAAATCATCAGTCGTGATCATATTTAAGATTGTGACAGCCATTCCGGGTATCTGAAACTATACAAATGATTATACACATATGTTTGTATATATGTACATATATATTTGCATTAAAAAAAATTGCATGTAAATTTATAATTGATGATTCATTCCAAACAACAATAATAAAAAACAGCAATAACAAAAAACAACGCGTATTGTGCCAACAAAAAAGATTTACATACACATATGCACTATACATTTGCATATATGTATATACACATTTATATGTGCATACTATATATACAGTTAGTCATGTAATTTTTTTTTACAAATTGAACCGTTTACATATTTAACTTGGCTTGAAAACTGAAACAGTAACTGAATGAAAATTCTCTGTCAAGAACCGAATACCGAATCGTTTGTACAGATACGGTTGTGGTAAATTTGCTAGGTCAAAGAGTTTTCCAACTTCAAACTGTCATAACTTGATCAAAACTGAACCGATTTTCAAGCGGAATGTCATTTTGATCATGATTTGATCTTTATTTCGATGTCATAATTATTTTAAAACGACATCTTTAAATTTTTAAATGTTTTTAAATTGATTTGTTGTACCGTTACGTACCGGTACTGATACCGGAACCAAAAGAAAATAAACTGATATAGAACCTTTTACCGAAATAGTTATTTTCGGAACCGAAACCGTAACCTATATTTCTTTCGGTTTGATTCCCTGCAATAATGTATTTGGCAGCTCTGTGTTGTATCGAGATTCTCGATCGCCATCTTGCGTTTAGTACTATAAGTGGCAACAAGAAGATAAAAAAAATGGCGACCGCAAGGCTTTGCTTAATTCGCTTAAGCAACTGTACTTCATATTTTAAATAGCTGCCTGACCTCATATCTTCATCTAACAAATATGGTCCACAAGAATGTCCACCCTTTTCCTATCCTCTTTCCCCCCACTCCAGTACAATCTTGCGCGCTCTCTGTTTTTATCTTGCTGGCTCCCTCTTTCGTTCTCTTTTTATCCAGCATGCTGCTAATTTAAAAACATGAATTGGCAAAAAAGAAGAGGAACGAAAAAAAACAACAACAACAACAAAATATGTGAAAACGAACAAAGTTTGGTGTGCTGGGTGCGCCGGCGCTGGCATCGCTGCCAGCGTCAGCTGTTGTGGAATTCTCTGCTGTGTTAATCTCACTGCTTCTGCAGATTCCATACATGTATATGTGTATGTATGTACTCACACACACACACACACTTGGAAAGTCGCAGCCTCTTCTACACCCACTCAGCAGCTCGCTCTTTCTCTTTCTTTCTCGATATATGGTAGCAGTATTCAACGATCAAATTTCTGGCCCTGGCCAAAGACCGTGCCCAAGCCCATGCCCAGGTACATACATACGTACATACTTACATATTTATGTATGTACATACCTTCATATCATGCCAACACTTGCCCATCAGTGTGCTTGCATGAATGTGTGTGATAAGAGTTGCTCACACACACACACACAGACAGACAGATACGCATACATACGCATGCACAAACACTTGCACAATGGCAGAGCTTATAACTGTGCTTTTGACTCGGAACATGCGGAAACGTCGCCGTCGCCGTCAGCGCTATGTTGCTGTTGTTCTTGTTGTTATTGCTTTTGCTGCATGGGAAAATTTTGCGGCTGGCGCCAGCGATGGCGTCGCAGCACTTGAAATTTTCGCCGACGCTTTATGGCGTCGCCATGTTGTAAATCTAAGCGAACTTCGAGTCCCAATCGTCAGTTCGTCGATTCGTCGTTGCAACAACACGAGAGATTCAGAATATACACATACATACATACATTTGTACATTTGTATGTAAATGCATGCATAAGCTTAAATGCATTGACAATGATGATGACGCCAACGCCAACGAATCTAACGCAAGGAAGCACCAGCACCAAAACCTAAGCGGCGTCGTCGTCGTCGTCGTCATCATCGTCATCATCATCATCGTCAGCACTGCAGACAGCTCGACTGGCACTGTGCTGTAATAAATATTGCCGGCCAGTCAGACACATGCATGCGCTGCTCGTCAAGGTCGTCAGCAATCTGACAAATACACATGCGTTATATGCGTTGCGAATTGCGTTGACAGAAGAGCTTTCAAAATCGTACATATACATGACGTACTTGCAAACATATGAATACTTATGTAAGTATTTACATGTGTGGGAGAAGTTTAACTGTCTTCCCTTTAGCGTCACGCATTTATCAATACGCAGTAGATTTTTGTGTGTAGCGCAATGCAAATAGTAGAATATTGATAACAATAATAATATACGCAAAGCAAGCCACTGATGACGATGATGTTGAATTGTGACGTCGACTGCAGTTGCTCTATATGTATATACAGTGGCTCTCAGCTTATTTGACCCACTACTCTTATATATTACATATTTAAAATAAATAATTTTAATGGAAAGGAGATATGTACATATATGCATGTATGTATATGTATATAAATAAAAACTCAGATTTTATAATTAGCTTTTAATCTCCAGTAAATTAATTTTATACTTGTCCATATATGTATTAAGCAATAAAAACAAAGCTTACATACATATTTAAAAATGTGTGAGTCAAATAAGCTGAGAGCCACTGTACATGCATACAAGTGTGTATGTATGCGCGTACATATGTATGTATGTACATTAGGGTGCAACAATTTGTATGGGCTCAAAAAATGGATAAATGGTAACACAAATTCGTAATCCCAAATTCGTAATTTTCAGTAAGAAACCATAGTTCTATAATTAATTCTTGGTTCGCGCTTCTTGGATTGAAACATGTATTTTTTTTTAAGTTTTTGCGTGTTATGTTGGCATATCTTCGGTTTCATTAAGACCGATTCTGACAAGATAAGTAACAAAACTTTTGTTTGGACCAGGATTTTCTAACTATTTGTCCATAAAACATAATTTTTATCCATGAAAGGACTTAAACACAAAATTGTTGAACTCAAAGAGTTTCTTGGTGAAAACATATTAAAATTCAGTGTAGATTACGAATTTGGGTTACCATTTTTTGTGAAAAAGATCGATGCACCCTAATGTACATATTATGTGCTATTCGTAATTTCAAAGAAAGAAAAGGAGAGCGAACAAAGTGAAGAGAGCGACTATGAGAGCTGTAACGGGTTGTCACCTCCACCGTTGCTTTTATTGGCAAAAATAGGCAAAGAGTACGAAAAGAAAATAAAATCACAAGCAAATAAGAACACTAAACGCAAATAAACAGAGCGTTATAAAGCAAAATGAACGAAAGAAAAGCAAAAGAAAAGAAATAAAACCAAAACTAGTTAAATTTACACCAACCTAACACACACTCACAAGCTTATTATTAAAAAAAATATGTATATACACACTTACATACATAAAGAGAGAGTCAGAGACAGAAACAGAAAGAGCGAGGAAATAAGAAAGAACGAAAGACAGAGAGAAACGAACGCACATGCAATCATTCACGCGACCCGTCGGTCAGCTGCCACCCACAAGGCCCCGAGCCGGCATCGTCGTCGTCGTCGTCTTCGTCGTCGTCGTCATCTTCGTCATCGTCGTCGTTTCGAATGAAGATATCAATCACCCAAAATCGTAGTCCGGCCTGGAGCATGGTTGCCAGGGGGAACGTGGGTAGTGTCTGAAGTAGCGATTATGATGACGCCGTTTGTATGTGTTTATGTATGTATGTATGTATGTATGTACATATGTTTGAACGCATTTTCGCATGTACATATGTATGTAAAGTTAGTCAGATAATTCTTTTCGTCAAACACAAAATTCACAAGTATTTTATATAGCAAAATTCCAACAAAAGCTAAAATCAATTTATAAATATATTATATATACATATATATGTATATATATATATATATATATATTTTGTCAAAACCATTACTTGATTAACTGTATGTAAATATGTACGCGCATATATGTACATATACATACATATGTATTTATATATATATATATATATGTATGTATGTATTTTTTTCCGTTTTGCTGTTCTCTCCTCTTTCTCTGTCATTACCAGCCAATATAATGGCCGGCCTTGCGCAACGCGCTCGCTTACTCATTCCGTCGTTCGCCTCTCTCTCTCTCTCTCTCCCTCTGCCCGCTAGCGCTTCGCCTGCTCTTTAATCTCGAGAGTCACCAGAGCCCAAAGACTCGCAGTCGAGGCAGGCCCCGTTTCATGCGCCAGGCACAACAAGTTTTTCAGCAGCGGCAGCGACAACGACAACGACACACATGCTTACATACACACATATATATGTACATACGTATTTACATATAGATATATACATATGTACCTACGTTCTTACATATACTTAGTTAATACACTGATTATACATATGTATGTATGTACAGTCAGCCAAGAAAGTGTTTAGGCAAAATTAAAAATTTACATACACTGACAAACTTAATTATTGGCACAGAAAGCCACTTTACAACAGTATTTTGACCCTAATAAAGTGATTTTTTACAATCTATTCTTTTTTTTCAATATATATTATCAAGTCTTCAAACAAATTTAAAATAAATTATAGATTATTTATGAAATTTTGAAAACCAAAAATAGTACTGAATTTAGTAAAACAATTTTTTTTGGCATCCCTATGTAACAAGAATCTTTAAAAATAAGTACGTAAATCTATCAGATCAGGATAGTTAAGATGTTGTTACATTTTTGGACACAATTTGACCCATGCCAGGTTAAAATCGGCTAACTTCCTTCCATGAATGATCGGTCGAATTGAGATTTGAGGAATCTGGAGGAAATGCATACCAAAGTCTTAGATGACTTTATAAGCAGGGTATCAAACCGAACAGAATATCGGCTATCGGTTTATGTTAGTATATTGGTTTTCGTTTATCGGTTACTCAAAATCCTTGTGGATCGGTTTCGCAACGGTTATTGGTTTACAATTTGTATGTTTCGGTTTCGAAATACCGGCAAAATTTCGATTCTCAAATACATGAATTGGTTATTTCGGCTCGAATAATTTCGGTTTTTCGGTTTGGGTACAATAAAGATGTTTTGTTTCCTTTTTTAATTTGTTGTAGAAACCATGGACAAAAGTAATAAAACAAGAAATAAAATAAGTCCATTAAAAATATGTGTATGTACAAATAAAATGTATACATTTTTTATTTCTTTAAAACACAATCTTGACTATTAGTTTGTATGTAGTACATTCAATGCATTATTATATTCAACTCTAATGTCAAAAATCCCCTTTCATAAAAGCAAAAATTACAACAACAAAATGTTTAGAAATTCATAAAAGTGTTTTTACTACATATAACAGTAACAACACAACTTTACACAACTCGCTTATCTCTCTCTCTCTCTCTCCCTCTCTCTCTATCTCTTCAAGCATGTTTGCTTTGCCGCCTCCGATGGCCGTTGCCCCTTCCCCCTCCCCTTACTTTTCGCACGCTACATCTACTACATACATACATACAAATGTTTATATGTATACTGCTGCTGTTGTTGTAGCTGCCTTTTTTCGTTAATTCATTATTGAGGCCAATTGAATTTGTGTGTTGCTGTGTGTGTATTTGTGTGTGTGTATATGTATGTGTGCCTAGCTAGCAGCGTGCTTGAATGAGTGACGAACTGACGGGCCGACGACAACGACGACCGTTCGCCTTGCTTGCTTTTGCTTGGCGGCCGACTGACGAGAGCCTGGCAAGAGACTATGCAACACGTTTAAATATGCGCATCGACGGCAGCCGACGGCAAACGAGCGAACAACGAACAAGAAACAACAACAGAAAAAAAAAATAAAAATAAATACATACTCGCGCACACACACAAACACACGCATAGCCAAAAATGACGGAGCGGAGCGTTGCGTGGCAGCAGCAGCAGCAGCGACGGCGGCAGCGACTGCGACGCATTCGTGAATGTATTTGTGCGTGCTTATATACATACTTATACATACATATATGAAAGTGTATGTATGTGTGTGAGTGTGAGTAAGCCAATCTGTGTGCACAAGTAAATTGAAAGAAGAAGAAGAAGCTATTCGTGTAGCTACGAAGTTTGATGACGACAACGCTTCGACTATAGCAAAGTCTAACTGTATGTATGTATGTGTGTGTTTCAATACATACATACAATATGTATATGCATAAACCCCGTCGCTCGGCTGCTTTGACAGAGCGCCAACTTCAGCCCCACCCACCAACGCACACATACTAAAACATGCATAAATATATATGTACATACACATACATACATAGGTATGGATACCGACGTCGCTAAACGTTTTTCGCGATATTCGGTTTTTTTCTTTATGATTCTCTTTATTTATTTTTTCGCGTCTTTTTATCGTTGTCGATTGTTCTTGTTGCTTGTTTGGGTCAGAAGTTCGCTGCGCCGGCTTGTTTGACATTTGACATGCGCTACGCTTAAACCAGAAACAGCAGCAACAGTTGCTGTCACCTGTGCGAATAAGAACTTTCGTTGGTAAAATTATCTTCAATAAATGTACATTATAATAATACAAGTATAATATAAATGATCAAGTGGGTCAGATGTAATTTATTCTTACATACATACAAAAATTTTCACAATTTCTCTTAAAATGATATGTCTACTCATATATTTTATGGATTTTTATTTTCTTACAAAAATCAAGTTTAAAAAAAATTTAAAATATTTGTTTTCGTCGAATTTATTTATTTTAAAATTTTACATATTAAATTTTACATAAGTATATGTATGAATATTTAGTCAAGAAAGTGTTAAGACAAAACAAAATGGTACACAATTTTTCTTAAAAATATTAAAAATTTCTTATGGATTTTTTTTATTTCTTATTTTATTATTCTAGTCAATATTTCTTAGCACAATTTAAGAAAAAAAAAAAACAATTTTCATCGAATTTAACGAATCTAAAAATAAAAAACCAGTAGGTATGTGAATATTTATTTTATTCAAACACTTGCTTGACTAACTGTATGTGCATTTTGATTTCGTCAAAACACTTTCTTGACTAACTGTATATGTATGTGAATGTTAGTTTCTATGCATGTATTTGTGCACGTTGAGTCGAGGGAAAACTTCAACACAAACATGCCCCACATAAAGATGAGTAGCGCAAGCATCTGCACCAACAACAACTATAGAGCAGCTATTAAAAACGAACAGCGCGCTGTAGCGTTCGCGTTCGCGTTCGCTGCCAGCGTCGACGACGACGTCGACGTCGCGAAATAGAAACGGCAAAAATAAGAAAGATGCAGCTGACGCGACGAACGGGGAACGCTCACAGCATGCGACAATATCAATTGCATGCTTTAATACAAGGTGGCAACGCTGTCACTTTTCAATTAAGGAAATCAGAAGTGAGGAACGTTTTTCATTGTTTAAAATAACTGATAGCTTAGATAACGGTATATTTACAGGTATAACAACAGCAACAACTACTACTAATGGTAATGAATGGTAGCGTATTTTTAGTTTTATGCGTGCGTGTGTGCAATGGTCGTGGGAGAGAGGAGTTTGCGTAAAACTAACGCTCAACGCCAGCGATAAGAGCGGGAGAGTTGAGAAGAGTACGAAAATGTGCAAGCGAATGAAAGTGCAGTGCAAGACGTTGCAAAAACTGAGTGTTTTTGGGGTGTGTACACAAAATTTATTAATCACGTCTTTCTCCTCTTCCTCTACCTCTTTCTCTTCTGTTTCTCTTTCTGTTTCTGTTTTAGTACGTTTATTTGCATAGATTACAATGGCAGTAACAACAACAAAGTCAATAACAAAATGATAAGCAAAGATGTGGATAGTGATAATGGGAACAAAAAGTAAACTTGTTTTTGGAAAAGTTGTTAATGGTGGATCGCGTAAAAGGCGGAAATATGGAACAAATTTCGAGCAGTGATAATCGATAATTGTGTTTCTGTGCAATCCACCAAAGAGTTCTAAAACAGATTTATGATGAAAGTTGTCGAGTCGAATTTTAATCTGTTTCAGGAATACCTTTTATATGGTTTTCAGTTTCACTAAGATTTACTACAATTATTTTTACTTTTGAATAGTATTTAACTGGTTTGCAAGAGAGAAATTACATATATCGTAATAGAATGTCGGCCAAAAAAAGAATCGAGTTGTCAATATATCGAAAACTAGTAGACCGAGTTTAAACATAGAGTTTTTAATAAAATTTACCCGATCGTCAAAAAATTAGTTCAGTTCGTATGTAAGTAGACACTTCAGTCCGTAGGGTGTTTATTACGCTAGTATGGGGACAACGAAGAAGAGGAAGACCTCGGATACGTTGGCAGGACCAAGTGACTGAGGCACTGTCAACTATTGGTGTTACCAAAAGGAGGACAAAACAGGAACGCGTTGAGGGAAATTGTGCATCAGACCACGCCACAATTGTGAAGACAAGCCATGAAATAATAATAATTTTCTAAGCTCGACTTATCGGGCGAAAAATAAAAGCCAATCCATAGTAATCGAATCTGTTCTAATCCATGATTTCATCACTAAAACCAGGTTTCTAATGCCTGAAGCCAACTTGTTTGACCAAACCATGAGACCCATTCCCATTTTCGAGACCCACTTCCACCCCCAACCATTTCTTTAATATCAAAGTGAGGTATCTACACATTGGCAGTGCGAAACTAGCAGCAATATGGCAAACTACCAATAATTCACACCGACCCGCTTCCACTTCCACATTAAATGGGAGAAGGCGGACACACACTCTTTCACTCTCACTCACACACTTGCGCACACGTACATACACATTCACATGTGCTTAGCTCTGTTTACATAGCAAAGCGCGCACGAAACGGGGCCTTTGGCCCGTTCGCCTTTCGCTGCTGCTGTTCGGGCTGCTGCTAACGACCGACGACGAAACGACGCTTATCGATGCCTGTGCGTGCATGACTGTGTGTGTGTGTGTGTGTGAATGTATATATATATATATTCATACATACAATATAAATAGAATATAAATGTATGTATGTGTCTGATTTATGATTGTATTTTGAAATTTACACGTGCATACATATGTACATATACTGAATGTATGTATGTATGTAGCGTAAGGGTCGCAAATCGGAGCGGGAAAACACCACAATCCGGACGTAGCTCATTTTAAATTCACAAATACGGGAAAGACCCATAGAGCTGACAAATAGATAGATTGGCGTTTTAAAAATTAAAGCTTCTTATCATAGACCTAACTGTTTCGAAAAAAGTATAAGAATAAGTATAAGAAGTATGTTCATACTTTTAAAATACTTAAGCTCAATTTATCATTATTCTTAAAATTCCCAAGAATCATAAGAAAAGTCATATATTAAAATAAGAAAAATAAAGATAACGTTTTATCGCTCAAAAAGTTACTTGACTAACTGTACTATTGTACTATACATACATAAGTAAAATTGTATATGTGTGTGTGTCTAAATTGAATCTCAGCTGGGAAGAAAAAGCTTTACTCAAAAAGAAAGAACAAACTTTTTACAGAGAGAGTGAGTTGATTTGTGGAATGGGCCAGGTATGTAACTGCTTGGACCATAAAATGTTTGGTTTTTTTTTTTTAAGAAATGCACTCTAAGGGCGACCTTTTTGCGCTGCTCTGTGCAGCTGACGCCTCAGTCGCTGCCGTCGTCGTCGTCGTCGTAGCTGTTGCTGTTTTGCTTTACCGTACAATGGCCCAGCTAACGCTGCCGTCGCATCGACAGCGGCAGCCGAAACCAGCAATAAAAACACACACATACGAAGAGCTCTCGTGTCCGCTGTTCGCTGTCCGCTCTGTCGTCGGCAGCTGCTGTCTTGTCTTCTGCTGCTGCCGACTGAAGCGGGGCCTTTCTTGAGCGCAGTGCGCGAATAACGAAAACTTCTTGCATACACACACCGCTGGGAATGAGAGATAGCGAGTGAAGCTAGCGCTTTAAGGTGTTAGAGAGAGCGAGAGAGAGAGTGAGAGAAAGATGGAGAGAAAGGGAACATGCACAGAGACAGGGCCTGCGACCGAAGCCATTTCCCTACCCGTACCCACAACCATACCCGTACCCGTTCCCGAACCCATGCCCATTCCCATGCCACACAAATTTCTATTGCCGGGCAGGGGTCGCTGGTTGAGGCGGGTGGTGGCGATGGCGATGACGATGGCGACGGTGGTTGATGGTCGGGACGGGGTTAGCATGGCAATGCCAAAAATAGAGACGCCCCCGCTTACTGTTTGCTCTGCTGTCCCGATACACACACACACACACACACATATGTACATTTGTATGTATACATACATACACAAACACAACGCACGGTGGCAGTGGCATGTTTGACCCACGCTGCAGCCAAAGCACAACATAGAGCCGAAGCCAAAGCCGAAGCCAGCGTCCGACGCAACTGTTGACGTCGCCGCCATCAGCTCTAGCTCTATGTGCTCGAAACGTACATGGCTTAAGCTTCGCAAGTACAGTGGTAACGGACCAATGAACATGTGGTCAAAGTGTATATACAGTACTCACCAATGTTACTAACTATAGCCAGATTTGAAGAGATTAATATAAAAAAAAGAAGGGATAAGCTTAAATTAATCCAAAACACAAAGAAAAATTATAGATTTATTGTTTTTTGAAAACATGCTTATATTTCTCATTTTGCTAGTTTTCTTAAAAGTTTACAAATCAGTACCACTTTGCATCCTTAAGAAAAATTGTATACTACTTTCATATTGGGAAATTAACCGAAAGTCTCCAAAGACTTCATACATTTTTGGGAGATTTTCGGTTGGTTTCATTTTGTGCATATGTACATATCGGTTATTTTTTTTTTTAATGTTTGTTCTCGGCCAAAACAAATTGCACCACTGTTACTGTGCCGTTGTATTAGCTGTAGCTGTAGCTAGCAGCGCCGCTTAGCTAGTCGATAGAAGAAGTGCACAAGGGGGTTGCAAGGTGTGCGGTGGTGGAGAGCAACAAATTCAACTAAAACTACAACAACAACTTTGATGATGGGACTAGCAGCAGCAATTCGGCAAAATGTTCGTTGCATGCTCGTGTGTCTGCGTCGACGTCATAGTCGTTGATGTTTTTGTTGTTGTTGCTGCTGCAGCGGCGGCTGCGTTAGCTCTATGTATTTTGTATTTCTTTTGACTTTTATGTGTGTGTTTGTGCTGCATGTATTTTAACGTATACATACAAAG
Source organism: Drosophila falleni (assembly GCA_035045575.1). NCBI lineage: Eukaryota > Metazoa > Arthropoda > Insecta > Diptera > Drosophilidae > Drosophila > Drosophila falleni. Next base: position 8,181,967 of record JAWNOV010000185.1, on the reverse strand, counting down.
CTGCTGCGCTGCCAGCGTCGGCGTCGCTGCTATGTACACAAACACACACACACACAGACGCGCGCGCGCACATACACTGTACGTGTGCCGCACACATTTTTCAGTTGACTTCGTTGAAATAATTTTCGTAACAACGATCACACTCGTTTGTGTATTGCGAAGACGGGAGGACGTCTCGTCGCAGTCCGCAGAACAAAAAGCAGCGTTTTTTTCGCGTCGTTTTCGCCGTCGTCGTTGTAGGCGTCGCGTCGGCGGTGTATAATTAAAACAAAAAGTTTATATACATATATAAATTTAAATTGTAAATAAAAGTAATAAGATATCAAAGCGACTATGCCGATGTGTACATTTTTTTTAAGTTATAATGTTAACAGGAGAAAATCAGAAATTGTTGTAAGTGTCAATAAAAGTAATGAGTAAAATATAAATATACAAATATACACATACATACATAAAAATGTATTAAAGTGCATTCAAACGATTGTTTTAAAAAGAAATTTGCAAAACATAAACGTCGTACTCGTAGCCTCTGCCGCCGCTACAACAATAACACAATCCAAAACAGCAACAACAACAAAAAAGAAGAAGAAGAACTGCAAATACATACTACAAGCAACAACAAGAAAAGTGCGCGCGAAAGAAATAGCATTATATATATATATATATGTATAAATAACAACAACAACAACAACGAAAAGTCGAAAGCAAAAGGCAACTACAAAATAACATCAACAACATAGCAGCACGTTTCTCTGTGTATGTGTGTGCGTGCATGTGGCCAACGGCCGAGCCAGTGTTGCCATATCTGTGTCAGCTGAGAGGTGGTGCATGCCGGGAGAGAGAGAGTGTGTGTGTGTGAAAGAGAGAACAGTGATTGTGTGTGTGTTTCAATTGCTCATCAATTTGATAAATTTTTTTTCTGTTGCTTTCAATATCTTTCGTGTTTATAACAAGTTTACGATTTGTTTTTGTTTTTTTCTTCGCCTAATTGCAGCTAATCCAAAATGAATTAAAGTGGCAAACACAACTGTAAAAAACACATCAAAATTACTTAAAAAAACAACTTAATAAGCAGCATCAAGAGAGAGTGTGCGCAAGCCAAAAGTGACAAAAAGAGAGAGCAAGAGAGAGAGAGAGAGAGAGCTTGATTAAGAGTAGCAGCAGCAGAGCAGCAGCAGCAGACGACGCCATGTCGAGCAGCGATGATGTGCAGATCACCAGCGTCGTTGACGCCAACGGACAGTCGCTGCCGCTGCATGGAAACAGCCTTGGCAGCTCCTTTGGTCCGCCTGTTAAACAGGAGCGACCCGACGATGCCGAAATCCGTGAATTGGCCGCCAAAATGAAGGAGCAACAAAAGCAACAGGCCGCACAACAGGCGAGCCGTCAAGCAGCCATGCAACATGCTAACGGTGCTGGCGGCGGAGGTGGTGGCGGTGCTGGAGGCGGTGGCGGTGGTGCAATGCAACCACCAATGACCAATGGCAACGGACAGACAAACATCATGAGCTATTTGTCACGTCATCAGAAACTGCCCAATGGCACAATGCAAGTGGTACCGGCATTGGCCTCAAATGGTCGTGCCAATGGTGCCATAGATACTGAGAAATCAGCACAGAAATCAGGTGGTGGACCCTGCGATGAGGAATCGATCAAGGGACACTTTGGTTGGGCGCAATTCGGCAAAGTGTCCATACCCTACATCTACAGGCAGTCGGAAAAGTATTGCTCGGTGCGCATGATCGAGTTAAAGCTGCTCGGCAAGTACCTGAACTGCCTGCATCCGGACATTTACTCGAGCTGCACGTGTGTGCGCAGCTATTACATTACGGATGCGGAGGCGCGTCTATTCATTGAGATCAATCACAAGCACTGCGATGGTGAATTCGGACGTGATCTCTTTACGCAAAAGGATCTTGTCGTACGGCTGAGCGATGCATCCAAATTCTATCAATTTTTGGATATATGCTATCGCAAGCTGGTATCGGGCAGTAAGACGCCATCGGAGAAATGCGGATTTATACGCATCAACAAGGAGTCTGTTGTACCGTATACGGTCCGGAATAATCAGCAGGTGGTGCCGCTTTTCTATTTCGAAGGCGAAACGGAGAATCTAAAGACAAAAGCGGAGCTACTTAATGGCTGGGATTTGGCCTATTTGAAGTTCTGCTGCAAAGTACAGGGTATACGCAATGAGCTATTCTCTAGTGAAAATGTTGCGGTCATATCCCTAACCGATATCAAAAGCTATTTCCCCAATGGCACCGAATTCGAGGATTATTGGCCAAGCAAAGTGGTCGACTCGAATCTGTTAATTGGCAATCGGGCCAATGTTAACAATTCGGTCAACTGGACGCGACAGCCATCGGCGCCACCACCAAAGGTTGCTGGCAGCGCTGGTGGCGTTAATAGCAACAGTGGCGCTGGCAGCGCTGCCAGCGCTGCAGCTCAAAAATCACAGCAGCATTCCACTGCCGTCAGTGCAGCGGCAGCGCAGCAGCAGCATTTGATGAAACAACGCGCAGCCGTCGCAGCGGCAGCGGCCAGTGCAAATGGTGTCGCAAACGCTGCCAATTTTCCCTCACCCGTCGCAGCAGCGGCCGCAGCGGCAGCGTTCAACTCCCAAGCAGCGGCCGCAGCAGCAGCGGCAATGCTGCAAACGCAGGGCAACACCAGAATGCTGACGCAGGCCACTGTGCAGGCCTTGGCCAACGGCGGCTGGATGAATTCACAGAACAATGTGCCGCAGCTTCATGCTCAAATGTTGGTGAGTAATTACTCATTGTATTAATTATTATTATTATTATTATCATTCTTTTTTTGTTGTCTTTTTTTTTTTTAAACCAATGCAGTTTATTTGCTTTGTAAATATCGGCAATAAGAGAATTATCGATAGCCAGTACCTTGTAGCAGCGTATAAACGATATATCGATAACATTTAGTCTGCTTTTTTGGTGCATATTTTGACATCACAATTAGAATTTAAAATATTGTATTGTTTTTTGTATCGGAGAGAGATTTAATTTTATAATTATTTTATTTTGTTTGACTAAATTGACTGCAATTTAAAATTTAAATCTATAAAGCTTTATTGATTATTTTAGAACATTGTTAACATATTACATGTTGCTTGAAATCAAGTTAAAACAAATTCCTAAACAGCTAATAGAGAAGATTTCAAAATTTTATACGTATATTAGTTGTTTTCAACAATTATCTTACACTATCGATAGTGTCTTGTGTGTTTGTTAACAATGGCTAGCGAGCAATCGATACAAAAGTTTTCGCACTATCGATAGTGCAAATGATTGTTTCTCTAGCTGGAATACAACAACAGGTACGCTGTAGTAAAGCGTGTTTGTGTGTGTGTGTGTTCATTTGACGCTCTCTCTCTCCCTCTCCCTCTCCCTCTCTCTTTAATATCAAAGCAATCAACGATGGCTGTGTGTGCGTTTGATATCGCAAAAAGATACAATTTTCATTAATAAATGCCTTTTAGATTACTTTTGTTGCTATTGTTGTTATGACAACAAATTTGTTTTTGAGTAAGCGAGAGCGATGCGCTGAGTAAATGATAAAAGCAACAAGAGTATCTATATACATTTATGGTATATTTTGATGCAAACTTATAGCTACATCTGTAATTGAGTTTGTCTTGAGCGATACGATTTGGGTTCCAAAGTGATCAGTTAAAACTTGTAGTATCCCACTACTACAGGACGCTTTGGTATTCAATTCTCTAACTAAATTGTACCGGTTTTGCCTGCATTCAGTTGTGCCTAAGCATAGTTATAGTACAAAACTTAGCATTTAAGACTATATATATCATATAAATTTATCTGATTGATCATTTTAAAAGAAATTATTTTTCTACTTTGACCGACAAACCTTAATCACCCTGTGTAAGCAGTCGAAGCTTAAGAACTATATATCAAAGCTTACTAAATGATTGAAATATTCTTATTGGTTTGAAAGCTAAAAAAATACCTTGACTTAACTTAAAACTTAAAATTTTGGATTTTCCTATATTAAATATAAACTTTTTGGGGGGGCGTAAAAAAAATTTCTCCATACAAGAAAGCAACGCCCTAATGTAGATATGTTTGTACACATTTATTTTTGCTGATTTTTCGTTGTTCACAGTTTGGCAAAAGACCATTGCCGAGAGCCGGAGCCACAGCAGCTTAGAAACTGGGTCATGCATAGATACATGGGGTTATGCTCTCCCTCTCTCTCTCTCTCTCTCTTTCTGTGGTTTACACACACTCGTATAGGCATATATACATGCATGAGCATTCATAGTTACATGTTGTAAATATACACATGTGTGTGTGTGTGTGTGTGTAACTACCTGTTGAGCTTTTTATCTCGCACACACTAACTCTCCCACACATACATGCACATATCATACTATACTATACACGTACAAACATACATACATATATGTAAGTGTTCTAAACAATTTTATTCACAGTTGTTTCTCTCTCTCTCTCGTTCTCGTAGCAACAAACGCATGCGACTGCAAACCGCGTCGGCGGCACCTACCGCGAACATTTAAACAACATGATGTTGAGTGGGAACAGCCGTCAAGCCTATACCTACAATAATCCTGCGATTTCCATGTCCTCTGTGAATAGTCATAGTGGTGGCGGCAATGCGCCGCCGCCGTTAGTTCGTTCGGCGGCAGGACAGAATGCCAATCACATGTAAGTATTACCACTAGTTAATCGATATATCGATAATATATCGAATGTTGCTATCGAATTGTTAAAGCGCAGTTGAAATCAAAGCAATTTGCAATATACCTAAGTTACAATTAGTTTTTGCTACTTACTTTGATTTTGCTTTTCTTTATATATATACTTATTTAAATCTGTATGTATGAACCAATAACATACATATTATATTTGTTGATTGACGATTGATTGATTGATTATCAACGAAAAAACTAAAAAAAAAAACAAAAAAATAATTTTTTTGAGCAGAAATTGTGTTTTTCAAATTTTGTTGTAATTCGTTTATTATGTGTACATGCATACATTACTTTTTCACTCTAAATTAAGTTGAATATTTTTATGCCATCAGGGTGCCACATGCAAAATAAGCAACAAATTAAAACCAGCAAAAATTTTCTTTTGTTCTTTTCTTCTATGCACCAATTGGTTTTATTTTCATCTTAGTTTTAGTACAAAAAAAAAAATAAATATATAAAAATCGGCGTTTGTGCACGCATTTTATTTAATTTAAATAAACATTTGGACTGTGTTTACCATTTTTTTTTTTATGAATATGTTATGAAAAAAATAATCGCATAACTGTTTTTGCTACCATCCGTTTACCCCGAAGTCACGCCACATTATTTTTTGTAATTTTCAAACACTCTAAACAAAATTAAAAAATAATTATAATCAAATCCAAACAAAATCTTTTCATGTTTTTCTTCTTGTTGTTGTAGTCAAAGACCAAAATCAAAAAATTTTTCTCATCGCATTCGTTATTTCAAAATGAAGACCTCGAAGTATGTTTTTAACGTATTTCTTTTTGAGGATTCACTGCATTTTATGTTTTTCAAAATATCCACGAAAACACTCAATTAAAAATTAAAATTATTATTGCCTACTTTTACAACATTTTTGCGTTACTAACATAAATTTATTTTCAAGTTAACAAACAAAAAACACATACTCATAAACAAAACAATGAAGTATTATTTCTTATACATGATTGACATTCAATAGGGTGATCAGGTGCCAAAAATCGATAGAGGATATTATGTTTACTTTGAGTTAAGCACACTAATTGGGATACCAGTTGAAATTAAATAATGAATTTTAATGAGGTTCTTAGCTTTGTACGTACATTACACCTACATATCTTCATATACACACACACTCAAACATTTAATCTACCACCGACTCACTCATATGTATTCACTTTGTAGTTAAGTTTGTAATTTCCTTAAATTTAGTTTGCATGCCTTCAACTTGAACGCTTTTTCCAATCAATTTCTATTTGGTATGCTTGCTCAAAATATCTAATTGATCTGTTTAGTCTTGTAATGCAATGAAATAACAATATATCTATATGTATGTATGTATAGTATGTACATGCAAACATAAGCTATTCCTCTTTTTTTATCCTCTTGTAAACTTTTTCAATAACTGATCATTTTTCGGCTATGTTTCTGTTTTTAATATACTTCTTAATTTCAATAAGATTTTTGAGGCGAAACGCTAAAAAAGGAACTACAACATATTTTGAAAAACATGAATTCGCATTAGCAAGAATTAACAATATTTAGACGAATATTAATTTTATATATTGTCATTATTGTTATTAATATAAATATATAAATATACTGCAAACATATATACATACATATAATTTATGGCTGTGTGTACTGACTACCCCAAATAATTTTTGTTGCACTTGAAATGAAATCAAGAAACAATCATGACTCAAGACTCCTACAACGAGAACAATTACGAAAACAACGATTTAAAAACAAGAACTACTACTATCAAACCAACAAAAACAACAACAATAAATGGAATTTCCGAAATTCTGGTGACAGGTATTCCCCCTATGGCAGAGACTCCCATCCACACACTCAACCTCAACCCCGGCCTCAAGAAACGATTCGAAATCACAAGAACCGCAATCAAAACCATCTGCACAGATTCAGATACTCAAACTATCCCCATACACAGTGAGAGATCAAGATAACATTATATATAATGCGTGTACAAGTTGATAATTGGCAAAAGAAAAAAAATATATAAAAAAAATACAAACAATTCTTAATGAATTCGAAATGAATGTTCCCTCTGGAATTTTAAATTTTTGCAAAATTTTCATGTGTATTTCTTAAGCAAGAGATGTATCAGAACAAAAAGATTTACATTTGTTTGGCATACCAAAAAAAAAAAAATAATATTAATAATAATAAGTAAGACAATTATAAACAATCGCTGTGAAACTGAGATATGCAACTTGCAGGTTGTAATAAAATAATATTATATATTTATCGTAAAGCATACAAACAAACACACACATGCACACAAAACACAATATCCACACACACACACACAAACACTCATCTAACATGCAAATTTTGATAAACCCACACACACACACACAGACACATTACACATTTAACGCAAGTGTGTGTGTTTGTGAGTTAGTCAATAATAAATAAAAAAAATAAAGCGCTTTGCTCAGAATAAGTAATACAAATAAATGTACGAAACAAACCAGATTATTGTTTTTAGTGTTTTAATTGTCAGTAAATACATTTAATTGAAAAGTCTACAAAATGCAGTAGGTGAACACTGGCAAAAAGTAACGCAGCGATAGCAGCAGAGCAGCTACTGCTAATTTCGATAGACGATAACGATGAAAACTTTTCAAATTTTGTGTGCGTGCGTTTCTACACTGAAAATAAAGTTTTGGGTATGCAATTATTTATAATTAATTATGATTAGACTTGGTACGAGTGTATGCACACATACATGTACAAATAAATAAGTTCTAGCGAGTATCAACAAAATTTGAAAAATACTTAAAATCAAAAAGAGAAAAAAATGAAAGGAAAAAAATTACAACAATTTAACAAATCAACAATAAAAACAAAACAACTGGAAATTTTGCAGCCAAGCTAAAAAAGCGACTCATGTATTGTATATAATGTTTCTAGGTCAAATGTCGAGCAATCACTGGTGCAACAACAACAACAACAACAACAGACACAACAACAACAGCAACAACGACAACAACAACAACAAAATAGCACATTTAACCATGCACAACACTCCCCAAACACGCACAGTCCACGTAGCCATCATGGCCATGTCCTTGCCAACAACAACAACCACAACAACAACAACAACAACAGTAGCAACAACAACAACAATTCTCGCAACAACTCCTCATCCTCTTCCTCCTCCGCTGCCAATTCCAATTCGTCTTCTGCATCCGCTTCAGCGGCAGCTGCCGCTGCTGCCGCCGTTGCTGCCAATATGCATGCCCTTTTGGGCAGTCCCTTCAATTACAATATGCCCTCCACGCGTGCTGACTATACAAATTTGGCGCTCTGGAATCAACTGACGCCGGCAGAGCGTTTACTGTTTACGCAGCAAATGAAAGGCGTCGGTATTGGCATTGGCGGCAGTGGGAGTGGCAGCGGTAACGGTAACGGCAGCGGCAGTGTTGCCAACTGTATTGCCAATGCAACACAAAAGTCAGGTGGTAATTTTCCGCCGTTGCCATCGCTGCCATTGGACACGGATCTTATAACCATGTTGGACTACAATAATCCCAATAAGCAAGCAGGCAGTAAAAGCAATAAGTCAGCTGTCAATACAAGTGGTGGTGGTGGTGGTGGTGTTGGTGGTGGTGGTGGTACCTTTACCAAACCCAATGTACCGCCACTTATCTCAGATGAGCACCATCAGCAGCAGCAGCAGCAACAACAGCAGCAGCAACAACAACAGCAGCAACATCACCAGCAGCAACATCACCAGCAGCAACATCACCAGCAGACAAGTAGCAAAAAACAGCGGGGGGTCAGTGGTGGTAGTGTTGGTGGTGGTGTAACCACCATACCATTAAACTCCACTCAAGCTTTAGAGGATTTTGAAAAGAAATTTAATATGACGGACGAGATGCGCGCCGTTATACACAAGGTGTTAGCCAATCCCGATCTCTCCACCTCCATACAGACCAATGCGAATGCAAGTAATTCACATTCCCATTCGCATTCCCATGCGCATCAGCATACACATTCACATCCGCATCCACATCCTATGCCCTCATATATCTCGCCGCCCATGTCACCGGCCATAGGTGGCGCTAACAATGTGACAACATTGTCGCTGGCCTCCAATCCGAATGTGACAATAACACCACAATTGCCCGGACACTTTCTGCACTCACCATCCAGCTCCTGTTCCAGCTCGAGTGCATCCACAACGGCTGCCTCGCCCCTGGGCAGCAGTAGTGCCGCTGCTGGTGCCGCTGCTGGTTGTGGTAACGGTGGTGCAGCGCGTCAGAAGAGCGTCATATGCTCAACTAAATCAAATGCACTGCCATTGGCCGTATTATCACTATCTAGCGGTGGTAACGTCACTAGCGGTGGTTCCTCTAATTCCTCGGGTGGTTTACGACATAAGCAAACGATTAGCGGTTACGGGCGTCAGACACACAGCCATCAGTTTAGTCACTTGGACAGCATAGGGAGCACAACAATAACACCAAGCACCACGCCCACTGATGTTATCGATTTGTCTTCATCTCGAAGGTCGCAGTTAGCGGCCTCCGCATTTCATCAGCAGCATCATCAGCAGCAACAGCAAGCGGCAGCGGCCGTGCAGCAGCAGCAGCAACAACAACAACAGCAACAACAACAACAGGCGGTAGCCGCCCAACATCAGCGCATGTCCGCCGCCTTGGCTCAACATGCGCACAATCTGCAAAACGGCGGACGCAACAGCAGCAGCAGCAGTAGTGGCGGTGGCAGCGGTTCAACCGGCGGCGGTGGTTCCTCATCCGGCGGTGGCGGCGGTGGTTCCTCATCGAGTGCCAACAGCGCCTCAATGCATCTGCAACGGCATGCGGCATTGGCGCACGCAGCTGCGGCAAGTGCATCCGGCGGTGATGGGACACAGCGATTGTGCGTCATTCCCGAAATACCCACCAGCAGCATGAACGTGACCCCGTACAAGGTTCAAAGGGTGTGCGTCGATAAGCATTTGGTGCCGTGCATCAATATGAAGGCCTACAATGACTCCGAGCAGCTAATGACGCTCATCGAATTCCAAAAGAACTTTTTCCCCACTGTCGCTCTCGATCATTGCAAGCGATTGATTGAGGCGCTGGGCGTGGAACTCTACAAAGCGAATCGGTAAGTGATAAGTGATTAGTGATAAGCGCTAAGACCTAAGACCTTTCTTCAATTCGAATATGCCACAACTGAAGCGATTTAACTTGGGGGGTAAAAGTAACCAGTGAATATACTAAACTTTAGTAGGTCTCAAATTTCCAAACTCTCAGTTAAATCCCCGATTGTAGTAGAACAGAAGTTTCCTTCCTCTTTTCTATGGAGTTTAGACTTATTAGAAGGTTTTCTGATCTACACCATACGGGCCTTTAAGGATGACAAATATGCACAAAAATAATGAAAGGTCTCAGAATCAAGTTTAAAGTGTTGTTTTATACTAATTACGATATAAGGAATTGATTAAAAGTGAAAACTTGAGATTTTAAAGTTTGAATTTTCAAAATTTTAAAGGGTCCCCCCTTACCATCAAAATCGAATTCTGGCAAAAAATCATTTTTTTTTAAAAGTTAATAAAATTTAAATGCAGAATGAATTTAGAGGCCAAACCTTGGTCAAAATGGCATTCCGTTTGATAATCGGATTAGTTTTGACAAAGTTATGATGGATTGAAGTCGGTCAGACTTCGGATCTAGTCACTTTACAAGTCAAAATTTTTGTTCAATTTCACATGATTTTTTACAAAATAATGAAAGGTCTCAGAATCAAGTTTAAAGTGTTGTTTTATACTAATTACGATATAAGGAATTGATTAAAAGTGAAAACTTGAGATTTTAAAGTTTGAATTTTCAAAATTTCAAAGGGTCCCCCCTTACCATCAAAATCGAATTCTAGCAAAAAATAATTTTTTTTTAAAAGTTAATAAAATTTAAGTGCAGAATGAATTTAGAGGCCAAGCTATGATTAAAATGACATTCCGTTTGAAAATCGGTTGAGTTTTGACAAAGTTATGACGGATTGAAGTCGGTCAGACTTCGGAGCTAGTCACTTTACAAGTCCAAATTTTTGTTCAATTTCACATGATTTTTTACAAAATAATGAAAGGTCTCAGAATCAAGTTTAAAGTGTTGTTTAATACTAATTACGTTATAAGGAGTTGATTAAAAGTGAAAACTTGAGATTTTAAAGTTTGAATTTTAAAAATTTCTAAGGGTCCCCCCTTACCATCAAAATCGAATTTTGGTCGAAAATAATTTTTTTTTAAAAGTTAATAAAATTTAAATGCAGAATGAATTAAGAGGCCAAACTTTGATTAAAATGACATTCCGTTTGAAAATCGGTTTAGTTTTGACAAAGCTATGACGGATTGAAGTCGGTCAGACATTGAAATATTTAAGAAATAACTCTATGAATGAATGAATTAATACAATTGTAAATGTTTTCTATGAACTTCCAGTGACATGATATTAATTTTCATTTCGATTTCGTTTCTGATCTATTTTTTAACAGGCGACAGGTGCAGATACTCATGGAGTACGATCGTTCCTATAACGAGAATATGCCTCTGGTGCAGGTGCGCGACATTATCAAGTATATGACACAATTGACTTTCATGACACGCCAGTCGGAGCAGCCGCCGTCGAAGCGCACGCGCACAAGCTAGGAATTAAGCTGGGGAGCACAACATTTGCCTAATACAACAACAAATACAGCAACAGCAACATCAACATCAATAACAACAAAAACAACAACATTAACAGCCACGAACAACAGCAACAAAAACAACACAGCAACAACAGCAGCAGCATCTACAGATGCGCATGCCAAACAACAAAAAACGCCCGCATCTCATATGACACACTTGGCACCGCCACCAGCACCACAACAACAACAGCAGCAGCAGCAACATCAACAACAACAGCAACAACAACATCACCAGCATCATCATCACCAGCAGCAGCAGCAACAGCAACACTATCAACAACAATTAGCACACAACAATACATACGAAATGTTGTACTCCCACAACCAACACCAACAACACCACCCGCAACCTCACCCACAAACGCATACGCACCCGCTGCCCACAACAACAACAACAGCAGCAGCAACAACAGCAGCAGCAGCGACACGCCAGCAACAACATCCACAGCAACAGGAGCAGCAACGTCAGCAAAAGAAGCGACAACATGCGGAGCAAAACACCAGCAACAGCAGCAGCAACAACAACAGCAGCAGCAGCAACAGTGTTGCTGGTGGTACAAATAGCAGCAGCAGCAGCAAAAGCAGCGCTGCCAAATCCGCTGCACAGCAAATGGCTGAAGCGGAGCATGCATATCTGTCAACGTTGTATGGCAAAGCGGCTGCCAATATGCTCAGTCCGCCGCTGAGTGCAGTCGCTGCAGCGCAAGAGCAGCGACACGCCAGCAACATCAGCAACAGCAACAAAAGCAGCAGCAACACTCCCTTTGACTGGACCGTAAACAGTGATCAACAACAACAACAACAACGTTCCCGACGCTGTCCGCCATTGCCGCTGCCATTGGCACAGGATGCTGCTGCTGCGGCGGCTGCAACGCGTGTGGCAGCCGTGGCAGCGGCAGCGGTTGCAGCAGAGCGACAGCAGCGTCATGCTATTATGCATCGACGGCACAGCATTTGCGCTGCCGCAGCGGCGGCAGGCATCGCCAGCTTGTCACCAGCATCGTCCACAAACTCCTCATCGGCAGCGGCGTCGCCAACGGCAGCAGCTGCCGCTTTAGCCGCTGCCTCCTACTACGGCGCCTTCTCGGCGCCCTATCATCACATGAGCGCAGCAGCGGCGGCGGCGGCAGCGCATCACTCGCATGGCCAGCCCTCGCCGACCATTTACCCGCCAACGCCGCCGCCATCGGCGCCTTGGGTGCATCCCTGGTATGCAGGCGATGCGTTCTAAGTGTTCGAACTGTTCTAACTGTTCGAACTGTTCGAAATGCCGCTCCATGCTCCACATGTACATTGTAGTCTATGCCTAAGTTATCTATATATATTTATTAATTTTATAAACTATATATTAATATTACTATTTTTTTTTTTTGCAAAAAGGTTTTTTTTTGTTTAGCGCGTAAGTAGGTTAACTAATTATTTTTGGGCATCATATGTCGCAAGACTAATAATCGTTAATTGATAATTAATGAAAAAGTATCGATAACACGGCGCTCGCAACCTAAAACTATCGTTAATTTTGTCTTTTCATTTAAAATTCTTCGACATTTTTCACTGAGAACTCAAAGAACTGATTACATTAAATTACAACTAATAACAATAACAACTGTAACATTTTTCAAGGTCAGCACTTGCACACACACACAAACACACTCACTCACACACACTTATAAAACAAATTAAAAATTTTGATTCTGTTTTCAATGCGCGCTGCCCGCTCGAAAAAAATACAACAAGAAAAGAAAAAGAAAATCAGCAACAATTTCAGCTCGTTCGCTGGCGTCAAACTGACTGCATAGTTATAATAAAATTCTTTTTTTTATTTTATATATATATATATATAGACAGACATATACATATATAAATAAAAATATGTATATATGCATATGCTTGCATATAAAGTCATTAAATTGTAATTCTAAGCAAGAAATTAAATTTCTTGCATCCTACTCATAAACAAATCAAATGTATAAACCAATTCATTTAGTTTGTGTCGATTTCTCGGTAATTTCGGGAATTCACACAGACAAACGTTGAACATGTTCCATATAAGCAAACAACTACTTATGTACTTTGTAAATGAACAATTTCCAAGTCTCTTAACTTTATTCTAAACACACAAATAGAAATGAAAAAGAAAAAGCAAAACGACTAACACAAAAAAAGAGAAATATGTTTAAAACATACAAAAATGCTTATGTTAAACAGTGTATGTGTGTGTATATAATCATTTTTATGCATGCATATACATATATATACATACATGTATTTGTGTATAATTTATGTAAATGATATCCGTTTTATGGATTATTTTGGCAAAGAACAAGAAAAACGCTAAACATATTTATTTTTATTATTTTTGTATTTAATTTAATTATTACATACTTGGATTATTATTCTAGATATTAAATATATTTTGTGTGTTGTTATTAAATTAGATGGGAAATGATTTGAAGAAGTTTTTTGTTTTAGTTTCAGCCGTTTAGAATTTACTACACACACTCCCATGCCCTATAATTCATACGTATGTACATACGACAGGTACATAAATACACACATATGTATATATTTTTATTGTTAGTTAAAGCCGTCAAAGTATTCATGAATCAATTTTTTATATTTATTTATTTTTATTTTGAAAGGCCAACAGAAAATAAAGCAAAACAAAAATTAAAAAAAAAAAATAAATGAAGCAAAATAAATTTGAAAACAAAAGCTAAAAATTAAAAAACGGCGCACTGTTTTGGGATTTTTCTTTCTACACGAGCACGGTATAACTGTTAGAATTTTGGAAATGATTGCAGAGTTTTTAAATCAGGTAAAGTACTAGTCAAAAGTACTAGCTTTTGCGTCCATTTTTGCAAAGTTTAATAATTGAAAAACATAGTTGAATATATTTTTCAAACAGCCAGATTACCAAATTGAACTACATCTGGTCACTGGAACTAAATGAATGATCTACAATCAGGGACTTAGTTCGGTCGTTCACCTTAGGAGCTAGTTCAATAGAACTTAGTCCGAACAATTCGATACAACCACTTTTGCCACCTTTTTGGAGAATTAAATGGCTGTTTTTCGCTGAAAGCTGAATTGAGATGCAAAATAGCGAAAATACTAGTCAACTTTCTAAGCACCGGCATCTAGGCAATTATTGCTACATAACTAAACATATTTAAGCAGCGCGCGTTAAGTGAGGAGCAAAATGCTAATGAGGAGTAATAAGGTTAAATTTTATACCTAAAATATACCAGACTTTTCTGGTATATTAGATGGTAATTAAGAAATACTGAATCAGTATTTAATTAGAACAAGTTGCCAGATTGGGAAATTTTGCATGGTGGCACCTTTGCACTTGGTAGCATTCTTCCTTAACAGTGCTGGCAGGTTTTTGGGGGGAACACTAGCTGTTTCTGTCTGGAAAGCATCTAAATTTGTTATCGTCGGCAGATTTGCATAGTTTTCCCAAAATTATTCATGGCAAAACTTAGCTGAATATATATTTAAAATGTCCACTTTTCCAGCTAATAGCAATTTTGAAATTTTTCTCGCAAACGAATTCTGAAACTAGCCAGATCTAGCTATAAAATAGCTAAGCTGGCAACAGTGGATACAACTCTGCCAGCCAACAAAACATTCATATATAAATAATAATAAAGCGCAGCTCACGGCCCCAAGGCGTCGCCAACAACAACGTCAACGCAATGGGTTTTCCGCGAATTCTGAGCAAAAACAATAAAATCTATACAAAACTTGGCGAGTTCTGTCTATCCGGCGATAGCTTTTGGATTGTCTGTCACACTTGCCAGGAAGAGCTGCAAACACAGGACGCATTCTGGAAACACATACAAGATGAGCACAACTTTCTGCATGGTGTGGCCAAGGTAAGGTGTAGTTAGTGTTATAATTCCTCTAGGAGGATTACATACATGCACACACATACACACACATAGCTGCGCTTTGTTTTGGCGCCCAAAATGTTGTATGTATGAATATTGATGTTTATTTTTGGGTTTTAACAGCAGGAGCACAGTCGCACCTCCAGCTACTGCTTGACGGATGTGGAGGCAGCGGCTGCCACTGCCAGCGGCGCCACAACGACAGCGACGGCGGGCAGCGTAACAGCAGTGACTGTGCCGCTGGCTTTGTACCACTGTGCCACCAAATATAGCGAGGAGGAGCAACGTGAAGTGGCGGCAGCAGTGGAGCTGCATGAGGCACAGCAGCAACAACAGCAACAACAACAACAGCAGCAACAACAGCAACAACAACAGCAGCAACAACAGCAGCAACATCAACAGCATCTGCATCAACAACAACAACAACAACAACAACAGCAGCAGCAGCAGCGCGACGCTGTCAAGGATATGGCCGAATTGCATGCGGCTGCAGCGGCGGCGGCGGCAGCAGCAGCCGGCGTCGGCGATGGCAGCGCACGCAGCAGCAGCGGCATTGATATTAAAGTGGAGCCCAGCAGCTTAACGCTGCCGCCAGAAATGCAGGCAGCAGCTGCAGCGGCAGCGGCGGCGTCCAATACCACAATCTATCATTTGTCACAGGTGGTGCCTGCGCCGCCGCCACCGCCGCCAACACCGAATTTCACCACAGAAACAGTTGCCGGTGCCGTAGTCACATCCAATCCTGTCATGCAGCAGGCGTGCAACACGCTCAGCATGACTGTGGCAGCGGTGGCAGCGGGTGCTGGCATGCCGCTCACCTTGGCGACGGCGACGGGGACGACGGCGGGACAAGAGTTGGTGGCGCCCAAGGATTCAAACAGCACGACGGCAAGCGCGAGCAGCGCTGTCTCCTCAGATGATGGCGAACGTTGGTATATCTGCGATTATGGAGCATGTGGACTGAAGTTCAAGTATAAGTCGCGAATGGAGCTGCATCGTGTGGTGCACAGCAAGGAGCGTCGATTCAATTGTGATATGTGCAGCGCTTCCTTTAAGCAATCATGTAATCTGTCCACGCATCGCAAGAAGAAGCATTCGATGCGGGGCATCAAGAGCGATCTGTTGCCGCAGCGTTTCTAATTCTAGGCGGCGACAGTTTATCCGGATTACGGATTACTATTATCCAGTTTATCCGCTCGCATGGGCAGTGCAAGTTTCGTTTTTAGTCTGTAGTTGTAACAATTCCCTAACCCAACTCCACCAACCCTCAATTCCTCCTCCTCTGTTCCTCACTAAGTCTTTTAATTCTCCCCTCCATGTTATAAATATCGATTTAAGTTTCTACTTTATCAGGGGTGCTCCCACAGAAATCGATAACAAGCGAAAATCTCTTAAAAATCTCTCAAAAACGTATAGAGATTTCCGAAAATCTCTCAAAAATCTCTAAAAAAATATATAGAGTTTTGGAAGATTTTCGATTAATTTAACTTTCTCTGGCACTCCCCTATTATTTGTGTTTTACGCATTGTTTAAGTCCCCCTTTCTCGTCTTCCTTCCCTCCTCCCCTGCTCCCCCTCCCCTTCCCCATTATCACAATTAGACGTTTAGGCAGTGTAAATGTTTAAGTGAGGTTATGTTAACCTCAAAACGGGCATAGCTGGCAAATCAAATTGGTGTACTTAACCGATTTCAGACTATGCTTTAATGCGAGCATACATACATACATACATATATATGTACATACACACACATATGTATGTGCATACACATATATGTTACGATCTAGATATATACATGCAATTTTTATGTAGTAGTTAAGAAGAATCCGGGAAAGAAAGTTACCGTTTAATTTAAGCTACGTATTACTGTAAGCAGCCATCTTAAAAAAAAAAACAACCAGTTTCAAAACCGTTAGTCAGTTGTTAGCAATTGAATATAAAAATATATATACATACACGTACATATGTCAACCCCAAACAAGCGATCAATCCAACAAAAATGGCTAAAATACATACCTTAGAGATTGTTCAGCTCAAATTTTATTGATTTCTTTTTTGAAGTTGGATTATTGGGTTTTTAAAGGGAGAAGTACCTTCGACCGTGTGTAAACGTTTGCCAAACTTGTTTCCTAGAAAAACAGTAATATTCCAGAAAAAGTTACAAATCACAAAATAATCTTAAGCATTTTCTTGTAGTTTTCCTAATTTTTGCTTGCTTTCTTTTAGAATTTAGATTACGAAGTTCGTTCCAAAAATACTGGGTATGTGTCTGAACTATATACGTAGGTTCATGTCTACCTTTTAGATTGTCATTAATTTAGTACACAACAGTAAGTAATACGTCAGGCGAATTTGAATTTATAGCATTTAACTTGGGCGAATTCCAATTGTCAGCCGCCCAATTCGCCTGGTTTGTGTATCGGCTGCTATAATTTATAGCATTTAACTTGGGCGAATTTAAAATTTCTCTGGTTCATGTATCGACTGCTATAATTTACACCATGTACAAAAATGACAGCAACTAATATATGGGGATATCATAGTCTGTCGCAAAAGATTCAATTTCAAATTTTGGAAATTTTTATTTCTGTGTTTATCTTTGTAAGAGATAACCAAGCTAGCCCGCAGGATTATTTAAAATACCGATGGATTGGTAAACAGTTAATCGATATTGATTATACGCACTTAAATTGTTGGTTTGGCTTGTTTAACTTTAAAAAATTGGAATCTAAAAACTGTGCCCGTATTTCCCTTAAATATCCTACGAATTGCACACAGAAAGAATTAACAATTGTTACAATTTAAAATCCATTTCTTTCAATATAAGAACAACTTGCAATTGTTTTTTAAGCATAAGCATTGATTTTTAAGAAAACCAACTAATATTAAAATAATGTTGCCTAATTTCGGGGTTGAGAAATATTTTTTTGATAAGTTGTCAGCCCGATACAATGTTTCATTACAAAACCAAATATTTTGTTTCCATTTTATTAATCGCAATTTTGGCCAAACTTTAAAGTGTGACTTAAAATTAATGTAAATGTTAATATTTAACTGTTAATGCTATATTGGTCCCAAAATATTTAAAAATTTCAATAAATAATTTGATTTCACTTTGATTGTCCCAATGTCGTTTTATTTCTACTAAATTTCAACTCACTGTCACTTTATGTCAAGTGAATTCAATTCATAAAATCTTGCCGAAAGTAAAAATCCGAACAGGTTTCCGCAAAATCTTGCCGAATGTGAAAGCCGGAACAGGTCTGTATACAAATTGTGACTAGCGTACATATGACCGGTAACCAAGATAGAATTTTTTTATTTGTTCAAACATCAGACGTTTGATTTTGTGTTAAATTTTGACCGTTACGCTCCTCGTTAAAGCTAAACATGTTTGTTGACATATATATAATGAGATCAATAAAAAAACTAAAGTAGTTTTAACTCTATTAAATGAAATTAAAGAAACATACTTAATTAAACTTGCAAATATTTTAAGGAAAACGTTATTCGATTGCCCGCTGTTCAACAAAAGCTGTCTGCTGTGGCACTTGAATGCAATTTGAAATCTGACGCCTCTTAAAATTTAATGAACAGCCGACATACATACATACACATATTGATGGTATTGGTACATATGTATATGTATCTGTTTGTGTATGTGTGTGTGTGTGAATAGCTGAGTGAAAATATGTTGAAAGCACAGTGAAGAGGAAAAAAGCGTAAATGAAGCGGAAATTGAAATGTGTGCGACAAACGAATGTTACTCACTGGATTTTTGAAAGGTTTTTTGTGTTGATGTCTGCTATGCATTGTATGCACACCAATACTCGCAAACATACATACACGCACACATAAAAAATCGTACGCACGCTCAATTTGTTTACAGGCCCTGGCTCTGTCCCACTTAAGTAGATACATGCACAGATCCACAGATAAATCCAAACACACACTCACACACACACAAACATACATATGTATGCATACTCGTGTAACTTTCAGTCTGGCTTGAACTTGAACTGCATGCCAAAGCAGTTTTCAAGCAGTGGACAAGCCATGCTTTTCATTAAGCGAGAGTGGGATGGATAGATGCTTACTGCTTACACTCAGCTCTCAGTTTGTTTGACCCACTTCCTTAATAATATATTTAATACATTTTAAACGAATTTAAAATTTAAACGCAGATGTGTTAATGAAAGTTTTAATTTTAGTTTAATATTTTAATTTTATTTTTATATACATTTTTTGTATATATAAATTTAGCAATATAAGTCAAACATTGTCTTAAAAGTAGTGGGACAAATAATCTGCGAGTCACTGTAATCACTGCAGAACTTCAAACCTTCATAACTTTGTCAAATCTTAACCGATTTCTTTCCGGAATGTCAATTTTATATTGTTTTGACCTCTATTTTGATTCTGCATGAAAATTGGAAAATATAATATTTTTGCCTTCACTGTCAATTTTTTCCATGGATTTGGCCACTGTCCATTTTCTCCATACTTTCCCTTAGCAGTGATTGAATTATTTATTTAACAGATTTCACACATTGCTTGTGTCTCCTTTTGATCAATCTTTCGTGTAACTGT
Organism: Drosophila falleni; assembly: GCA_035045575.1. NCBI lineage: Eukaryota > Metazoa > Arthropoda > Insecta > Diptera > Drosophilidae > Drosophila > Drosophila falleni. The sequence goes on along the minus strand of JAWNOV010000185.1, from coordinate 8,162,003 downwards.
GGCATGCGTCATCAAATTAAATATTATCAAAAATCTCTGGCTTCCGTTTGTCCGCTATTTGTAATGAAGCATACAAAGAATCAAAGAATGAGGAAGAGTGTACGTTTAAACAGTAAACAGGGCGTAAACAGGTCCTTGAATGCCTTATCACTGAATCTGAACCCTGAAAAGCAAGGCTAAGTGAAATAACTCTACAATTGGCAGAGCTAATTAAAGCGAAACATCACATGTACCATAAGGTGTGTCTGTGTGTGTGTGTTTGTGTGTGGGTGTGTGTGTGTAAGTGTGTGTGTTGGATCAAAAGAAAATAAAAACTACGCAATCAAATTAAAATTCCTCTTTTCTCAGTTGCTGCCGCTTTTTCATTTGCCTGTTTATACTCAGTCTTTCAGCTACATGTACGAATGTATAATGGGTATATTACCATGTCTGTAAAGCAGGTACTAAAATTTATTATTATCTCATTTGAGTGGAGATCATAAAATATTGACCTAGAAAAATTGTATAAAATAGTACTTATATTTATTCTTATATTTATTAATTTTAATACCAATACTAATATTCATAGATCTGATTGGGTTTTACCTTATCCAAATGTTGGACCATTTAATAATGTCTGAGTATTCCCAGACTTTACGATTTTTTGTATCTGTTCAGCTTTAATTTTAAATATATATATATTTAATTTTATTCAACTTTTAATACAAATTAATTCTTCTTATTTTATTTTTGTTTGCTTTAAATTCCTTTTCGTCAACTGTTTTTAATTGTAGTCAAATAAATAAAAAATCGCAAATCTATATTGCTGAAATATCGATCGATTTGCAGATTTATCGATAGCTCTGTAAGTTTTCGAGTTGGCTTACAGGGTGTCTCGTGCTTGGCTATTTTCTTTGCTAGTTCAAAAGCACAGCTTATTTCCCTGTGTTTGTTGACTTTGCCTTGTTTGTTGTTGCTTTTTACTACTAAAGCTGCTGTTGCAATTGCAGTTGTAGTTGTAGTTACAGTTGTAGTTGTAGTTGTAGTTTCCAGATTTGTTACAGTTGTTCAAGCATTTGTGCAGTTCTCATTTCCCTGACTGATGAGACACGTAAGCGTTTGTGATAACTTGTGTGCGACTAATTAGAGCGTTTGGTTGTGATAAGCTTGTGGACCGCTTGGCAAACGAGGGAAAACCAATTAGCAAGAAGATACAAATGTTGCTCTCGAGCATTCATCAACAAGTATTTGACCCCGAAAGTAATGATAACAAATGTGGTGTTCATTTCAGTAGCCTGTTGGGAATGAATTGTACATGTATCATTGGCCAAACAGTTGTAAATTTTACCACTAACGTTACACTGATAATGGTCTTTACACACATACACATACATACATACATGCGAATATTTGTGCAACTGTTGCAACAATGCAACAAGATTTAAATGCAGAGATAATAGCTTGAAACGAACAATTAATTACTTTGTCGAAATTCAAGCAACCACAAGGACGAAGGACATCTCCCTTAGGATGGCTGTCATCGCTCTAATAAAATGTCAAGTGCTTAATAACACTAGTTAACAAATTTAAACTTTTTTAATTATCAGATACCAAATCCACCTTTCATTTTATTCATATATGGTCCCAGATATAAAAAAGACAAATTAAAAAATGTTTTTATAGTAAGACCTTTTTATTTTATATACAAAAAATAAGTCGATTTTAAAATGCTTTACATTTTTTGAAAGCTATTGAATATATATACTGAACTAATAAAATGTATGAAAAACTAGATCATATCATCAGATAAAAGATTGATTTCTGACATATAAGACATCATACGTATCCAAAAAATTGGGTTTGGTTTCCGATAGTTTTTGTCTGTTAACTAGTGTAATAACAGTTGAGCTTCTCTATAAGAAATGTTACAAAAAATTTTTGTCCCCATTTCAAATTCAAGCACTTTGAAATCTGCATTATAATGACTTCAGTGCCAACTTTAATTTCTTTTCCTTGTCCCAATAAAAATGCTCAGATTAAGGTAACATAAAGTCCGTCATATACATGTAATATTTAAAGCAAAGAATGTTTGTCCTTATAAAATGTACATAAATAAATATTGTACCGTTGTTAAAAAAATATCCTCCAGTCAAACTTTATTGATTCATTTTAATTCGCTTATTTGCTGAGTCTTTATTAAGTTTGTTCTTTATTCATTTATATTTTGTTATTTTGTTTTTTCATTTATAGTCCGATGGCAAATCAATGATGCCACGAAGTAATTGAAATATACTATAATCGTATTATTTACAAATAAATAAAAAAAACTGATTGAATTACAGTAAAAAAAACTCCGGATAATGTTGACTATGTTAACTGCTAATGTAAGACATAAAACAGATAAATTTATTTAAATATTATTTAATAAATTATATTTATAAATGCAATTTCCAAATATCTGTCGGCTTAATTTATGACTCAAACTCAAACTTTGACTATTGCTAATTAATTGAGAGTACAATCAAAACACTTTAAAGTTAGTTGTCGAATCGTTTGACTGTAATTTGCACAGAAACAGAAACTGGACACCGGAAGGCTATTTGACAAATTAGTTCTGACAGTCATTACTATATGTATGCAATAATTAATTGCAATTAATAACATTATAGATGTCAAAAACGAGACCACAGTTCGAAGCCGCAATTCAAACCCGTTAACAACAGTTGCAATCGGATTTGAATTACAATTTGCGGCTGATATCTGTCAGTGTTGGGTAATTTTCTCTTTACTTGCACGCTCGCTCATCACAATTCAATTGCTCTCCGGCTCTCTGGACTTCCAGTATTGGAAAGTACACGATTTGAATGTGTTGCTTATTTGTTTCATGTAACGTTTGGTAACGTTGTTATCTACAATACTAAAAAAGCAGATAATAAGAAAAAAAAAGAAAAAAAATATTAAATTACAAAATATAGGAAAAATATGTTCATTCTTAAAAAGATTATTAATTTGGAAATTATAAAACCCGGTGTTAATATTAGACTTTGTCAAATCTTCTTCAACAGAATTCAGTGCATTTGCAATCATTCTTAAACATTTTTATAGGAAAATCTGCAATGTTATAATATTACAATATTATCTGTTTGTCTTGATAAAAGTAGTTTACAAACTAAAAGAGATATTTCTAATTATAAAAATAATAAATTAAAAAAAATTTTATAGGAAAATCTGCAATGTTATAATATTAAATATTGTTTGTCTTCATAAAAATAGTTAAAACTAAAAGGTATATTTTTAATTATTTTAAAATGCTATTTAAGATATAAAGCAGATCCATACACATTTGGAACAAGTTTAAAATAAGAGTATAATAAAGTCGTTATACAGTGTTGGTCGACTTCCAAGCGGTTTCCAGTGTATTCTCTTTAGTTTTGGGTAATTTACTCTTAAGAGTGTTCAATTTTGAGGTTTTTGAGGACGGAAACATTGTAATATGCCACCCCTCCACCTCCCTCCCCATAATTCTGCCCCATTTGCCACCCAAATGGGTGGATAGACTTGATTCTAAGGCAAGCTTAGAAACAGTTACATGTGGGATAACGTAAAGGATTTAAGCTACTTGCTGGTAATGCCAACAGTTTGAGCCCCGTTACGGGACTGATATGTGTGTGAGTGTTTGTGTGTGTGTGTGTACTATGGTGTTTGTGTGTGTGTGTTTGTGTGTGTGTATGTGTGACGCTAAGTGGCATGCAGGTAAATGTAGCCGCTGTTTGTTTGGGGCACACCAATTTGGGGGCCATCTCTGGATTATGTGACTTAGCTGAATGTCTAACGGTGCTTCAGCCAACCAAGTCAAGGACAAATGAGACGCGGCTTCACTTTTCATAGTCTACTTATGAGCGCTCCAAGGTACAAGTAGCATTACAATAAGCCAACCAGGGACGCAACATACTCGCATGAGCGAGAGGGAGAGCGGGAGGGAGAGGGACAGTCATACAATGGCCGTTCAATTGAGCACCATTGAAACGTCGCGACGCGTCGGGATAACAATGAATACTCCGCTAAAGCTAACGGGAGTACACGACTCATTCCAGTGCGAACAAACAATAGTGGGCGTGGCATGTCAGTGCTCATGCTAAGCATGGATTTCTCGTTTTCGTTATTATTATTATACCCTGTGTGGGGGCAATATTAAGTTTGGAGAAGGAGGTCTGGTTGAAGCCCATAAAGAATGTCAGGTGTGTTTCACAAATCTCTAAAGATTTCAAAGAGAATTACTATTTAAATGTCGTAAGTTTACCCTTTTTTATATTTATTATATTTTACCATTTACCATTTCATTTCAAATTTATTTTGTGAATTCTTATTCAATTTTAAAAATAATTTAATTTATTTGAATACATTTAACATATCAAATCTCTCAACAATTTTTTTTATAAAATTTTAATAACATTGTTGACTTGATTTCAGGCACAGTGACAATTTCCAGCTGTATACATATATATTTTTTTGATCAACCGAGTCCGTCTGTCGCTACGAACGAGAGGTTTTTAGAGATGGTAAGAGCTAGATGCACCAAAACTCGTATGTCCTTATATGCATATATGCAAGCGGAATAATAATAATAAATAGACAATCGAAAAAGTAGAATTAGCCTGTAGCAGGGTAACTCGTAGTCAAGCACTCTCAACTAAATCATATTTTTTTTTTTTGGTTATGAATTGAACAAAGTTTTATGAAATTTGTTTTGGGATTCGCTCGTTGTTTTACGCTCACAGCTTCCTTATTTTTATTATTTTACGAGTATATGGTTTTTCTGCTTTATCCTGCAAAAATTGCTTAATGGTTTTGCATTTTTATATTGGATTTTTCAGCCTGGATTAGTTTAGCCATTACAAAAAGGCACATTGGAGGACAATAACTTGCCATCATAAGTACTTACCAAAGGCAAAGTTAATGCTCAGGGTCATCTCTTAGTCAACTGGAAGCCAATGCGATGTGGGACAAGTTATAATGTTGAGCTTTAAAATCGAAACTAGTCGGAAAGACTATAGTCGAGACACCGACTATAGGAATACTCATTACATATGTTTAGAAGCTCGTTTTTCTTTAAAAATTACAACATCTATTAAGTACGATAATAGATAATAATAATATATAGTATAATATTATCAAAACTTTGTGTATGGTGGTTTTTTTTTTTGGCGATTTGCGGGGGCAAAAATTTAAAACAAACTTCATCAGCGAGAGGTTTAAAGATATGTGTGTGCCAAATTTGGTTAATCTAGCTCTTATAGGGTTTAAGATCTAGGCGCTAAAATGGATGCTGATTATGAATATAAATATTTTATATTACATATCAACAAACACAATATACCCTTTTATAAATTTTTGAACTAACTGGTAAAAAAATAACTTTTTCGAGTATTCATTGAAATTTGAGGATTTGTTATGTTTACCATAAAGTTCCTCTGCTGCTCGTCCAAAGTGGGACCAGTATGCTGTGTACATTTTGGAGAAATATTCTTTAAATTATTAAATCTTATTTCATATTATTTTATATAATGTTCAACTAGTTTTTAGCAGTAAATATTATAATCAAACACATTGTGATTAGCACATGGAATAATAAGTTTAAAGATGGAATGATAATGATTAAAAACTCAATAGCATTAAATAAATAAATAGATCTGAGATAAACAGGGGAAAAATAAAAGAAAACTCTTCGACTGTTTATTTTATTTAAATGAAAATTTAACATTTGCTGAGGCAACTTTTGATTCGGCTATATGTGTACGTGTACGTGTGTGTGTGTGTGTTTTGGCTCTTTTTTTCTATCTTTTGACTTGTCCATTTAAGCGCATTGTTTTCAAGGCCCATTCTCTCCTTGTCTCTATCTTTTTGTGTGCGTGCCTGTATGTGTATGTGTATGTGTGTGTGTGTGTGCATGTGTATGTGCGACGAAAGCATTTTATTTTATTACATATTTTTCTTTTAATGTAATTTATTTGATTTGCCTTCGCCTGGCTTTTTATCTGCTTCTCTCTGTCTAAACTCGCCACGTTTCTTCCCCTCTCACTCACTCTTCTCTCACATCTCACCAAATGTTGGCCAAAAAACATTCATTTGATTTTGTTATTTTGGCACTTAGTTTGGCAGTTCGGTTTCATTTTCATTTTCGCTTTTATTTTCGTATTCTGCGCAATTCGAGAGTGAAGACGTTTTCAACCTCACAAACTTAAGCCGTAAATCACACTCATTATTAAAGTACATAAAATAATCCAATTAACACACACACACATACACTTACACACACATACACATACGTACATTTATATATATATATATATATAAAGTACATGTCACGCTTTGTTAAACGGAACATGGATGGATATAAATGATCTTGGTCTTCAGATTTTTCACTTTTTTTAGGTTAGGTTAAATCTGCAAAATTTTAAAATTCAAACCGACTGTACAAAAAATATTTTTCAAAGTATATACGACATTGAATACCTCTAAAATTTTTAAAAATAATTGTAAGCCCGAAGTTTTTTTTTTAATGGCAGAGATATCGATTCGATAAATAAATTAATAATAAATTAATTTAAGGCCCGTATCGAGTAGAACAGAAAACGTTTTGGTAGGTCGAAAATCCATATAAAAAATTACTTCGTCACTAGCGTGGACTGTCATCCACAATGATATTAAAAATTGAAACTGAGCAAAACATTTTAGGTCTCTATTAGGTTATTTATTTTTTTTTATTTCTAGCGTCCTTCATTCTCGTTAAGGTCAGTTAGTATGTGACGAGTTGTTGGCAATACTGGACTGTGGTAACATTACGATAGGTCATAAAAAATAATAAAAGCAAAGGCCAGCAATAAATAACCAATGGCAAATGAGAAGCCAGACAACAGTCTGTGAGTCTGTGAGTTAATTTGTCAGTCTCAGTGCACAGAGTCAAAGTTATGCCTGGCTCGGCTCGAGTTGCAGGCTCTGATGCCTTGATGTGAGCAATTCTATATACTATGTATCGTACTCGTATGTATGTGTGTGTATTAATATATCTATGAGTTTATTGCTTTGGCCATGACTTTAAGTTGGCGTTGGCAGGCCAACTAAGACTATAGAGAATTATGTAAAGTGTTTTTGGCACGGGACACGCACAAAAGTTGGCACTGTATTGGATTACCAATGGAATAGAATGGAGGAATCCACTGCACTGGGAATAGGTGCGGAAGTGGCGGGTCGGGATTATAACTGCTCAGCTTGTCAGCATGTGATGGAAATATCGTTTATTATAGTTAAATGTCTGCTGCACATCATCACACCAGCGAAAATCAAGAGCGTAGACATTAAATGACAATTAAGAGGGGGTCAGAAATTTATTTTAAAATATGTATTTTTAGACATATTATAAAATAAATTTCTGGAAAAAAAAAATTTTTTTTCTTTCAATTCTAAATATATATTTTTATTTTTTAGACGAAATTAAATATTGCAAGGTCAGTTGCCATTGAATTAATAAAGTTGGACGATTCTCAGTATGACAAAAGTCAAGTTTAGTATTTCTCTGAGAGAAGATGAAACTAACGAGGGATTAAGAGAGTGAGTAAGCATTCAAAGTGGGGGCTTAAGGGTATTAACAGTTGATAGCTAGTATGTGAACCGCCACCAAACTGCAGTTACATGTTTTGTGTTTGACGGATTTTTTCATTCGTCTGTAAATTGTTCGAGCTCAAAATGCTTTTATGGTTTGTTGAATTTGCATAAACAAAGATTTACTGGGTCTTATTTAGTTTCAACTGCATGTAAAGTTTCAAAATGTTCATAGTTGAATTTAATGTTTTGTTTTATTTTATTGAAGGGAAAATTTAGCCGAGGGTTAAGTAACATATGTAGTATAAAATAAATCCTAAATGTCCCTAACAACTGTCAAAGAAATTCAAGTGCTGTCTTTCATTTTTCCAAGGTAAAATGCTTATTTATGAAATCGGAGCTGGTATGTGACTATCGCAAGTTTTGCCTTTATCGGCAGTCCACGCTAGTGACGAAAGTTTCGTGATGACTGCAAAAGGCGGCTAGCAATATAATCAGCGGGTATGTTGAATTTATATTACATTTAATGCAAACATTTTCTTGCCTGATTAATTTCTAACTGATTTGTAATTTTCACACATACATATAATTGCGAATAATCTGATTGATTTAGGTATTTTTGCGGTAGTTAATATTATTTTAGCTTACGATTCTTATTCGATTGTAACTATAAAATTTAATTATTATATTTTCTAAATTATTTTCTTTATCTTGTAGGATCTATAAAAGGGAAGGTGCCCCAAATATCTATGTCTGACTACGTTCATGACGACAACAACGCTGGCAACTCTCAGTGGATGACTGAGTAGTGATGACTGAGCCTGAGCGGCGTTGATAGCTTCCGTATTCCGTATTCCGTGTTTTCCCTTTCGTCTGCGGAAGGTGTAGGAAGTGGGAGGGGAAGGGAGGGGGGGAGATGGCAGTGGGAGCAGCGTATGCGAAAGTCTCTTCATGGTTTCCGTTTGGCTGCACACACATATACAAACACACACACACACAAAAGAGAGGAAAAGAGAGAGAGAGACAGGGAGAGGGAAAGAGAGCAACGATAGCTGAGTGATTTGCTCAGTGAACACTTTAAGACTCGCCGCAATCTCATAAAGCATAACGGAAACACCAAACTGTAAACTTTAATTGACTTCCCAACTGCCTCTGAATAATTTTAAATAAATTATAATTATGCTCTGTACACTCATTATATTAAAGGGTATATTACTGTCGTTTGTTTGTCTTTGTGAGTGTAAGACTATTTTCAATTTTAGTACAGGATATTTCTTAGTTGAGCATTCAATCTTTAAACTGTTCTGTTAGCTGTTGTGGTGCGGCTTCGTGTTTTTGGTCTGATTTAATTGGCATCAGAATTGTGGATGAAACAGCTGGCCTAACAATGGTCAAAAGTGGTTGGGGCGGCAGTTACAATAGAAATTGAATTTCAATTGAAACGAAATTATACTCGAATTACTTGTAAATAGAACAGCGTTTAACGGTATACTCAACCCAAGGTAACCCAAATGCAATTGCAACTGTTGTTGGCCATAACAAAAGGCCAACAGCGAATGACAGAAGTCATAACAATTTCTGTTCTCTTGTCCTCCTTTTGTCCACTTGTTCTTCAATCCAATCGCTTGCTTGTCTTCTTTTTTTTTAATTTTCTTAAGGCAAGAAAAGTGCACAAAAAGTGTTGCCTGCTTTTGAGCGAATAAATAAATAATCACTCGACCCGAAGACAGAGACTTCTACCTACATATGTACTTACCGTGTATGTGCAGTTGGAAAACATGTTTTAAGCATTTGGGCATTTATTTAAATTGCGAACAGCTGCTGAACCCAAGTAGAGTTAATATGAGTTCCTTGCGCACATAGAATGCTCGTTAGGGTGTATCATTTCGTAATGTACGGTCAATTCTAAGATGCTTTTATGGAGAAACCATAGTTCTCAAATCAATTTCTAGTCCCCGTTTTTTGGGTTGAAAAATTTAACGTTTTTAGTCCTTGGACAACTGGTTCTTTATTCCATAAAATTCGACTAAAAACACTGAAAATCTACTAAAAATTAACAACATTAAAAAAACATATTTTAGCACAGAATACAGGAATTGATTCTAGAAAAATGGTTTCCTTGTGGAAACATCGTAGAATTAACTGTAAATTACGAATTTGGGTTACCATTTTTCAAATTTTTTGAGCCCATACAAATCGATGCACCCTAATGCTTGTATTATACTTTTTCAATAAGACCACATAACAATTTAATATTACCAGTACACACATTCATATGCATACGTATTGCAAAAATACAGCAAATATTAAATTGTACAAACTCTTCATATACCAAATGAATTATTTTATGAAGATTGTTATAAGCCACTTTAATGCAATCTATTGGGTATAAAAAGTAAAGTCGCGACTTCTCCTTTTTTTTTTTGTGTTCATTCCCCTTCCTTTAGCGATTCGTGTCGAAATTCATGCATGAGCGACCAATATCAATTGTCCCCAACGCTCCTGCGTTTCCATTCTTCTCTCCGAGCATTTTCCCTCTTCCTCCTCCTCCCACACGCCCTCCAGTTACGCCCTTTACCAGCGAGTTATTGTTGCTGGTGTTGCTGTTCGAGCATTAAATTGCTTTATTATGCTTGACGTTATTATGCCCGCTATGCAATTTGTTGCCGGTCAGTCGTCCACCTTCCTTCGACCCCAATTCTCTTTCCCTCTGAGATCCAATATTCTTGTTTTCTTGAACTCCTCACTTTATATTTTTCTTTTGCCGTTGGTTTGCTTTGTTTGGCCTTCTGGAAATTGAAAACAAAAGTAAGAAAAAAAGAAAATAAAAATAAAAAACAAGCTGAGACACATCAATGGTTCTTGGTTTCCCATATTTTTACGGCGTTCTGCAATTTAAATTCGATTGTAAAGCGTTAAAATTTGCTGTTCAATATTTATTTATTGTCATGTCATGTTAAAGTAATGTGAAATTAAAAAATAATGCCTTAGACGCATAGCATAGTCAGGGGTTATTTTAATTAGTAAACACTCAGAATTCCGATCTTTTATATTTTATTCAGTCTTAACCTGTCGCGTCAAAAAGTGACGCTTGCTGCATTTACCAATGCAATCATGCATTCTTTAGCTAACTCTTATTTACGCCAGAGGGCGCTTTATAAAAATCGATAAATGATTAATTATATTTGTTATATTTACCGCCTTTATTCTTAATTCTGCATCTATAGTATTTCACAATTTATTTTTCAAACATGGAAATTGGTTTAACTTCTATTTACAATTCATCTGCGCGAAAAATCGCCTGAAGTAAAAATTAATAAAAAATGGAAATATTTGCCATTTAGCATTGTGGAACACCCTGTGAAAACATTGTATTCATATTTCTTTTTATGTGGCATATCCGATTATTATAAATACATATTATGTTTATGCATTGAATGTAAATGTTTTGTGTAAATCGAATTTTGTCAGTGTGTTTGTGTTTGTATTTGTGTGTTTCTGTGTTTATATTTCAAAAGTACTGAATGCTTTGGGGCGCCAATCACAAGGACAAAGACCTATCAAATCACCTGCTAATTGAAGGTGTGCAGTCACGTAAATCATTCAATAAGCGCTCTGTGGCATTACACAACACAAATTGAACATCAGCCACGCCCACTAGAAATGTCAAGTCAACTGACGCCTAAATACCTCGACACCCCGTACTCCCCTCCCTCTATCCAATACCTGTTAAACTCTTGTGAGTTGTCGTTGATTTTGTGATTGAGATTGGAATTGGAGCTGGGATTCGAATTGAGGATATTGTGAATGTACAATGTGAGAATAATGCCCATATATCTTTTGATTTGCACTCGCAAATGCATTGGCATTAGTGCTATTTGTACGTATGTATTATATATATATATATGTCTCTGTGTGTATGTGTGTGTTGGTCCTGCAAAGTATATCCCGCTGTGCCGTCGATGCCAACATGATTCCAACTTGCTTTGCACATCCATCGTGGAGTATCCGGGACTCAGCATCTTTCTCTTTTGCCTCTTGTATGCTTATTCCTGAGTAAACAACATAAATTTTTGTTAAAGTCAACAGGACAATGTTGCTGAATGTCTTTGTGCTTCCACACAGAGCTAAATAAAATCAACTATTTCAAACTTAAAGCCAAAGCTGCAAAACTTCTAAAGTTTATTAAAGACTTAGGCTAGACCTCACATTTCAACTTGAATTCTAACTAAGAATTAAATTACTTGAGTCGAAGTTCTCGATCTTAATAAAGTAAATTTTTCTCAACTAGAAATTTTGATATTTTTGTCGATTCTAAGTCATCCATAATCCAATTTTCCATACCTACCCCTTGACATCTATTCAAAAACTTTGATTTTTCATAAGCTTATTAAAAACTAGTCGGCCGGTGCTACAGTCGAGCATACTCGACAGTCGGAGACCCCGTACTTACTATGGAAAAAACTTATAATGGAAAAAAACTAAAAATAATTTAGTTAACTTAAATGCAAATGTTATCAGATTGTTTACGATAGTTTTTCTTACCCTCTCTACTACTGCTACTATAAATACTACTATTAATATTACTCCTCCCAGTCCCTCTCCCAGGCCCCGCTCTCAGTTCCTCTCCAAGTCCCTCTCCCAGGCCCCGCTCTCAGGCCCCGCTCCCAGTCCCTTTCCCAGGCCCCGCTTCCAGTCCCTCTCCCAGGCCTCGCTCCCAGTCCCTTTCCCAGGCCCCGCTCCCGGTCCCTCTTCCAGGTCCCTCTCCAAGGCCCCTCTCCCAGTCCCACTCCCAGTCCCTCCCCCAGGCCCCGCTCCCAGTCCCTCTCCCAGGCCCCGCTCCCGCTCCCACTCCCTCTCCCTGGTCCCTCTCCCAGGTCCCTCTCCCAGGCCCCGCTCTCAGGCCCCGCTCCCAGTCCCTCTCCCAGGCCCCGCTCCCACTCCCTCTCTCAGGCACCGCTCCCACTCTCTCTCCCAGGTCCCTCTCCCAGGCCCCGCTCCCAGTCCCCGCCTCCTTCTGCCTGTTACGGACATAGTCGGTAAAACAAACCCAATAGACCCCTGTACTTTTTTTAAGTACGGGGTCTAAAAACCAAACGCACTGGCGCCACCTAGCGGACGTCTCTTGATAGACTGTTTGTTTGTGATTGTTTAAAATTTAAACATTAAATTAGTGATAGTATTAATAAGCTCCCCTTTGACTAGAGCGCTCTTATTTATTAAAGATATTTAAATAATTATCTTTAGTAATTTCCGTTTACTTGGACCTGTTGTTGAAAATGAATTTTAAAATATTACACTGTAAATAAATAAAATTCCATTTCTCGTGTGCCGTGTGAACAGAGTTTTTAACGTTAACTGACGTACCTGCAGTTGTTGCTGTAACGATTTTCCCTTTCCACATTTCGCTTCTTTCTGTGCGCATCTGTTGCTCTGCTTCTGATATATTCTCCGTGCCAAAGTGCTCGAATACTCGAGCACACTGAGAGAAATTACTGGTAGCCAGCAGAGAGTGAAAGAGAGAGCTCGACAGACAAGCTAAAAGTTAAGACACGAGTTTAATTAAATCTCCCTTAAAACCATCAACGAGTATGCTTGCACATTTTTTTGCAGTGTATTTGGTCGTAGTCAACTATGCTTGCATTCTCTCCTCGGTCACATCATGGCAACAGCAATCCAGCGAAGTTGCCATTGCTTCAGCTGCTATCAGTTTTCCCAGCCGTGCACACACAAACACACACTCACACATACGCACACACACTAACATATACACACACACATTTACCTGTGTTGACGATTTAGCGAAATTGAAGAGAAAATTCTAAAGCGATTAATGTTATGTTAAAGTGTATAAATGTGTCTTTCTATCAAGTATTCTAAAATTTTATAATTTACATTTTGATTTATCATTTTGTTTAATTACTTATCTTTGTTTTTCTTTTTTTTTTAATTTTGTTTATATTTTTTATCTTGTTTTTCTGGTCTTCAGTGGCATCACTGAAATAAACACATACATACATACATACAAATATATACGGGAGAATCACATTTAGGTCGATGTAATTTTAGAGTCAAGTGAGATGCCACTTGGCATACATTTTTCAGTTTCCAGCTGCTGTCACCTTGCTTGCCAGGTTGCCTCACCTGGTTGTCTGGAGATGTTGCTAAATAAATTGATTGATTGATTTCTTTAATACCTTATGGGATTGCCCCGCAACACTTGGTGTTACCAAGAATGGAAACCAGACGACGACTCTGAAACAGGGGCTTCTGGTTTAGTGTTTTAAAGGGCATTAATGTTTAATCTTCTCTAAACACACACACACACATAGAGAGAGAAAGAGAGAGAGAGAGAGAGAGAGAGACAGAGAGAGAGTGAGATAAACACACTTTGGAGAGGAAAACCACATATTTATCTTACTTCCTAGTGCTTGTTAAAACAGTCATTAAATAATTACTACAAAACAATTTTATTTGTTCAGCCTATTATTAAAGACTCTTCAAAAAATATCTTAAAAGACTTTTATATATTTAATTTTGTATAAGTTATAAGTAATAGTCTCAAATAACTTTTATTTGCGATGTGTAACCAGTAATTAGTAACGAGCGTCGAGTAACAATTTATCCACAGATGCTGGATATACATTTCTCACAGTTTTATATAAGGGTGTCCTCTGTTTAATTTTTTGTTTCAGACTTCGAACGTTCAAGTGAAATTTGAAAGAACATGGTCTCAAACGATTCCATCCAAATTTCAGTACATAAAAAAAGTTTTCTTTAAAAAAAAAAAATAATAAATATAAATTTCTTAAGTACGATTTTAGAATTTACCCAGAATTTATTGTCTATACTTATTATTCTAGTCAATTTTCAAATCCACTTCAGCATTTACAATCCGAAAAAAAAAAATAAAAGCGGGACACCCTACTGTAAAAGCCCTGGAGTGCACTTAAAAGATTCCCGCACATACACACTTCTGTGTAAGTGTGTGTGTGTGTTTGTGTGTTTGTGTGGCACGCATTGGGTAACCGCTGACTCAAGCGGGTCGTCTATGAAGAGCAAAATAAATATAATAAAAATCGGCAACGAGCGAAAGCAACCACAAGTCAAATAATAAAACAATACTCGAAACTACGTAACATTCGCCCACTTCGTTCTCCTTTGCTCCATTTTTAACGGTGGCCGGTGCAAGTAATGCATGCAATAAATAAGAACAAAAATCTCCCAAAAAACGTCGAATTCGATATTGAAAATTTCAATACCCTTTAAGCCGAATTTTATAATCACTTAAATAGCAGTAGTAACAGTCTTTATTATGGCAAAGTACATATTTTAAGAAAAACTGAAAATTATCCATATATATATACATACATAAAAAAAATACTACACCCTAGAGTTTTTTATTAGTATTAATGAAATATTGTTACTAGTGCCTTAATATTAATGTCGTAACTTGAAACGCTTTTGAGAAATGAATAAATACATGTGACTTTAAATACCTGTTAATTAATAGAATTTTCTCCCTCCTAAATAAAACGAAATTTCTAAAATTGCGAATTGAAAAATTATTTTAATAGTTGAGATAATGGTTGATAGCGTAAGTCACAATAGTACCCGAACATCCAAGTATCAGGTTATTAAATTGCGTTCCACCTGAACAAAACTAAAAACCCAAGTTGGTGGGAATAAAAGAGTGTTTGTGGCGTTGAAAACATACGGGAGAACTTGCTGTGAATCTGATTACATATAAAGTGCCATAGAAAAAATTCGATCACGTAAATTGAGTTTACACTTTAAGGAGGAGCATCTTAGCAAACAGCAAACAAAACATTTGCTGTAGCACGTACAAGTACATATATGTAGTACGTTGAAAAGTACGAGTATTTACCGTGCTCCTATTTGTTCAGTGACCCAAAGAGGAGGCGAGTTGTTAACTGGAGTGAGGTTAGGTTGCGAATTGTTAACTGGAGTGAGGTTAGGTTAAGAGTTATTTAGTGATTTTGGTATTGAACGTTGACTTATATACTATTTACAGTAAACTGCTGTCGGTAAGCCATTAGGCAGCTGTTATCGCAATGAGAGATGGTCTTTAAACATATCAATGCATTTAATGTCTACGTTGAGATCATGAAATGAATTTCTTGTTACAGCACCAATAAAAACCCGTTAACAGTGTCAATATTACAATGTGTGTGTGTGTGTGTGTGTGTGTGTGTGTTAACGAAAACAAAACGCATTTTCCGCAGTAAAAGTGAGTAAATGGGGTAGGGGAGTATATATATATATATAAACAATCAGATGCATCGTTAACCTGGGGAAAATGCGTTATTGTTATTATTATTGCTGTTGTTGTGTATAATTGGTATTTTTTTTGTTATATGTTGTTGTTGTTGTTATGATAGTTATATTGCTGCGTCATCTTGGGGTTTGTTTATATGTTTTTATATATCATATGTCTAGTATTTAATATGTTGGCCGAGCGATGCGACAAGCTTAATTAGCTGATTGCGCTTGGCCTTGATGACATCCTGATGCAACGGCTGGACACCATCGACACTATCATATCGATTCACATAGTCGGTCAACTGATCGGCCATGCAGATGACATGTATGCCGCAGTCGTAGTCGTTGCTTTGTTGCAGACAACGCATGCTGCGGAATCTGGCATGTCGCATGTCCAGCACATCCTTAATGTTGTTCACCAGCTCCATGGAGCTGTCCGTGTTGCTGCCACCATACGAATCGAAATGAAAGAAACTCTTATCGGGCCGTGAGGCAACCAGCAGCGTCCAATGCGCTCCACCTCGATCACGTGAATGATTGTCATTCATCGCAATAAATATGAATGGTTTGCGTATGGCCTTGTGCTGGGTGACAAGCAGCGAATGCAGCTCCTTATCATCCATATAGAGCATGCATTGTGATAGCTCCGGCGTCACAAACAGAAAGTCCACATTTGATTTGTATTTGACCTCCTCCAGATAGGCAAAATAAAAATTGAGTATCGCATCATTTAACCAATGCGGTCCATGCAGCAACTGAATATCACTCATCCGCACCGCATTCTTGCTCAACGATGCCAGTATCGGATCGGCTCGAGATGCCTTCGGTTTCTTGACGTTGACGTTGATGCTGCTGCTGCTATTGCTGTTGCTTGAGCTGGCAATGCCCAAATTAATGTTGTTGCTATTACTGTTGAGGCCTTCGTTATTGTTGTTGCTGTTGTTGTTGTTGACATTGTTTTGATTATGGTTATTATTGTTGTTGTTGTTGATTTCACCGTCGCCCATGGCATTCTCATCCATCTCATTGTCCAGCTTGTTGTTGTTGTTGTTGCTGATGGTGTTGTTGCCCTTCATCGACTGCAGTGCCTCTGGTTCCGTCTCCGCCTGCGCCTCAGCATCAGCGGCAGCAGCAGCAGCAGCAGCCGAGGCAGCAGCGGCTGTGGCAGCCGAAGCAGCTGCCTGAACACGACGCTCCGCGCGTTTCTTCTGTCGCACATTTCGTGGCATTTTTGACCAAGCTTCCGATGATCGCTAATGGCGTTAAAATTTTGGGAATACAATTAATTTCACAGCAGCCTGGAATATAATATACACGCGATGCCAAACTTACACAAAATACAGTTTTATTGAATCAAAAGCGAACAAATGAAATGAATTTTGTTGTTGAGTTCTGACAAATTAATCAACAACTCCTTTATAAATTTAAAGCGCGCTCACAGCGTTGCCAGATCCATCAAAAATCATAACCAGGGGCGTAACGCTTATTGTAATTCAAAAAACACAATTATCTCTTGAAGTCCCTAATAAAATTTATTTTCTTGACTGTAATTTTTTATTTCACTAAATTCAACTAAAATTAAAAATGAGTTTTACACCTTTATGTAAAGTATAACTATCATTTTAAAATATATTCTATCATTTAGAATAGATTTTATTAAATGGTGTAAAATGAAAAAACGCAAACCGAAACACGCCATTTTTATTGGCCCTGGGATAAGACCAGGCTACATTAGCTATGAATAGTTATACATTACAAAAATATAATTTTATCAAAATAATAAAATAGCAGGATTCGTTAACCAAGTGTCGAATCATCATTATTTGCTCAGTCTGCCATTACAAATCCTGTTAATTAAATACATATACATACATATATTCAAACATACATATATGGGTATAATTTAATTTTTCTTTTATTTTAACTCATTGCTTTCAGTTTGCATATTTGCTGCTACGCGCAGTCAGGATTTATTTAAAGGGATTTGTCGTCGCTGTCGCCGCCTTAATTTCATTTTCTCGCTTGATGCGACGTGCGCATATGCCACGCCCCCTGCTCCCAACGTCACGCTCTTCTTCTTCACCGGTCCAGCAGCTTGGTCATTTTTCTTTTTGCTCGCTGCTTGGCAATAGCTGTGAAAAATAACATTAACGCTGGCCAGGAGTCGCGGCACATCAAAAAAATTACATACATACGTACATATGTATAGTATATTATAACCAGCCTGTGCGTGACTCATTTGCATATAGTACATATACTATATACATATACATACAAACATGATATGTATAGGGTGATTTATATGAAGAGTTTTTCTTCATTTATTTCTTTTTTCCATAGATCATGCGTGACTTTTGTTATTCGTCTCTTATATTTATTTATTTAGTATTGTTTGACAATTCTTCATGAAAAGACTAACTACGCTGAAACTTTTTTAAATTATTCAGGTGTATTACGAAAAAAAGTTATCTGTAAAGAAAGTGTTTCGCCCACTTTAAGAAACATTATAGGGAATTATTTTGGTAAACCTCTTTGAAATTTGGCATTTGGGACATGTTCTCTTTAAATCTTTTAAATATTGTCCTATCGGGTCATAATAAAGATTTCGATATACAATTATTATTCAAGTGTTTTAAATAAAATTAATAAATTAAAACCTCCGAATGGATTGCTCTGAATCCCATGTACATACATATAGTACATGTGCAAATACCAACATATATGTACGTACTACCAAAAGTTCGACTGCTTTTGTGGCATATCGACATCGAGTACTCGAACAGTGTCAACTATTTGCTCTGAGAAACTGTTGATCCTACTGCTATTTGGCATTGTCATGTTGAGGCTGTTAATAGTTTGTGGCTTCGCTGGTCGTCAACTCATTTAAATTAACAGCTGAGCGAGCACAGCGTGCGGCGTATACTTTTGTGGCATGCCTCAAATACGAAGCAGTCGGTCGGTTCTTTAAACTTTAAAGTTAAATGCAAATCGATTTGGCATCTCTGAATCTCCAAAGGCTCCAGTGCTGGTCAGTTGTTTGTTTTTCTTTTGTTTTTTGGTTGACATTATGCAACACTGAAGTCCCCACGGTTAACACTACCAGCAAATTGCAAAGCAAACAAGATGAAGCCCCACAGCAGAGACGTCACAGGAGCAGAGAAATGTTCGCTTTAAATGCGTCTCTTTCGAATTTAACCCAAGTTTGCATGTTAAAAAGGTGGCAGCTGGCCAAAGCGTCAAAGTGAAAAGCCTTGGGACGTGCGGTATTGTGGCACTGTGGAAACGTGGCAGTGTTGCCCTCTGCTTTTCAAAAAACACCAAAGCTTTCGCTAAAACCACTAAAAATATCTCTAAAATTGCAACAAAAACGCATCAGACTTACTTTAATCAAAATAAATATTTTGTTATCTTATTTTCCTTATGTAGTTGCGAAAGTTTGATTAATTATTCTTCGTTTTAAGATTAATGAATATTTAGTTGCTGATCATTGAAATAAAAATATTTAAAATTAAATTATATGCCTCGTTAAGCAGTTATTTTCAGTTCAGAAAGTGTAATGCTTTTTAGATTGTCTAGTAATGGTTAAAACTGCCAGGTCACCAAAAGTTTTTATTTTGCTGTAATTTATGACTTCATAAGTTGCGCTTTTTCAAAAGCATAATTTTGTCTGCTCATCCCTGAACTAGATGATTGAAAAACTGATAACGCCATTTGAGAAGATTCTATTTGTACCCATTAGTCTGCAAAAATACCACTAAATCAAGTGGGACAACCGCCAAAACGACATCACTGCACCGTGGCACTCTGACATGGCAGTTTTGAGCGATAGAGGGCGTAAATTGGTTTGTGAGAAGCGTACGCACCAAATACGCCTCGAAAACCCAAAAGCAAATGCCACTTAAAATGCAATTATAACATTAACGTAGCACACAAATGCAGTAAATGGTGAGAGGATGTGCAAGGGGGTTGATCGTTTTAATGCAGTGGGAAAATGAGAAAGGTCGAGAGAGCGGCGTTGGCGTTGGTAAAGTGCTTAGTTGGTGGCAACAGTCATCAGCATCTCGAAATCGCCAAAAGCGTAACTCGCAATTGTCGAGCATTTGGCAGCTGTTAGTCGCATCAATAAGCAAAGAGAAGAGAAAACCCGGCGAGAGCTAAAACTTAAATATGTTCGAGTATGTCGAAAGTACGTTTTTAACATGTTTGGCACAATTCATTTCTATTTTAAAGCTACATATGCATTAACTTTTATTCTTTAAGTACTATATTTTAGATGTTTTTTTGTGCTTTTACAGTGACATTCAGAGTCAAAGTAAGAGCTGAATAAGAAAAATTATAATTAAGGGTAAATTTATAATCTTTTACATGTCAATTAAAATTACCTCGGTTTTTGTAAATCTAGGGAACGAAACTTCAAACCTTCATGCATTTTTCTGAACTCCAACTGCATTTTAATTACTGCAAAAATGTGTTCTAAAAATGTCTGACAGCGTTAAACCAACCCAAAAGCAATTGTTGGTATTCCTAGGAAAAACAAACCATTGCTCCCAAATATCTAAAAAATTCTTAAAAATATTAACAAAATTTAAAATGAATAAAAACGGGGGAAAAAATATGTTTGAAAATATTAAATCTCTAACATTTTAGGAGCACCAACATATGGAACGGTTCTTTTCAAAAACATTTCTCGATAAAACAAATGAGGCCAGTTCACATCAAACAATCTGAGTTCAACTAAAAAATGCCAGCAAAAATAATTGGAAGGATTGAGCTTCATGTGCGAAAAGTATACAATTTTTTTGAAAATTGTACACATCCAAATTAAATTGTGCCCAATAGGCAACAATAACAACAACATGAACAAACTCAACAAAATGTTTGCTGAATTTTATTAACTCACGCAATATTTTTATATGTACCACGTAAAAATATTCATAACAATAACAACAACCAACATGAGCACAAACAGCAACATATTCTGTGCAGCAAATAAAAAAAAAGAGTGGCAACAAAGCGAAATGCGTATAAAAATAATGGCAGTTTGGGGCATGTAAATGTTGCGGGCTCGGTCTAAGTAGATAAGATTCTAATGAAATTCGCAGACACACACAGACACATATGCATACGTACATATGTACATATTAATTTATTTAAAATAATGGCTTAAATTAAATTTCTGGTATTCAAATCGGTTGAAATGTAATGAAAGTTGTTAACTTTTAGGACAACATGTGCTCTAAAAAGTATGCTATGAAAGTTTTGAAGAGTAGAAATGAAAGTTGTATTGGTTTTGGCTTATACATACATGTGTATAATCTCTGATATCTTACATCTCTTTTTATATATATTCACCAAAAAGAAATTTTTTCCCATGCTTCTGATACGGAATGATGTAAAAAGTGCCATTGATGATTCGCTAAAATGAATAAATTTGCATTTTTTTTTAACTTTGGTGGTTTTTATTCATATTATTCCATTATAATGGTTTTTAAATGTTATTTGTCATTAAAAAAAAGGTGTTAATTTGCTGATGCTCTAAAAATACTCGTTTGCTTCTCAACTGATTGTAAACATTTCCATGGAAATGATTTAAATAAATGGAATAAATTTAAATCCTTCACCAGTTATTAGCTAAGGCTTCCAGTTTTTTATTGGTATGCTTAAATCCCCATGTTGAGCAATTGTACAAAAGTTAGAAGCCAAAAACAAATGTGCGCCAACAACGGAACACCTTTCCTTACTCTGTTATTGTTTTTATTATTTTTTTTTATTGTTATTGTTGTTGTTGTTGCTGATGCAGGTCGCTGATGTTTGGATTTGCTTTTGAATTGTTGGGTAACTTTTTTGGGGCAAGAGTCAAAAGTTTTGCTGTTGCCCTTTACATGCGATGCAGACTATCGTTGTTGTTATAATTGTTGTTGCTGTTGTTGTTGTTCTCGTCGTTGTAGCTGTTTTATGTAGTGTTTCACGTTATTGTTGCTGTTGTAGACTGCATAACTTTGGTTTGCTAATTAAATGCGCTGAAGTGTTGCCTGGCAGCCACTCAATGACTTCTTTGCGCCGCCAAAAGTCAACGACGACACGTAATTGAAATAAAAGAGCTGACGACTCTAGAGGCCCTGGGGTTTTTTTTTTGTAACAACACACATTCACATACACACGTGAACACGCACACACCAGCATGCTCTGCTCCTTTGTAATACACTCACAAAAGATACATATTATAATTAGCTCAAAACATGTGGCACTTTTTTATTACACATTTAAAAATGTAATCTTTAATCCTTAAACATTTTGCCAAAAATGACTTTAAAAGATTCATATAAATTTATTGTGCCCTAACCGAGAAAATAACGTAAAGACTTTATTTTTAGAAGTATTTGTGGGAGTAATTTTAGCGAAACTGCAATTTGAGTTTATTTTGGGTAATAATAAAAATTTCAAATTGTAAAAAATAAATAAAATTTAATACAATTTGAAAACAGAATGAATTAAGAGGCCAAGCCATGATCAAAATGACATTCCGTTTGAAAATCGGTTTAGTTTTACTAAAGTTATGACAGTTCAAAGTTGCTTATGCCTCTGACCCAGCAACTTTACAAGTCAAAATATTTGTTCAATTTCACATGATTTTTTACAAAATAATGAAAGGTCTCAGAATCAAGTTTAAAGTGTTGTTTTATACTAATTACGATATAAGGAGTTGATTAAAAGTAAAAACTTGAGATTTAAAATTTTGAATTTTCGAAATTTCAAAGGGTCCCCCCTTACCATCAAAATCGAATTCTAGCAAAAAATAATTTTTTTTTAAAAGTTAATAAAATTTAAATGCAGAACGAATTAAGAGGCCAAATCATGGTCAAAATGACATTCCGTTTGAAAATCGGTTTAGTTTTGACAAAGTTACGACGGATTGAAGTTGGTCAGACATTGGATCTAGTAACTTTACAAGTCAAAATTTTTGTTCAATTTCACATGATTTTTTACAAAATAATGAAAGGTCTCAGAATCAAGTTTAAAGCGTTTTTTTATACTAATTACGATATAAGGAATTGATTAAAAGTGAAAACTTGAGATTTAAAATTTTGAATTTTCGAAATTTCAAAGGGTCCCCCCTTACCATCAAAATCGAATTCTAGCAAAAAATAATTTTTTTTTAAAAGTTAATAAAATTTAAATGCAGAACGAATTAAGAGGCCAAATCATGGTCAAAATGACATTCCGTTTGAAAATCGGTTTAGTTTTGACAAAGTTACGACGGATTGAAGTTGGTCAGACATTGGATCTAGTAACTTTACAAGTCAAATTTTTGTTCAATTTCACATGATTTTTTACAAAATAATGAAAGGTCCCAGAATCAAGTTTAAAGTGTTGTTTTATACTAATTACGATATATGGAATTGATTAAAAGTGAAAACTTGAGATTTAAAATTTTGAATTTTCGAAATTTCAAAGGGTCCCCCCTTACCATAAAAATCAAATTTTGGCAAAAAATAATTTTTTTTCAAAAGTTAATAAAATTTAAATGCAAAACGAATTTAGAGGCCAAACCGTGGTCAAAATGACATTTCGTTTGAAAATCGGTTGGGTTTTGATCAAGTTATGACAGTTTGAAGTTGGTCAGACTGCGGACTTAGCCACTTTACAAGTCAAAATTTTTGTTCAATTTCACATGATTTTTTACAAAATAATGAAAGGTCTCAGAATCAAGTTTAAAGTGTTGTTTTATACTAATTACGATATAAGAAATTGATTAAAAGTGAAAACTTGAGAGTTAAAGTTTAGAATTTTCGAAATTTCAAAGGGTCCCCCCTTAGCATCAAAATCGAATTTTGGTCGAAAATAATTAAATTTTCTAAATGAACAAAATTTTAATGCAGAATGAATTAAGAGGCCAAACCATGATTAAAATGACATTCCGCTTGAAAATCGGTCCAGGTTTAACAAAGTTATGCAAGTTTGAAGTTGGAAGTTTGACACATTGGCTCGCATAGCTGTTAATTAAACAGCCATTTCGTATAAGCTTGGAAAGGGTATTACAAATTCGAAATGCCGAGGATAGCTGTTCTTACATGGTGTTTTTCATTCTGAAGCGCCTGATAAATGCTCCCAAGTGCGGTAATGACATAAGTGCCGCCTGAGCCCAAACTGTCAGTAATCTTAGTCTAAAAGCATACACACACCTTACCACACACACTTGGACACGCAAAAGCACACACACACACACACACACCTGCACATGTGTCACCTCCCTTTCAACATTATAATGTCAAAATTAAGATGCTAAAAAAAAAATTCCACAACAAGACCTTTAGTTTTCTGGTTTAAATGTACTTCCAAATTAACTTGACTTTCAAAACTTAATTCAAAATTATGATTGAATCTATTGGTCGTTTTTTTAATCATTTGCAATCTTATGCCTAATGCAATAAAGTTTTTATGAAGTCAACATAAGAGCAAGCGATTTATTATTTTTATTACGCATACGCCAGGTAGGTTTATCTACATATCTCACTCGAATTTGCTCGTCTCTCTCAAGAGGGGATTTTATACTTGGTTGCCTCAATATGAGTTTTGCAATTTTATGATGGTAAACAAAGTGCGGAAATACATAAAGCACAGCGAGAGCATTTTGTCTATCTGTCCTTCCCTTTCCTCCTTGCCTCGTCTCGATTCACTGAAAACAGGCAGCTTATAAACAGCTGTCGGATATGTTTTGAAACTGCCACGACGTCGTCGACATCATTCTCCTCCTTCGCCTTTGAAACGTCTTTTATACCCAGTGGTGTCAAGAATTCAAAGAGGTTTCCGAAAAATCCAACCACAACAAATTTGATTTAAAGCTTTAAGGAAATTTATAGCATAAAAACAAATTTAAATCATCATTGAGGAAAATTGCTTTGAGATTGAAGTTTTCTCTGCTGAAAACTCTAAAAAGGATTATTCTTCTATCATGGCAAATATAAAATATTTTCTTTGACAAAAAATTTTAGGTTGTTATTTCCATCTTATTGTGCTCTTTTTCATAAATTTTCAATTGCAGTTTGTCATACATGTATGCTCCAATGCCAAAATGCCAATTTGAATGGGTATCATTGGGTATTATCATACACATTATTTTTAGTTGCTATTTTCCTTATTTTCACTCTTATCTTATTTTCAAAGTCTGTTGAGCTGCTTGTCTGCTATCTTTTGTGCTCATTTGGTAAGTGACAAAAGAAGCGGTGGGCTGGTCTCACTTCCATCTGCCACGCCCCCTCGCAATGTCGCCTCTTTGGCATTTTGGCAATCGATATGACAAGAAATTCAAATTTCTTTATGACTTTTGCATTTTCATTTTTAACCGCCATAACTCAAAATACATGATTTTGACGAAAACGTGTTCAAAGTTTTCAATCATCTTTTAGTAAAATTAAGAAATCTTTGTATTCTCAATTATGAGATTTTTACAAAATATAGACCAAGATATTACGAATATATCTGCATTATTCATTTTAAAATTCATATTTAAATAAAAATAAAGCAGTCTTGAATAAAATGATAAAACAAAAGCTGTGGTAAAATTAGTTAAAATGATCAGATGTGAAATATATTCTCACTTACGTCAAATGGCTGAAAATGAAATTTTCCACCAGGTTCAAAGTACGAGCTGTGAACTCCAACGCCTCTTATCAAAGTCGCGCATAAATATTCAATTTAATACCATTATTTAGAAGTCATATCTGTTGCATGCGCTCCATGAGCACCTGCTGGGACCTGTGTACACTGTACACTGTACTCTGTACACAGAGATAAATTAACGAGGGAACCACTCATATTAATGATGGTAATTAACAACGCACTTGAAACTGCAAATCAACCCAACTTCTTAATGAGCACGACTCTTTATAGTGCAAATAAATTAAATAAATAATCAAGAGCTGAACAACGAGTTACCCTGTAGTAAGTTTTGTGAGAGGCTAACACAGGCATTCACAACAAACCCTAGGAATATAAATATAAATTATGAACTGAAACGAAAAAAATAACAATTTGTATATAGTATATTAATCGACTAAAAATTTAGCAAAACTACATATATTTTTGGTTTTGATTTCTGTGGCATTCCCTGTAATAAAATATGCTAATCAGAGGGAGAGTGAGAAGGTATCTTGAGCAGTTTAATTATAATAAGGCATAGGCACGTCGACTCATTTATTTTTAAGCTTTAAATGAACCCTAAATTTACTATCTGTATTTTTTTTATTTTTTAATAAAAATTTAATTAATAAATTTGCTTAACTTTGACCCATGGACAAGGTCGTTGCGTTAGTCAAACATAAAACGTAACCAATTCAATAAATGCCCAAATTGTGGCATTTGAGGAACTGTTTTTAACAAAGCCACAGCTAAAAGTCAGGACCTTTGCCCTTTACATATATGTAACCTTCAATGCTTGACGAAAGTGTTCAGTGTGTGTATGTATGAGTGTGTGTGTATGTGTATGTGTGTATTCTCACTGATGACAAACGGCCAACAAAACAAGAGAATTAAAGATTATAAGAGATTTGTAGCGTTGAAAGGTTTGCAATTCCCTTACACATCCCTCCCCTCTCTTCCCTCTTCTCACCACATCACTCAATGTAAACAAAAGCGCTACTAACGCGAATCATATACATATAAACAATTTCATAAAGCCACCAAGCTGCTTAAAGGACCTTTTATAAACTTAGGTAAATTTCTGCAGGCGTTGCTAAATAATTAATAAAGTTTTTTTTTACAACTTTTGTCCATTTGGCTATTGCTTAATTTCTTAATTTTCATTTACCAAGTTTGTGCTTACTTTGTCCATCTTCTATTTTCTCTTTTCTTCTCTTAACTTGGCTAGTGTTCACTTGCTGCTTTTAATTTAATGAAAACGCAACATGCAGTACACTATGTTCTCGAGAATTCGGATAGTTAAAAACCAGCTGATGCACATCTTGTGTAACAATTTCAGTGTTAATATAGGCTAATTAAAGGGAATAGGAAATAAGAATACATTAAACTTTAAGGAGTGGACGAACAGCAATGAATTTTTGAAACTCAAAGAGTTAATAACTATTATTTTTTTTGTACAGATTTTAATTTAATTTTTTATAATTTAAATGTACATTTTTAATAATTTACTTTTAAATTTTATTTCACATTTTTTAATTATTTCTGATCAACAGCTCTTAAGTGACGTGAATAAATAATAAGAACAAGTTCATTTCTATCGCTCATTTGAACATAAACTGCCGCTTAGTCGCTTACCGATTTTTTTTAATTGCTTAAATTATCGATTGCAATTGATATGTTAAGGATAATGTCACTGTTAATAAACATTTTTCAGCGCAAAGTTAAATTTAATTTGAAAATACATATTTATAATATAAATAAATATTTATAACACTTATATTTTCGAGAAGTTATCAGTCAAACCCTTCTTTTGTGATTTTGTGGACCTCCAGGCTGACAGCATAAATCAAATTTATGTAAGCCAGCGCATGGAAATTATACTAATTAATAATACATATTGCTAATTAAATGCCATTCATGGGAGCAACTTGTGTCTAGTCGCTGTTTTTGTTTTGTTGCATACTTTTGTGCTGCCGCTTTTGCATGTGTCAGTGTGCGTGTGTGAGTATGCCATTGTATGTATGTATATGTATGTTTTTGTATATGTATGCATGTATGTATATATGAGTGTGTGGACTAATCGCAAGCCGGTCAGGCAGCCACATTCTAATGGTCAATGGCGTGGCAAGAAGTGGCGTTGAGTTTTTATGGCCCCCAAGAATTTTCAATTGCGGGGCAGTTAAAACTGTCAGCTGTTGTTCAGATGATTTGTGGCTAGAAATAGCACAATTGCTTTGTATAAAGACTTTAAAGTTTAAACGGCGTAAACAGAAACCGAGAACATTTTTAGTTAGGATATTTTTTTGTTGCTTAACTCAGATAAAGTATTCTATATTAAAAATAAAATAAAAATTTGTTGCTTAAGCTTAACATCAATTCATTTTATTTGTATAAGTTTAATGGAAATTAAACGATAAATTTATTAAAAATTTGTAATACGAAAGAAAAGTGGGTTAAATAAGCTGTTAGTCACTGTACACTGTATTGATATAAATCGTTTATTGCCAGTTTGTTTAGAGTTATGTGGTCTAACACGTAACATAACAATTCTATAATTTTCATTGCACTAGTTTAATTTAATTACAGTAGGCAACTTGCAAAAAAAATCTACTGGAACCAAATCTACTTTTTTTGTAGATATTTTATTTTTTATAGTTTATAGTTATTTTTATTTATTTAAACATTTTCATTTGTTTTAGGTGTTCGCAGTATTCAATTTTGTTGCCCAGTGTTTTTGAAGATCAATTGATTTTGCAGTTCTATCGCTGTTAATGTTATGGAAATCGAAAAGAGAAAATTGAGGTGGCAACATCGCAGTTCAAAGACACACGAAAGTCATGCAAAGTCAAATAAAATTTAGCACGCAAGCAAAGACATTGCACACAAACCTCCTAAAGCTAACTCCAAACAAACATTTATGCATATAAAAAAATATATATATACATACATATATACTATATTTAAAATGTGCTTTTGCACAGCGGTTGAGGAGCAGGAATAAAAACCGTTGGCATATAACATGAAAGAGGTACGAAGAGACGCATACATATGTACAGTGTATATATGTATGCATGTGTTTATGTATGTGTGTGACTCTCACGACTTGAAGCCGCCTTTGACTTTGACTCCGAGTGCTTTTTTTCACTCTTTTCGCGCGTGTTTGCCAAGCCGACAAATGTATTTCAGTTTTTCATTTGGAATCGGAATCGACGACAACGACGCACACAGTTGTATCTGCTGCCGTTGTTGTTGTTGTTGCTTTTTTTTCATATTGCTACTGATGCGGTTGTTGTGTTAGATCTGCATTAAGATTTCATTTCTCAACATTTCGAATTAACTTTAATATACGAGTACTTACAGGCCTGGACAGAGATAAATAGCACGAATAAAACCACTAAGTAAAAGACATTTTATTTAATAAAAATCAAATTTTATTAAAATAAAAGTATACTATCGATTCAAGGCCTAAATAATAAACTAAATAAATATTGAACAAAAATTGGAAAATGTCTCTTAGGAAAAAAATAAAATAAAATTATTTTTAAGAAACCGTGGTTATTTTGTATTTGCAAAAATACTGGACAACAAATAAAATAAAGATAATGGTAAATATATTGGTTGCACTTTTAAGAATTAGCTGAGGAATATTGCAGAAAATATTAAAAAAAAGGCTTAAATTTGTGGTATTCAGCTGTCCACGACTGTACATGCATACAGATGTTTGATTTTGGAGCGTAGGTGAATTCTCAGAATAACGGATTGGCGTGTCCCCAAATAACAGCTGTGCTCAAATAATGCGCAGCCACATGAATCGTTAATCGATTGCCAAAAGTCCTCTTAAAATGAGAACTTTTGACGCAAACACACATATGCATGTACCTAGAGATACGGTTCGGGCCTTCAGTCAAGGTCAGCGTATATTTAACTGGGTGTGTACAAATTCCTGCATACTTTCAGGTGCTTAAAATCTTAAAACAGCCTTAAAAACTGTTATATAAATAAAATCTAACGTGAATGACCAAGGAGAAAGTTCCATCTTCTAGTTTGAAACAAACTTGATCTGCGTTTTTTTATATGGTATATGAAACCCATTTAGAACACAGTCTCATACTCTACAGTACGAGTATATACCTAAATATGTTAAGGGGTTTATAGGGGACGACAGTTGCCCTTCTTGTGTACGCTCAAAATGAATTACACGATGCTTAACAGCTATGGCAACGTGAGGGAAAACAACAGTACCTGACAGCCATTTTAGCTGAGAAGTGGCAACGTCGCGACGCGTCGACTTTGTCGTCAGCATCGGCTTGTTGCACGTTGATTTCTGTTGTTGTTGTTGCTGCAACAACTTTGCATGTGAAAAGCCATTTGCACGCAATGTCGTCCACCCCCCAAAACTCTGGGCAGACACCTGTCTTCCTGTCTCCCACAGTCCCTCCAAATCTTAAACCATTGTCCGACAAAATTCTTAAGTTGCTTTTGGGCTTCTTTCTTATTTTTTTGTATAATTTTCATGCAATTTAAGTGCAATTTGTGTTCTTTCCGCCTACTACGAATTATTTGCAAAGTAAATTTAAAAGACAGCGACAAAGAGGGAACAAATAATGAAAGAGGCAAAGTGGGAAAGGAAAAGCAAATTGTGTTCCACAATAGGCAAGGCCAACAGCAGCGACACAAAAATTAAATAAAAAATGTTCCTGGCTCGCTTTTTATGCCTTTTGGCAAGACGGAATTGAATGATTTATGGCAGGGGTAGACGCTAGCTGGCACAGGGTGTAGTTGAAGGGTGGTAAGTGTAGGGTGTAGGGTGTAGGGACATGGGGGTGGTGCGTACGCGCTCCCAATTTAATATTTCTTTGTGCGTTTTCGCCGCCTAATCCTTTTTGCACTAATTTATTTACTTTAGCTGCCTTTTTAGCTAAGAGCATAAATCAAATAAGCAAATAAAAAATAATTTGAACTTTTCTTAGTCTTTTTTCTTTCTTTGCTTTGCTTTCTTCTACATTTCTTTTTCTTTGTCGTTTTTGTCCACGAACTGGCTTTAAAATTAATTAAACTAAAAAGTTGCGCAAAAATGCCGACAAATTCATTTAAGTCGAAGTGGGACAACTTTTTCTTGCCAAAGAATTGGTAATGAAGTCACTGTCGTGATAGGGGGCATTTGGGGATAAAACGTCACAAAAAAAAAAAAAAAAAAAAAAAATGGGCATCTTGCAGAAACCCAGCGAAATAGAAACTTTTGAGCTTGGAACTTGCCCCGGCGCGTATGCAACAGGAATTTGCATTGAACAAAAGTCCAACGCCATCAGCTATTACTTACAACCCTGTCAGCCAATTTCACCCTCCAGTCCCGCCATCGAAGTCTTAAAAATGCCCAGTCATTTATATTATGCAAGAGGCCATTAATTTGGAAACTACACAAAAGCCAATTCAATGCACGAACTATGAACTCTGCCCCCGACCGAGAATTTATACGGAAAATCTTAGGATGCTACGCTTACACAGGTAACAAAAGATTAGGTCAGCATTACAGTGGCATTTAAATACCCTGTAATCTGTTTACTGAAACAGTATCTTAGATTGTGATATATTTTTGCATGAGAATAGATCAATCTTAAATTATAATCTTTGTGTTTCTATGCCACATTTATTCAATATTTTGTTTATTATACAAAAAAAAAAACTAAAATATTGAATCTCTGATTAAGAAAAATGTAGATCCCGTTTGAATATTTATTATTATTATAATGCCACTCGCAACAAAATATGACTACTTCTTAGATAGCCATGAGTTATTTTGAATATTAAAACAATACGCCTTTTGTGAGCTCGAAATCGAGGGAATATAAAACAAATGTCAACCATAAATCCTGGTCAGCTCAAAGAACCACAAAAGAAAGACTCAAAAGTGCCTAGTTTGTAATGGATTCTATAAACTTGCGCCACATTTAAGCACATTATATGAACGCCAAATACAATTTCACAAATAGTTTATATGTATAAAGTCCTGGCACACATTGACACACACAAAAGTATTCAGAAACACACACACACACACACACACACAATATAGAACTGAGTTGTGGACATGTGAAATGATCTGAAAATACCCAAACAAATTTAAAGCTCATTATCATGCACATTTCAATATCAATTTCCGCACATATCGCACTTGTGGTAGAGACATGAGAAATCCTTACAAATGTCCTACGTTGAGCCTTGTGACTGCCAAACAAGAATTCATTTTAAATGGAAAAACTGTTTATGTCCATACATATAAATTTACAAGGGCGTAGCCAGTTTAGGGCGAAGACGGGGTCCAAACATATGTTTTCATATTATATATTCGTATTATCTTTTTCAACTCTTATTTAAATAAGTCTTCTCGTATTTTAAAAAAATTTGTAACGGTTGCTTTTATAATCAGTTTTTTTTACTCTAAAGATTTGTGGTGTGTGATATACAATAAAATAAACATGATTCCCCCCTTCGCACACAGCTGCCTACGCCTTTGTGTGTGTATGTGTCTGTGTGCGTTAGTATGTGTATTATCTGAAAATTGGATGCTGTCAGCTGTTTCAAGCCTTTTGCTCATGTCTGCTTGTCTCCGGTCAAGTTCCGGCTTTGATGTGAAAGGCAACAGCAACATTTGCATAATTCACTGCCAAGGTCCACAAGGTACTGATTGCTTTCCCTCTGTCAACCCCAAATCCAGAAATTCAAAGACATTCAAAACACCCAATTCACGACATATGCATTTCAAATGTGTCAAATGATACGAGATTCCTAGCGCAATTCCAATTTAAATACTTTTTAGATTAGGGATTTAATTTCAAGTTTTATTGGTAGTTTGAGTCAACTTAAAAACTGCTTTTCAAAACTTTAAATTTTAAGAAAATATTATATTGTTAATGTATAAGTCATATTACGGAGCTTTAACTGAACAAAATGAATAGACGGTTTTTTTTTCAGGTCCATAATAAATTTCATCCATGGACTTATATATGGCGTTTTGTGTGGACACTTTCGTTGTACGAAATAAGTTCTATATAGGTTAATTGCTTAGTGCCCGTATTCTGAACGAAACGACGACTTGTTAAATAATTAAGCTGCTTTTGGTCTTTGAATTTCTAACTAGAGTGTACATTCATATATCAATGTTATGTTAATTTTCCTATTTATAATTTATGACTCCTGAAGGAATGCTTTCAAATGTTCAACTACATCGCCCCCCTGAAATGTCCACCCAATTAAATAAATTGACAAGCTTTGTTGAAATGAAGTTTTGTGTATTTTTTAAACCAATGGTTCATATTAAGTAAGCATTAGTGATACGAAAAAAAATATTGAGAAATACTTTGAGTTTTAGTTTCTTCTTTTAGTTTTTATCATCATACTGTCCTCCAGGATGACAAGTTATCGAGGCAGCGATAATTAGAGCCCATAAAAGGCAAACCATTTTTATTTGAGTTGTAGTTGGTGTTGCGGGTGTGTATGTGTGTGTGTGTAAGTATATGTGTAGTTTAAGTTAGTCTGGTTAATTTTAAGTGAAACTCATAAACGCTACACCAGCTAGTGTGGAACTAGCCCTTGAGACTGGTCATTCCCGCACGCATTACTTCGTCGACGAGAAGCAAGTTGCTGGCAATGATGGAGCAGGAGTTCAGGATCTGCTTCTTGACGATGTAATTGTCGTAGACTCCCAAATCGGTTGGCTTCATTGGCTCTCCAGTAGCCAGATCGAGACCCACCAGTTCGGGACTTAGCCTATCCTCGACAGTCAACTTGACAATAGTATCCTGTGCATCATAGCCGCTGTTAATGGCCAGCGTCTTGGGAATGACCAGCAGGGCATCGGCAAATGCCTGTACGGCCAGACGGGCCTTGCCCTTTACCGTATCCTTGTACTGGGTCAATTCGTTGTAGGCGCGAACCTCAAATGCACCTGCACCGGGAATCAGAGCCTTGTCGCCAATGGTGTTGTTAATTGCCCGCAGACCGTCACGAATGGCATCCTTGATCTGAGTGATTGTGTGCTTGTTTGGACCCTTAATCAAAATCGTCACCGACAACGGATTCTTGCAGTCCTCCACGAATGTGTACTTGTTCTCGCCAAGCACATGCTCGTAGACGGAACCGGCATAGCCCAAATGCTCCTCCTGCAGGTCGTCGAAGGAGTTCATGGCAGTGCCACCACAGGCCAAAGCCAGACGCTCCATGTTGCGTCGCTTGGCACGACGCAGCGCCAGGATGCCCTCCTTGGCCAGAGCGTCCAAAGAGATAGGATCAATGCCCTTCTGATTGATAAGCACAAAGGTCTTATCTGTGCCATCGCAGACGGCACGCTTCAGCTCGATGACCTTCTTGACGCGTTGGTCAATAAAGTCACGCTCGGCACGCACAAACGCCTCGCGCTCCGTGGCCGTCTTATAGAAGAATCCGGAGTTGACTTCAGCCTTCTCGTACTCCAGCGAAACGTTGGCAGTGAGAATGTATGCTTTCTCCAGGCGCTTGGGCATATCAGGATGACGTGCGCCATGATCCAAGACCAAACCGCGCACCAGTTGCGTATCTGTGTCGGTCTTATGTTGCATTTCCATCAACTCCACCATGTGGAGATCGACAGGCGTTTGCTTCTCGTTGGCAATGGTTAACACAGCATCAACGCACACCTCTGTGAGAAGATCAGCCAGCTGGGGATGCACTTTCGTCTTCAAGCTGGTGTTGGCAATTTCCATCAGATTCTTTTTGTTGATCTCGACGGGCACCTTAACCTTGTCCAGCACTTCCAGAGCCTTGTCGCGTGCCTTCTCAAAGCCCTCAGTCATAATGCGTGGATGCAAGCCCTCCGACAAATAGAGATCAGCCTGTTTGAGCAGCTCTCCAATCAGCATAACAGTTGTTGTGGTGCCATCGCCTGTGGAATCATCCTGTGCAGTGCTAGCACGTGCAATCATCGAGGCGGTAGGATGCTGAATTTGCATGTCATGCAGCAGCACGTTACCATCCTTGGTGATTTTGATGTCGCCGGCACCGGAGACCAACCTGAAGAGAGCCAAAGAGCATAACAAATTCAATTACTTACAGGACTCTCTTAATATTCCGATATTAACAACAAACGTTATCGATATATCGATTTCAAACATCAACAACTACAGCGAACGTTCGAGAATGAAAACAAGACTCACTCACAGTCCATCTCTGTCTACATATGTAAGCATGCATATGTATGTACGTTTACATGTGTGCGAGCGCGTGAGACATGACAAGCCCAAAAAAAAAAAAACAGATCAAAGAACTACGCGTTTTAAGTTGCACTCTAGCACAACAACAGTTTTCTTATTATCATTAAAGGGGTACTTTCATTAAGCATATTCTATTTAACAAATCCAAATTTCATTTAGGCTCAATATTTGTTGGGAAAATGAGCTATTGCTATCTCAGTCACTCGATGACGCATGCCGCTATTCACTATTGAGCGGGTGGTTTTAACCTCACTTGGCGGCGATGCCGCAGCTGTCGCAAATTGTTTATGAACTTTGATGCTTCAATTGCATATGTTTGGTAAATCTTGTGAATTTGTGCAAAGTATGCTTAAAACACACATTGCAACAATAATACTTACATTTTAACTGTTCCTTTGGGTCCCAAATTGGTGCGCATCACATCCTGCAAACCTTTCGCGGCGCTAATGTTAATCGCCAACGCCTGTGCGGCACGGGCAAACTCGGCCTTTGGGTTCAACAAGCTAATGGAAGCCATTTCTGTGTTTCACGATTCAACAAATATTAAATTGGAAATAAATTAAATGCAACTGCAACACACACGCCGACTTGTCGAAGAAGAATCACAGAACAATCGAAGGTATCGTCTGAATCGCTAGTGCCAACGATAAATGTACGATTTTTTTTTAATATCGATATGCAGCTTATTTGCTTGCACAGCCGATATCAAAGATAGTATGCCGACCGCACAAAATGTTCACCGCATACACTATTGTCATAATACTCGTTGATCATTAGAATTGATGTTGATATATAAAACTTAGGCAAAGAAAATCGACAGCTAAACAGATAAAAACTGTATTACACTCGAATTTTATTTCTAAATAATAATTTTCAACACTATCGATATATTTAATGGTGTCATCATTAGTCTATCGAAATTATCGAGTGGGCAGTATCTAATGAAAACATGTTTGCTTTTCTTGTTGTCCGAAATTTCTGTAATTACATTAAATATTATAACTTCTAAATACGTACTATGAATTCAATATGTGATGAATAAGGGTGTTTGGGTAGTGCATGTTACAACGTTGACTAAAATTTAATCTAACAAAATGTTGATATGATGAGCAATAAACAAGTTTTCAATACAAAAAAAAAAATGTATTTAAATATTTGTTGAAATCCATTTTTTGTTGTCAGTTAGTGCGTTGATATATCATTAATGCTTCGATACCGATAACGATAAGCAAACTTATACATAGTACGCATCACTAAACGAAACTAATTCGGCGACAATTTTTTTTTTTTATTGAAAGGAAAAATATAATTAAAACTAAATCAGTGCTGTGTTCCCTGATATCCAGCGTGCAACGGGACGCTTTAAAAAAGGAAACAAACATTTCAAGGAGGAATCAAGAAACTGGCGTGGGGCACGATGAGTGTGTTGGCATATCCACGTACAAATGATGAGGAGATTTTTCGTCAGTGCACAAAGGATTGTGGTGTTGTGACGGCCACCGAGGACTTTCAGTATTTTGCCTTGCGTTGCCTTTTATGCGACGAGAAATTTCTGTACTTCGATGCATTCATTGGACACATGCACACAATGCATCTGGAGGATGCACAACGCAGCATGGAAGGCACTGGCTCCGGTTCCGGCTCCGGCTCAACCACTACCATGGGCTACAGTATGGGTTTGGGTCTGGGTCCGGCCATTTCATTAGGCCTGGCAGATGGGGATGATGATGATGGAGTGCGCCACAGTTATGGCAATGGGGGCATTCAACAATTTGATGAGATCGAAGACTTGACCGATGCTGACACTGCACTGTTGGAACCACAAATGGTCATCAAACAGGAACTGCAAGAATTGGACAGCAGCGACAACGACATGGCTGATGATGATGAGCATCTAGCAGTGCCCGATGACAATGACAATGACAATGGCAACGATGCTGAAGACGACAGCGAAGCTATACTGCCCGAAAGTGATCTACCCAGAGCCAGCACAAGGTCACGCATCAAATTGGCGGGACCACCGCCGTATTTGGCCAGGCACAGTATGTCAACATTAGATGTTAAGAATGAACCATTAACAGCTGATGGGGACGACTCATTGGACGATTATGTGGACGGCGATCAACACTATATGGATGACAATTCGGGCGAATATCCAGACTATAATCCCAGCAGTTATAATGCTCACGGAAACAGCGCTACGGCCGGTGAATCCGATTTTCTCAGTTATGACGAAATGGTTGAGGAATCTCTGCTTGGTGTACGTTTACTGTCTTAATAGCTATTTAATTATCTGTCTT
Organism: Drosophila falleni; assembly: GCA_035045575.1. Classification (NCBI taxonomy): domain Eukaryota; kingdom Metazoa; phylum Arthropoda; class Insecta; order Diptera; family Drosophilidae; genus Drosophila; species Drosophila falleni. The sequence continues at coordinate 8,124,958 of JAWNOV010000185.1, read as the reverse complement.
CATAATTACAAATACATTTTAATTTATATATTCTCTCTGCAGCGTGATCGGGAGCTCACTATGCACATCAAGGATCGCAAAATGATACAATTCCTGATACACTCGTACAAGCGCAATCCATTCCTGTGGGATCATAGCCATGCCCAGTTCCGGGATCGTGTGAAGCGTGCACGCTTTCTCGATTGGATAGTGCTGGAGTTTAAGAACCGTTTCAACATCTCACTGGCCAAGGATGCAATCACCCGCAAATGGGACAATCTGCGCACCGTCTACAAACGCGAATGCAATCGGATGGCACTCGAAAAGACAAACATCAGCACGCTGTGGTACTTCAAGGAATTGCACTTCCTCAACGAGCTCTATAGCTATAATTCCAAAATGTCCGATGCCGTTGTCAAGGTGAGTGCACAGACAGACACACACTCACCTGAATGTACTAGTTACTGCCACCGGATATACTAAACATAGGCATAAACCATTTAAAGTAACTTCTATATGTATAGGACATACCAAATATAACGTCTTAACTACTCATCCCCATGTTGAAAATCTATATTTAAGACTGTAATCTTCACAAAACTGTTTCAGTTCGAGGTTTTTTGTTTAATCGATCAGTCTTCCCTAAAACAAGATTAGTTAGCAAACAAAATTAATATACAAATTGTATAAAAAAGTGTAAAGCATTAAAGAAGGCATATTCTTGTTAAACCTTGTATCCAAAACAGCCTATAGCTGTCATAGAAACTATCATGCGACATTTATAAACAAGGTTCTGAAAGGGTAGTAAATATTCGTCCTGCCTTAGATGCCCTTTTTTTCTTGATTTATATTGCGCAAATTATTGAGACTCTGATTAAAAAATCAATAATTATTAAATTAAATTTTTATTAAAAGCCAAAATCTATCACTTTAAAAAAAAAATGACCAAAATTAAAATTAATTTAAATGTTTTTTTTAACTCATGGCTCAAAAAAGAAATTAAAAATTTTTAGTTAAAGTTTATCAAGTTCATCAACTCGTAGCTGGTATTAATTATAATATATTATAACGATATTTAATGATATATTATATAAAATATTCTACCATTAATTAAGTATTTGATACATGTATTATTTTTGCTTATTGTATAACCGCTGCAAACCCGCTCAGAATTTCCCTAAATGAACAAATTAAAAATAATGAATTTATTGCTAATGATTATAATTTGTTTCACAGGAAACATCCTACAGACGCCGCTTTTCAGCCATATGGAATGATACGTCCACGGCCAAACTGTTGGTCATGGTTAAGCGCTATCAGTGCTTCTATAATCGCTTTGATCCCGACTATCGCAGTAAGGAGCGTCGCGGCGAGGGACTTCAACAGATGGCCATGGAATTGCAGCAATTAATCGATGTGACCACCATACAAATTTCGAAGCGTATTTCGCAGTTGCGTTTCGATTACTCCAAGCAGAAGATGGAGCGCTTGAATGCAGAGCGTATGGGACGCAAATTTATAGCCAATTACATATACTATGATCAGATGAGCTTTATGGATGATGATATACCGCCGTTCAAATGTGAGCATTGTGGGGAAATTGTTCAGACCCTTCGTGAATTAGATCTGCACATGCTGAGCCATCAGCCGAGTCTGGGCGGTGGTTACTACTGTAACGTCTGCAGCATACAGTTCAACAATGCGGATGAGTTTGAAAATCACAAACAGCTGCACTTGGGCGCCGGCAATGAGGTGAAGTACAATTGCGAACTGTGCACGGCCAGTTTTCGGGAGAAGTCCAACTACGATGAGCATTTACGTCGCCACAACGATGAGCTATTCCTGCCCACGCTCGCCCTCAATCACAGCATACTCGACAGTGCTGGCGGCGATGTGGACGCCGTCGATGCGGACTCCTCAGCGGTGGGTGGCAGTGGCAGTGCGGTTGGCGGTGACGATGATGAAATGTTCGCATCGGACGGATCAAAGCCATTTGCCTGTGAGGTTTGCCATCGCACGTTCGCATCGCCCGGTCACCTCAATGCGCATCGTGTCGTTCATCAGGATGAGCGTGAACGATGCTACAAATGCGATTATCCACAGTGTAGCAAATCGTTTGTATCACGCCACAGTCTCTTTGATCATTTAAAGCAGCATTACAGCAACGAGGAGTTCAAGTGCGATATCTGCGGCAAAAGCTTCAAGTCCACCAAGAATCTACAGAACCACAAACAAATCCACGATAAGGTCAAGCGCTACGTTTGCCAAATATGCGGCTCGGCATTTGCCCAAGCCGCTGGCCTCTACCTGCACAAGCGTCGTCACAATCGTCCCAATGGCAGCACCGGAGCCGTTGGTGGGCGCTCCGGACGCACAACACTGTGAGCGATGAAGAAAAGATCGTCTAAGCGATCTTAAAGCGTTAAAAATAGATTAGAAATGGAAAGATGTTCAAATCACAGTTCTAAGTTATTGCAATGTCCTCCAATGCCAAATTAACGGCAGCTATTTTACAACCCCCTAATTATGTTTTTAAATATTTTTACTATGATTACACATTATTTATAATTATAATTATTTTTTTATACAACATATTTAGCACTTCTTTTTAACGAAGCGCTGTTCACACTTGTACTTAAGCTTAAAAGTATTTTACAAATTGTCCGTAACTAAGCCAAGAACTTTAATAGACATAAAAACGAAAAAATAATGTAACAGTAATTTTGCACTTAAAGCATAAACATATATATATATATATATATATATATATATATATATAGTTATATCTGATATATGTAAAATATCTTGCAGCTCAAAAGCAATGTCAACAAAATGTAGAAAGGGAAATCATAAAAAAAGAGAAAAAAGAAAAGATAATCTTTACTTACAAAGTTAACTTTATAAGTTGGCAAACTCGAAGTCAGGCGTCGAATAAATATTTTCAATGCGTTGAAAATCACGACAAAATAACAACAAAAAGAAAAGAAATCCATTTTAACATGGTATCATTGTTATCAAATTAACAACTATTTTAATTTTGTCATGTAATTGTAAAATATATATATACGATACGAACGATATTTAAGACATTCCCCCAAAATAAGTATCATTGACGAGGCAATGAGGCAAACACATTCCACACTAGTTAAATGATTAATAAGTGTCAAAAACAAGTATTTCTTAAAGTATTCTCTATGTACAACCAACACATATGTATGCATACAAATTGTATTTATTTAAATGCGTGAGGCAACAACAACAATAACAACAACAACTGCAACAATAATAACAATAACAGTTACTTAGCTCGACGCTTTGAAATTAATATTAATGCAATACATACATAAATACATATGTACATCCATCTAGTTTTAGTTAACATAAACGACTGAATCTGAAAAATACATTTACATACACACTCACACACACACACACAACAAATGTAACAAACGAGATAAAAGGAATCCCTTTCCGATTACGATAACTATGCAGACTTATTAAACAAATTATTTCTATAGCAGCTATATATGTATATTGTCATTTTATCATAATTTTATGTAAACTTATTATGTTTGATAACACTGAATTTTTTTTTATTTTAATATCGAAAGGTTATTTATGCAACAAATCTCATATAATTGCTCATTCGTATCGAATCGTTTTTGACTGCATACTTTTTAAAAGGTTCCGGAGTTTCTCCTTTCACTTCCGTAATCCTTTTTGCAAGTTCAAGTGCATACTCATCGTCATTCATAAATACCCTGTAAATAATTTTTTGATGTGCATTTGTTGTCATACATACGTACATCATGTTGTACATACATACATATATATGCAGTCGATTGCACCTGCTGATCGAAACGATTAACGCTAAAAACAAGAAAGAGAGAGAGAGAGAGTAAACATACACATACATACATACAATTATATATACAATAACAAATTATGTATTCTATTCTTTTATAAGCCAACAAATTCACCTTAGGCGATAAGTTCATTTAGCACAATTGACAACACAAAAGCTACAGCAAGATACATAAATAAATGCAGCAGCTCTCAGAGTAGTAAAATAAGAAATTTAATTAATATTCGATTGCTTACTCATATGCTTTAAGGTCTATAGAAAACTTGCGTAGTTCGTCTTAAATTCGATTTTGTTTTCTTTAACAACAATTGTGAAATAGTTAACAGCAGCTGTAAGAGATTTGTACGCGAATTAACCAAATTCGTATACGATTTAAGAGGCCGTAACAAAGTGCGCTTCCGTAAGCTATAAAACCCTATAAATAATACAGATGCATGCATATACAAAACTGACATATGCATATATTAATATAAGAATAAAAAACTAAACAAAACAATTGCAATATATAAAAAAAAACACAAAAAAAAACCAAATGCGCACAGAGATTATCAGTAGAGCCAATCTTTACCACATGTAAATTTTAATAAAATTAAATGAAAATTGTATTTATTTCGACTTTCTTATGTCATATCTCTGAACTCTTTCCCAATTTATTTATTTATGTTCTCTCCACAATGATTGTAATCCAACAGAGTATCATTCTGTTACATTTAATTCATAGATAACGCTAAGTTAAACTGTACTACATATATAATTCTTCTTGTAATTAGTTAGTTTAAACATTAAACACTTCAAGTATTCAAGTACGAAATATGTTAGTTGTAGTCTCTTATTGTAAGAATGTACTTGAGATTTGGTTCAATAACTTGATAACCCAATAGAAATAAATACATATAAATATTTTGAGTATATATCTAAATTTGTCTTCGATTTTTTTAAAACTGTTAAACGAGCTTACATAGAATCAAATCCGACATACATATGTACACTTTTGGTGTCTGTCACGCCCTCTTTAATGCGTTACATATTTATATATAAAATGATAACACCCTCTGTAAGGGTATATTGACGATTGACGTAGAACACGCACTGCTTATCAGCAGTCGTTTACCGATTACGGGATTTCAAGTCGTATTACTAATACTAAATGATAGGCCCCTGTGAATTTTGGTGCTAGAAGATAGAGCTTTATAGTAATTTAATTATTTCAAACAGAGTTAAGACAAAATGTTTTCAATTTAATAATAATCACAATTTTTCCTCTAATATTCGCCAATATATTATACCACAACTCACAAATTTTTCAGGAAAAATTAATCCTAATTTATCTGGATTTATCTAAAATGTATATTGAGGTCTTGTCTTTTGTTTCGCCGATAAAAAAACGGTCACGCCCCCTTTTAGTGAGTTTTTTAAGGCTACGATTCACAAGAGTACGTCAATTAAAAAGCGGCCCAAGTTAAAGTTGATATTATTCATTTGCGTCTGTCGCCTTGGTAATTAACAAATCTAAATATTATTATTACCGGCCTTTAAATATGTTTTGGCAACATTTTGATTAGCGAAAGCACCCCGCGAATTCCACTCACCGTGACGCTTGAGTTTTGTACCTCATAGAGATAGAGGAAAAAACTACGTAGAACAGTTTATACTACTTATGTATATATACATACAAATATATATGTATCTACGATATGCCAGCGCACCTAGATACGAGTATGAAAAATATATAGAATACGGCAATGTGACTGGCGCGTGCTTGGTTTGTATTTTTGTTTGTAGATATACATATAATGCTCTATCATTGTCTGGACTCTATAACGATTTGCTGTCGTTCGTAGTATTTTTAGCAATACCAATGAATTTCAAATTCTGGTAAACATATTAATCATGATTTGGGCAGCCAGCCGATTGACCACATCCTAATAATAAAAGAGATAAGATTGCATTAAATAAAAAACAGTGAGAGTGTGTTGTTCGATTTGTTTTTTGTTTTTCGTTTTCTTTTTAATTTGTTAATTGTTAATTTGTTGTTACTCATGGCAGGTTTGACCGGCGACATCTTAACGTTAACAATTTATATTTAGCCGTTGGCTCTCATATTTATATAGTATGTGCATATATACAAACATCCAAAAGAACAAAACCAAAACAAAAGTTAAGAAATTGTTGCTGGGCGTGGGGAGGATTGACTGATCCGAGTTGAGCGTTGACACGACGACACTGCATCACTGTCCAGACGTACTGACTACGGACTAGACTGACTAGAACTAAATGAGTTCCCCATGCTCGTTGACTTTGATGATCCGGACACGCTCGTGCCGCTTGGCCAGCACTTCCTCGACGTTCATGCTGCCCTTGGTGGTGTCACCGTTGGCGAATAAGCCGAGATTGTCCTTGATCAGATGATCGACAGCACAGCCGTCACATTGGAGTATGACCACACCACTGTAGTATGCCTCCTCGCTGATGGTCTTCGTGTTGCGGGTGTTGCACAGCTTGCACAGATACACCAGCTCCATCCGGCGTTGCATGCGTCGAAAGCGTTTCAACGTTGTTGGTGACAATGAACCCGCTGGTTTCTTGGCCCCGTTGGCTCCATTGTTGGCAGCAATGTCAAATGGCTTGGCCGTAAAGCGACAGGCGTCAAGTATGGAGCGCGGTATTGAGAGTGGCGCTGTCCGCAGCGAATCCTTCAGCGCTTGATCCGCATCAGTGTCGGGCAGTGGCACAACAGCTGGTTGTTGTTGTGTGGCATTGAGGATCGCGTTCTGTCCATTCTGGCGGAGATAGTTTAGGGTACGCGAGGTAAATATATTACGCAATGCATTCATTTTACATCGGCATAATAACGCTGCTGATGGATACGGATTTAGAGATTTACAGATTTGGGATTTGAACTTATTCTACACGAACACAGTCGAACTGCACGTGAGAATTATTTAAATGATACTAAAATGTTTACAATTTGACAGAACAACTACGTTGTGTTTAGTACACTCCAGAGAGCGAGAGCGAGAGAGAGCAACCAAATACACAGTGCTGCCAGCTTTTTAAAAGGAAAAAAAGCTATTTTTGGCTGAAAAGTTTCGCAATTCGTATTCGCGGTCACAGTGCTGCACAGTTTTAGACAAATATTAATAGCAAAAAATATTTAAAAAAAACCCTGATTTCCGGATAAAAGCAGTTATTAAATATTTCCAGCAATCTAACTTTAAAAAAAGCCAAAACAAGCTAAAAATAGCTAACTTGCAACAGTGCAACACTACAACAGATTTGTAGTTTCGTTCAGAACAAGTTCAATTGAACTAGTCAGTGAACTGGGATCAGTTATCGATAAAGTAACCAACCGATAAGTAACCAACTTTGATAAGCTTTTGATTGCTCAACCGGCAACAAGTGCAACAAACAAATGTTTAGTTATGTATAATCTGAGAATATTAAGACAATTTCGATACAGTTGGATCGCTTCGACGTCTGCGACCATATTGCCACATCGTTTGCTGGCCAGCCAGCATAAACGACGCCCTCAACTGGGCGCAGTTCCGTCGGATCAACTGGACCAACTGAAGGCTGATTATTTCGAGAGGAACTGCGAGTTGAGCAATGAGGAATGGCAACAGGTGAAGCATACGCTCACCAACACCTACAAATACATCAGTAAACACAATGTGGACGCAGTCATCTTGGGCATGTGTAGCACGGGAGAGCAGCTGTCGTTGGCCAAGAGTTACCTAAAGTATCTGCAGGCTCAGGGAGTTGAGCCGAATGCGGCGACTTTGGGCCGATTATTGCGAGTCTACAATGCAGCCTATCACACACGTGCACTCAGTGACGAGGAGCAGTCGGAGATTGTGCACATCTGTGATAGGCTGCAGGGCAACCACGAGCTGCTCGATGCCAGCAGCTGTGAACACCTGATCCATGGACTGGTGGCCACCACTCACCATTGGCAGCGTGCAGCGACCTTTCTCGAAATGATGAAGGTAACCAGTGCACCCAGCATATCCGCCTACAGTGCACTGGCGGGCAAAGCATTCAGCTCGGATAACCCGGAGCTGGCCTGGCAGCTGCTTGAGGAGATGCTCGAGACGCGCAAACTGCCCAAATGTGAGGTGTACCTGGCGCATCTGGAGCGCAGTGCCCGCGATGTCAAGACACTGGGAGCCCAAGTGGAACGACTGCTGCTCTTTCTCGAGCGTCACGATATCCTCCTCAGCGACAAGGTGGCTCAGCAGCTTGTGGCTCTGGCCCAAAGACTGCCCCATCAGTTGCAGGTAACCAGCACGCATCTGGAACAGATGGGCAAATGTGCCGCCTGCCAACAGCATTTAGAACACGTGGCCATCAGCGATGCACAGTTCGCCGAGTTGCGAAGTTCCTTCTTGGACAAGGTGCTCATACGAAAGGATGTGTTTCAGAAGTCCACGCCCGAGGAAGTGGCTCGCTTCAAGAAGTTTGTGGATCAGACGGCGCCCTACGACTGCGTTATTGATGGCCTCAACGTGGCCTACTCCACGGGCACCAAGAAGCCGCCACAGCAGCTGGCCAAGCTACTGGCCACCGTTGTGCGCTTCTTCAGGGAGCGACGGAAGCGTGTTCTCGTGCTGGGACGACAGCATATGCGCAGCTGGTCCAAGCCGGCCTGGAACTATATACAGAACAATGCCAGCGTATTTCTGACCAGCAATCTGTAAGCATCTTGACACTAATCCTTAAATCTAAACTCATTCCACATCATTTTTCATAGATCTCATGATGATCCCTTTCTGCTGTATGCAACGCTACGAAGTGGTCAGGAAACGGACTTCTTCTCCAGAGATCTGATGCGGAGTCATGCCTTTCTGCTGGGCACCGAACTGAAGGCAACCTTTCGTCGCTGGCAGCAGGAGCATCAGTATTCCCTTGTCACACAAACTCAAACCGGCCAGATAATTGTTAAGGAACCCATACGATATCTCCTAAGCGCCCACAAGGTGAACAACACTTGGCATATACCCTGCTCCGAGACATATACGCCGAATCCGCCAGACAGTTTCCAAGTGCCGGAAAAGTGGCTTTGCCTGAAGATAAAATAACATACACATATTTCTTGATTCACGTGTATATTGAAACCGGGGAAATTCACAAACATAATGGACTAAAAACGTTTAACTAAAAAAACTGAACACAAAGAGAATTCAATTTGCACGACATGAGTATTCCCCCCGAGAGTAGTTGTTTGCTGGTCACTCGCAGTCAAGGCGGGAACACTTTTGGAACGCATCGTAATTGAATGTGGACAGTCGCTTGCGGCGCTGCTCATTTCGTATCTTCTTTTTGGCGGCGCACATGAGTCGCTCCTTAATGTAGTTATCCATTTTAAAGTCCATGTCCGCCGGCGCCTTGGTCACATCGTTGGGCTCACGTGTAGCGGCCGTGTCCAGCGCTTTAATGATCAAACTGAGCAGTGCATGGGCCAAGCGATGGCATACATCATATTCGATGGCATCCTGGCTGGTATAATAGATTGCCGATTGAGACGTGGGCTGCACTCCGATGGCCAGCAGTATATTACAGAAAATGCCGCGCTGCATCCGCGCATACGGATCAACCAGTTGTGGTGGAATTCGCATTGTGGTCGCCAGATGTGCGATAAATTTGGCAAACTTCTTAATGAGCACATTGAGATACTGGGTACGACATTGACGCTCCATCTTGGAGAGCATATTGTAGTAGAGTTCCTGTTTACGCTTCAGAAAATCCTCCTTACGACGCTCCTTTTTCTTGGTATTCTTAAGCACATCCTCGAGCTGCCTGCGATTTAATACGATATACACTCAGAACTGATTAGAAATACTCTTTATATATTAAAAGCCACTTACTCCGTGGTAATGGCATTGTATTTGCCCAACATGCGTTTAATGCGCTTGGCCCGCAGCTTGGGATCGTAGTAATCCTTAAACTGTTCGTAGTTGGCCTCCAGCGTTAGTCTCTTGGGCTTCGACAGTGCCACATCATAGGCTCTTGCCTTGGGCGGCAGTGCCGGCTGATAAGCCATACGTCGTACATATGACTGTAGCTTGGTTACATTCTCCTCTTGCCGTTTCTTGCGATTCTCAGGGCTACAAAAATCGGGATCTTCCTCTTCCGCCTCTTCAGTAGACGATGTGGGCAGCGCCTCATCCCAATCGGAAACATTTGAACTGGCCATGATTTCGCGCTTGCTTTGATATCGCGTTTAATTTAAAGAATTTTGCAATTTTTTTTTTAAATTCCAGTGAAAAAAAAAAAATTATAATAAACAAAATTATCAAGTCAAAATTGTTTCGTTTTTGTCTTTTTATAAATATTTGAGGGAACTGCAAATTTAATGTTTCTTATTCGAACATGAAATGAATTGTGAAGAAATCTCTAAGTGAAACACTTCGAGGTGAAAATTCATAGGTAACTAGATTTCAATAATTTCATGAAATTATACGAGTATAATTTCTATTAAATGTTTTTCAAAGTGTCGTCAACTTTTGTTTATATATATAATCATATAACAAACTAGTCGGCCGGTGCTACAGTCGAGCATACTCAACAGTCGGAGACCCCGTACTATCCCAGGCCCCGCTCCCAGTCCCTCTCCCAGACCGCGCTCCCAGGTCCCTCTCCCAGACCGCGCTCCCAGGTCCCTCTCCCAGGCCCCGCTCCCAGGCCACGCTCCCAGTTCCTCTCCCAGGTCCCTCTCCCAGTCCCTCTCCCAGGTCCTCTCCCAGGTCCCTCTCCCAGGTCCCTCTCCCAGGTCCCTCTCCCAGGTCCCTCTCCCAGGTCCCTCTCCCAGGTCCCTCTCCCAGGTCCCTCTCCCAGGTCCCTCTCCCAGGTCCCTCTCCCAGGTCCCTCTCCCAGGTCCCTCTCCCAGTCCCTCTCCCAGGCCCCTCTCCCAGGCCCCTCTCCCAGGCCCCTCTCCCAGTCCCCTCCCAGGCCCCGCTCCCAGGCCCCACTCCCAGTCCCCGCTCCCAGGTCCCTCTCCCAGTTCCTCTCCCAGATCCCTCTCCCAGTTCCTCTCCCAGGTCCCTCTCCCAGGTTCCGCTCCCAGGTCCCTCTCCCAGGCCCCGCTCCCAGTCCCAGCTCCCAGTCCCTCTCCCAGTCGTAACCATACTCGAGAATACATATACTTTATAGGGTCTGCCACGCCTCCTTCTGCCTGTTACGCACATAGTCGGTAAAACAAACCCAATAGTACGGGGTCTAAAAATAGATACTGGGGGAATCACACATGTACGTACATTGGAGTGCAGTGAATTAACCTTTTTTATTTTCGAAAACGATGTATCATCATCGACGATCTGTTTTTTAAATTTTTTTAGGTAGCCCTAACTTTTTGCTTTTCAAAACGATATTTACTAAACAGTAAAAGGAATAACAGAATTTTAAAAAATACCAAAATATGTAAAAATCCGTTAAATATGAGGCAGACACGTTCTTTTGGAATGTGTGCAATATTTGAAGAAGGCACGTTATTTTTTGGAAAATACTTGAAAGCTCTTTTTATGCTGATTAATTTTATAATATGGTTGTGAAATGGGTACCTGTCAAAAAATAAAGGGGAGACCTTGGAACTAAAAAAGTTCAATAAAATAAACTCTTAAGCACAGTTCAGTTTCCAAAATAATTTCGAAAAATCCAAAAATTCTGCTTGACTCACGACTTAAGCAACATTGTACACATGACACACATACATACATACATATGTATGTAAGTATCTGTTCAATAAAAATTACACATTGCTTGTCTTTTGTTATCAATTTGTCATTGTTCTTAATAATACATTACTAACTGGTCAATCGCAACAATTCTAAATTTATTCTAGAGTATTAAGAGTATAATTAGTTTTCAATTTATTATTGACGTCACTTCAGAAACAATCGTTTTGCACAGAACGCTCCAGGGTGAATGTGTACTCCTCAGCCAACGCGTCCACGGACATTTGACGCGTCAATAAAGCCAAGATCCCATCTACTTGTGACTGGGCTCCATTGAAGCCATCCTTGCTGGTCAGTTGCGGCGACATTTCAAAGGGAATGTCCTGCAGATAATTGATGGGTGCGTTTTGATTGGGCCCCGTTCCCATTGGGGGTTTGGGACCAAGGGGCGGCGGATAGGGCATTCGGCCGTATGCTGACTGCGGTATGGGTGGATACATCATTCCACCGGGCGATGTTACGGGATCTGCGTCCGTTTTGCGTTCCACAAATATGAAATCATCGCCGTTGCTTTGTCTCGGCACATCTGTTGGGCCTTGAATGGCCTCCTCAGTCGGCGTTTCAGCTGGCTTACGTTTGCCAAACAGCGAAAACATAGTTTATATATATATTATGTATATATATAACTCCTGCACCCCTTCAGCGTTAAATTTTAAGTATATTCTAAAATTTACGCAGCAGCTGCGTTTTGTTTTTGTCTTGACTAAATAAATATCGGCTATCGATAGCACATTTGAATAAATGCAACACTGCACTCGCTCATCGATATGTTCCGATATGATTGCCACTCTGGTCGATACATCGATAAAATATCAACAACAATCTTACTGGCAACAAATACAACGCTGTGATTGGTTTTGGTTTCAACTCTCCTTCAAGCTAACAATTTTTGTTAACGAAAAAAAAGCTGAAAAGATGTCAAAGGCCGACCAGGATCCAATTGGTTCGCTGAGCATAATGGAGGTGTGTATCAGCCGACAACTGTTTTAGTTTTGGATGATCTACAGGCTGCCAACGCGCCATTGGATACAGATACAGAATCAGAGATTACAGATACAGATACAGAAACTGAAACACAAACTAATAATGATTGCCTCCCATGTCTCTTCCCCCTATTTGGTTTGCAGCAAATCAAGATTCTGATTAAGCCGCCGCCCAACGAGGACGAGAAAATGGTGCAGCGTAACAGCAATACGAAGCATCCATATTATAGGCGTCCCGGCCGCGGACATAACCATGATTTATGCGATGCCTGCGAGGAGGGCGGCAATTTGTTGTGCTGTGACCGTTGTCCCTCCAGCTTCCACTTGCAATGCCAGTGAGTAATCCGGATCATACAAACTATTCTTATGCAGTTATTGCTATATTTATTATTTTATTGTACTCAGTGATCCACCGCTTAGTGAGGAGGATATACCCAGTGGACAGTGGTTGTGCCATAGCTGTCGCATGGCTAAAGTTTCGCAGCCGGCCTGCTCATCCAAAGCCAGCTCCGTGGAGCGTGTGCCCTCGGCTGGCAGCGGTTCGCGTGCCAATACGCCATCATCTGGCGAATTGGAATCCATACCGCTCAAGATACGTAACTTACGCAAGCGCAGCAATAGTGAACGGAATAGCACCGAGAAGTTGCTATCGAAAATGCCGCTGGCCATACAGCGCGCCCTTGATCCCAATAGAAAGCCAACGCCATTGGATGATGTTATACGCGCCGCCTGTATGCTTAATCCCCAGCAGTTCTCGCTGCCACCGGAGCTCGAGCTGCATACGCAGTTTCCCGGCAATGGCAAGGTGCAGCCAGTGCAACAGCCGCACAGTGCCGGAGCTGGGAATGGGCATGGGCATGGGCATCGTAAGCCCAGCAGCCAGAGGCGCAGCTCCAAGCCATTTGAGTTAGATTCCCAAGGGCTGGTCCCATTGCCAGCCAAGACCTGCTTTTATTGTACACGCAGCTGTAAGCGGGCGCCACTCATCTCGTGTGACTATTGTCCGCTGTATTATCACCAGGATTGCCTGGACCCACCGTTGACCGCACTGCCCGCTGGCCTTTGGATGTGCCCCAATCATGTCGAGAATTTCATAGTAAGTCATTGCAATTGCATTCACTACTACTCGTACTTCTACTTGATTCTCCGCCTTTGCAGGATGCCAACATGACCAACAGCATTTCAGCAACGGAGCGAGTGCGCTTGTGGAATCGTTTTCATCAGCCCCTTGACCATGAGAATGTTAAGATGGAGTTCTTCCGACGCGTCAATACCAGACATCCGCCGTTCCGCATGAAGTTGAATATGCGCGCACGCGCCCACATCGAGGTGCCCGCCATGGTCAAATACCACTATGAGCATCCGCCAGCGCTGCTGCCCTCCATGCGGCAGACACTGCGCTATGATCGTGTCAAGCGACGCAAGCAATTGTCCACCGCCGTTGAGGATATATCTAGGGAGAGCGTTAAGGAATCTCTGCTCAAGGATCTGGAGGCATTACGCTGTGCTCGTGCCAAATTTCGTGAGATTCAAAGGGAGCACGGCAATGTCGAACTCGATGGCATCAATAGCGACAGCGATACAGATACAAATGGAGCCGAACAGCAACCGCAGCAGCAGCAGGGGAGCAACGGTGTCGCTGTCACACCCACATTGACAGCAACAAAGACAGAGACAGCTGAAACAAATGAACACAATGAGTGCTCCAAGCAATTGTCAGCGGCGGAGTCGGAAAAGCCAAACAACAACAGCTGCAGCAACAACAGGGCACATTTGGACATCAGCTACGAGGATGACGAGGATGAGTGCAAATCATCAAATATTATCATTGATGCGGACCTTCGTCATCTGGATGTGGATATTATAAAGAAGCTGGCACATCAGCGACTGCAGCAGCTAATCCTCGAGCATCCAGAGATTGTTACCCAGTATAAAAATCGCACTGCCGCCCGAAGACTCCGGCAGCTATCGGCAACGGGAACGGGAACGGCGAGTGGCAATCAGAGCGCACTTCAAAGCGATTTGGCGCCCGAGGACATGCAACGCTTTTCGCTGCTGTTCACCAGTGAAACATCTTCCATACTTGCACAGAAGAATGTCAACGGCGCCGATGAGGATCCCATGATGGCGCTGCATCCGGCACTTGCCACAGCCGCTGCCATTGCAGCAGCAGATGCTGCCGCCGAGAACTATGCTCCCCGTGTCCGCAGCGATACGGAGAAGGCCTACGAGCTTGCCTCACGGCTCGAACTGAAGCTGATGCAATGTAAGGTGCGGGCAAGAGCAGTGCTAACACCGCTCGGCGATATGCTGGAGGACAGTCGATGGTTTACATCGCTGGGGTTGGAACACTCCATTTTTATGCGTTATCGCACACTCTATGTGGGTTACGGTGGACACTACACACCATCGACGACGCTGGCGCATACGGAAACGGTGGATCTATCGGCCATTGGCTATTGTTCCCGTATATCGCCACAACACGCGATTATCTTTTACGATGAGTTCTCGAAATCGTATGAGCTGATCAACTACTCGGAGTTCGGCACCGAGGTCAATGGCCAGCTCTACACTTGCGATCTAACCGAGTACACGGCCACGCACGCCGGCAAGCGGATGCGACCCGATGACGCGGAACTCAAGCGGCGAGTCGATGATCTGCTCGACAAGCGTCGCCACATCCAGCGACAATACGAGCCGAAGAGAGAAACGCAAGACAGGTGCGTATTTAGGGAGCTTCAGTTTCACATTTGATCAATCAATTTTTGGAATTCTTATTTTAGACTGGCGCCAATTGTAAAACCCGCCTGCCGATGCCAAATTGGACCCGATGTGCCCCTGGTGCCGGGCGCTTGGGAGGGATCCGCAGTACTTGCCCATGGCAGCCTATTGCGATTTGGTTGTCTCTCCTTTGTCTTCTCAGTTCCGTCCACGGATCTGATGAAGGAGCGACGCAACAATGGACTGGCGCAGTAGAAACTGTTACCGTCTCATTCTTCCAATTCTCGTACTCCGTATACTCTAACAATACATCAGTCAAGAAGCACCAATCTCAGTGTGTGTACAATACAAGCAGGAAGGGATAATTTCCTTCCATCCCTTCCATCACAACACAACACAACACATAAACTAGAGTTAAAGAAGCTGGACACGATTTAGAACGCCTGGCGTCAATCAGAAAGAGATAAAGCGATAACGTGTAAGAGAGGAGAGCAAATGAGAGATGAGATATGGGATATATAATGT
Source organism: Drosophila falleni (assembly GCA_035045575.1). Classification (NCBI taxonomy): domain Eukaryota; kingdom Metazoa; phylum Arthropoda; class Insecta; order Diptera; family Drosophilidae; genus Drosophila; species Drosophila falleni. Next base: position 8,109,155 of record JAWNOV010000185.1, on the reverse strand, counting down.
GGAGGACCACAAGCAACCCAACCCAACCATTTGGTAACTGTTCATATATTAACATTGTGTGTGTTATGTGGAACATTTTTTTATTACATATTTTTTATTACTAGATGTATCCATTTAAATCCCCATGATTCTTTCTCATTCGTCTGTAGATACATATATAAAGAGCATAACAAATAAAGTTGTAAGGAAATGGAATATGAGTATTTCTTGACAATTAATTATTTTCTTAACTGGTTCTCCATTTGTGTAAAGCAAATAAATAAATAAAACTAACATTAAGTTAGAGCAATGTTTACATTTATGTAAAATGAGAATTGAGAATTGAAATCTATGCACAAAAGAACAATTAGAATAATTCTTTATTGTTCTTATGTACTTACATATATCATTAAGGGAGATGTTGTTGGTGTTGTTGTTCTTGGGGAAAGAGGAGATTAAGCGGTGCTTTACGTCTAATAAGTAAGGCATAAAGGGAGGAGTATATAAAGTATATATATGTACAATAGCATCTGCATCTGCAACTGGGATGATTCGTATTAGCCCGAAATACGTATACGTGTACAATAAGAATGAACATTGCATATACGTGTGTAAGTACATAAGTATATAACTATGTGTACGGCTAGACATGCTAAAAAGTAACTATTGATTATATAATGGCTGCTGTCGGGCAACGGCAACAACGTTCATTCCTTCAGGAGATTCATCTGCTTGCTGCCACACTAGGAATTTGGATTTGCTTCCTCCGGCGGCTGATCCGGCTGCGTTTGCTGCTCTGAGGCAACAGTCTTGGCCGCATTTCGGCTGGCACGTGAGCGTTCCCATTCGGGTTTGTGCTTCCGCTTGGTGTGATGATACATATTCGACTTGGAGCGGAATTCAGTGGGACAAAAGGCGCAGGTGTGCAGTTTAACGCCCGTGTGTGTGGCAAAGTGTTCCTGTACCGGAGGATATATAAAAAGAAGATTTTAGAATCTTAGTTGTGCATGGTCAAATATTAATGTGAATTACCTCCAGATAACGTTTCATCTTGAATGACTTGCCGCACACATCGCAGGCGTATTTGGCTTTGCTTAGGCAGCGATGATTACGGCCGGACAGCTCGCCGCAACTACCGCAGATGGGCAGTTCCAAGCTGCTGCTGGACGTTGCCGCCGGCGTTGTCGCTGCCATCCCACTGTGCTTATTGTGCAGGTGATTATTGAGAGCGCGCTGATTGCGCAGCTGCTGACCGCATATAGTACACGTATACGGCTCAACTGCAGGTGACGCCGGAACTGTAACTGGAGCGGGAGCGGAAGCTGAAGCAGTAGCAGGAGTTGTACTGCAAAAGATATAAAATCATTAATAATGTGATATCAAATTATGGATAATAGTTGTTTAAAACGCACCTGCTTTGGCTGGTCAACGGCACGGCTGCTGCTGCCGACGTGCTCGTGCTGACAGCAGCTGCCATTGCTGCCGTAAGGAGTTGCTCCTGATGCTGCTGCATAATGGTGGTGGCCACAACAGCAGCCACAGCATTGTAATTGGCCAACATAAGCTCGTTCTCCTTGCACGTCTGCAGCTCAGTCTTGATGCGCTTCTCGTGCAGATCAGTAATTGCATCATTGCTGCTGTCCTCGCTGGCGCTGAGGCTTTGCTCCGTGTGCTGCACTTTTTTGGGCGAATGCGTCTTGCGGCGACTGGCTCGTGTTAGTCGCTTAACTGGCGTTGGATGCGTTTTGGCTACCGTAAGATTAATTGCCTCCATGGGTTCGTTTTTAATGGTGACACTGCTGGGCGGAGGTATCGCTTCGGAAGTTGATGCTGGAACTGGTGTTGGAGTTGGTGAAGGTACAGCTGCAGCTGATGGACGTACAGCTCTGGCTGCAGGCGGAACTGGTATTCTAATTTCGGCCGGTTGATCTTTTATCATTACCAGCTCATTGGGCGGCACGGTTATTGCATCCACAATCTTATCGTTATCGCCATTGACACTTGTTTGGATTTGAATGTTGTTGTTGCTGTTGCTGCTATTGATCTTGGCTGATTCGCGTTCGGCGCGAGCCTTTTGCCACTGGGTATTGTGCTTGGTCTTGACGTGGGTGTACATGTTGGAGCGACATCGAAAGGCCGTGTTGCAGTAGGCGCAGGCGATGGGTCTGTCACCCGTATGTGTGGCCACATGCTCCTCGAGATAGCGCCGCATCTTGAATGACTTGTCGCAAAACATGCAGGGAAACTTGTGGGCAGCTGTTGCCTTGCCCTCATCCCCACAAGCGTCCGTCTCAAGGTCGGCTTCAGGGGGTTCCTGCTTAAAATCGATTATGCTTGTCGTCTGCAGCTCGCCATCGCCCTCCTCCGACCAGTTGACATCGCAGTCGATCTCCAAGAACTGACTGCACAGCGTCGTCTGTTTGTGCTCCACCAGCATCCAAAAGTTGTGAAAACTCTCCAGTTGCGCACAGCAATCCGTGCAAATGGACGTCGAAATGGCATCGTCGCGAGACAGCTGCAACAGCAACAGATAGATGTGGGCAACCAATAGAAATCGAAATAGAAATTAGTTGAGGCTATTGCACATCGATCGATGGATCAATCACTCAATCGGGGATCAGTTAACTTACACAGAGATACAAATGCGTTGATATCAATTGAACCAAATAGTTTTCCGGTATTGTCTTGTTGTCGTTGCTCTCGTTGTCGGCGGCAGCGAACAACAACACGGCATTCTGCTCGTCTAATGTGTTCAAGCATAGGCGACAAATCATTTCGTTAACAAATCAATTGAAATCGAGCAACATTAGCACTACTTAGACATTTATTATATTTTTATTATATTTATTTCCAAAGTTGCGGATGGATCTAGAGCTGACAAAACAATCGATGTCACTTCTGCTTATAATATCGATAGGCGTTTTTCTTGGTTCCATCGGCTATCGATATAAATCAGAGATATTTCTTGCGATATTAACATCGATTGTAATAAAATTTAAATAAATATCGACATATATGGTATTCAAAATGAAAACAAAAATAATTTGCATATTTTATTTGATATTGGAGCCGTAGACAAAATATTGCATAGGAAAAGCTATGGTTATTAACTCGCCGCCAACTAGAAGCACTTCATAATGATAATGATTATTGACTGATACCATGGCACTAGCTTTAAACGGCACGTTAATGCAATTAAATCGAAAATTTGGAAATTTTGCGAGTCCAGAAAGCATATCGTATCCTTCCGTCAACTTATTGGTCCACACGGAAACCGTCTCGAAGTTGAGACCCTCTCGATAGCACAGCCTAATGGCCTCATTTAGATTACGAAAAGTATTTAGTGTTATAATTGCCGAGGGCTTATCGCCAAAATAGATTTGTGGGAAATCCAATACAACTATGGGAGATCTGGGCTTCATTCTACCATATAGCTTCTGTTTGTCTTGAATATCGAATTCTTCAATATACACTGTCTTACAATTCATGCGCTCTATCATCTTGAGTGTGTGTAAGAAATTTGGATGATCTGGAATACGCTCATCCATTAGCTCCATGCGGGCACGGAGTCTACGGATTAATGTCTGTCGCAATGGTTCCTGTACCAAAATGCTGGCAATTAGACCGTTACCAATGGGATGCTTCAAATCATTAACAACTGCATCGATCACTTGGTTAATGTTGCCCGATTCAAACAGGATCATTATCTGCGGTGCCACCCATTTTTTATGGGTGCCATCTTCGGGATAAAGGTACACATGTCGCTTCAGTAAATGGGCATGTATGTCCTCAACACCTTCGGTTATATTGGGTAATCCTTTAAAGCGCGGCAAAATGTCAGCATCCTCATCCTTCTCTGATTCACCCTGGACACCATGCTGATCAGCCATTGGGACACTTTGGATTTTGTTACTTTCCCTAATTCCCTTTTTCTGATTCTTAACAACTTTTATAGATTTGAAATAAATGTACTTGATATGATGTATGAGAGAATATTTAAAAACGAGTATGTTACGAGCATAATGACTGAATAAATCTTTACAAATCGCACTGGGCCAAAGAAAGTTGCGCCCGACTTCCGCTTCCTGGTCAACATTTGTACAGTGTACACATTCATAATTAAAATACTTACTTTCTCTGGTCAAAAGTTGCCATTCACCGGATAAAGAACATTCCCACAGGCAGGCGACTGGTGGTGAGTTTGTTCTATCTTATTCAAATTGAAGGTATATCAACTTACTCATGCACTTGACAACGCATGAAAGCATCTCTATAATATTTAAGTCATTTAAATAAAATATTTACTCAATTATTTAATTAAAATTAATATTTTAGCTTATTACTGATGTTACTTTTTCCTTAAACCATTAAAGTAAGAGTTAGAAATCACAGCCAAATATATTGTGAAGATAAATATCCTAACCAAAAATTTTGTTCATTGTTTATGTTTAGTGGTACTGGAAACTAAGCCAGTATTTTGTTACTGAGCTAAAAAATACACATTAATATACTTAGATTAATAATGAGCATTTTGAACAATTGTAGGGGAGTTGGTTTGATGGTATCAAAATTTGAGATATTGAGCTGGAAGTATTATAAAGTGAAAAAAATCAACTTAATTTGAATTGGTTTTACAAAGAATGGCAATCGATTTTTTAAGGGCTTAGTAATTGTAGTAGTGTTTGTTGAAATATTACTAATTATTTAAAAACTTCAATCAATAATAATATTGTTAGTTTTCGTTAACAAATTATTCCGAACTAATAAAACTAAAGCTATTTATTTGTTAATTGAAGGGTATTTAAAGTGTGATGTGTCTGTGTTTCGATTATTATTTTTTTGTTTTGGCGTTCAATAGGTCGTTGGTGAGTCGTCGTTGCCCTCGTCCATTTGCTAGTGACGGAAGCGGAAGAGCTAAATGTGAGTAACAGAATGTGTGAGTGTGTGTGTGAGTATGTGTGTGTGTGTGAGTGTGTGTAAATGTTATCCGTGTGTATAAATAGCCGAGCGACCCACAGGATTCGCTTACATTGCGTGCTGTGCTTCGCTTCGCATAGACGTTCCAAGTTCGCAAACAGTCGCTGGGCAAGGCGCCTAAAAGTTGGCAACAAACGAATAATCTAACAATTTGCGCAGTTGGCACAGACAGAGGGACCAGTTAATAATTGTTTGCTCAAAGCATGTCAGGAAAATAGCACAGGAATATGGAGATGACTGGCTATCAGGATATAAACGCCTTGGAAAAATCGGTAAGCGCCAGAGAGAGAGAGGGAGAGGGAGGGAGAAATAGAGAGAGAGAGGGATAATGAAATGCGTAGAAAAAGTTGTAAACTAATTTACCCTCTTGCCCTGTTGACCTTAGGTGGCCAATGCTGGGTCACAGCTGTACACGATGGCCCACAAGCTGCATGCTGTGGAGCGTAGCTTGGATCAGACGGCCATGGAGCAAATGGACGAAATGGAGGTAATGGAGCTGCTCGAATCTATGACAGAGGTCAAGAACGACTATCAGAATCTGCGCAAGGACATCCAGGAGGTGCAGCAATTGCAGCGTGACGTCAGCACCTCAATACGCTTTCAAATGAGCAACATGCAGCAGACCTTTCAGATGCTCAAGAAACGCATTACCAACTCCCAGCAGCAGCAGCAGAATCGTCGCCAACTCAAAGTACAGCGGGATCAGCTACAGAGCACAACTGTGACAGCCAACGAACATTGATTCTCAGATATATAAATACTCGTATGTTAGTGTGAGAGTGTGTGGCATGTGGCATGTGGCATATGGTGCAGTGGTTATTGATCCAGGCGGGGGCAATTATAAATTGACTCCCTTAAATGATTATTATTGATTTTGCATGCGTTGTATTCTGTTATGTTTACTCGATAGCTATGACCTGCTGGCAAAGAAAGAGAGAGCGAGAGAGAGAGATAGCGAGTGAGAGAGTGAGAGCATAGTAAATGTAGAACCTGTTGCAATACAAACATACGAGTACTTTTGAAAAACCTACTTATGCACATACCAACGTACACTGAAATCGTGTCAAATTGTGGAAATACTACAGTAAACCAATCTTTTTACCATTATATACATACGTAATATGTATAAGCAATCAACCTCTGTACGTGTACTACAAAAATATCAGAAGCAACACCAAGCTTTTATACTTCGAAAAAACAAATCCTATAACAAATACCTATACTCGTAACTATAACTAGACATACTCGAACATACGGTAATTGTAGTGAACACAATTCCTGCAACTCTAAATACTTTATACTGCAAATCCAAATGTCTGATACATTTTGAAAAGAATGCACTTCTTCAAAAATTTGCCTTAACATAACCATATTATACTAATTTTTGATATATACACGTTTTAATATTAACCTTAAGCTCATCATTTCTATTATAATGATAGGCAAGCGCAATCTTTTTTGTTTTTGATATATGTTGTTATTAAATTGTATAAGCAAACAATGCAAAGCACATTAAAACAATAAAAAATAACAAAATAACACAACTGTCTTTTAATTGCGCGCCATTATAAATTTGAGATGTGTTCGATTGTACGATTGTACGCATATCGATATGCACAATGCACATCATTAGTAAGCTGGGCGATAGTATCGATGACTTCAACAGTTGTTTCATAGCTCTGCGTCGCGGTCGGTTTGCACTTTAACTGTATATGTATATATGTATAAATATAAATATATTTCTATGTTCTGGCTATAATTTAATAAATGTGTTATTTTCGTTTTTAATACAAATAAGCAGCTAGTTGGGCTGGCTAGTGCGTGGTTAGTGTTAGAGTCTGTGTTGTTGTTGCGTATCTCAAAGGTAAGTTCAGAGCGGCTCTTAAGTGCACGTCATCAAGCCAGCGACAGAGTTAGAGGCAATCGCCCACTTTCAGTCGCCAGTGCAAAAGAAAGCAGTCACAACAAGTATTGATTGTGGTGGATTTCCCAGCAATTGGTGTTTAGTGCAGTTAACAGTGTCCGCAAATTGCAATCATTTTGCATATCATAACAAAATCAAAGAAAGTGCTCGACAATCGACTGGTGCAACAAGTGCTTCGATCTCACAGGCTCCCTCTAGCGGCATATCTTTGCGAATTCGCTGCGCGGCGCGGGCGCCTGCGCCTACGCATTTGAGTTGTTGTTATTGTTTTGTTTGTGCTGCTTACGTGTCGCGTCGCGAGATGTACGTTAGTGTTTACGTACTTGTGATCGGCCTAACGGGCTGTCTTGTCGCCGCCAGTCCGCGGCCGAATCCAAGCAGCACAACACCAGCGAGCGCTACCGTCGAGGCTGCACAGGTCGAAGTTATTGCTCAGGTCGAGAGCTTCTTGGATAATGCGCATTATCTGAGCAATGAGGAAATTGGTCAACTCTTTACACGCCTCAACAAGGACTATCCCACACTGGCCCAACCCTATGTCGTTGGCAACACTATCCAGGGCCGTCCCATGCACGCTCTTGCCCTGAATGCGCCCCCGCCCCCGGCCCAAGGCAGCAGCGGTGATCTGCTGCGTCCCATGGTCAAATTGGTGGCCAACGTACAAGGCGACGAGACGCTCGGTCGCCAAATAGTGCTTTACATGGCCGAATACTTGGCCAGCCGCTACGAGACGGATAATGAAGTGCAGCAACTGCTCAACACAACTGAAATCCATTTCCTGCCCAGCTCAAATCCGGATGGCTTTGCACTTGCCAAGGTGAGTCACCCTAAACATACATTAATATAATATTTAATCAAAGATTAATTGAGATCATTTTATTTTATATGATATGAAAACTGACTTGTCTTGAAGTGAAATTATAAACATCAAAAGATTCTCTTTCGGTTTAGACTTTTTCACTTTTTCCAATTTGTATAAAATTTAAACAATTCAATCTGTAAACAGCTGCAGATTAATGTAGCCCAAGAAAAAGTGAACGTACTCGTGCATACTTGTAAAGTGTGTAGATTGGGTGTGTTGGCTGATTCATTTTGTGATTTGAACCTTTCCGTCTATTATTATGCGAGAATGTATATTGTTAAACCACTGCCACTGAGACTGTAAAGAAGTACGACTCGTATCTGTTATGATCGCTTTAAAACGATCCCCATCTATAAGAAATTAAACGCCCTTTCACAACTCAATCGAAACTAAACCGTGGCATTTCACATCACACCTGCTGCGTGAAGAGAGCGAGAGCGTTAGAGAGAGCGAGAGAGAGAGAGAGAGAGAAAGAGCGAAGATCAGGAAAGAGAGCCAACAGTTTTTTGATCCAGTTTTTGACTTGTTTGGGGTCAACGTAGCACGATTTTCTAATTAGTATCTGTAGATCACAGACAAGCTAAGTGCTTATGTATATACAAGTATATGACATCGAGAGATTTTCAAGTGCTCCATTTGAGTGCTCTTTAAAACTTAAACCTATTCAAACAGCTCAAGTAGCTGTTTTGGAGGCAAATGTTTACCCTTTGTTTACATTGAGCAGTTACTACTGGTATTTAACATTATGCTGGATGAATGAATATGAATGCATGTTTATCGAGAGAAAAATGTTTGCTATCATTGTCTGTCTGCTGCAAAAGTTGTTGTATTTATGATTTGCACAACTAAGTTTAAGTTCGTATTGCTTGTTTTCATTTACGTTCATTGCAAGTTTTCTGTTTAACAATTTTCGGTGTCTCATCATTAAGAGGCCAAATCATGATTAAAGTGATATTCCGGTGGAAAATTGGTTAATTTTTGATGAAGTTATGACAGATCCAAGTTTTTGAAGAAATGTCATGAAAAAATGTCAAAAAATGTATGGAAAATTGGATGATAGATGGCTTAGGGTCGAAAAAATATAAAATTTTTTAGATGACAAAAATTTAAATGCAGAATCAATTTAGAGGCCAAATCATGATTAAAATGACATTCCGCTTGAAAATCGGTTCAGCTTTGACCAAGTTATGACAGTTTGAAGTTGGTCAGACTTCGGAGCTAGTAACTTTACAAGTCAAAATTTTGGTTCAATTTCCCATGATTTTTGACAAAATAATGAAAGGTCTCAGAATCAAGTTTAAAGTGTTGTTTTATACTAATTACGATATAAGGAATTGATTAAAAGTGAAAACTTGAGTTTTAAAATTTTGAATTTTCAAAATTTCAAAGGGTCCCCCCTTAGCATCAAAATCGAATTTTGGTCGAAAATAATTAAAATGAACAAAATTTGAATGCAGAATGAAATTAGAGGCCAAATCATGATCAAAATAACATTCCGTTTGAAAATCGGTTTATTTTTGGTGAAGTTATGGGAGATCAAAGTTTGCCAAACCGATGAGGAAATATCTAATGTTACTTATCATTTATTTTTCTCAGTGCAAACTTTTATATGTATCTTCCTTGTAACGCGAGTTAAGCAGTGACAGTTCATTAGACACAACTTTTATCTTCTGCTGTCTTATCACATTTATTTGGGCTTCAATTTAATCTTTTTGCGGGGGAGAAGTGGCTATTTATGTACTCGCTTCTTTATCGCATTTTGTGTAGTTGCCAATAAATGGGCCATTAACGCAACTCGAAGCCTTTAAAATGTTATCACACTATCAAACTGTGACTAAATTTCCCACTGATGTGGCATTTAAATTCAGAACTTAGATTGTGGAGTGTTGTGCAGCATGTGAATATGCAGAGTGTACTCGTAGTTATGGATTGAACCACTTGGATTCTATTACTGGCATTATTTCAATGGTTGCATGATTAGATTAGGCTTTTCAATTCTTTTTGATTTTGCTGACATTTTTATGACTACCGGCACTATAAATAAAGGCCAAGTTAATGTTGGGTTTCAGTTAATCTGCTCAATGCCTGACGTCATGTGTTGCAACAAACAGTAAATTACATGTAGTACATGAGAAAAGAAACTGGTTTTGAAGACATGGAAATAACTACTTCTCGACGATGACAATTTCAGAGCGAAGACTCTTAAAACAGTTTCTTGCAATTTGAAACACCCCATACTCATAAAATTTATTTTTCAAGGGGTATTTTAGAGACGTGTATACAAAAAGCTAAAAGTGATTACACCTTTTGCTAAAGTTTGATTTTTGGTCCGTTTTTTATAGTCCAGTTAAAATAAAATTTAAAATTTTTGTTTTATTAGTCTCTGTTTATTAGTAGTGCGATTTTTGATTTTGTAACGATTAATCCTATGTAATCCTACTTGAATAACACGGTATCTTATGGACAACCCCTCCAAGCAATATCATTGTGTAGTACCTCTAGATGCTCTTCGGTTTTTTTTCTTTATGTATATTTCAAACCCAATTTGTATTACTGAGTTTTTTTTAAGTTAACTGCATTTGTGCAAGCATCGAGGGTCGGATGTTAAGTCATGGCTCTAAGTAGGAAAATTCTTATTGTCTTAATGATGATTACACTTTAATCCATCAATTGATGGCTAGTTAAGTTTCATCAAATACGGTCACACTTACTAAATTGGTAACATTGGTTAATATATTCTTGCAAATCATCAAGTAATTAGAGAGAGCCGTTGGATAATGTTAGTTAATATAAAATGAAAAAAAAAATGTTATATTTTCTACTTAGGTCAATTGCTTATCAGCCGACCCGCGTCATATACAAACATATGTTTAGCATATCTATCTTTAGAATTAGTATTTTATAACTGTAGAGTCTAGACAGCTGTTTAGTAAAAAAAAAATGATAAACAGAATATTCTAAAAGATTACAGAGCTTTTCTATTTGTATGGTTAAGAATATTCGGAAACTGTGATTTTTTAAAGAAACCCACTGATAAACTTTGACATTTTCCCGTGTGAATAAACAGCTGGCAATCTAAGTTGACACACAACTCTAATAACGAATTGATAAGAACGTAGTAAACATAAACAGACACACTCAAACATTCGCTTGTGTTGTTGTTGTGTGCGAAGAAATTTCTTGGAAATTGAACCCACGTACAATGTTACTGTTGTTGGAAAGGCCGCTGTGACGTCACAGAGACGTATCAGCGTAAGTATTATCGATTTTTATGTAAGCTATAATAATATCCTTTTGGCTTCTGACACAAGGGTGACGTGCGTAGGAGTCGGTTCATACGGATTGAAATGTAATACGCCGCGTCGCGACTTTAGCAGCGTCGCCGCTAGCAGCGCTGCTTTTGGAGGCATTTTTGCGCTCTCTTGCTCTGCCATGCTCTCTCCTTGACTGACTGGCGCCTGCGCCTCACTTGCATCTGGCAATGCCGCCCGCACTCCGCACAGTCTGAATAGATGTGCGAATACCGAAGCCGCGCATAAATAAATGCGTGCAAATAACATGTTATAAAACAAAAAAACAAAAAACCCAAACCAAACAAAACAAATATTGAAATAAAACAAAAACCGAAAGCTATTAATTTGTGCTTAAACGCAACGTTGTCGCCACAATGTGGCAATAACAAAAAGAAAAACCAAACCAAAAACAACACAAAAATAATAACAAGCAACAACAACTCGTGACTGACAAGCGCAAAGCTTCGGCGCGCTCTCTGGCGTGTGTAATTTCCCTACAATTATCGCACGTCGTCGCTCTCAGCAGCAGTTGTAGTAGTAGTAGCGGTTGCGGCAACAGCGACGCCGACAGCGGCAGAGGCAGCGACAGTGGCAGTGGGACAGCGGGCGGGCAGCAATGGCTTAAGGCCAATCAACGCAGCAAATTTTCAAACAGTACATTTTTTGAAGCTGAGCTGAACCGATTGGAGCTGCTGCACAACAACAGCAACTAGAAGAAGAAGAAGAAAAGCTTGACGCTGAAGCTGTGTCTAAAGCGGGCAATTCGATTAATTTGCACGCCAGTGATAACTAGCGACTAGCGACAATAATCTAAAATCGAACGGCAAAATGCAGTGGATCGTAACGGTGTTAATGCTGCTACCGTTAGTCCTCGTCCAGGGCTACATTATCAGAGAGGATGAGAGCTTTCTACAGTTGCCGCACTACAGCAGCCAAGAGCAGCTGGAGGATCTGTTCGCCCGTCTCGAGAAAGCGTATCCGGATCAGGCGCGTGTCCACAGTCTCGGTCGCTCTCTAGCGGGCCGTAATCTCCTGGCCCTGCAAATCTCCCAGAGTACGCGGCAGAGGGCGCTGTTAACGCCGCCGGTCAAATACATTGCCAATATGCATGGCGACGAAACCGTTGGCCGACAGCTGCTCGTCTATTTGGCCCAGTATCTGTTGGGCAACTACGAGCGGATTTTGGAGGTCGGACAGCTTGTCAATACAACAGACATATATCTGGTTCCCACCATGAATCCCGATGGTTATGCACTGTCCCAGGTATGTGTTCACATATGGTCCTCTATTTTAATCCTGTCACCTGTTTGCGTTTTTGCTTGGGAAAAATCAATACGAGTACGAGTACGATGACGATTACGATTGCGATGACGATTGCGAGCACACGAGTGTATGTGACATTTTACGATGTATGCCACCCACGCAGTCCCTGTTGCTGTCGTTGTTGTTGTTGTGGTTTTCGATGCCTGCTTCGACGTCGACGTCGGCGTCGTCGTCGCTGCTGCGCACTTGTCCTTTGCTTGCGTTAGGGACCAATTCTCTCCAGCTGTCTCTCCCTCTCACATAAGCAACATGCGCCGCCCATTGCCACGCCCCTTTGTTGTTGACATATTGCAGAGCTGGTTGCTATTGTATGATTTACTGATTTATTTGCGTTTTATCGGTTGGGCTCCAGTAAACTCATGCCCACCAAAGTACACAAAGGTACACACATTCCTAATTACACATACATATGCATGTTATCGATATGCATTTAGAATCGATGTGACTTAGAATTCTAATGTGTGTAAATGTGAGAGAGTACTATGTTGTTGTTGTTGCTGTTGAGCGAGTTTCATCTGCGTGCCTGCATTTATTTGCCAAAGCTCTCTCTCTCTCTCTCTCTCTCTCTGTCTGTCTCGCTATTTGCACTCTAGTCGGCAATTACTGCTTTGTGAAGTTGCTGTAGAAGCTTTTGAATAAAATGTAAATACTGTTTTATCTTCACTCTTTTCCCTCCAATATTGTCATCATTTTAATGAACCACTTTGCGTGATCGGCCATTGTGTCTAACCTACATTTGTAAAATAATGAATTCAAATACACGCACATATGTACATACATACAATTGTATATGTTCTGTGTGTAATCAATTAATTTATTATACAACAAAAGTCAGGCAATTGTCTCTCCTCTCTATCAATAAAATATATGTATATAATTCTCATATCGATTAGTTTACTTTGCATGAGATCGATTGACAGTTGCTCCAATTAGAAAATTGTTAATTGTTGCACTTTGTTTTGCTTCTGATTGGAGGACCAAGCAGTTGAGCTTTTAAAGAGCTTGCACAACTGCTTGATCTCTCTTATGCTCTCTCTCTCTCTCTCTCTATGCTCTCTTTGCCATTCGCTCTCTGCATACATTGTTGATAATGTTGTAAGCGCTTTGCGACATGCCTGTCATATTAAAGACAAGTTTGGTCAACTCTTTTCGAGACATGCGCAAACTGAATGCCAAATTGCCTACATAACAATAACAGTACAATAAATAAATAAAGCCAGTCAATACATTATACATGTGTAATTCACGTAACGTAATCAAATCAAACCAACTCTCTTCACTCTCTCTTTTGTTTTTGTTATTGTTTTTGCAGGAGGGCAACTGTGAGTCTCTGCCAAATTATGTGGGACGCGGCAATGCAGCGGGCGTGGACTTGAATCGTGATTTTCCGGATCGCCTGGAGCAGCAACATCTCAATTATCTGCGTGCTCCGTCCCGTCAACCGGAAACCGCCGCCTTGGCCGAATGGATTGTGAGCAAACCGTTTGTGCTCTCCGCCAATTTTCATGGAGGTGCCGTCGTAGCCAGTTATCCGTATGACAATTCTCTGTAGGTTGAACGGCTTTTAATGCTACTGATTAATGATTACTGAGATTACTGATTTAAATTACGTTCCGTTTTCAGCGCCCACAACGATTGCTGTGAGGAGAGCCTTACGCCGGATGATCGTGTCTTTAAGCAACTGGCGCACACGTATTCCGACAATCATCCAATAATGCGACGTGGCAACAACTGCAACGATAGTTTTGCTGGCGGCATCACAAACGGTGCCAATTGGTATGAGCTGTCCGGTGGCATGCAGGACTTTAACTATGCATTTAGCAACTGCTTTGAGCTGACCATCGAGCTGTCCTGTTGCAAGTATCCGCCGGCAAGCAGCTTGCCCGCCGAATGGGGCCGGAACAAGCGGGCGCTGTTGCAGCTGCTGAAGCAGGCGCACATTGGCATCAAGGGTCTGGTGCAGGATGCCAGCGGTTATCCGATTGCGGATGCAACCATTGTTGTCTCCGGACTCGAGGATAAATCCATACGTACCTCAAAGCGTGGCGAATACTGGCGCCTCCTTACGCCGGGCATCTACAGTGTCTATGCGGCGGCCTTTGGGTGAGAGCGTGAACATCTCAACTCGATTGAAATGCATCCATCTATCTCTATCTGTATCTGTAAATGTATCTTTATCTGTATCGTTATCTACATCTCTGATTTCAGCTACCAATCGAGCGCACCACAGGAATTGCACGTGACCAATGAGAATGTGGAAGCCATGCGTGTGGACTTTAAGCTGTCTCCCGTGGAAACCAACTATGATGGTATAAGCAGTTATTACAATCCATATCTTCTTAGGCACTAGACGATGTGTTGCATCTCAGCGCTGTCAACGAAGACACCAACACCACTGTCATCGTTATCGTCATCGTCATCGACATCGACATTGCAGCACCGCTAAAGCGATCACCATCGATCTAACGCCGATCACTAACTGATTATTACTAACATTGTACCACACTAAATATGTATATGCTGCATCTCTGCATCCAAGTGCACGCCCACAACGCCTACTTACACACACACAAACACACACACACACCTATGCTCTCTCCCACACACACATACACACACACATACACACACACATACACACACACACACACACACACTTTCCTTATACATATGTTTTTTTTTTTGCATTTTGTCATTTCGTATTGAAATTTTAAGTTTTATGTTTACATTAAGTTATTTTACACTCTTATTTCCTTTTTTTTTTTTTTTGGTATTACGCACATGCATATTGTTCTGTCTCTTTGCTTAAATTCTCACATTCTATCGCTCTTTTCCATTTACGAACGAACACACAGACACAGTCACAAACTATATATCAATTCGAACGAAATTTATATAAAACTATATATAAAAAATTTGATTTGTACATATATGCCTACGAAACATACACACCAATGAGTTATACATACATACATACAAAATGTAGGTATTTTAAAGGAGTGCGTTACTTGTAGAAAACCCTACCCACTCGAGCCATACAATGGCCTAAACCCCCTCTCAATTATACAAAAATATATATACTATATATGAATTATGTATTTAGTAGCATATTCTAGAAAAACAAAAGCTAAAAACCATGTGTAAAAAACTATCTTAACCCCACTTATACAACTTTATAACAATGCATATAGTACATATTACTAACTAAATGGCCTAATAGGATTTATAAATATATATATGTATATGTCCTATCTAATCATATAAAAATATATAGTATACCAAATTCAAGCAAAAATTGTTAAACATTATAGAATCCTCAGCGTGAGCAACCAGAACGTCTGAATAATTGTTAACATATACTTATGTATAGATACATATATAGAAGATTGACAAACCCAAGATACAAGCAAATCGAACAAATAGTAATAATAATCATTGCATAATTAATAATTGCATCTATAGAGAAAACTCTTAAACAAGAACAGGTAAAATAAAATTTATGATTTTTGCTTAGTGCGTTTTATTTTCATTGAAGTAAACCCATCCTGATCCTGAATCTGATCTTGCCATCCGGACTGAATCCACAACATCCATTTGCCATCCATCTTTTAAAATAATAATATGTTTTCTATAAACCAGTTTAAGATCTCAATGAGTTTTCATCTACTAAATAATATTACGATTAAAATTACGATTACGAGTATATTTGAAGAATGTAATTTATTATAATCTTACCAATTTGAAAAGTTGGTCGTGGATAAATTGTTCACGCAGTCCAGTCCAGTTCAGTTAACTGGTTCGCACAGACTGTACTTATTTGATGCGAAAAGTAACTGGTTCACTAGTTAGCTTCAGGTTATAATTGTTAAGTCCTAAGTTACTACAACTGTCACGTACATACATATACGAAATGTAATCATTTCTCAGGGTTTGCTGTAGTAACTCGATACATATAAGCATACATATAGTTAGACAAGTAATTGTTTTGTCAAACAAAAAAAGAATTCAAAAAAATATTTGGGCTTTAATATTATTTCTTATTTTACAATACATGCTGATAGTTCTTAGAGCAAGTAAAAAGTCAAGTAATTATGAGATCCATTGGACTTAACTATTTTTAAAAAATAAACCAAAAATTTGTGAATTATTTTCTTTGTCAAAACAATTACGTGAAATACTGTATACATATGTATTCATGCATAGTTTTGCCAGTTAACTAACTGACTGTGAACTCGGCATAGTTTATATTTATGGTCTTTTTAACTTTATCTCTTACCGTTCCTTTTTTCCTTTTTGAAACAAATAATTGCAATAAATATCTATTAAAACGAAACCTTCAATTGATTAATTGCTTACGTCGCTCGATCAATTGATCAACACACATTTCGCATGTCAAACACGTCTGTTTATCGTTTATTTTCGGTTTCAATTTCAATTTCGAATTCGAATTCTGTTTCAATTCCATATAGTTTTCTTCGGTTTTCTGCATTGCTTCTTTAAGCTTTGAACCTCTGCACTTGGCTTTGGTTGTTGTCTTGGCTTAGCTTAAGTTCTATAATTTTTTAAATGACATTTTTCATTCTTCATTTTTGTTGTGTTTTCATTTGTTATTTGGTTTTTGGTTATTTGCATTGCATTTTCCACGCATACACTCTCTCATACAATCTCACGCTCTCCGCTCTCACTTCATTGATCTCTCTCTTTTAAACTCTCTCTTCAATGCAGGCAACTTTCGCAAACAGAAGGTGGAGCGAGCAGAGCCGCCAGAGCAGCTGAAGGAGAAATACGATGGTTTTCTCACTCCCACCAAGTTCGAGCATCACAATTTTGCGGCCATGGAGAGGTGAGTACTGAATTGTTGTTGTTGTACCCGATTAGTTAATCGTTGATTTCTCCATCAGCTTTCTGAGGAACATGACCGCCAGTTATCCAACGTTGACGCGTCTTTACAGCATTGGCAAGAGTGTGGAGGGCAGGGATCTGTGGGTGCTGGAGATATCAACAGCACCGGGAACACATGTACCCGGTGTGCCGGAATTCAAATATGTGGCCAATATGCATGGCAATGAGGTTGTGGGCAAGGAGATGCTGCTGCTGCTGACCAAGTATCTGCTGGAGCGCTATGAGAATGATGAGCGTGTGACACGGCTGGTGAATGGCACACGGATGCACTTCCTCTACAGCATGAATCCCGATGGCTATGAGATATCCCAGGAAGGGGATCGTACCGGCGGCCTTGGACGTTCTAATGCCCACAATGTGGATCTCAATCGCAATTTTCCGGATCAGTATGGTACGGATAAGTTCAATAAGATCACCGAGCCGGAGGTCGCGGCCGTCATGAACTGGACTCTATCGATACCGTTTGTGTTGTCCGCAAATCTGCATGGCGGCTCCCTGGTGGCCAATTATCCGTTTGATGACAACGAGAATGACTTCAATGATCCGTACTCGCGACTGCGGGATGCCAGCATCAGTGGCAGGAAACTGAATCCCACCGAGGACAATGAGCTGTTCCGTCATTTGGCGCTCGTCTATTCAAAGGCACATCGCACCATGCATCTGGGCAAGCCGTGTGCTCTCTTCCAGAATGAACTATTTACTGATGGCATCACCAATGGCGCCCAGTGGTACAGTGTGACCGGTGGCATGCAGGATTGGAACTATGTGCGCGCTGGCTGCCTGGAGCTGACCATTGAGATGGGCTGCGACAAGTTCCCGCTGGCCAAGGAGCTGCCCCAATACTGGCAGGACAATCGCGAACCAATGCTCCAGCTGATCGAGCAAGTGCATCATGGTGTGCACGGTTTCGTGCGCAGTTCCATTGGCACGCCCATTGCCGGAGCCGCTGTCGGTCTCAACGGTGGCAATCAGACCATCTATAGCGGCACCTTTGGCGACTACTGGAAACTAACGCTTCCGGGTCGCCACAATGTCACCGTCCTGGCCGACGGCTATGCTCCGCTCCGCGTTGAGGTGGAAGTGCCCGCAGTGGAACCATTTGGAATGCGTCTGGATGTCACGCTCATGCGCGACGATCCACAGCATTGGGCATCCGCCAACGATTTCCGCATCATCGAGAATGTGGTGAACACCAGATATCATATCAATACCGAGGTTCGCAGTCGACTTGCCGAGCTGGAGAACCAGAATGGACAGATCGCCAGCTTTGGCTATGCGGACAATGAGTTCAGTCGACACTTTAACTACATCAAGCTGACCTCCAATGTGAGTGACCAACTCCAGCTCCAATTTCATTCCGGATTTAATTCCAATTTGTATTCCTTGCAGGTTGGTGAACCGGAGGAGCACAAGTATAAGCTGCTCGTGGTTAGCTCACTGTATGATACAACTGCTCCGTTGGGCAGGGAGATTATGTTGAATCTGGTGCGACATCTTATCGAGGGTCACAAGCTGCAGGATTCATCTGTCGTCCAGTTGCTGCAACGCAGTGTCATCTACTTTTTGCCACAGACTGAGAAATTCGACGATATCTTTACGATGTACAATTCCAAGTAAGTTAATTCCGTCCATCAGTATTTGACAACTAACTTCAAATTTAATCATAATCTGAAAATACTTCTGGATCTGATATATAAAGCGTTCATCTAAGCAATTTGACGATCCTTACATTATATCCTTCTCTATTTGGTCCGTTTCTCTTTCAACATAAGACACATTGATAAAAACATGAATTTTCTTGACACTCACATGAAAAGTATGAAATATATGAATATGAAATTTTTACACAATATAGAACAGGAATTTAGGGATATTTCTACATCATTAACTCAATTATTGCGGTTCTCTCTAAGTTATAACAGCCTTCAAGTAAATGAGCGGTATATTTTAACATTTGAATTACCTTCAGAATAAGAAATTTCTTAATCCGTAATTAGAAATTTAAATCCCTTTAATAGCAGGATAATGATGGTATAACCAATGCCTCTTTTAACTTTTATGCAGCAATTAGTAAGGTTCTTATTTACTTAAATACATAAATATATATTTAATCAAGGCTGGAAACCATCAGTATTTTTTAAAAGTTTTTGTACGGAGGTTCTAATTATAGAGCGGAGCTTAGTTAGGGTCACAATCCGGATAGTAACAAAAAAATTCAGATTTTGTGAACAAATTAAGTAAATTTTAAAATTAAATACAAATTATTATTTTAAGATTCTGAAATAATTGCGCGATATTAGAAAAGCATGAACAGCTTTATGTAATTATTTATTTTTTGAACCGAATGAATTATTCAAAAGTAATTTCAAAGGTTCAGAGTATTGGGTATCTGAAAATTTGTATTTACCAAATTAATTGACAATAAATTAATGAATAAATGAAATCTATGATCCGCATAGTCACTCCGTTTGTGATCCCGTGATGCCCGACGAGCTGGCCGAGCGTATCCTGAGTCCCGAGGCGGAGACTTCACGGGATCTGCTGCTGCAGTTCCTGCGCAGTGAGCACTTTGATCTGATGCTGACATTCAGTGCGGGCAGCTCGGAGCTGAGCTATCCTAAGGGTGATTCCATACTGGAGAAGTTCGCACACAGCATACAGCGCACGGAGTTCAACTACTCGCCTCTGCAGTGCAGCACATCGGCCACCCGGCAGCTGCATCGCGAGACCACGGAGAGATTGACCAATCTGTTCTACAAGCTTTATAAGATTCCCATGTATACGCTGGGATTATCCTGCTGCCGGATGCCGGCGCATCAACAAATTGCATCCGTGTGGCGCACCAACATTGAGAAGATTAAGAACTTTTTGGGTTTGGTTCAGACAGGGATTAGTGGCCTGGTGCAGAATGAGAAGGGGCAACCGTTGCGAGAGGCATTTGTGCATCTGTTGGAGCACGATAGCATTTACAATGTGACACGGAATGCGGCACGATTCCAGCTAATGCTGCCCAAGGGTCTCTATGGCCTGGAGGTCAGTGCACCCAACTATGAGTCGCAGATCATTAAGGTGCAAGTGCAACACGGCATTCTCAGTGATCTGGGCGTGATCAAGCTGCACGGCTTCACCTTGATCCGTGGCGAGGTAACCGAATTGAATGGCCAACCACAGAGTGGCAGCGTCACCAGCATTACGGGCGTGGTTCTCGATGATGGCAATCATCCCATACGCAATGCCAAAATCTCAGTCATTCATCCGTCTGGATTAACGCATCTGCGTAACTTCACCAACAGCATGGGTCAATACTATTTGCGAGCAGTGCCCGTGGGCGCCATAACGCTCAAGGTGGAGGCGCCACGTCACTTTGAGGTCACCCGTGAGATTCGTCTGCCTCAAGGTGGACAGCCGACCGAGAATGTTGTCTTCCATCTCAAGTTCAATGCCCATGTCTTTGGTCTGCCACGATTCCTGTTCATCATTGTCGCCAGCGTGCTGATCATTGTGAGCGTTGTCATCTGTGTCCTGTGCGCCCAATTCTGGTTCTATAGACGCCATCGGGGCAAGATGCCCTACTACAATTTCTCACTGTTGCCCCAGAAGAGCAAGGAGCAGTTTGATCTGGACGAGGATGCCGGCGATGATGGCGAAACGGAGCTCTTCCGTTCCCCAATTAAACGTAAGTGGAATTTAAATGCAGCTTAGAGTTAGATAAGACTTGTATAAGCTTGAAACTGAAACTTATCTATTTGTGGTATCCAGCAAACAGAATATACTTCTTTTTTTTTTTTTGCAAAAAAACATTAATGAGATGATAATTAAATTTAAATTTCATCTTATCTTACACCAAAAATTTCAAAATACAAATTATAATTTGAGTTTTATGATAAAAACTGAAGTCAGAAATGGAATTTTTCCCCCTTCCAGGCCCCGCTCCCAGTCCCGCTCCCAGTCCCGCTCCCAGTCCATCTCCCAGTCCCTCTCCCAGTCCCTCTATCTCCCAGGCCCCGCTCCCAGGTCCCTCTCCCAGGTCCCTCTCCCAGGCCAGGCTCCCAGGCCCCTCTCCCAGGCCCCTCTCCCAGGCCCCGCTCCCAGTCCCTCTCCCAGGTCCCGCTCCCAATCCCTCTCCCATGTCCCTCTCCCAGGCCCCGTTCCCAGTCCCTCCCGCTCCCAGTCCCTCTCCCAGTCCCTCTTCCAGTCCCTCTCCCAGGCCCCGCTCCCAGTCCCTCTCCCATACCGCTTTTGCTATAATCGTTACGATCCTTGATTTAGATTTTTTGAGGTACATTTCACAAGACCTTGTCTCACCTATTTTCTCTCTTTTTTATTCACAATCTCTTTTTTCGTGATTTTCAGGTGGCATGAAAATACAGCCGTATTTCGATGAGGAGCAGCTGGAGCATATACTCCATACGGATGACGAGGATGATGAAGTGGTTATGGAGATGGATCCACAAATGGAGCTAGATGTGGCCGAGGACAGCGGTGATGAGATTGTCATGTTGCACAATCCGAAGAATCAACGCAAGCATTAAGGAATCAACAACTGAATAACAACAACAACACACACAACACAACATAACTGTGATTCAAAACGTTTTCAAAAACCAATCGCTCTTTTTATAATATTATAATGATAATAATTTTTTAATTTTTTTTATAAACTGTCTTTTTTTTTGCTATCTTTGCTATGTACATACATATATACATATATCTATATACGATCAACAGCTTTATATACGACGAAACGATATGATGTTGTGGCGAATCTCTAGGAAACAGTTTTCTTGATAAGATATATGTATGTGCTGTCCAACACCGTAACTGTAACTACTTTTAAGACTGAGCCTTTTAAACTAACATTAACAAAGCAACAAACAAAAAATTTAAGAAAAACATAGAAAACTGAAAGAGAAGACGACAAAAACAAATAAAAACACACATATTCCATGTGTACTTAAGAGAAGCAATCTTAAAAACCATTCCAGGTCAATTTATTGGCAGATAAAGCCTTAAATTAACATATAATCCCTAGGCATATATGTTTACAGCATTTACATATATTGTATATATATATAGAAAATAATAAAAGTTAACAGTTTTCCATATTTATTTCAATGCAATATTATTGTGCAATGCTTGATATTATTAAGTGTGAACGCACCCTTCTTAATATCTTTTTATACAGCTATAGTAATGCACGATTTTTAAAGTACATACATTTATACAGAGCACATATGCTAAACATATTCCAAATGGTGCACGTACATACATAAATGTACATAGGTACAACTAAGTTAATAAGACATACATAGAAACATTATCTTGATAATTCCAAACGATTTATAAATGTATAAGTTTAATATGCACGATTATCTAAATAAATACAAGTACCTTATCACAACTATAAATAATATTTGTTACTCATTTGGGTTATTCAAACAATTTGCTGGAGATAAATAATTAATACATTTTATTCCTCTGGATCTGGATATTTACTTCCATGTCATAATATTATAAAACGACACCATATCATTTTAAATTGTTTTAAAATTGATTTGGTGTACCGTTACGTACCGGAACATAACATGGTAATGTTTTTACAACACTTCACGCTGACGTATTGGAAATAGGTGTTAATTCTATATTCGTATTTCAACTATGAAAAGAGAATAAAGAGCATTTAGAAGGACTTTTTTCAGTGACTTGAAATTTTTTGTTCATATCGAAAACAAGCTTTTTAGGGGATAAGACATAATCCATTTTAAAATCGGAAAATACAGAACACTCTGTTGTACATCTTACTCTATAAATCGATGATTAACCAAGAGTCAACAGATTTGTTCAAGTTGAATTCAAATTTGTCGCTGAGAAATTGCGCAGATTTATACACTTTCAAGATGTGTATGTATGTATGTAAGTATGTAAATAGTTCGTTTATTCTGTTTGAATGAATAAAGATGTGAGTACGAGCTGGAATGTTTATGTATTAATGTACATATGTACACTCAGAAAAAAAACAAGATTTCCGTACTTTAACAGGCAATATTCAAGTGCAAACAATCTCAAAAACTGTCTAAGTTCAAAATTTCTAAAGTTGAGACTAAAAATCTTATTTCAAATTAGTTTTTCACAAGTATGGAAATGTTAAATTCAGATTTTGATTTTAATTCAAGTCTGTTAGAATTGTAAACATACAACTTTAAGTACACAAAAATCCTTAACTAAATCCAAAATGTACTTGTTTTTAGTATAAAACAGTGTCATAATTATTAAAGCATACAATAGTTCTAAAAGTACCTTAACCAGAGTCACGTATGATATATTTGTCATGGTATTATATATTCTTAGCAAGTTTGGTAAAATCGGACTACTATTTCGGACAGATGTCTTAGGAATGGGCAGTCAGAATTTTAAATCTAAAATCGATTCATACTTAATTCAAGATTTTTAGTACACAGCAATCTTAAAATTTTAAAAATGAAACGGAATAAATTCAAGTACGATCGTACTTAATTTTAGGATGGCATATTTCTCTGAGTGTATGCATGTATGCGTGAGCATGGCCAGGATCAAGGTTATCGCGCCGTCGTCTTATCAGTAGCATGCGAGTAAGCTGAAAGATGCTCGGGGCGTTGAGGAAGTGTCATTACGATTACGAGGGTATGTAGCGACTTTATCAGGGCCTCAATGACATCAACAAGTCCGGATGATAGTTGACAGCGGTGAAAGTGGCAGACGTCTCAGTTGTCTAAAGTCGAGCAAACAATAAACAAATCCAAAACCATGTGGTGGACACGACAAATAGCCTCAAATTGCCAACGATTGTCCGGTCAGTTGCGTTGCTTCAGCACACCGGCGGACCAGACTCTGGGCATCATTGGAGTGCCCTTTGCCAAGGGTCAATCCAAGCAGGGCGTTGAACTAGCTCCGGATTTGCTGCGGGAAAACAAATTGCGTGAAGTGTTGCGGAGCAGCGATGGTGAGAGTGGCTGAAATTATTTATCTTTTTTTTACCACAATCAAAAAAAAATAGAGACCAATATAAGTCTTAATGTGTACATATTCTTGAATAATTTATGCATTTCACCTTGTTAATAACTTCACCTTAAGCAAAACAAATCACTGCAGCGGCAATTTTGAATGAGTGGTGGAAAAATAGTGTACGAAGCGAATATGCCACCTCATGGTAAAGTTATAAAGAGGTGGCTTATTTTTCACCACCAAGAGAGTTTCTTGACGTGAGCGACGCCATGGTGAAATACTATGTAGTAAGGTGAAGTGCCAGAGTCACCTTGGTACCTAATATTTTCACCACACTCAAAATGACAGTTGAAAATGGAATAGATTTAAAAAATGACAGTGGTGCGTGAAGAGTTCAACATGAAAGAGTCGACAATTGTTGACATACTGAATAAGATAAGACCCAAAAAAGGCAGTGTTGAGTTTATACATTACCTTCTTAATAATATCACCATGCGTATCCTTGTTTGTAAATATTCAACGAGAGAGAGAGACAGCGAGTGAGAAAGTTTAACAAAATGAAAGACAACAACAGTTACACATATATTTTCATTTTTCGATTTATTGATTTGTTTTGTTTCGTTTTATTTATCGATTGTTCGATTACAGAGCGCCTGGTGATCAGGGACTATGGAAATCTGCAATATGCGGTGGATGAGACGCTGCTGCAGCAGCAACGCCAACATTATCACCACATACGCAACTATGCGGACTTTATGGCCTGCAATCTGGCCCTAATTGAGCAGGTGCAGCAGATGCTGAAGCAGAATGCCCAATTCCTAACCATTGGCGGTGACCATGCCATTGGTTTTGGTGCGTAGATCAATAGATCACGATCACATGATCACATAGAGTACAAACGATTGATTTGTTTGCTTGTTTGTTGGGATCGCAGGTTCCGTTGCGGGTCATTTGCAGCACACGCCAAACTTGTCGCTGGTATGGATCGATGCGCACGCGGATATCAATCTGCATAGCACCTCGCAGTCGGGCAACATACATGGGATGCCCGTCTCGTTTCTGTTGCAACAGCTACGTGCCACCTGGCAGCATGCAGCACTCGACAAGATTGCGCCAAATTGGTGAGTGTTGTCATTGAGAACCGAACCGATCGTGTTGCATTTCTCTAGATTCTGCATTCTTTATTACACACTCGTTATCGTAATCGTAATCGCTATAGTTATCGGTATGCTATCGCTAACGTTTCTTACAAGCTAAACAAACACACAAATTCTTGCAAATCTTAAAACTAGTTTTAATTGTAGTTTACGTTTGTTTTTTTTTTTATTTAATATCTATGTAGTTGGAACTGGGAGCTAGCTCCCTTATCACAGTTGTCTTAACCAACCAAGTTTTTGATTTTTGTTTTCGATTTTTGGATTTTGATTTGTTTGTTTTTAACGTTTACCGTTTTCTCTTTAATCTTAATTCATTGCTTTTTTTATTCATCATTTTATTTTTTTCATTTTTCTTTTGCTGCGTTGGGTCTCAGTCTTTGGTATTCTTTTTTTAATTTTTTTTTTCATTTGTTTTTTTTTATTTGTCATACTTATTTGACAACCTAAAAATTTAATAATATTCATTGTCTTTTGGCAATATCTGTTTCATGTTTTATTTAGGAACCTAAACCATTTAAGAATGTTATATTCAACACATTGAAATTTAAACTGAATATAGAAATTGAATTCAAACAAAATGGAAAATAAACAAAGAGCAATAAAAAACTGAAATTCAGCAAAAAAAAATATTGATAACAACTTTGTTTACTTTGAAATAAATAAAAATAATAATAATTGTATGTTTTTATATGTATGTATATTGTGTATACGTAATATTGTATGGCATGTGTCTATAAAACAGGAAAAGCAAAAAGAAAAAATTAAAAACAAATTGAATCATAATAAAAACTTACGTCAATCATAATACTAATTGTCGTATTAACAATAATAATATTTGTTAAGTCATTTAACAATTGCGCTGAACCGTTGTGTTCTATAAATGCTTCAAAGACAATATATGCAAGTATATATATATATATACATACATATTTATATTGGAATGTCAAAAGGATCTACAAATGAACTCCATATCTCTTAATTCTTGACATTATATTGAAAGTAAACCAAAATCGAAATCAGAATCAAATTCAAATCAATAGCAACAAAAAAAAACCCACTACAATTACATATAAATCTGTATCTATTAATATTATGTATACATGGTGCATAATGGCTATGAGGATAGGGGTTAATTAACCCTTCCCCTCCCCCCCTTTGAGTCTATTGGGCGCCCCGTTGCGTTGGTGCTGGTGCTACAAAACAACAAATCAAATCAAATCGAAACCGAAACCGAAAACCGTAAATTCAAAATCGCTAGCTTAAAGTTAAATCACTGGCGTTCTTTTAAGTTTTGTTTGTTTTTTTTTTCGTTAAAAATTCTTTTTTACATACATACATAGATAATAAGTATAAGTATAGTTAATTAATTTGATGTGAATCATATAAACTTAAAATTATGTTATAGATCACAATAATCGATAATCCAAATCGAGAAACCGATGAAAGTATGATGCTAAAACGCAAAAGGTAAACTGTTATTCTTTTATAATGATTAGCACAAGCGTACACTCTGATAGACAGAGACAGATACACAGAGGGGAGAGAGAGAGAAAGAGAGATAGGTAAAGTGGGAGTGTGTTTGTGTGTAACAGAGGGAGAGAGGGAGAAACAAAACACTGAAAGAAATCATTATGTTGGTTTATACTTATATACAATACCAAATTCTGCACAGAATATACATAATAAGTACAACAAGAGAATTTTAGATAAATTTTCATAATGGAAATAAAGCTGAGAAATTGTGTAAGGACTCGAATAATGTATATTTGTATACTATAACTCGTTGGGTTTGTACGGTGATGGATGCGACATCTTGATCTTGATACTTGTTATTGTGGATTTGGATTCGGAATGGTGTAACATATAATTGACTAGCGTGTATTGAAAGTCTTAAAAAAAAACAATACACAGTAATAAACTATACAGACATAAGTACGATCACAAACAACACTCACCGATTTGACAGATAATATTCTAAATTGTCAAATTGAAAAAGAAAAGAACAATAATTTTCAGTGCTGAGGTTGTTTTTGTGACTAACCAGAGTGGGACTGGGAATATATTAGCATAAGGTTCGTTCTTTCTTCTTCTTCGTTATGTGGGTTCTAATACTTTCAGAGAAGTCAATCTCTGGATCAAAAAAAGTCTTTTAAATTATTCTTCTTCAACAAAAATGAAAAAATTGTCTTTTAAGTTAAAAATATAATATCGGATCACAATCGGATAGATCATAAGCATTTGTATGTATTGCTATGGGACTCACAAATCTTCAAGGATATTTTTGGCATGCCAAGGACAAATTTTCTTATCTTTCGCTACATTGTATTTGTTTTTTTGTTTTTGTTGGATGGGTGGGGGTTGTGTAGGGAGTATTTATTTTTTTGCTGTTCACTTAGAAACTTATAAAAGATATTTGGTATTTTTTTTGTTTTGTTGCGTTAACTGTAAATAAATCAAGGAAATTACAATACATAATGTGTGTTTATATACGAGTATGTGGCAATACATACATATGTACATATGTGATGTATGTATACATACATACGTGTACATATGCACGTACATCGATGGATGGGATCGCCATTCATGTTATAGTACATATGCACATATATACGGATCAGACATCAAGTATATAGGTATATATGCATTATGCGTACATGTATTTAAATAAGTAATTACAATCAATAGCGAATGAATTATATAATTATACAATCATTATTGCGTTTAATTAATTAATTAACTAATTCAAGTTAAATGTAAATGTTAAATGTCAAATTCAATTGAAAATCGAACAACACACGCCTGAAAATAAATCAAGAGAAAGAAACAAATTAGAAATGCATTCGGCTCACTTTTTTTTGTATTTTTTTGGTTAGCTACAATTGAAAAAAGAGTACAAAAAACCATTTTTGAAGTCAAAACTCATCATGGGCGATGTTTATTATTGAGGAAATTAACGTGTAGCAAATATTCAACGCTGTACATAGAAAAGCAAATCAAATTATTAGCCTGGTTTATGTTTTTGGGTAAGTATGTTAGCAGTGTTATATCTCTCATTTTGGCTAACTTCAGCCTCTTTCACTTCCTCTTCCTCTACTTTGTCTCCTTTCAACTAACTTTTATATTTACTTACCGGAAATAAAATGACATCAACGATAAAAAAAAGAAACAAGCGTATCAAAGCACAAAATCAAATTACTCTCAGAAAGAATATTTAAGAAAAAAGAAAACACATTTTTAAGATTTTGGTTGCATTCATATGCGATCTTTAGGTATCGATATATATATATAGAAGTAGAGAAAGAGAGCGAGAACAAGAGAGTGAGAGATGTCCACTGCGTATAAGAACTGAGCAAGTTACAACAAAAATAAATCATATATAGAAAAGCAAAAGTTTTCCATTTTAAGGAATTTTTTTTGATTTTTTTTTTTTTGTTTGATCTATCAATTTGTTTTAGTTTTGTTTTGTTTTGTTTTTGGGTTAGTTCATTTGGCTTACTTACACACTAAATCAAAATCAAACTAAGTAGATTGTAAATACACTGCGCAAAAAAACTTATACGCTAGATATAAAGACGGAACACTTCGTTGGTTGGAGACTGTTGCACAACAACTGAAACAATTTGGAGAAAAAAAGTGTATGTGTGTGTGTGTGTGTGTGTGTGAGTGTGTATGAGAGTTTAAAATAAAGTGAACTTAGCACAAGTTACACTGTAATGGAAATCATCTGTAAATCGTTACAAATCACAAAACTTCAACGAAAAACTGTAATGAACTGAACTCAATTCCGATCCCTGAAACAGCGGCGAGCAGGTGAACAACAACAAAGAGTTCGACTGCGAGAGCGAGCGAGTGAAATAGAGCGCAGGGTTAAACTAAAGAGAGAGGAAGAGAGATACAGAGAGAGATAGAGAGAGGACAACAAAGAAGATAATCAAAAAGTAGGTTGAGCCTTTTTTAACTTAGCAAATTACAGGAAATAAAGCAGCTGAGGCGACTAGACAAAACTAGGATCAGCACAGCAGATGGAAAGGAATATAGAATGGAAATCAGCATAAATGTATATATATAATATATATTATAAACACAAACGAAGTACTAAGCAAAACGAAATGGTTGAACATAATATACACACATATGAGAGTACCAAACTAATTGGAAGAAATCTTTAACTGAAATCAAACGGAACCAAGTATTGTGTATTTGATATGCAAAGCAAGAAAAACTCATAATTATATATTTTGCAAATACATTTATAATATTAATTTTGTTTTGTTTTGTTTTTTTTTTTTTGTTTTTGGTTTCATTGTTTACCATTTTTTTTTTGAAATATCATTTGAAATGTTGGATAAATATTATTAAGTAATTGATATAAATACATTAATAAAAAAATTAAATTGTCTCATCTCATCTTTTTCATCATCATAATCATAATATACATATTATTTATCTGACGTATCTTGTATGTTATGCTGTTCTGGTTCTGTTTTTCTTTACTTTCTTTTTTTTTCTTTTTGTTTGGTTTAAGTTTTAGGTATAGTTTAGTTTAGGATCGCCGTATATCTAAACTGTTCTTCTTGTTGTTCTTGAATTATTGTTGTATAAATAAGTGTATATATAAATAATAAGCGCATATTACTATAGATTATATATGATAATTAAGCATAAGACTAAGGTTAACTAATCATAATTTATAATCAATTCAATTAAAATCAAAGTATTCCCATTATAACACACAAAAAATAATATCGCATTTGGTAAAATTGCAACTTTTCGTCCAGTTTCGTTAAGTTCTGTTCGTGGAATACGCTAAAGTGTGTGTGTGTGTGTGTATGTGTGTGTATGCATGTATGTGAGTTTTCGAACAACTGAAGAGAGTTAAGTTAAAGTTAAAGTACATATTAAAACGAAGAAAAACGACCGCGTTTTGACTAGTAGAAGTTGGCAGGTTTGTAATTGTTGTTGTTGTTGTTGTTGGTGTATACATCTAACATCATACATATTGCTGGAATGTTTTTTGAGATCATTAATTAGATGGTTGACATGACTAGTTGGCGGCTGGAATTTGCTATTCCAATCTCATTTATGGAATTTTCTCTGCTTAGATAGCGAGACAAATGGCAGAAGCGTTAGACGCTTGAGATCGTTGAAATCCGGATCCGGAATCGGATAATAGATTATGTTGGGTTCTGTTGGTTTCCCACACAAAAAACGGAATGCTTACGAATTGTTGGGAAGAGACATACATAAAAGTAACAAAGAAACAATCAAACATAAAGTAAATAACATAAGATAAATAATACAAGAGACACAGAAAATAATGAAAACAAAAAATATTATGCGAAAATTTCTCAAGTGTTTTTATTGAAAATTTATTATTATTTGTTTGTTATTGTTGTTTTTTTTTTTTCTTGTTTGCAAAGTTCAATCAAATTATAAAAATCATAAAATTAAACATAAATATAATGAGTAGTAATCATAATAATATTCAAAAGAAATCAAATCGAAGGGATACTGTCAAATTATATAAATAAAACTGAACAAAGGAAATCAAAACCATAAATCAAATAAATTATTTAAAACACAGTTCGATACACAAGTTATTTTTCCAACGAGCCGATTTTTTTTACATTGCCCTTAATATTATATTGGATATATAGGTAATATATCTACATATAATATCCGCCGGTTTCTTTCTCTGTGGTTTGTAGTATCTGTATGTGTTTGTTGGTGTGTGTGTGTGAGTGTGTGTGGGCAAATGACAGAGTATATAAATAATTATAAATTAAAATTAAAAACAATACATAAAAAGTTGAAAGTAAATAAAAATCAAAATAAAATTAAAACTTGTTTCAATGTTGCAAATCGCAAACAGAGAGCGAAAAAGACTAAGAGAGATAAACTAAAGAAAGGAGCAGGATTACGGATCGGATAACGCTTCTAATGCTGCTGTGTGAATTCTCCTACTCTCCAAAAACATTTATGCTCTCTTGCGTGTTCTTTAAGTATGCTTTGTTCAAATGAAAGGAATTCGAAATCGATTTCGAACTTAAATTAAATTAATTATAAAATA
Source organism: Drosophila falleni (assembly GCA_035045575.1). Lineage (NCBI taxonomy): Eukaryota > Metazoa > Arthropoda > Insecta > Diptera > Drosophilidae > Drosophila > Drosophila falleni. The sequence goes on along the minus strand of JAWNOV010000185.1, from coordinate 8,077,684 downwards.
CAATAAATAATGTTTTCTTCTTTTGTTTCTGTTGTTGTTTTGCTTTTGTTTTGTTTCGTTTTGGTTTTACTTAAAGTTTAAGAAAAAATTAGATAAATATATATATGTATATATATATTATTTTAAAGATATACATATAAATATATCAAATTTACTTAATTCAAAAATTACACGAAAAAAATAATTGTTATATTGTTGTGTTTTTTGTATAATAATATTAATATATTTAAGTTACATAAACATAAATGATTTTCTTTTTTCATTTTCGTTTCTTCTTTGCTTTCTTTTTTGTTTCATTTTTTTGTTTTGTTTTTTGTTCTTTTTTTTTTGTTTTTTGATTACTTAAAGAAATTATAATTGTAATTTAGCTGAGATGCATGTTTTGTTGTTGCTGTTGTTCTTGTTGTTGCTGCTGTTGCATTTGCATTTTAAAACTATTGCACAATATTAGAATTACGTAATAATAGTATTAATGAAAAAAAGTTATTGTTGATAAATTAAACAAAATCAAGTACATAATTTCACTTAATCATTAAACAGTTTGCTTTTTTTTTTTTTTAGCTATACGAATTAAATACATACATATATATGTATACAATGTATACTATGCGTATACATATACATATATGTACCTTAGATAAATAAAACTAGCATGAATTATTGCAAATTCGGTTGTATGCAACAAGCAAAAGACGATTCTTAATTCTCAATTCTCTATCGCTTTCGCTTTCGCCTTGCTTTCTTTTGCTTCTTGCGCACATTTTGCGCTCGCTCTTCGATAAAGAAATTAGTACAGTTACGGGTATAATACATAATATACGATAATATTGTAAACATACAATACATATATAAAGAAAATAAATCTTTGGATATTTTTACATTACAAAAGAAATGTAAATAAATTATAATTTCGCTTACATCTGTGTGTGTGTATGTGTGTGTTTTGTTGTGTGTAGTATGTGTGAATTCAATGGAAAAAATTGTAGGAATTTTTAAGAAAGTTTTTTTTTGTTTCAACTGTCGCGTTCAATTTTGCTATGCTTAAATTTTAGCTAGAATAAGTTATGTTTGTTTATAGTATCGTTTTGAAGGACTTTCTATGCTGGGATATCTTTCTTTCTTTCATTCATTCTTTCTTTCTTCTTCTTCCGCTTCATCAACTACATATTGTTTATGTTTTTTCTTTGCTATATGGTAGTTATGGTATATTTTAATTAGAATATAATATATAAATTTGCATTACTCGTATTGTATATTGAAAATATTTTGCTTTTTGTCTACACTTTGACTTCGATCTGCTTTATTTGTTTTTTTGCATTTTGTCGCGTCTGCCTCAATTCTTCAACTTCATCTTCACTACTTCACTTTGCTGACTAGATTTTTTGTTGCAAATTTTGTTCAAACAAAAAATTGTTTCCTATAGTTATAAAAAAAATAATAATAATTATAATTATGAATATTGTTTATACATAAGCTATTCGCCTTGTTTTCTTTACGCTTTTATAGCATTTCATTATCGTGTTTTTATTCTATTCAATATATATTTTTTTTCTAAGGATTCTCTGCTTTAAGGTATTCTTCATTCCTTCTGCTTCAATGTATGTGTGTTGTGTGTGGGTGTGTGTGTGTGTGTGTTTGGATATTTTAGAACTTAAAATAGGTTGTGTTGACATAAATTAATTGTAACTAGACGTATTGTACCTACTATAAAGAAAATCATCATCGAAAGTAATAGAAATATGTTTTGTTGGTAGTAAGTAGTATATAATGAAAAAAGAAACATTAATTAAGTCTCTTCCCATAGTATACGATAAATAAATATGCATGGCTGTAATTAACAACGAGCGCTTTTAATCAATTATTTCAATACAAAGAAACAAAGAAATCATACAAAACGCATATACCAAAATTCAATTGAAACTCAAACTTGTAATAATATAAACTCTCAAAATGAAGTCAAACCAAATTGATGTGTGTGTGTTTCTAAATATGTGTGTGTTCTTAAAAAAAAATTAAATTGATTCCACAGGTAACTGATAAATCGCTAAAATTGCATAGATCAATTTGTGAGGGAAGGGGTTCTGTTATGAATCGATATCGGTATCGATAACGATACCTTTTATTCGCACAACATACGAAATTTGTATGTGAACGTGCACTGTACTAAACGGTATGGTACAGTACGGTACAGTATTTTATGGTACCGTACCATACTCTACTCTACCATATAATACCGTACTCGACTGTACTCATTGTTTTTTTTTGTAGGCAGCGGGGCAAAATACCATCTTTAATGTTTGTTTTTTTCATTTTTTTTTCGTTATTTTTTAACAAAAGATCACTTACGTAACTAGAAAAACGCTTTGCTAATGCTGTATTTTGTTTCGCTTTCGCTTTTGTTTGATTTTTTCATTTTTTCTTTCTTGTCAAACTTTTGTCATATAAAAAATGTTTTTTTTGTTAAAGTTGTTGTTTGTTTAGTTACTGAGTTTTGTGCTACGGTTTTTAAACGCTAAAAATTTTAGCAAATGGTTTTACGCTTCTTAATTGCTGCTTGAACTATACATTATATAAAGTATATAAGGTATATATAAATATTATAGTATAATATTCACTAACAATTATTTACTTTAGTAAAATGTTTCAAATTTGCGCATAAATTATTGTATTACTTTCTTGTTGTTGTTGTTGTTGTTGTTTTTGTTGTTCTTTTTTCGCGTATTTCTCTTTTCTATCTTCCTATTCTTCGCTTCATATTCTGATCTTTTCTTTTACCTTCATTAAGCTTGTCAGCATTATAATTTGTTCATTTATCGTTATCCTTTTATACTGCACACATGTCCCAAATCTCTAGCTGCTTGTATTATGTGAGAATGTATTTAAGGTGTGTATGTGTGTGTACATGGTGTATGTGTGTGTGGCATGTGTGTGTGCGAGGCGGACGTTAGATTTGTTGGATTTTCGCTTGGCTTGCGTTGTGTTTAATATAAAAAACAAACACAAAACATTAAAATTTAAATACAATATATATATATATATAGAGAGAGAGATATATATATGTATATACATATATTGGTATCGTATATAATAATAATTATTAAATTTCATACATTTTTTTGTTTCGTTTTGTAATACTGTAGCAGCCTCCATGTATGCACAATAATGTGCCCATATGTGTTTATCCTTTATATGGTTTTTTTTTTTTTTTTGTAAATACTTCATTTGTTAGCCAGCTAGACGAAAAGGAAAACAAATTTCTAACGTTCCGCACTCAGCACATGGTTTCTTTTTTTGTTACCAAACAAAAAAATAAAAATAAAATTAAGAAGAATCTTCTTGTGGTAAAAGCTTTTTCTTTTCTTTCATTTCATTTTTATGCTAATTGTTGGTATTTGGTTTTGTTGTTTGGTATTGTAGAAAAAATTGGAGTGTAACTAACAGCTTTGGGTTTCGTTATCATTTCGTTACTGGAAGATTTCATTGCTGATTACTTAGTTATAATTTTAAAAATTTTCTTTTTGCTAGTTAATATCATTTTAGTTAAATTTCATAATTTATATATTATTATAAATATTATTTTAATTAGATTTGTTTTTGTTTTGTTGATTTCTTTGTTTTGCTTTGCGACTAATTTGACTGCGGATGCAATTGGTTTTGTCCCTGCTTCGGGTGTCCTTAAGGACAACCGCTTATTTTGTTAAGTTTTTTCTTGTTTTTTTGTTTTAATATTGCATTCGACACACTCTCTCGAGTTTTGTTTCTTTAGTTTAGTTTAGTTTTGTTTTTTTTTTTTACTTAAATGCTAAACAAGAATTTTGCTATTGCAACGGCCGTCGGATTGGCCGTCGTTTCGTTGTTTAGACGATATTTGAAGCCAGAAGACAATTCTGGAGAATGTCTGCATGGTTGTGTATGGTATATGTGTGTGTGTTGTGTAGTGTGTGGGGTGTGTAGTGTGTCTGTGTGTGTTATACACATACATCTTGTTGCGCTTAGTTACCGTATATACCATGCATATTTATATATGTATACGTGAATGGGTTGTATATGAGTTGCATGTGTGTGTTGGTGTGTGTGTGTGTGTGTGTGTGTGGGTGTGTATAAACTAGATAAGTATATGTGTTTGTGTTTTGGATGTACTTGCTCTCCTCTCTTGATTTTGTTGCACTTCCGTCGCGATCCCTTCGATCATTCCATGCTTTTTTTTGGGAAGGAGCTACACACACTTTACTTGGGCTTGTTGGTCTTGAAGCTGACCTGCAGCACACGATTGCCCATGGTGTAGCCGTTGAGAGCACGTATTGCCATTGCGGCTTCATCGTAGTTGGTCATGGATACGAAACCGTAACCTTTGCACTGATTCGTTGTCGGATCCTTGACGATCTTCACCGATTGCACAGCGCCGAAGGGGCCAAACAGCTGCCAGAGCGCCGCCTCCTCCGTTTCGGGTGCCAAATTGTATATGAATATGGGATAGGCGCCACCCGGTCCGCTGGCAAGCGTTGTTGCTGCCGCCGCCGCAGCCCCAAGCCCATTGGGCAGCATCACATCCAGCATATCACCGGCCATCGGTGAGAATCGGGCAAGTCCCTTGTTAACCGGTGTATGCATCGCACCGCCAATGCGTCGCACCAGCTGCGGATTGAGGAAAGCGGGCAATTGCGGCTGCATTATCTTGCTGGTGCTGCCGGGCGTATTCGAGAACTTGACCACTATCGGATCGGTGCAACTGCTGGGCGTGGTGCCATTCAGTGCAATTATTGCCCGCGTTGCCTCCTCACGCTTATCGAAACGAATGAAGCCAACACCTTTGGTCTGTGTATCATTGCCGGCATTTTGAAGGATGCGTGATGTGATGATTGCCCCAAAGGGTGCAAAGATTGCCTCCAACTCCTGCTGTGTCATTGTCTTGGGCAGACCGGACACATAGAGATTGGCGCCCTTGATGGCATCGGATGAGGGTCGGGCAAACGAGACCTTTATGGTTTTATTCTGCAATCGCAGACCATTGAGTACATTGACCGCCTGCTCGGCATCCTGTGGCCGCACATAGTTCACAAAGCCATAGCCGAGACTCTGACCCTTGCTGGGCGCCTGAGGATTCAGTGGATCAATGTACACCTGCGACTTGTCGCGTATCAGTTTCACCGACTCAATTTCACCCACGCTCGAAAATAGCGAACGAATCTCGTCCTCTGTCATCGTTTGTGGCAAATAGTTAACAATCAGATTTGTGCGCGTCTCTGTGCTGCCATTGCTGCCGTTCTGTGCACCGCTCGAGTTGCCATTGGTGTTGCTCTGCACCTGCTGTTGCACCTGCTGCTGTTGTTGTTGCTGCTGCTGCTGTTGTTGTTGCTGCTGTTGTTGTTGCTGCTGCTGTTGTTGCTGCTGCACGGCAACAACTGCCTGCTGCACTTGCTGTTGCTGCTGTACGACCTGCTGCTGCTGCTGTTGGACAACTGCTTGCTGGGCAACTGCTTGCTGTTGCTGCTGCAGTTGTTGCGTCACAGCGGCAGCGGCCGCAGCGACTGCTTGCTGTGTCTGCTGCTGTTGCACTTGCAATATGGCCTGTTGCACTTGTTGTTGCTGCTGTTGCAACTGGGCGGCAGCGGCCACAGCAGCCGCACTCTGAACTGGCGCCGCAGCATTTGTTGCTGCCACAGCAGCCGCCGCCGCTGCGCTTTGCATTAATTGGGCCTGTGTATCCACGCCGGTGGCACCGGTATTTGCCATCATAAAGTCCACTGGATTATCGATAATAGACAGTTTTGTTATTGTTGTTATCGTTTTTGTTGTTATCGTTTTTGTTGTTGGTGGAGTTGTTGTTGATGGGATTGTTAGATTGGCGAGACCAACGCAGGCGCAGCATATGGAAGAAGAAGAGTTAAATGTCAAGATTAAACCATTTGCAAGGTGTGTTAGTAGCGGTTAGTTTAGTTTAAATCAATCAACTTCTCAATTATGTTATTTACTTTAGTTAAGTTTACTTTTAATTGGTTAGTTTGTAAACAGTTAACAGTTAACGGTTAACGTTTCAACATTTTACGGTTAGTTAAAGCTTTGCACTATGGCGCCGCCCAGCGGCCCACTTTTACTAGCAACATTCGTTAAAACTTACAAACACGCACGCACACACACACACACACTCACACAAACACAGTGTTACACAGGGACAAAGCGAGAGAGGAAACGTGTGAATGAGAGGTGGAAGCTTACAATCACAGAGTCACAGACAAAATCACTTTGCAAATTGTCACACACATACAAAGACAGCACTTACAAAAACAGAGAGAGATAGAGAGTGTGGAAGACACACACACATATATACATACTCACACCTATCACTGACAACGGAGGAGCTCTAGTTGAATTTTGGTGGAGAGGTGGAGAGTTGGAGAGTTTGCTGTCGAGCTTTTGGTTTGTCGATGCCGCTACGAGAACCGCTACGACCCAAGCACGCGATGCTACTGAGCGCAGGTCCTTGCAAGACCTTCGTGTTATGCTGGCGTTAGCCTCTCTCTCTCTCTCTCTCTATCGCCTCTCTCGTCTTTACACAGTTCTTTCTGTTAGTTCGGTTCTGTTCCTGCTCCTGTTCCTTTCTACTTCAAATGCTCCTGCTACCGTTGTTGTTGGAAATTGTAACAAAGCACATACCCGGGCAAACCCAGTTATGTAATACATATATTCAACATATATACATACACACATACATATTTAAGTACATTGTATAAGCGTAGCAACGAACTCTTACGCAGCAGCGCAACCCCCTCATAAAACAAAAACAAAAAACAATTTTAAACTAAAAATGAGCAACTGTGCCCATCTACTAAAAACCGACAGACCGACCCACCCGCCCCGTTGCTGACATTGGCGTGTGCAACAGCGAGACGAAACAACCCTTAAATACTTATGTACCATACATATCAAAAACAAGTTGTAATATTTCTTTTGCAAAAATTACTAACATTCACATGTACAAACTTACATGCATATACAAATATACATATGTATGTAAGTTTGGCACTCCTAAGGGTTAAATACAACAACGAGAACAATGCCACCCCCTTTGGGTTAACAAACAAGAGCCATGTGCGTGTGTTTCGTCAAATAACCGCACCTTGAACAGTCTGGCAACGCTGCCGTAACGGCTGCTGCATGATCTGTGAACTTGCACGCCGTCGGGTGGTTGGTGTTGGGTTCGTACTCGCGACTCACGCAAGTCAAAAGGTCAAACGAAAACTGACACGCGAAAATCCACACACACACACACACACAAACACGAACATGCTTAGAAACTCACATACATACATACGTACTTTGTACATACATATTTGCACGCCCACACGTCAAAAGCAGAGCGTGTACGCTCTCAATTTCCATGACAACTGAGATTTCGAAAATGTCTAGACCACCCTCTTCTCCTCATTTCTCATCACTTTAACATCTACATGGTATATACATTCATACAAACATACACACAAATATACATACATATAAATATATTTATTTAATACTCACTTGTTTCAGTTAAAATGTTGCTGCTTTTTGGCTCTTTATATTGTTTGCCAAACAAATTGATTTGAATTCTTTAAATGCGCGCGCGCTCTACACGGCGCAGCTCAAACTCAACTCGCCGCTTCTTTCCTTTCCTTTCCTCTCCTTCTCCTTCCTTTTTCTTCTTTAACTGCCGTTTTAGTTTGTTAGCAGTCTACAGCAGGGCACTTAATCCAGGATATTCTCGTTTTCGTTCTTTTCCTTCTCCGTTCGGTTTTGTTGGCTATAATTGCGACTATTATGCTGCTATTAATTAAACAAACGCTGTCGTCGTTGTTGTCGTCTAATTTTGTTGTATGAAAAAGAGAGTAGATAAAAACAAAAACAAAAAAAGCGGTAAATTTGTCTGCTCGTCTTTGGTATTCGTTTCGTTGGGGTTATCGTACTTATCGATTTCATCGATTTTTCCCAAAAACCAAACTATCACAACAACAGTAACCGCAACTAGACATAGATTTTTAGCCAAATTCTGTGTACACACAAATATTCATCTAGAAAACACACATGCATACATATATGTGTATATATGTACATGTATTCATTGATGCAAACTTTATTTTTATTGTTACACAATTTCGGACATTGTATGCGTTGCTGCTGTTGTAATTTTGTTAGATTTTATTATTCAATACTGATGATTATAACAGTATCTCTCAGTTGCTGCTGCTGCGGCTCTGCCACTGTGCTAATTTATAGCGAGCGCCATTGGGAAGAGAGTGAGCGACCTACCGCCCTCGCTCTCACTCCCTTTGCCTAACAATGTATGGCAGCCGCCTCCATTGTGGTTGGTTTTTTTGTTGTTGTTTTTATGTATGTACGAATGTATGTATATACTTTAACTAGCGCGCATATTTCACCATTCATGTGAATATACAAACATACATACATACATTTGTATGAATATACATATGCATGTTTGCTCACACACACAAGCATAGACTCGAACGCACTTAGTATCTATAAGTTTTTTGTTGTTGCTAGACGACGCGCTTATTAAATTAAAACACGCGCTGCTTTTGTTTTTGTCGCTGTGATGTTTGTTGTTCTTGCTTAATTTAAAAACACCATATACAAAAAAAAAAAAGAATTGTTCACTGCTATAGCGTTTGTTTTTACTGTTTGTTATAGAATTGTTCTAATTTGTATTTCCGCGCAATTCTCTCTATCTCCCGCACTACATTTGTTTAGATTAAAGTGTTGCTGTGGCAACAAAACACTACCTAATACAACTACTGCTTTTGACCAATATTTGATTTGTTTTTTTTTTTATTTTATTTATTTATTTTTTGCGACCGGCGTTTTTGTTACTACATTCAATTTTCTGTAACTGCAGTGGAATCAGATGCGTGTTGCAATGAAAACTGTCTACTACTATTTGTAGCTATTTATTTTTTTTTTTAGTTGTCGGCGTACAATGCTCCTTCCTGCACATAAAATCGATATGCTAGCTGCGCCCTTTTTGCCACTCACACAGCTACACAGACAGCAGCGTACACACACACACGCACACACACTAGCGGACACAGTGCCCGTTTTACAGATACACAGCACAGAGAGCAGGCAGAAGTGCGGCTACAGCAGTATATTTTAACTCACAACAAAAACAACATACATACATACTACTATTATTACTACTACTACTACTACTTTTTGCTTAGTGGCTTCAACACTGCCTCCCGCCCGCCCGGCACCGATCGTTTGACTCTTTGCCTTTTTTTTGAGTTTGTTGAACTGTTTGGCGCTGCTTGTCCGTCCGTCTGTCATCTTGCGTCTTGTCTACGTCTTCTATACCCATTGCATATTGTAATTTTGCTTTTTAGCATACATGGTATGTATGTATGTATATAATATTGTTCCACACACACTCTAAACAAGCACTCGCACACTCAAAAGCAACAACAAAAAAATATATGTATATGTATATGTATGTAATTGCACAATTATGCAGCGCGTAGCGATCGTTTGGCAATTTTAGAAGCATTTTTGTTAGCGTTCTGTTGTTGTTGTTATTGTTGTTATTATTATTATTCGTAACGCTTACGTTTTGTTGCGGCTGCTACAGTTATTGTTGTTAATATTGTTGATTGTTGTTCTTGCACTTTACGTATTTTTCTATGGCAATCCGTATATTTCGTTTAAATAATTGTAAACTGTTGATGTCGTTATATTTATTACTTTTCAAAAAAAAAATAAAAATCAATTGCAAAAAGAGCAGAGCACACGAGAGCTGAGGCAGCGCACACGAGCGTAAAACGAACTGCGGCGTACAACGTCTAGCGTGGAAATGAAAATGACGCGAACGCAAACGCAAACACAAACCTAAACCTCTTTGCTACCCTCGCTGCTGGTTTACAAACAAATCGACATACAGACAAGTTACGTATATGTATGCTCGCTTGTGTATATCTGTCTGTAGTTCTGTGCAAAGAGAGTGAGCGAATATAAAGTGTGAGAGAGCGCGCGCATTCATTTTGTTGACCAGCAGCAATTGTTGTTGCTGTTTTTCCTGCTTTGTTTTCGTTCTCAATGCGAGTTTTCTCTCTCTCTAAATGCGCTCTCTCTCTCAGGTATTTGGCTCCTGTCTGTAGAGGAAATCGACTCTGTCTTCGGTGACACGGGTGTCATTATTGGTGGGTGATCTGACATAGGGACATAGGGATTCTCCTTTTGAGCACAAACTCGGCTAAGACCGCCCGTTGGTTAACAAAAAATGGACAATTATTATTATTTATTCCGGCGAACGCAAAATTGATGTACAATTTAAATTTAAGCGCGCTACAACAGTATTACTAGCTAAATAAAAGATACATTTATTATTTATTAAATGCAAAATGGCAGAAAGTGTAACTGCCATTATAGTAGCCTGGAAATACAAACATACATACTTGTTTATATACTTTACTATATAAATTATATATTATGAAAATACATACAAACGTACATACATATGTGCGTATGTTTGTTTGTATCGGCTAAAAAGTAAGTCTGTCATGCAGCTAGCGATCAAACACACACCTCCCCCCCCACCCAAAAACTTATAAAAGTCAGAAAGTGTTGCCAGAAAGTTGCAAACATGATCGTCAAGCGAATGGCAAAATGTAATTTGAATTTAAATTTGAAATAAGTTTTTGTAGAATAGATAAACAATATTAAATTATTAATGCAGTTTGGATCACATACATACAACGATAAAAATAAGGTCGACAACCGTTTTACGAGTATGATGCTCTCAACATGTTGGCGTTGAGCCTGCCGCGCTCTTCTCTCTCTCTCTCTCTCGCGCTCTCTTCCTTTCTTTGTATGTACATACGTATGTATGTGTATTATCCTTACAAAGCACGAGGGCTGTTTTGTTGTTTGAGTTGTGCGAGTGTATTTTTCTTTTTTTTTTTGCACTGCAACCACCAACGCCGGGGTTGTTTCAGTGCTGATATACACCCCCTATATGCAACCCAGCGAACGAAGCCAACCCAGTCTCTTGCCTTGTGCGTGCTATGGACTTGGGCAGGGTTTTTGGCATGCGTGCGTGCGTGTGCTTAATTGCGCTTGTATTCCCAATGCTTATGTGTGTGTGTATACTTCCTGTTATTTGCTGCCCACCGGTTTCCATGTGCTGATTTTTATGGCCCGGCATTACAAATGTGCCGCCACCGCCGCCTGTCTGTTCCAATTTACACACAGTGAACACATTGTTATTGTAGTTACTGTTCTTGTTGTTGTTGTTGTTATTCGCAAAAACATAAAAATGTAACTCAACTTTTTGCTGGGGTGGTTTTAGGATATTGCGAGATTTGGGCTGCCAGACGGTCACACCAATCTACAGTGGTCCTCACAAAGCGCGGATAAAACGTACAAAAGCAATAAATTCAATATTTTATTTTATTTGTAAACCCTTTCTAAAATAAAGACCCGGTTCGTTAGAAAAAAATTAGGCGAAATAATCACATAAATTTCAGGAGAAAAGTAATAGTAAAAAACAATTATTTTATGTCAGATATTTAAAGATGTTTGAAAGTGAATTGAATAATTTTATAGACTTCAATAAAAAATTATAATACCAACAAAAATAACGGCTGATATTAAAAGCATAATATTAGACTTAATCTGCGCTAGCAATATCATTTGCACCACTGTGCAATTCAAGGGGGTGGCCAGACGAGACAGATCGGCGACTCGCAAGTGCTTGGTCCTTTGCAAGATAAGCATAATTTAAACATGTCTGAATGTATGCGCATTTGTATGTATGTGTGTGTATATGCATATATGTTTGTGCGTATGTTCATTCATATTCTTATGACAATGTCGAATGTTGTTCCTGATAGTGCTAAGGGTGCGGCGGGGTTCTACATTTGCTAGCCAAAAAAGGAGAGAGCGAAAAGCTCAGCGCATTGTCAGATCCTACATTTACACACAATTGGTTCAGAAAGAGTTTTGATAAAATAAATATTCACATATATATATGCTTCTTTTTATTTTAAAAAATTCAATCAAAATTATTTTTCTTTTCTCTAACTTGTTTTAAGAACCAAACATAAGAACAATGAAATAAAAAAATTAATATCTTAAAAAAAATACTGTCAGAACACCTTTTTGGCTAACTGTGTATGCCTATAATAATATGTGTCTTTATGTATTCGCATTGCGATAACTATTTCTGATAATAATTCATTTGTGCCAACTTCTGTTTCGCTGACGCACGCTCCTAACATTGTATGCATGTGTATGTGTGTGTATCTGTGTATCTGTGTGTATCTGTGTATTTGTGTGGGTTGGCCACGTGCTTGGACTTGGTCTTGTTCTCCATCCCCGCCTCACTCGCTATCTATTGCTCTGCCGGCTCCACACAGTATGCAACACATTTTTCGTCATATTGCACGATTTTACAGTTTCGAGGTAGAAACTGGGAATAATAATGACCCATTCCATGGGTATGGAAGGGGAAACGGCTGCTGCCACAGGCACAGTCATGGTCACGGGAGCATGTCTAATCCTTTGGCTCTGGCAAAAACAAAACGCATTGTGCCAGCACCTTGGCCGCATTACAACAAAGCTGGATTAAAAAGCAGCCAACACAGGATTACAGCAACAACAACAATACAAAAAAAAAAAACAATTTGGGGGTTGGACCAAGTGGCCGCACCCTTTACTTTTACGATTTACGCTTTGTGTGTGTTTTGAATAAACAAAAACTAAAAAAAATCAACAACTACAGCAACAACAACAATTGCTGCTGCTGTCGCTGCCGGCACTGCACCAATATCTCAGCAAGGAGATAGCTGGGAACAGGAACAGGAGCATGATCAGGATCTGGCTGGCCAAACTGGTCCAAGTGCATATCACATCAACCCCCTATTTTCCCTATTCCAATTGCTTCAAGGCGACATCGCTGCATAAATCGAAAAAATAACTTGTTGGAAAGGTAATAGTCGAACAAACTCGACTGTGAGAGACCCTGTGTATATTACAAAAAAATTCTTTAGACGTTTCTTTTTTTTCGCTTTATGAGGATTCTTATAAATGCATTTTTTTTGTTATTTGCGGGGTCATGCCAAAATTCCAAAATCAAACTAGATCTGCGTATGCAGTATTAGAGATTTGTCATAAAATTTGTTAGCCCTGGCTTTTATAGTCCCTGAGAAAATGTCATAAAAACATGGCTAAATCGGCTCGGCTATAGATGCTGATTAAAAATATATATTGTATGGGTTCATAGATGCCTGCATCTGTATAACAATATATAGTTTCTAAAAAACATACTAGACCCTTTAAACTTTTTCTTTACAGGGTCAATAAAAAAGGACCCGAATTTACATTTACATAATGGTCCTTAGGGCGCTTTTAACTTTGCACGTCTCGCTGCACAACGCAGTCGACAGATGCAGTTTTTCCCGAAACTCATAATAATAATAATCATAAAAATTACCATAAGACACCGAGAACGCTGAAAACTGATCGAGAGGGAATAAACTGGCGAAAGTGAGAGCAAGGGAGAAAAGAGAAACAGAGAAAATGAGGGGCGCAGGATATGCTGCATGCCATTTTAATTGTGGCATGTGTTTCCGTTGCAGTTGCTATTTTTGTTGTTGTTGTTGTTGTAGTTGTTGCTGTTGCCGTTTTCCTTTTCGCTTACAATACGAGTATATGTTCCGAAATTTTCAATTTCTCCGCTTTCGAGGCGGATCCAGTTCCAGTTCCAATTCCAGTTGCCAGTTGGCACAGTTGACTGCTCAAAATAGAGTTCCATTGCCTTTGGGCATGTTGTAAGCGGGGTTGTGTGAACCGAAAATAAATTGCCACCTGGCCTACTAATCAGGATCCTTTGTAAACCCTGAACTGAGTGAAAAGAACACGCAGCTGATCGTTATATTCCTTCCTTTATAACTTTAAATCAAGCAAACACAATAAATATAGCCTCAGTATTAACCAAGACTGCAAAATTCGAACATTTCCGATAGGGTTAGGTACGGTGGATTAATCCGGGGAATATTACCGGAACTGATACTGGTACCGTAACCGCTTACCGAAATTAATCGTTTAAATTCTATTTTCATAATCCGAAAATCTATCATATATTTTTGTTTTTTAATATTTTAAAATGATTACAACTTTAATGTTTTAACTGTACTTACCGGTACTGAACCGGAACCGAAAGGACAGTACCGATATACTTGTTTGGGGACGTGCCGGAACGGAAACTGGAATAAAAATGTCTTTCGGTTTGATTAAAAGCAAAGAGCAAGATTTCTTTTTTGTTGACAGACTAATTTGAAGAGCCTTCGAATCCAATGTTTTGGTTTGCAGGAATATTCATTTTATACTATTTGAGTTAATAATGCAGAAATATATGTTATATTCTATTCTAGTATATTGTTTTTAAATTTTATATCTATACTATATGTATGTACTCTTCGTGAGAAAGATGGTAGCTACTGTATTCCAAAATTTTTATTGAAAATCGTATTTTTTCAGTTATGACAGTCTTAAAGTAAATAAGCATTTTTATCAACCGAAAACATTATTTAGGGAAGAGTCGGAACTTTTTTTTGAATTCATCTAAATTATAATTATGATATAATAATATCTTAATAATAAACTTAAAACACAAATTTAATGTAATTCTTATTTTAAGACGAGCTGAATCTATATTTTTGTAATAAAAAAAAGAAGTTTGGTTCGAGTTTGCGTGTAAAGTAAATACAAAGGTTCGCCTGAGAGCCGGTTTGTAGTCGTAATAAGAACTCTTGTGGGGTTTCAAACGATCCCCATATGCTGGCTCAACAAACCATGAACTGATTATAATTATGCTTGTGTGTTCTATGACTCATTTCAGTTTGCCAAAGGATCAGTTGGTTTACATTGGTCTGCGGGACATTGACCCCTACGAGGCGTTCATATTGAATAAATTCGGAATACGCTACTATGCCATGGATGTAAGTATTGTAGAATAGACGAACACACAAACACACAGATATGTTACATAGATTGTCGTATCCTTGTCTCGGATCCTTATGCCGCTTCTCGTATGGCAGTTGTAAAAATTGTAAAATTCCGGTTTTTGTTGTAGCAGGGATCAAATAACGATCGTGCGTGACAGCCTCAACAAAATTACACACGCTATGTATGTGTGTGTGTGTGTGTGTGTGTGTGTGTGTGTGTGTGTTGTAAATGTAAGCTTGGCATTTATAGGGGTTGCGCTTGGTCCTGTCGGGGCTGAGAAATCGAGAATCGAAATAGTTGCACCCTTCTGTAGTTGCTGCCGAAAGTTACAGGACACTCCCTAGCCAGCCTCTCTCCTCTCCTCACCACACCTCACCACCCCTCGACTTATCGTTACATTATGCTCACTTTCAACTTCCGATCGCTCGGCTCGCTCGCTCGCTCGTTCGCACGGTGGTTGCAACTTGCAACGTGCTCAGCCACATCCGCCTCATTCGCATCCTTGCATCCGGCGTGGCGTCCTTGTTGCCTGCCATTATTTATGGCTCGTGCAAAATCGACGTCTGTTGAAAAATGGTTTAATGGTTTTCTGAGCTGCAAATTTATTATAGCTCATTAGTTCGATCGAAATATGTTTGTAAGGGGGGAACGGGGCCACACAATATATGTACTTATGTGCATTGTACACAACACACAGAGAGCATTGAGAGTTCGGCATACAACAAAATATTCGTTGGCTGTACCAATTTTCAATAATGGCCGCCACGGGCGATAAACACTTGAGCTTTAAATAAATCAAACCATTCGCCATTCGCTCACCAACTTTCAAGCTTTAAATACAGTTATGTACATCGTAAGCTTTCGCTTTAAATGTTTTATTTACGCTGTTTTTAGTCCGGTACCTAAAGGCTGCAAGAGGCTTATAGGTTTATGATTATAAATGTTACATTCAAAAGGAGGCATCTTTGGATTTACAAAGTATATTACAAAATATTTTCTTGTCTAAATAAATACTTCACTTACTGTGTAAAATAATTACAGCTGAATGTGACCAATGATAGCGGTTAACTTGATTGTAATAAATTCCTATATTATTTCTTCAATACATACATATGTATACTCAGCATTAAATATCCTATAGAATTAATGTTTTGGTCAGAGAATCAAACCGAAACAAATATAGGTTCTGGTGAGTCCCAAAATAACTATTTCGGTAAACATTGAAATAAATAGCTAGACTATGAGCAAAAAATATCAAATATCAAAAATATCTAGATGATAAAAATTTAAATGCAGAATGAAATTAGAGGCCAAATCATGATTAAAATGACATTCCGTTTGAAAATCGGTTTAGTTTTGACAAAGTTACGACGGATTGAAGTTGGTCAGACATTGGATCTAGTAACTTTACAAGTCAAAATTTTGGTTCAATTTCCCATGATTTTTGACAAAAATAATGAAAGGTCTCAGAATCAAGTTTAAAGCGTTGTTTTATACTAATTACGTTATAAGGAGTTGATTAAAAGTGAAAACTTGAGATTTAAAATTTTGAATTTTCAAAATTTGGCATAAAAATCGAATTCTAGCAAAAAATAACTTTTTCTTAAAAGTTAAGAAAATTTAAATGCAGAACGAATTAAGAGGCCAAACTATGATGAAAATGACATTCCACTTAAAAATCGGTTCAGTTTTGATCAAGTTATGATAGTTTGAAGTTGGTCAGACATTGGATCTAGTAACTTTACAAGTGCAAATTTTGGTTCAATTTTCCATGATTTTTCACAAAATAATGAAAGGTCTCAGAATCAAGTTTAAAGCGTTGTTTTATACTAATAACGATATAAGGAATTGATTAAAAGTAAAAACTTGAGATTTAAAATTTTGAATTTTCAAAATTTCAAAGGGGGGGGTATTGGCATAAAAATCGAATTTTAGCAAAAAATAACTTTTTCTTAAAAGTTAATAAAATTTAAATGCAGAACGAATTTAGAGGCCAAACCATGATCAAAATGATATTTCACTTGAAAATCGGTTTGGTTTTGATCAAGTTATGACAGTTGGAAGTTAGTCAACTCTTTGATCTAGCAACTTTACCACAACCGTACCGGTACAATCGTTTCGGTATTCGGTTCTTAACAGCGAATTTTTATTCAGTTCCGATACTTAAAATAAACGGTAAGTTTCGGTTAACGTTGGTTGGTTCTGGTTAGTTGATAATTTAAAATTTATTTAAAAATTACTATTGGTACTATTTTCTGTCTATCAAAAACTATAAGTGAATTATTTTTTGTTCAATTAAAAAACTAAACAAAATAATTATTATTTAGAGTACATATGAGGCGCTGTTTTCTAAAACATTCTTACTTTTACAGTCAGTCGATCGCGTTGGTGTGCCGAAGATCATAGAGATGACACTGGACGCGTTGAACCCGTTGAATAAGATTCACGTGAGCTTTGACATCGACGCTCTGGACAGCAATGTGGCGCCCAGTACGGGAACAGCGGTGCGCGGAGGCCTCACGCTGCGGGAGGGAATCAGCATTGTGGAGGCGCTGCGGGATACGAAACGTGTGCAGGGAATGGATCTGGTCGAGATCAATCCAAAGCTGGGCAGTGAGCATGACGTACGAACGACAGTTGACTCGGGTTTGGAAATATTAAAGAGCATGTTTGGCTATCGTCGATCTGGAGCACGCGACTGGAACAACCTGGACACGGGCATTCTAGGACGCGAACTGTGATGACATTGTCTACAATATTACTTATTTTTTTTGCATTGCATTTCGTATAACATTTATATATATATATATATTTATATGTATGTACAAGTGTTGTTTGTGTTCATTTTTTATAATTTTGTTTGGGCTTAATAATAATTATGAATACATAGCTGACAGGAGGAAATAAAAAAATATAAAGATACATGTATATGTATGTATAAAGAATTCGAAATTTCATTTGTTTTTAACTGAGATTACGCTTTGTACTTGATAGCCATTTTGGTGGTGGCCACTTTCGAGCCATCTGTGGCCAAAAGCCAGCGCTATTTATCAGACTTTGGTGGCGCTGTCGGCAAATACGCCGATATATCCACTTTGGCCATTAGATTGGCAGTGTGTAGCAGCTCATTAACGGGCACTGCCGGCATTAAAGGCGCCGCAACGGGAACGGCAACGCTAACCGTCGGTGCAGACACATTTGAAGCGGCATGGAGCTGACGCTGGTAAAGCTGCGGTGCAAAGGTGCGCAGCAGGCAGCGTTGAACCGTCAGCAGCAGCGCATTAGCGGCGCCAGAAATAACAATAATGCCCGATATGATGGAGCACAGACGTATGATGAAGGTCACCAGATAATCACGATCGTGGCTAACAACTATCTTCAAGGCGGACCAGTCGTACTTAAAATAGATGCCCGGCGAGCCATAAGAGTTGCGTTCCGAGTCTGTATATATTAAAACAAATGGTTAATTTAGATACACAACTTAATGGATGCACTGCATCTGCAAAGATAACTTGCCCAGCTTGCGCACGTTCTCCGTAACGGCGTATTGAAATGTGCTAATTGTGCTAAACGTGTGCTGAATTTCCGTAGGCACTACCTTGATAAAGTATTGCACTGTCGTGGCCTCCTCGTTGAGGATTCTCTCATCACCCTCCAGCGGCTGTACGATGCGACGTGAGTATTGCCCAAAACTGAGCCGGTTAATGCGATGCGTAAAGTTGGCGGGCATGCGACGAAACTCAATCATCCAATGATCCTCAAATAGACCAACCACTGGCTGTGCACCACCCACCAAATGCAATACGCCGGCCACCTTGTTGATGCCCAGTGTGCCGTGCAAGCGACACGCATCGAACTTGGTCTCCGGCTGTGGCAGTTCATGCAACTGCTGCGGATGTTGCTGCAGTGCACCTGGTGGCGGTGGGGCAGCAGCAGCAGGAGCAGCAACGGAATGCATTTCACTCTCCGGTTTTAGCGTATGCTTATCATGGCGTTCACGTAGAATATCCTTGAAGAGTATATCAGCGACGGAATGGTATTCCTCACGCAAATAGTGATTGGTTATCTGCATCGATTGAAATTGACGACGATCTGCATCCGACATTTGCCACCAGACACCTTCGCGTTGTAGTGTGCCATAGGCGAAGACATCCTGTTGCGTCTCATCCATGAGATCGACGCCGGACAGTGAGGCACATGGCATTGCTACCGTGAGGTCCACATGCATCTGCACTTGCTCATCCAGTGACATATCCGGCTGGAACTGGTAAATAATATCCGTTTCATGCCAATAATAACGCAGTTCCGTATAGACCAGATAAACGATAAGCAGGCGGCTCAGCAGAGAGACTGTAACACAATACAATTGTTATTTTAAATAATAATTAAATGGACTATTTAAATGGTATTGTCATCATGCTCACGTGTGCCGCCAATCTCCGTCGTCTCTGTGTACTTCTCCGGCACCTTTTTGAACGCATCCAGATTTTTGGCGAACTCGAGCAAATTACTCTTATCGCCGCGGTAACGTAGCGTGGCTGACATTTTGTCAAAGTTCGATGCTTTTCAACTGCAATTATTGAAATCAGCTTTAAATTTTAATTGTATTCCATTCATCGTCATTATTGCCACGTACTCCCACGTTTATAGACCCTCCCCCTTCGCCAGTGCCGTTGCGTGCACTAAATGCTATCACTTCTGTTAATTACGGCTAATGTCCGATCGTAGACAGTTATATGATCGCAGTTGTAAACATACAAATGCACTTCTGGATAAAAATATACATCAAAATATTGTCGAATGCAAATTTATTGCCGTTGCCGGCTAGATTGTTGATGTTTATCGATAATCGATAAGCCAGTCATATTTACCTCGATATTCATCGAAGCAGCTACTAGTGTTGCCAACTTGTTATAAATAATACTGGGATTCACTGTTGCCAACTTGGCTAGCTCTGGCCATTTTCAAAGATCGTTAGCAAGAAATAATTGAAAATTGCAAATCTAGCTGCCTTAAAATATATTTTCGGCTATGTTTAGCAGCAAATATTTTTTCCAAAACTGTGCAAAAACCAAATTTCAGCTATTATCCATCTAAAAATTTGTCAGCACTGGTGGGATTCCTGAAATTCCATTGATTTTTGTATTAAATTCGGAAACAGCTGGCAGAAAGACCGAACAGCTGTTTGAGAATTAAAGTTAATGTTACGATATCGCAAATTAAAATGTGAAAACTTCTTTACTATGCCTCTTAAAAAGGTAGTTGTTTATGATCCACCCATTCTCCCGTCTTATCTCTTTTTCTCATGTAAGACTTTTCGTGTTTCCAGCATTTTATCTGCTTTAAATAAATAATTATCTTATTATTAATTATTAGTTCTGGTTTGTCAAAAGCTATGTACAAAATCGTTTTTTTTTTTTAAATTAACTTCCGAGTTTATTATCCAATCGAGATGAAATTTTCAGAACAAATTCTGAATATAGTTACCTTTATATCACATGTGGCACAATTCAAAAATAAACTATAATTTGTATTTAAAAAATTATAGTCGTTACGGTACCTGGCTGCAACATACAAAAGTTTGCGTGTGAATACGTTTTAATTTGTTAATATATACGTAAAGTGTCTGGGTACATATGTATGTGTGCTTAACGTAGCGTATTTAAACGTTAATTTTTAAAATAAACAATATACCCTTTTACTTATTTTTAAGTAACGGGTATAAATATATGAAAGAAGCAACAAAAAAAAAAAAAAGAAATTTTATAATTAAGACTGGGAACTTTGTAGATATATGGTCAATTATGGACTTAACCCGCTGCGAAATAAATTGAAAATAATTGATGATATCAGATTTAGCTAAATTTGTTTATGTACGTGTGTAGGAGTACTCACCAATTAGTTGAGGACTTTTATTTCATGCTGGCAAAGCGGGGGTCATTGATGCCAGAAGCACACGTTCGGTGGGGGCATCATTTGACACTGGAGCACTGGATGTGGGATTGTCATCGATGATCCGATGTTTTAGCGCATCGTATTGGTCCACAACGCTACTGCCGATGTCCTTGGCGGTATCAACAATTTTATTGGCGTAGGGCTTCGCAGCGTCGACAACTTGTTCGGCGCCATTGGAAACTTTGCATCCCAGATTCTTTAAGATATTTTTAAAATCACTGTCATCCGGATTCTTGACCTCGTCACAGTCGGCGGCGTGCGTTCCTAAGCTTAGCAGCACCAGTCCTAGCAGTATTAGAATGCACTTCATATTGAAAGCTTTTTGTTGATTGACTATTCACTTCTAGTTTGCAAATGCAACTGAACAAAGCGGCTCAACGTACTCGTACATTCGTATTTCGTATTCCGAGAGAAGCCGAAACGAAACCGGTTTCTAAGAGCTTTGACGAGCAGCTCTTAGAATGTTCTGCTTCCCATCGCTTTATCATCCAATTTCTAGAAACTAATAGAACTGTTTTGTTTAGACTCTAATAATGCTTGCCAGCAAGGGCGTAGTCAGCTTTTGGCAAAGGGGGGAGGCCAATTTATTTTATATATATATATATATATATATATTCATATAAGTTCTTCTTATTAGTCTTTTTGAATTTCATTAGTTACTTCATTATAATTATATCTCTGTAAATAACCCATAAAAGCATAGTATTAAACCAAAAGAAATATCGGTTTCGTTTAAGTTTCAACTTTAGTTTTCGTTTTTCGGATATGCAAACCTTGATGCTGAAATGAAGCTGATCAAGAATATATATACTTATAAGGGTCGGAGATAAGATTTTTATAGTTCTAGTTGTTTTTCAAATGGTAAGAAATTTTCAAATTTAGCTGGGTGGTAACGTTTCGTTCTAAAACAGTATTTCCACACCAGTGCAGCCCAAATTTTTAGAGGAAAAAGTAGCTATTTCTGGCTGGAAAATATCCGAATGTAGTTTTCTGGTCAGAAAAAATATTAATAAATATTAAAAAAAAATATTATTAATATTAATATTATTAATTATAGCTGAAAATATAACATATAATATAAAAAATGTACCTATTTTGTGGGTAAAAAAAATCGAGCCAGATCGGAAATTTTTGGCAGATGGGCAACCCTCGGTGGTGTGTTGCTCTTCTTTCTGGAGGGAATTGAGTTTCACAACAGCATTGTAAAATCAACCGCTCTTGGTGTCGTACCCAGCGTACGGAAATTCGGTTAATAAACCGTACATAAACAATCGTATTTTGTTGTTTGAGTGACTTGAGCGAGCGAAACAAGTTTTGGTAATTAGCATGCACATATTGACAAGTAACATTAAGGTTATTTGATCACTTGATTTGATGTCCAACCGAATAATTATTTTGCACAATTTATTATATATCCCAGTGTCATTGTCAGCGTGCATACAAACATACATATATAGATAGATACACGGATATATATATATAGAAAATCGTTAAACGTAGTGACTGTGACGATGGCTTTCGCTTCCAAGTGCGCATTTTGCGTCGTCACCATATTTGCCGTAGTGCTGACGCTCGGTGGAGGAGGTGGAGGGGGAATCGGTGTTGTGGATGCGCGCCGTAACCAAGGTAGTAGCCAGCGCAAAACATCATCCAGCAGCAATTCGGGTCATGTGACTCAGCAGCCCAGCAGTTACAGCAACAACAATGGTGGCAGCAACTCCCACGCCGATGTTGCCAAATTGAGCTATCCCAACTACAACTCACAACCGAACCGTCCGGCTACCAATACCAACAACGCTCCGCCCGTCGGCTGGAATGTACCACAGGGTCCACCACCCGCCTACTCAGCCTCGAATCCCCATGGCGGTGCTCGCACCAATCAGCATGAGTCACCACCATCGTATCATGCACCCAACTATGGAGCAGCACCAGTACCAGGTGGCAATGTGCATCAGCCCATAACGGCCACCCAGAATCATGGTCAACAGTATGCCGGAGTACCACCGGGCGCTACTTATTATCCATCGGGCAGTCATGTGCCAGGCGGCTATCAGCCAGGTCATTATCCAGCTGGAGCTTCATCTTATCCTGGGGCTGGCGGCTATCATCCGGCTGCTGCACCTCCACCAGGCGCTACCTATTATCAATCTGGCTCTGCTCTGCCGCCGGGTGCAACCTACTATCCCCAAGCACCACAGCAATCTTCTTCAGGACCAGGCTTCGGTAAGACAATTTGGACATTATTCTTGAATTTCAAACTGATTAAATCGGAAAAACGTTTGCTTAGGTACGGGTCTATTGGCTGGAGGATTGGGCGGCGCTGTGCTGGGATCTGTGCTAACATCTTCCCTAGGCGGCAGCTCATCACATCCCATGGCTGCGGCTCCAGCGGCCGCTGCGCCAGCTGCAGCTGGTCAGGATCGCATCATAATCATTAACAATGGTGTGCCGGTGAATGCAAGCGATGGCACCACTGTCGTCAATGCCGCTGGCGCACCCGCACCCATGACCCCAATGAATGTACCCCAAACTGATGCGGCTGCTGCAGCTGCTCCGCCCGCTCAACTGGCTCCATTCTCGCCCGATGCCATGGCCAATCACACGGATGCAGCTGCTGCTGGTGCACCACCACCACCCCCACCGGGTGGCATCATTTGTGTGCCCACCAAGGTCAACGAAACGGATCCCGCAGACAGCACCAAAATGATTGAAGTGGAAAAGATTGCCTGCTATCCGGCCCCACCACCGCCACCTGCAGCACCCGGCGCTGAACCCGCACCATTGGCCCCGTTGGCTCCCATGGCACCGATGCCCACCAGCCAGTCACCACCGGCTATGCTGGCACCCGACCAGGCAGCCGTACGCTCCAATACCAACGGTGCTGGCAGCAGCTGTCATCAGATGCAGAGCATTCTTCCCTTGTTGGCTGCTTTGCTCGGTGGTTTACTGCTGCGCCATCTGGCTGCTGGCAATTAAGGCGGACGGACATCGCGAACATTCCAATTTTTTGTTGCTTGGCACTTTTTATTAGCCTCACCGCCATGGCACTACCTAAAATTCAACCCCCAACCCCATCTAACCACCCAACCACCCTTCTACACATATTGCAGCGTATATTCAAATTATGCATTGTTATCTAGTATTTGTCCGTAGAGTATTCTTAATTCGTATTTTGTAGATGACAACGCCTGATATTACCAATGGCCTTCAATTGTGATGATGATGATAAAGATGATGATGATAATGATAATGATGGTGATGATGAGAATGAGGCAGCTACTCTCGAATGAAGCGAAATTCTCCGAAACGTAAACTGTGAATCTCTTATAAATGTTATTACTCAAAAAACATATAGAAATGATAATCGAATGTGGACCATTTTAATGGGAGTCACATGCTCCTCCATTTAAAAAGACATATCTCAGTGTATGTATTGTAATTGTTGCTTACTTATATAAAAAAAAAAATACCATATTGTAGTATTAATAGACGCTTTAAACCAGTTTTTAACCATATTTCACATATTACTTACGATATTCGTTGATTGTATATTTTATTTCTTTTAATTATCATTCCCCTTGTGTTGTTCTGGTCAAATTGATTAAATAAAAGCTTAAACATCACACCCGCACTCAAGCTCCAAGTCGGTCTTTTACTTAATCATCAATCGCCGGATATAGCCGATATAGTTAATAGCAAGATTTTCTTCCATTAGACTGCACAATGAACTATAACAACAAAAACACCTAAACACATCAAAAACTTTCACTTTAACAAATAATTATTGAACAGTACTTTCATTAACGGGTTAATGAAATACCATCAAATTGACAGTCTGCCAATGAAGTAAGTATAGAAAAATCAAGATTAATCTGGAAATGCCAGAGCTTCAGTAATAAAGGATCATCAAATGTAAAGTCCCTTCGTGGTGCGGAATGTAATTTTGATCATGATTTGGCCTCATAATTCATTCTGCATTCAAATTTTGATCATTTAGAAAAATTGATATTTTTCCGATACTAAGCCATCTATCATCCAATTTTCCATACTTGCCCCTTGACATTTTTTCAAAAACTTGGATCTCTCATAACTCTATCAAAACTTAGCCGATTTTCAAGCGGAATGTAATTTTGATCATGATTTAGCCTCTAAATTCATTCTACATTCAAATTTTTATCATTTTGAAAAATTGATATTTTTTCGATACTAAGCCAATTTTCCATACTTACCCCTTGACATTTTTTCAAATACTTGGATCTCTCATAACTCCATCAAAATTTAGCCGATTTTAAATTTTGAAACAACCGGACATTAATACAAAGTTACAATTAAAACGTTAGACTATTTCGCGAATTCCTGCAATGACTGAATTTATTCAGTTTTTATTAGCATGGGTATGTAAATGGAGTACCTTATTAGATGATGATTGGAACACATGAAATGACGTCGTGTCTGGAGTCCGTAAAGTGAACATCTAAAATTTGGATTCTAAATAGAAGTTGTATATATATATTATATTATAATATATATTATATATATATATTAAGAACAAACTTACACGATGAATAAATACGCGTATTTTTAAATATTATTTTTGAAGACACTTTTTAGCTACCAAGCGGAAAATATGATTTTTTATACTTACACATTAATTGTATTATCTATTTAAATCTGTATCTGTAATTTTAAGTATAAATATTTATAGGGTTTGTAGAGCAATTAAGATTTGATATGGTCAACGACCTTGCAAAAATGAGTACAATATGTACATCCAAATTCGACGGGTATAAGAGATCTCATACGTAGGTCGCAAGTAAGACTTTCCCCATGCCATAATAATAACCCAAGGTCTATCATATCTGCAATCTAAAAATATCAGATGATAACACATGCAAGCCAAATTGAAAAGACAAAATTGATTTAAGTTTGATGTTTTAATATGGTAAAAACCAAGTTTTTTACATGTTGTGTATAGTAAAAAATCTGATGATTATATATCTTTACTCCGCATCATCGTCCTCATCATCGTTGGAGCTGATTCTGAAGTAGCGCAGCTCATACGAATCCTTCTCGTTGGCCACAACACGGATCCAATCGCGCAGACTGTTCTTCTTCAAGTACTTCTTGGTCAAGTACTTCAGGTAGGCCTTGGAGAAGTGCACATCGGAGCTGACGTGCAACTTCATCTTGGAGCGCTCAAAGGTGACGTTGTTGCCAAGGTTGTTCACTTTGCCGTTGACCTTAAGGCGAGCCTTCACGTATTTCTCCTGTTAAGTGCGCAAAAAAGATGCACAAATTAGAAAGAGATGGCAATATGACATTTTAATATGTTTACAACTCTAGCATATACCATCATAGGATAGTAGCAGAGTAGTTCTGTCTCTTTCTTTGTTAAGGCCAAAAGTAAATGGTAATGTCAACAAAAGGCCCAAATAAAGAAGAGTGACCAATTTTTTAATATGCCACTGAGTACACTGCCATCAGAGCGACTCGCAAAAGCTTTTCACTCTCTAACGGCAAATCGGCGTGGCCAAAAAGGTTACATTATAATAATTATTGTTATATATATATAAAAATGTGGAGCCGAAGCTGTGTGCATTTATAACTGTATTACCTGATCCATTGCGGCGACGTTTAGGCTGACAGACAACACGCTGTGGGGGCGCCCTGCTCTTTAACATATGTTAACCGTAACATATGTTATATGTAATGTAACTTAACATAACATTACAGTTTCCCCAATCTCAGAGATAGGATGTAGGTAGTGTGTGTGCTCAATCAAAGAGAGAGCGCACATTTTGAGAGTTGCTTTGCTTTTGGAGAAACCTGCAAGCGTCACGGAGTTGAATGTGAAACGCTTATAGCAGGGCGCACTATGAATTTCGGCCTGACGCATCACGGATGTGATGACGTTCAACCCAGGGCCCACCACGTGGCGGTACACATAGCACGACTTGACGCTGTTCACAGACGGTTGCACCAACTGGCCAGACCCGGTACTGGCGATCAGTGGCTACCCCGTTGTGCAGTGTCCAGAGCCCCTTAGTCGGCGCACTTCCCACGTGAAATGAAAATGGGAAGCACCAAACGAACGCGATGTGTCGCACGATCACGAACAGAAGATTTAAAAACGCAAAAAAAAATTGTATGCAAAGCGATTTGAACTAGATATTGACACAATCGATATGGATAAATCGATCGAAAATGTGTCGATCAAAAAAAAAAGAGAGAAATAAGACTAAAGACGAGAGCACAATCATGATACAATAATAAAGGTAGCGACATATGATAATAAGTGAGACAAAAGATGTCCGCTGTAGGGCTGAACAACATAAGAGAGCACTCTCTGCAATGTCGCTACCTTATATTATGGTAACATGAGCACAGTGACAGTGAGATATTGAGATATTATGTAAATTCCAATTGTTGCAGCAGTTGTTAACCGTACGCGGCACTCTTTCAGCTACGTGCAGTTTAATCGCTACTGAAACTTTGCTATAACCACAACTTTTTATCCAGAGCCTCTGGCTGTATTGCGGCAATGAAAAGCTTGGTGTGGTATCTCTGACGTCACTGTTGCTGTTGCTATCGTTATCGAGAGGTTATGTTCATCGGCTCCAGTTGATGCGTGTGATGCATGTGTTGATCGATTGTTAGCAATTTGGAGCCGTGTTATTGCGGTACTTACGAAATCGGCCACATCCATAATGTTGTCCTCAGCAATGTTGGTGCAATCAATGGTGAAACGCAGCGACACCTTCTTCTTCTTCAGTCCCTTGCCGCGCAGCACATTCTTCTTCACAACCTTGCTGGGAGCTGGGGCAGCAGCCTTTGCCTTGGGCTTGGCCGCAGCTGGCTTAGCAGCGGGCTTGGCAACAGCAGCAGCGGCTGGAACAGCGGCAGCGGCAGCAGCAACAGCAGCTGGCACAGCCTTGGCGGCAGCGGGTGCAGCCTTCTTTGCTGGAGGAGCAGCAGCTGGAGCGGCAGCTGGCTTCTTGGCAGCAGCCTTGGCGGGTGCAGCCTTGGCGTCCTTCTTGGGAGCAGCAGCGGCGGCGGCAGCTGGTGCCTTCTTGGCATCCTTGGCAGCGGGCTTGGCTGCTGCTGGCTTAGCGGCAGCAGCGGGCTTAGCGGCAGCGGCGGCCTTAACGTCCTTAGCGGCTTCCGGCGCCTTCTTCACGTTCTTGGCAGCAGCAGCTGCTGGCTTGGCAGCCTCAGCGGCCTTGGGCTTCTCAACTTTGCCCTTGGCTGCGGCTGGTGCCGCCTTCTTCTCGGCGGGCTTGGCAGCCGGCGCCTTGGTATCACCCTTGTTGGTCTTGGCCTGTGCATATAAAATGACATTTATTATTCACTATTCACAATTTCTTTACATTATTTTAGATAGTTATGCACAAATAACAGTGTACATGCACGCCAATTAATGTATGGTTTCATATTTTGCATTTATTTTACACGTTTTATTTGTGATGTCGCAACATTTTTACGATTTTTCGCGAGCACTTACAGTTGGGGCCATCCTATAACTTGAAAACCACGGAGGAAAAGAACCAAAACCTAGAGATGTACCCAAGTCATCGATTTTTTGCGTAAATTCTCGATTGTTTTCAGTGTTTTAGCGCACTGTGCACTATCTGCGTTTTTCAACACTTATCAGTTTTATTTTGGTATATTTTCACTGTCGGCCGCTTAGCTATTTTATAGCTAGCTCTAACTATTTTCAAAGTTCGATGCCAGATAAATTTGAAAATTGCTTTTAGCCGGAAACCTAGCTCTTTTTATAGTTTTGACATACTTATATGTCTTCAAAAACTATGTAAAAGTGCACAAAAAATTATTTAAATTCAGATGCTTTCCAGCCAGAAACAGCTTCTTTTCCTCTAAGGAGCTGGCAGCACTGCAGCAATACTAAATCAGTATTACGCGTTATTGGTCACGTGCGGTCACACTGGAAAATGTAATTGCAATAATTTTTCAATAAATTATTAGTTTGATGAAAATTTAAAGTTCGAAATTAGATAAAAGTAAAAAACAGGCTTAAAAGAAGTTCGTCACCACAAGGGGAGAGAAGTGACAAATTTTATACTTAAAAAAAATACTAAAAATTGGTATTTTGACAATGTGCCCAAAATGTCTCATATTGCCAGATCGGTAAAATATACAGGGTGGCAACCTTTGAACCGGGTGGCAGTCTTCCTCACCAGTGGCACAGGCAACATAAGTGAACCACATACGAGAGTGACAACTTGTTTTTTTTGTTGTTTGTCTGAAGAGTAAAGTGAAAACTGCGTTTCTTATACAATTATTTAGCAAGAACAATCATGAAGTTCCAATATAAAGAGGAGCATGCATTTGAGAAGCGTCGCGCTGAAGGCGACAAGATCCGTCGTAAATATCCCGACCGTGTACCCGTAAGTACACATTTTTATTTATTTCTGTCAATGTATATGTATTTTATCCAGCCCTACACAGTGTCTGTGTATGAATGTGTGTGTGTGTGTGTCTGTGTTTTTGTGTGGGTTGTTTGTATGTATGCGTTTGTTTTGCGTCGTTCTATTTTATTATGTTGTTGTTGTTGCTACACACATCAGCGGGGAAAATCAATAATGCGCAAATTGGCTATACCTGCAATTGTTAATAATTTTATAGCCATTTCTGTGCAATTAATTGTCAAAGGTAGTTTTTCACACATGTTGTTTGAAAGTAAAATTCACTTGTCAGAGTCAACGCTTGCTAAATATCTAGTGAAAATCAAACAATTTGATGTGCGCACATTCACATACAAACTTGCTTTGTTCAAGTTATGTGAGTGTGTGTGCGCTCGTGTCTGTGTGTGTGTGTATGTGTGTAACTGCTAGCTGACTCGCTCTCCCAGCTGTTGTAGTGTTGTTGTTTTTCTCTTGGTTGTTTTGTGAGTCCCCCCCAACAGCGCGTAACCCCCTTCTCCCTTCCTTAGCACAAAATCACACGGCCAACAAGCCAGTTGTTTTTATTTTTTTTCGCTTTATTGTAAATCAAAATTTTGTGGTTTTTTTGTTTTGTTTTAGTCTGACCTGACTGCTTTAATACTGCGCATAAAATATAAAGTATAAAAACAAAAACAAACGCAATCCATGATTTGGCCAATAGCAGAAATTGTGACTTTTGTTTTTGTTTTTTTTTTTTTTGTTTTGCAATGAGTAGAGAATTAGTCATAATGATTTTTGCACTCTTCTCTTTGTTTGATTGCCTTATTTCACCATATAGAAACGTTGTTACTGCGTAAACAACAACAACAAAACATTGGAAAGCAAAGCTCTTTTCACCCCTCCTCCCCCTTGCTTATCAGCAAATGCATGTAAAACTCTATGCATTCCTTTTGCACTTGAAGATGATCGTGCAGGCATCCTTCTCTCTCTCTTTCTCTCTCCTTGTTGCTTCTATATTTGATCAACATTTTGTGTTTGTGTTTCACAATTTTGTTTTTGTATTTTATTTTATTTTTTGGCAAGAGTCGAACACAAGTCACATAACAGCTGACGACAAATGAAATGCAGGCAAGGCCAGCTGACCAGTCAGTGGCTATAATATAATAATATGTCCATATTATACATGAATTTGTACTTGCATGTATTTATATGTACTTGTATGTACGTAATGTACATAAATAATACAGTAGGCCACCTTCACCTTGAGAACGGCCAATGACGTCGGCCATTATATTTGACAATTTGTTAGCTAAGCTTTAAGCTTAACTTTAACAGCAAGTTAAACTACATTTATTTTGTATTTTTTAAAATGTTCACCTTCCAAACCAAAAACAATTGTTGGTGTTCCTGAAAACAAGCAAACATTGTTTTCAAATGTCTAAAAAATTGTTAGGAGATTTGACAAAATATAACATCTATTGAATTAAATTAAATTATTTATTAAATTGAAATGCATTAAATATATTTTTAATGATTTTTCCATTTTTTTTAAATTATTCCAAAATCTTAAAATGTTTTTGAAACTGAAAATGAGCCGATTTTTTTGAGAATGAAATATCGTGTATGTCATGTTATTAACATCTGTTAAACTTTCAATACTTTTCCGTAATCAGGGGTGTAGCAGTGTTGTGTAAAATATTTCAGTACAAATTGTTGTCAGGTCTAGAATTTGTTAATGAATATAACAATATACCCTTATTATTTATTTTTGTTCTCTCTTTCTTTGCACGAATTGCTACACAAAAATGCAATTACAGTTGTTAGTAAATATGCATGAATGAATGTACACAAATAAATGGGTGTATTTGAATGTATTGTTTATAGTCACGTATATAAGTATTCGTCTTTTAAAAGACGCAATTACTTAATATTTTTTTTGATAATTTTAATACTGATTTGCACGTACCTAATCCTGTTTACGTTTTTACTTTCTGGCTTCTGCTTGATGATTCAAAAGGTGATCGTTGAGAAGGCACCAAAGGCGCGCATCGGTGATTTGGATAAAAAGAAGTATCTGGTGCCATCTGATTTGACTGTCGGCCAATTCTACTTCCTCATACGCAAACGCATTCACCTACGTCCCGAGGATGCACTCTTCTTCTTCGTTAACAATGTCATTCCCCCAACATCTGCAACCATGGGCTCCCTGTATCAGGTAAGATTAATAACGTTTCTCACTGAAGGCAATAACTCATACTCTCTCTCTCTCTCTGTCTGTCCTTCGGAATAGGAACACCACGAGGAGGATTATTTCCTGTATATAGCTTACTCCGATGAGAATGTCTATGGCATGGATAAGTAGAAAGTGACTGCATCTCCCTAGCGGCAGGCGTTTAAACACCATGCAACAACAACCTATACAGAAAATTCTATATATACATATATTTTACGTTTAGCATGCAGTTTAAAATATAATGCAAAACAGAAAAACAATTAAAAAGATAACAAAAAAAAAAAAAAAAAAACTGAACGATAGCTAAACAAATTGTGCAGGTCTAAGGCGGTAAATATTGAAAAAACAAAAACAAAAAACCAACAAAAACAACTTAAAATGATCTTAAAAAATGAAAACAAAAAAAAATATATAAGTCAAAAACAAGTGTTATGTGAAAATTATTTTATATCAACATTTTCTATACGCGCTAGTATTTCAAATTACCTTTATGCTTTAACATTATTTACTTGGCACCATTTTGTTCAGTTGACATTTATTTTTCTTGCTATTCTTGTGTACCGTAGAATTTTCATGTTTTGTAAGGTACATATATTTAACTTCATTTCTTTTTTTGTGTAATAATACAACAAAATTTTGTGCATATTTAGTGTGTATGGTTACGAATAGGACTCTCTTGGTTAAGCGTACAATAATTAATCTATTATTAATTAAATAAATACAAAAAAAAAGAAATATAAAAAAAGTTGACTAATTGTCTAAAAAACCAACAACATTTGACTGTCTGTTATTGCGTTTTTAAACTTAATATACCCGCGCAGGGTATAAAAAATCACATGTTCCCCGGCCTCCTCTTGCCTTTGTTTGTTCTTATCGGTCAAGCAGTTCATGATAAAGATGTACCCCAACTGAAGTCAAGTGCGGTGATATTTTGGAAATCTGTTCTACTTCAATCCATAATTTATTTTCACTGGATTCGAATTTCTCGTTGTTTTAGGCGCCCAGACATTGATAGAGCAATATGTATCTACACAAATACAAAACGAGCACGCTCCAGTCACATTGGCGTATTCTACTACACACAGAATATTCTACATTATCCATTTCCTACGCCTCCTCAATGTATTCTAATCAGCTGTGAGTTTTCAAAATTAAAGCAAAGCGCGCAAATGAGAAATTAGAGTTTGCATTTCACCTTAGATATTTTTGTGTGTTGCTTTCTCTAGGCCTCATAAAAATCTTGAACATTTTTCGCTGGCGTATGACAAACTTTTTCTGAGTACTAGCCCTAATGATTTTCAATGTACATTGTACTTTCATGTATTTCCAATATTAAATAATAAACAATGCAAGATTGTTTAGTTCAAAAGGAAAAACTTTTAAAAACCATCGATAGTCCCGGACTTCCACCGATAACGCAGCGATTAAGCCAAACCATCGATGAAAGCGATAGTGACATCGATAGTTTTCTACTTACCTAATGTGGTGCATATTGCCAGATCGGTGAATTTAACAGGGTGGCAACCTTTCGGTAGCACTGCCGCCAACTTTGTACAGACATAAATAGCGGTTTCTGGCTGGAAAGCTTCTGAAAAATAGCTGAATATACGATGATTCTGTCTAGAAACCATCTAAATTTCTTACTGTGGGCAGATTACCAATTTTACTAAAAATATTAATAGCAAAACTTAGCTGAATATATATTTAAAATAGCCAGATTTCCAGCTAATAGCAATTTTAAAATTTTTCTAGCAAACGAATTCTTAAAATAGCCAGATCTAGCCATAAAATGGCTAAGTTGGCAGCAGTGGTGGTAGCTTTTATTATTTAGCCGGAGGAGTTAGTTTATACGTGTTGTTTAATACAGGCGTAGCTTGCACATTTATAAATTAATTAAATTAAATTATTGTTTTTATGTAAAAAGTCTCAAGTGAAGTTTTGCGACTGAGCTGCTAGGTGGAAAGCATATTTAAATAAAATATTAAATAGAAGACAGGTAAAATAAGATAATGGTTACAAAACAGGCGCCTCAGCGGCCAAAAATAAGTGTTAATTTGTGTTGTTGTTATTATTATTGGTGCTATTAATGTTGTACCTTTAACATGTACGAGTTGTGCGAAATGAAAATGAGGTGGCATTGTAATTTTAATTGTTGTCATGGCAAATAAACATGTCAGTGCAATTGCAGTGTAATTGATTTTTGTTTTAAGCTCATTTTTGTGACGCATTAATTCTTTGTCGATGCCTGTTTCTTTGTTGTTATTGTTATTTTTGTTGTATATTGGTTTTGTTGTCAATGTCGACGACGCTGCGCCATTTGCCACCCCCAAAAATGTACAAAAACAACAGTGAGTGTGGCTAACGGCTCAACTGCAGAAGTTACCACTAATGCAGTTGCGAGTCTGGCATTACAAAGAAAAATTTCATATTTACGTTGACCACACAACGGCGTCAAAGCGTTGTTATTCAATTATCATATACTCTCTGTACATAAATACATACATACGTATGTACGTGCAGTGTATGGCGACACTGTAGCAACAACAAAACGCAGACAAACAGCTGATTAAGCAGCGGCAATCATAAGCGCCAACTCACCATTCCCCACCCCGCAGCAACCCACCACAGTACAGCCCACAAGCCCGCATAGGTAGCTAGTACAAATTCATTTGTCTATGTATGTATGTATGTTTGTATGTACGTGGTGTGACTAGTGTTAATGTCCACTCTTTGCTGCTTGATCAGCATGATTTTATGTACTTATTATTATTGTTGTTGTTGTTGTCATCTGCCACGCTTTATAAAACTTACATACATATACATACACACAGACACACGTGCGTTTGTAAATGTCTGTGTTGCTCTCTTTTAGCTGCGAACGCATGTGGATTCATTTTATTGGTGCTCGAGTATCGTATGATAATCCCTTGTTCTGGTTATTGTTGTTGTAATTGTTGTGCTTTTCCCGCGCGCACAAATACATACATACGTAGAGGCACAGACATCAGTAGCATGCGTATTTTTAGTTGCTATGTTGCCAACTAACCCAAAAACTATAGCACACCAGATATAACCGCCAGCCGACTTACGAACTAAAGGTTAAAATGAAAAGCGCTCATTGCCAAATGCATTGAAAGACTTTTCTAACATAAATCAATTTATCAACAAATTTTAACAATTTTTTGTTATAAAATTTTTTTGTATTATGTTTTGATAGTTGCATGGAATACCCTTAATTTTGATTTGATTAAAAAAATTATTTGATAAGGAAATCAGCTGTTTATACCAGAACAAAGCAATCTGCTCAGCACTGTCGCCAGCTTATCTATTATGTAGCTAGATCTGGGCCATTTTTAAAGTTCAATGCTAGAAAAATTGGAAAATTTCTTTTAGCCGGAAATCTACCCATTTTAAATATATATATTCAGCTTTGTTTTTGCTATAAGTATTTATTTTTAATTTTATTTTTTTTCTAAAACGTTGGTCACACCAGATAAAGAAACAAAATAGATGATCAATCAACAGACATTAACTAACTTTTTTGTAAAAGCTTTGCAACTTGTAAACAAACTTGAAACGATCTGGCAGCACAAATAAAAAAACACAATTGAAAATTGCGCGTTAACTTTCATGATTTTGTTTTTTGTTGTATCATTCACATAGTTGCTGCTTGAAGTCATAGAAAAGCACTTAAATGTCACAACAAACCAAAAAGGACACAGCCAGCCATGCAAATAGCACACGCCAGCGCAAACAGGACGATAGCAACAGCAACAGTAACAGCAACAGCAAGAGTCAAAAGAAACAGGCGCCCAATGGGAGCACAAAGGGCGGCAGCAGCAGTAGCAACTCCAACAGCAACACCTCATTTACAATTAGCAACAGCAGCTCTGCCAAAATGCAGACAAATGCAACAACAAATGCAACACACATAAAGCAAACGAGCAAAACGCAGTTAAGCAAAAAGGATAAACAGCAAAAAGACAAAGAGCGCAATGAGCGAGCACAGCTGGTGCTCTGGCGACGTCCTCTGCAGACGTCCAAATACTGTGGACTCGAACTGATTGCACTGCTGCGTACATGGAGCAGCAGGTGAGTAGAGAAAACCACACATTAGGGTGCACTAGTTAAAAAAAAAAAAAAAAAAATTGGTAACTCAATTCGTAATCTACGTTAAATTTTAAGATGCTTTCACCAAGAAACCATAGTTCTAAACCAATTCCTAGTCCACGCTTTATGAGTTGAAAATTGTTGTGATTTTTGTCCATGGGCGAAAATAATGTTTAAAGGACAAATGGCTCCTTAATTGTACGAAATTTTGAAAATCCTGGTCATAACAAGAGTTTTTTGGTACTAATCTTGCCAGGATCGCTTTTCAACTCTAAAAGCGGGAACTAAGAATTGATTTTAGAACTAAGCTTTCTTGGTTAAAACATTTTAAAATTGACCTTAGTTTATAAATTTTGGCTTACCATTTGTCAATTTATTTTGGCGTTTACAAATCGATGCACCCTACTACACTGTCTGTCTCACTTTTACACATGCTCACTCTTTCTTTCTCTTTCATTTTTGCAGATTAATGCAGCAACGCGGCCTGCTGGCTGTATTAATAGTATTAGGCATTGTATTTAGCATAATTTATAAAATTGATGGTCCTCATCAGATGGCCATTGAGCTAGTGCGTCAAAACACCTGGTTCTTTGTCTACTGGATTGGCCTGGGTGTTCTCTCATCCGTTGGCTTGGGCACCGGCCTACACACGTTTCTCCTATATTTGGGACCGCACATAGCCAGCGTCACATTGGCCGCCTATGAGTGCAATTCTCTTAACTTTCCCAAGCCACCATATCCCGACGAGTAGGTTCAAAGTTGATGTGGCTAAAAAGTATATTTGTTAATATTGTTATTGTTTTATTAATAACAGCATCATTTGTCCGGAGGAGCCATATGAGAAGCGTGTGCCCGATATCTGGGCCATAATGACTAAAGTACGTCTTGAGGCATTCCTTTGGGGCGCTGGCACCGCATTGGGTGAACTGCCGCCATATTTTATGGCCAAGGCCGCTCGACTCTCCGGCTGCGATCCCGATGATGCCGAGGAGTTGGCCGAATTTGAGGCACTCAATGCCAAGCGTCATCAAAAGAATCTTAGCCTTATGGACAAGGGCAAGCTGTTCATGGAGCGCGTGGTCGAGCGCGTTGGCTTCTTTGGCATACTGGCTTGTGCAAGCGTATGTAGTTTACTTAATATATTTGTAAACTTTTGTTATATTTATATTTGCATTATGCTGCAGATTCCCAATCCGCTGTTCGATTTGGCCGGCATCACGTGTGGACATTTCCTGGTGCCATTCTGGACGTTCTTTGGAGCGACACTTATTGGCAAGGCCATCATTAAGATGCACATACAGAAAATCTTTGTGATTATCGCATTCAATGAGTCGCTACTCGAGCGTGCTGTCGATTTATTGGCATCGCTTCCCGTCTTTGGACGCAAGCTGCAGCAGCCATTTAAAGGATTCCTCGAGAACCAGAAACAGCGCTTGCATAGACAGCAGCGTGGACGCGGCTCCAGCGCTGGCGGTGATTCGGGCAATCTATTATCCAAAGTATTTGAGACATTTGTTATTGGCATGGTCTGCTATTTCGTCGTGTCCATTGTCAATTCACTGGCCCAGAGCTATCACAAGCGACTGCATAAGAAATCTCGTAACTCGACGTCGTCGGGAGCTTCAGCTGCAGTGACCACCACGCCCACCGGCACACTGAGGAAGTCTGCCAAGCAGAAGGCGCTCCGGGACTAAACGCCAAAACGCCACTTTGGTTTCGCCACCCTTTCCGCAATTTATGCAAAATTCTTTGTTAATATTTTTCTCTCAGTTTACCCTTTTTTTTAAAGTGATTTTTGCGTTTTTTTTTTTTCATTATTATTATTGTGTTAGTCAA
Source organism: Drosophila falleni (assembly GCA_035045575.1). Taxonomy (NCBI): domain Eukaryota; kingdom Metazoa; phylum Arthropoda; class Insecta; order Diptera; family Drosophilidae; genus Drosophila; species Drosophila falleni. The sequence continues at coordinate 8,040,157 of JAWNOV010000185.1, read as the reverse complement.
ATTCTAAAAGGTTCTGCTAATTCTGCCTCTCGATAAGAGTGGAATTTGTGAGAGAACCGTATAAATTAAATATATTGTACAAGGTATTTTTTTTGTGCTAGCGAGTGAATTAGGATGGAATTGCTGATAGAGCTGCTTGGAATGATCGTAGTAGACTAGTTAAAAAGAGGAAATAAATTAACAAAAATAAAATAGAAATAAAAATAAAAAGCAAACACAACATCAAATCAGCTAGGTCTGTGTATATACCTAGCTATTCAGTTTATTTTTTACCCTCGATTGTATTGTCCTTCACTTTTTGATAATGCAATTACAAAATCACAAATGTTGTGTAGAAATTTGCTTCAAAATAAACAAAGATATTAAAACAAAATATAAATCAACTGAAAAAAAAAACTAAATGCTGAAAATAAAAGGAATTACGAATATGATAAGTAAACATTTTTTATTGTCTGGGGGTTGTTTTAGTTATTTGCATGGGCTCGAATGTTCGAAATGATGGATGGCCCATTAACAAACTGCCAATACAGACGGATTTCAGAGCATCATCAAAATAAATAATTGAATTCTCAAACAAAATAGGCGTCGAATGATGCTCAACATTTTTTGCTTTTTTTGTATTTTCCATTTATGACGACGGTGAGATTGAAATTGGATTACCTTTGTATTTTCCCTACAAAGGGATGGATTTAATACTGTGGCAAACATATTTTTTATTCAATTATACACTTGATTTACGCTTGTTTTGCGCATAAAGTATATTGAATATTTCCTGAACATAGTCAGACTTAATTGCTACTTGAATATAAAAAGAACTTTAAAGAGATTTCCATGTATCTTCTTATTTTATTGATAAAAATTAAGGAGACATTGAAAAACCGGCTTTAATAAGGGTATGAATTTAAGCTTTAATAAATTGTTTTTTTTTTTAAATATACATATAATATCTATGAAATAATAATTAAATTTGAATTTTTAATTAAAAATCATAGAATAACTCTTATTTTCAACTTGCTTCTTATAAGAGAGATTATAAATTTTATCCCAGATGGGGTTGTTTCAAGCTAATTTGCGTGGGTACTTTAGTAATTAATCGCTGTTGTTACCGAACTGAACCGACAGATAACCAGTTCAAGTGGCTCTTAGGAAACTTAAGCGTATTAACTTATTCAACTTATCAGATTATTAGGCTTTTATCTATAAATTCGATCATTAGACTCAAAGCCGTTATATGAGAATGTACAAATGTGATTCAACTGTCACTATCGCATCCTCGCTAACTGCGAGCCGTTGACTCATTAAGCCAAAGAGCTTAGAGTCCTGTTTGTAGTGAGTGTCAGCTCGAAGGACGATTGCCTTTGGCTTACAGTTACAGTTATACGAGTACGCTGCTGGCGTCGCTATTGTCGTCTCACTTACGATGCCGACAGTGACGCAGACGCGCTCAGAATTCACTCAAAAACAATAAGTAGACTTCTCGACTATAAAATACCCGATACTTAATTTAAATAAATATTAATTGTATGACTGAATTTCAATATGTGTATGTATTTTATCTAGATAAACTTAGCACACAGCTTAAAAATTTAATTTTAAAAAATTTACCAAAGCCGATACATGCAATTCGGCCCACGGTTTTTGAAAAAGAATTTGTTTTAGTTTTGGTTCTGATACCAAATACGTTTAACGGTTCCGAAATTAGTCCCTGATTTCTGTACCAAAATATTGTGTTTATTTTTTTTAGTAAACGAGCAACAAATAAAATATACCTTTGCATTCAACGGCTGACGGGTATATGACAAAAACGCGACATGAAAAGTGAAAGATGAAAGGTGGACGAACAGTAGAGTAGGTGGACAAGACAGGACAGGAGTGGTCAGAGCAAAAAATACTTAGGACAGGACATGCGAAATGTCAACGTTGAATACTTGGCACGTACATTAAATATTTTCATTTGGCTGTCAGCATTTATTTAAAATGGACACACAACACACGCATGAATGTCAAAGGATAACGTACTCTTACTCAAACAGTGTGCGTCCAATATGGGCCGTAATATGATTGGGCACATTTTTAACGTTTACAGGTTTCAGGCTGCCACAGTGCAAAAATGCCAAATGCCAAAATACAAAGTCCGAATGCCGGCAGACGTGGTGGTAGGCGTTTTGTAGGCGTCGCGCATAAATTCCACTTGAATGCTCAGGAGGCGCACACTGGCCACACCCCAATCTGGCAGACAGCAGCAACGCGACCAGTGTTGCCAGAATTTCTAGCTATATCTAGATTAAGCGTTTAGGAATTTTGAAAATTCCAAATTTTGAAACTCAAGTTTTTACGTTAATCGACTCCGGTAAATTTAATTCCGAGACCTTTCATTTTTCTGTAAAAAAATCAGATCGGACAAAAATTTGGACTTATAATGTCGCTAGGTCAAAGGTTCGACCAACTTCAAACATTCATAACTTTGTTAAGCCTGGACCGATTTTCAAACGGAATGTCATTTTGATCTTGGTTCGACCTATAAATTCTTTCTGCATTCAAATTTAATTAATTTTGTAAAAAAAAATAATTTCCTCTAGATCATGGGTTCGCTATTGTAGCTTTTGCTGTTAAAAATTTTTGAATCTAGCTACTTAATAGCTAAAATGGCAATACTAATTGTGACGCGTCGCGACGCAACGCACAGGATAAGCTATGGTTTGCGGCTACGTGTTTGGAAAGGCAATAGTCGCAGTCGCAGTTGCCGTCGGCTTAGCACAGCAGCAGCAGCAACAACTACTGGCACTTCTACTAAATTCAAGTGAATTTTACAAGGGAACGGTCATGTCGCCAAACTAACTGATGCTTCCTACTCACAGCTCTTTTATATCAACGAGAGCTGGACAACGCAACGTAACAACAACAAAATAAAAAGGTGGCATTTTAGTCAGCGCACAAAAGCATGCAATGAAATTATGTGGCATGTGAAGGGCAGAGCCGGAAACAGTGTTGGCAATTTAGCTATTTAAAAGCTAGATTTAGCCAATTTCCTATTTAAAAATATAATTCGACTCATTTTTGAGATTGAGGGATAAACCTAATTTACTTCAGAAAATCAATTGGCATATTCTCTATTGAGAACTTATTACCTACATTTAAATATTCATGTGCAGAAAATGTTAAGAAATATCGTTGTCGCTAGCCTAAAATAAGATAGAAGAAAATATATTATGCTTTAGTGGCCAGTTAATAATTTAAATTTACTTTTATTCCAATAATTTGCTATTTATTTTAAACAAATAATTTTAGTTATTTAAAGCTAACTTTTTTTGAGCATAACAACTATTTTTTGCACTTGAAGTTCTGACAACACTGACTAAAAACCGTCATAGTGGAGAGTGTGAGAAAAAATGTGTCTGACAGAGAGATAGCGAGAGCGAGTGAGAGGGACAGAGAGAGATATAGGGCGTTCTGATGCGTGCTCGTGCTCAAGTGTTGTTCCCCAAACGAGCTTTGCTTTGGCTCAGCGCGTGCAAATATGCGAAACTGGGGACTGAAACTGAAGCTGTTTGATGAATGCGGCCTAACCAACCCCATCACCACCCAACACCAACCAAACTCGCTCACACTCTTAGCATGTGCTAAGGTCTCAATTGGGGTTGGCACAATCGATTGTTAAATGCTATCGCATTGTGCTTTTGCGATACCTTCTCGTTATCGATCGTATGCACAATCTACCGTTGTCGTTGAATATGATAAATAATTTTAGATTGCCTTAAATATAAAAATATATATTTAAAAAAAAAATTGAGTTGGACTTTAACCTTAAAAGTTATGCAGTAGGAAAAGTAACTTAAAATAAGTTAATTCTATTGTTGTATATAATAAATTACTTAAATTAAATATCAATATGTATTTAGGTATGATTGGTAGCCAAAAAACTCAAAGATGCGTTACAATAAGCAGCATTATTAAAATTAATTTGCGATTATAACGCATGAAAGCAGCTTAATCGATGTTTAGCTGTTGTCGATAGTTTTTTTTTTGGCGGCATTAGGCCCATCGCTAGCGGCTGTTGCTTTTTGCGAATGGGGCGACTGGCAACTGTGGCTGCAGAGCAGTAGAAATTACATAGGGATAGACGCGCACCAGCTGCGTGCGCATTTAGACGTGTTTCATTTTGTTGTTGTTTGCGTGTTGTATATGCCGCAAACAACAGTTGAAATAAACAATAACAAGCATTAAAACTAGAGTGCGCCTGCTGGCAGGCAACGTATTTTTTTCAATTTCTGTTATTTTTTTTTTTTGAAATTTTTTTTAAATCTTATATATTTAATTTTGTGTAAATTAAAAACTGTTAAATAAGCATATAATGTGAGAAAATGGATTTCGCGAATCGCAATAATACGGCTAACAAGTTTGTCTGTCCCAGCGACAGGCAGCTGGCCTTGCGTGCCAAGTAAGTAGCAAAGAGCAGCAGCAGCAACAACAACAACAACAACAACTCAAGAGCAAGGACAGTACGGTGATGAGTGCGCTCAAAAGTAGGCAACATAAATTGTCAATGCAACAATTGGGCGCAGCTCCAAAGTCTGGTTTTTTTTCTGTGTGCGTGTGTACTATACATGTGTGCGTGTGTGTGAAAGTTAAACAATAGCATTAACGTTGAATAAACGTAAGCAAATGTGTACAATGTGAATGTAACGTGGTGTGCGCGTCATAAACAAAAGCTGCTCGCTCATATTGTTGTTCTTGTTGATATTGTTGGGCTGACTGATAAGGCGACAAGCGGCGCGCAACAGTTAGCGTTCAGCACAACAACAACAACAATAATAACAACAATATCAGCTCAACTGTCGCGTATGTGTCGACAAAAGCTTTAGTTATAATTTAATTAACTTTGACTGCGTCAGTCGCCGCTGTCCCTTTTGCATGTGTCTGTCTGTCCGTCTGTCCGTCTGTCGGTCTGTGTGTTTGCTTTTTGGTGTGTAAGTGTACACAGTAAGAAAAATCGGAGTTTCCGGCATAAAATCAATTCAATGCGTTGTCAGAATTACGGTAATCCCAAATTTCTATAATTACAAAATATGTGATTTTATCACGATTTTTCTTAGCAATATTTAGAATTTCGGTTCTAGTCAGATTTTTCTTTAGTTAAATTATATATTTTAGGCAACTTGGATTGTTTTTATATATAGTCTTAATTTAACAATAATACTCCGAATATATTCTTAAAGCTCACAATATATCCTTTGACTTATTTTATATATATAAAAACACATACTGAGATAAAGAATTTTAAACTGAAATTTTGGAATGATTTTTTTGTCTGTGTATGTTTGATTAAGCTACATACAATGCTGCGCGTTTTAGCTAATCTTACACACACACACACGCACACACACGTTTACACCCATGCAGTGACACACGCAGGAGGAGTTGGGGGAAGCTAGAGAGATACATTTGGCTGCGTGTGTTAAGTGTGTGTATATGTGTGTGTGTGTCATGACCATGAATTGGCAATGAGCCATCAAGGACTCAAGAGAAGCAGCCAAAGCCACATGTTGTCCTTCGTTGCCTCGGCCTAATCATAATTGTTGGTATGCCGCTGACAGATTAATTAAATTTTAATAATGCTTCAATTTATTTATGAATGCCAGCTTGTCATGGCTTATAACACAGCCATTGCAATGAATCTAAGATGCTCGCAACATGATAATTTATTGCAATTTAATGGCAACCACTCATATTTGACAGACTGACTGACACTGCCATAAATAGCGAGTGAGAGCGGAGAGTTTGTCTGCCAGCCCATTCATGTACATTTACAATTGTATTAACAATTCCACTACCCACAAAACGCACACACACACACAGACAGAGAGACAGATACAGTGGTTCTCAGCTTATTAGAACCACTTCTTTTATATATTGCAAATTCGAAATGAGTTTATTGTATAATGAGAGGGAAAAATAAATAAAATTTAAGCGCGGAATTAATCTATAAAAGAAAAGCATAATTATAAATGTAGTGGTCCATATAAGCTGACAGTCACTGTAAGCACACACACAGACAGCTAGAAGCACTACTCTTACATATTGCGAATTCTACATGAGTTTATCGTATAATGAGAGGGACAAATAAATAAAATTTAAGCGCGGATTTGTTAACTAATTTTTTAAGCTAGAGCAAAATAATTTCACACTATTTCTTATAAATATTAAATGTATCTGAATTAAGCAATAATAGAAAAGCATAATTATATATGTAGTGGGCCACATAAGAGAAATAAATAAAATTAAAAGCAGATTACTTAATTAATTTTATAGCTTAGACAAAATAATTTCATATTTATTTTTATAATTATTTAATGTATCTGAATTAAGCAATAATAGAAAAGCATAATTATAAATAAAGTGATCCAAGTAAGCTGACAGCCACTGTAAGCACACACACACACACACACACACACAGACAGCTAGAAGCATATGTTGTGTCAATGTTAAAATGTGTAGCATACTGAGAGGCGCAATCCCAGCTGACTGAAAATGGGAATTGAGCTTTACGCTGAATTAAATACAAGCACATACACGTGCAAGCACACACACACACACACACACAAACACCATACTCCATACACCAATACAGCAGCACATTTATGCATAATGCCAAGCCGCAAAAAAAAAGCACACACACACACACACACTCACACACATACACGCACACGCACAGCAGGCACGCCGGATGGCAGCTGTGTGGCAAAAACCGTTGGGCGGCTTGGCAGGTTTCAAGTGCTCAATTTACACTTCCGTTCGCTCATTTTTCGCAGTTACATTTCAAGTGGATATATACATAAAATAGCATAGAAACAATGCCTCAACGCAGGGAGCAATACAACAACAACAAGAACAATAACAACAAAAACAAAAACAACGCCTGTGCGTGACGCATGCACACTGGACATGGATACCGTACAATGTGGCTGAATATGCATGTCTCGCCGGAACGTAACGGAACGGCACAGGGAAGGGCGGGACGTGAAGTTGTATGCGGTGCGGTTCTGTACTTGAAATTCAAATCAAGACAGCTGTGAATGCAAATGAGATGAACTGTGACAAATTGCCTATCGTCTATCAGACAAACCTGCAATCGATCAGCAACTAATTGAAAATCATTAAAACGATAGCAGCTACATTTGTCAAAAAATAAGACTTGTAATTGCAATTGATTACAATTGCGTTTTCAAATTACAAAATTTGTTTTTGAAAAACTTCAATATATATGTAGCTCGATAAATTGTTTTTCGATATATCGACAACTCGAATCTTTTTTTTTGTTCGATATCACACTTTGAAGCTTATACGGCATTAAACCGATTTATTCAACCGCGTTTTAATCTGCATATCTTTTCTGATTTTGTTAAGTGACTCCAAGAAATAATCGCAGAATGCGATGCATTTTTTTTCGATATATCGATTTCACACTTCGATATAAACTTCGATTTACACTGCATTCACAAGATAATGCGGCATTAAACCGATTAAATCAACCGCGTTTTAATCTGCATATCTTTTCTGATTTTCGTTAAGTGACTCCAAGAAATAAACGCACTCTGCCTTAAATCACTTTTTCGCCTGAAAGCGCATTTCAAAAAAGAAAGGGGATTATAAATGCGTTTCAACTGAACGCGATATCATTAAAGCGGACTTAAGCTTGGTAAATATTTGTCGCGTGACGAACTATCGTTATGTTTGAATGAAATATGAGTGTATGCACACTTGTTAAGTGCATTTTGCAATTGCGTTTTAAGTGCTCCAAATGGGGCAAACAAATTATTAAATACACGCGAAAGCACGAAAAGCAAAAGCAAATGCAAATTCCAAAATTCCAAACGTAGCTCCTTTATTGCCTGTTGCACTAAGTCAAAGGCCACTTGCAGCTTTAGGCAGCTTGTACGACAGCAACTGAAACTGAAGCCGGAGCAGATGCAGAAGCAGAAACAGAAACAGAATCTGAAGGCCCTCAAGGCAACTGACGAGGTTAAAGCACAAACATATACATATATATTTATGTACATATGTATATACATACTCGTATGCTCCCACTCAAAGCGAATATATTGTACGTTAGAGAAAATAAGCTGACTTTGCAATATACTTACAATTTAAAAATACTTCTTTACCATACAATAACCACTCGTAGATATTTCTTTTTTATATGGAACTCTTTATAATAACCACTCGTAGATATCTCTTTTTTCTATGGAACTCTTTATTCTGAGCCTGTTTCATACTGAGCATAGGACTTCACATATTTGTATAAAAAAATGTGTTTCTTTTTCTGAAAATTCAATTTTATTCATCGCCATAATTTGAATCTTAAGTGTTACAATCACTTTTTACTTTATAAATACCGTTTCGAAAATAATGAAACCATACCCAAAATCTGCTTTAGTCAAGGCGATTACCTGCCTCATTTGAGATATTTAAAAAAAAAATTGGAATTTTCTTCGCCGATTAATTTTTATGGACTGGTCTTTTAAGGCTAGGCAAAAAATTCAAACGTGCTAGAACAAAATGGACTTAAGATTCGAATTCAGCGTATCAAAGTACATATGAAAAGGGTAACCTAATCTCCGAACTCCGTCGCTTTCTATTGTGTTATCAAAACTATCATAGAAAGTTTGTAAAATTTAAATTCAATTAAAAACATTTGAAATAAAGTTGAGGGACATCATATGGAGTGTGTACGATATACATTCAATGGCACGTATAAGTCAATAAACCCGAGAAACGAATAAACCCAAGGCAACAAAACGTCGGTCACAGTACGAGTACAAGGAACACGAACACAAACACACATCCAAACAGTGAAATAAAGAGTAACAGAAACAAATACTGAGTGAGATTTGCATGTCAAAGTGTTATATAGAGTGAACCTAGTTTATATGCATAAAGTTAATGTTACGCTCTCACCTGCGCTATTTATATACTCGCAGCCGTAATGCACAGTATAAACTCTTAATAAATTATACTTGTTATGGTAACGCCTTTCCTCTTAACAGCCTAAGACTTTTCAAGTCGCTGCGAAGTAGTTATAACCGAATCCAAACTATGACTGCATATTAATTGAGCAGGATAAACATACAACGAAATGTATTATTTTGTGTAACATTTCACTTTAGATTCTTCTTGAAAAAAATTCCAAGGGAAAGTATGTATGGAAAATTGGATGATGGATGGCTTAGCATCGAAAAAATATCAAATTTTCTGAAATGAAAACAATTTAAATTCGGAATGAATTTAGAGGCCAAACTATGATCAAAATGATATTCCGCTTGAAAATCGGTTCAGTTTTGGTGAAGTTATGACAGTTTGAAGTTGGTCAGACCTCGGAATTAGTCACTTTACAAGTCAAAATTTTTGTTAAATTTCACATGATTTTTAACAAAATAATGAAAAGTCTCAGAATCAAGTTTAAAGTGTTGTTTTATACTAATTACGATATAAGGAGTTGATTAAAAGTGAAAACTTGAGATTTAAAATTTTGAAATTTCGAAATTTCAAAGGGGGGACCACCGGGATTGAAATCGAATTTTAGTCGAAAATAATAAAATTTTCTAAATGAAAAAAAATTGAGTGCAGAATGAATTTAGAGGCCAAATCATGATCAAAATGACATTCCACTTGAAAATCGGTGAAATTTTGCCTAAGTTATGACAGTTTGAAGTTGGTCATACTGAGGACTTAGCAACTTTACAAGTCAAAATTTTTGTTCAATTTCACATGATTTTTTACAAAATAATGAAAGGTCTCAGAATCAAGTTTAAAGTGTTGTTTTATACTAATTACGATATAAGGAATTGATAAAAAGTGAAAACTTGAGATTTAAAATTTTAAAATTTCGAAATTTCAAAGGGGGGACCACAGGGATTAAAATCGAATTTTAGTCGAAAATAATAAAATTTTCTAAATGAAAAAAAATTGAATGCAGTATGAATTTAGAGACGAAATCATGATGAAAATGACATTCCGCTTGAAAATCGGACAATTTTTGATGAAGTTAAGACAGATCAAAGTTTTTGAAAAAATGTCAATGTATGGAAAATTGAATGACGGATGGCTTAGGATCAAAAAAGGAAAAGTCATGAGATAAAAAGCACAGCTAATTTGTAAGTCCATAAGTTCTAGTTCAAAGCTATTCTGCGAAAATGCTCTTCAATGTATGTAATACGTTTCAAAGTTTATAGTTCGAGTGAAACAAGAACATCTTAAAAACTTAACAAGTTTCTTAAGTCAAAAGCTAGCACTTACGACCTTTGGTTAGACCCACAACCAAAGTTGTTGAAACTTTGCATGAAACCTAGTTTGCAAGCTAAGTAAATGATTAAATTTTAAGTAGTTCCTGCAGAGCTACAAAGTAAAATTAACAACGCCTTATTGAAATGTACAATGAAAAAAGAAGTTAAGCGTTTCGCTTCCAGTGTAACTTGGATTTAAAGCATGAAAATTTGATTCTCCTGTTATTACTCTGTGTTTTGGAGTGAGATGGAAAAAAATATGTATTTCGATTTTCCAACTCCTGTTTAAATATTCTAGAATGCTCACAGGAATAACAGTTTTAACGTAAGATATGTAAACTTGAATTTACAAAAGATATGTAAAAATGTGTGCCTGAGCATGCCGCAGATTTGATACCCTTGCAGAGATTATTTTTTATTATAAACTAACGATAAATAAATAATTAATAAAAAAGTGAAAAATGTAACCAAAATATTAAGCCTAGAATGGATTCCTTAAAATGTTGCAAATTGTGTTATTTATTGATTTCAAATATTTGTTTGTTTAAAATTAAATCACGACACGAATCAAATTATTGGGTTAATTCGATTAAAACGACAAAAGAGCACGAAATCCAATAAAACTACGTCCAACTTTCGCAACTTTTTCAACGTAAATTTGATTATGTATATTTTTTTTTTCGTGAGCCAGTTTAATCTGAATTAGAGTGGGTCAATTTTTTTTTTACGACAAAGTGGTTATAAAAATCGTAATCTACGATGAGTTCAAAGAAGAATTCCAAGGAATAATGGATCTAAAATCAATATCGAGCTTCCACTTTTTAGGGAGAAATTTACGTGTATTTTATATTTTTGTTTGTTCCGAAAATATAAAAAACTATTGCATGCTTTTTTGTCTGTTTGTTTCAAAAATATATAAAAAAAATACTGCTTGCTTTTAGGCGCATATATTTCTTAAATTATATTAATAAGTTATAAGCTATTACTGCCTTTATAGTTGTCCGATACGATCTATATATTTCACTTAAAGTGCCAAAAGGAAAAAATGTAACGTTCGTCACGTTAAATTAGTTCCTTACACACTTTATGGAGTCTGCCGCATAGTGTTTTTTGCACCTTTCGTGTCAAAATAGTAATACTCTATGCAAGGGTATAAAAAAAGGGGCCACCCTAATTTACATATGTTGTTTTTCTGTGTGTGTGTGTGAGTGTGTGAGCACCCGTATAGCTGACAAGCGGCTGTGTATTTAATGCCATGTGTAAGTGATATCAAAGTGGCTATAAACGCGCAAGCCCAGACTCGTACACACATAGCCGTACTCTTGCCCGTAGCCGTAGTTATAGCCTTACCCGAATCTGGCCCTGAGCTCTCCGGTGCTCAGGCGACATTGCTTCTTAATTAACTTTGAACTTGACATTTTGGCCATGGAACTGAGGCTGTTGCTGTTGCTGTCACTTTAGCAGCTGCCCCAAAACAGCAACAACAACATGAAAACCGCATTAAGCAGTCAGCACTAATGAAGCTCATTTGGCGCACACTGACCCACGCCTACACTGATAAAATAAATGGTTCTTAAATCAAGATTTTGGTCTCAAAACTAAGAATTTTGGTCTAAAAAATGTGTCGCTAACATAAAGTTCTTAAATTAAGAAAAGACATCTTGAAACACATCTAAGAACATTTTAACATCCTAAATCAAGAATTTGGTTCAAAACTTTAAATTTTGGTCTAAAAAATTGCGTAGAGAACATAAAATTTTTAAATTAAGAAAAGACATCTTGAATCACATCTAAAAACATTTTAAATATGACCAAGTTCTTAGCTTAAAAATAAATGTTCTTGAACTCAAAAACAAAAAATAAAAAAATTATATAAATAAATGAAATACATTTTTAATATACAATTTTCCATTTCTTTTTTTTAATAATAAATAAATCAAATACATTTTTAATATACAATTTTCTATTTTTTTTTAACTATAAATAAATTTTTAATATACAATTTTTTTATTTTTTTTAAATTATAAATAAATTAAATAAATTTTTAATATACACTTTTCTATTTTTTTTTAACTTAAATTTTTATACAGATTTTCTTCCGTCTTGTTTTGGTCTTGGTTATTTTATAAATGTACTTTTTATTTATTACGAGTGGGATTCGAACCGGCGCCTACTGTGCTTCAAAAATGAACCAGTATCTCTAACCAAAGCGTTACGAGGCCAACATTCATTTCATATGAAATCGTACATATTTATACTTTCTTAACAATTTAAGTTTTATATTTTTGTATCAACAAGTTAGATTTTTTAGATAAATGTTTTTAGTATTAGTAAAATGGTGCTAAAGTGTTCTTATTTTAAGAACAAAATATTTAAGATGAATGTTATGAAATATGAAATATTACAATTTATAGTTTCCTAACAGTCTAAGATTTTTATTCTTGTATTAAGAACTTTGATTTTTTAGATTAATATTCTTAAAATTAATAATATGGTCTTAAAATGTTCTTATTTTAAAAACAAAATATTTAAGATGAATGTTCTTCAATTTCTTGAGAAGTTGATAATTTTTTTTTCTCAGTGTAGAAAGAGGACTCACTCTCTGCCTTTCTCACACACACATACGCGTAATTATTCACACACTAACAACCTGTTGTTGTTGTTGCAGATTGAAAGCCGGCTGGAGCAGTTCAAAGACCAATGAACCCTTACGTCCCGAGGAGCAGGAGGCCATAATATCCGTGATAAGGCGCAATGAGGAGATCGAGATTGCGGAGCGACAACGTGTCGGACGTTTGGTGGAGCGTGTCGAGAAAATCAAGTTGCATGCGGTGGAACGGGGTCCCAACTGTTGCCGCCTCTGTGGCGACACGTTCGGGCTGTTGCGGCCGCAGCGCATCATCTGCGAGGATTGCCGCAAGTCCGTGTGCACCAAGTGCAGTGTAGACATCAATGTACGGTATAATAATAGCGAGCGTACACGTGAAATTTGGCTGTGTCGCATTTGCTCGGAGACGCGTGAGATGTGGAAGAAATCGGGGGCATGGTTCTTTAAGGGTCTGCCCAACTATGATATGCCGCGCAGTGCCAGTGCCACGCCCACGCCCACAGCAAACAAGGGACAGGCAGCAGGTGCACCTGGGGCTGTGGCAGGTGTGCGTGCGGTGCAAAGTTGCCACAACACACCAACCCGGAGTGGTGCACGCATCAAGAAGCTGACAATACGCGTCAACGACAGCAGCAGCAGCAGCAACAGCAGCGCCAGCGAACCGGAGGATGAGCTGGATGGCGATGGCACTGGAGTCCTGGGGGCAAAGGGGGGACAAACACCTGCCACACGGCTGCAACGTGATGAGAGCTTTCGTTTGCGCGCTTACGGCTCCATACGCAGTTTCATCGATGGCGGCGAACGCAAATTATCCAATTCATTTTTCTTTGGCCGCCAGCAACATCCACATCACCAACACCAGCAACATCACCATCCACAACAACAACATCAATCCACTGACTATGACAACATAAGCATTTCAAATGTTTCCACTGTGGCGCATCTTAGACGTGAGAGCAGCTGCTTGAGACGCAGCTCCATTAGCTCATCTTGGTCATTTAGTGACAGCTCCGGTTCCGGCAATTCGTCCCAACAATTGCAGCCAGCACAGCAGCAACATCAGCAGCAACAGCAACAACAACAACACTGTCGTGATCCGCTGCTTGGTTGGCTGGAGATTGCCATTAGTTATCGCGAGAGCTTTCATAGTCTGGACTGCACCATGGTGCGTGCTAGAGATTTGCCTGCGATGGATGCCGCCGGCTTGGCCGATCCCTATTGCAAGCTGAACATTATAACGCCCGAGGCACACTCCAAATATACACGCTGGCAACGCACCAAAACTGTCCACAAGACCCGCAATCCGGACTTCAATGAGACCCTGCAATTTGTGGGCGTTGAACCCGATGAGCTCGGCAATTCCCTGCTTTATGTGGCGCTCTTTGATGACGATAAATATGGCCATGATTTTTTGGGTGCCGCTAAGGTTTGCCTATCCACGGTGAGTTTTAAAATCGGTTTCTGAATAACGCTTGACTTATTAAATTAAAAATTAAGTTACCTGGATGTCAATCTGTTTTGGGGGAAAATAAAAATACGTAGAACAAATTTTCGGGTTGTATTCGTAGCATATATACATAACCATTTAATTTCCAAATTTTGAGATTTACAAACTGTAAACAATTGTTAACCAATATTTAAGGAATTTTAGAAACTCATTCTAAATTTAAAATACTTAACCATAGACCGTAACGATTTTAATTTTTAAATTTAGCTTTAAATTTATTTTAAAACAAAAATTGAAATATTGTAATTTTTTAATTTAAATCAAAAAAAGTATAAATTTAGTGACAAGTACTCTAAACCGATTGTTAAATGCTTTACTGTTAAGGTAAGGATTAAAGGTTACTGTTTTGATAACGGTTAAATCCCTGGTTAGAATAGTTAAGGACAGTTAAGTTAAGTACAGGGTATCTCGTAGTTGCGCTCACTCGACCAAAACCTTTAGGAAATCACTAGTTTGTATGTATGTATGCATAGATTTGGGTACTGGGTATCTCACGGTCGAGCAGACTCGACTCGCCAGTTAATTTTAGTACAGGGTACTTCGTAGTTACGCTCTCTCGACCAAAACCTTTAGGAAATCACTAGTTTGTATGTATGTATGTATAGATTTGAGTACCGGGTATCTTACGGTCGAGCAGACTCGATTCAACTGTAACGTACATGCAGCTGCAAATGTCATATCTAAATGTTATACTCGATTTGTGTAGTAATCTTTGTGATTTTGTTGTTGTTGCAGGTGCACAGCACATCGCAGTATCGCATCTCGGTGCCGCTTGGAGTGGAGGATCAGTACAGCAACGAGGCGGAGATGGCACAGAGTTGGCCCAATGGCAAGATGCTCATCTCATTGTGCTACAATACGAAACGACGTGCACTGGTTGTCAATGTGAAGCAGTGCATCAATCTGCTGGCCATGGACAACAATGGCAGCTCCGATCCCTTTGTCAAGCTGTAAGTACTTATTCCATGAAATCCTCGACACAGTTCAGATTGTCGATTCAGAAAAAAATATGTCATTCTAAAATTAAGTACTTCTGTACTTGATTGCTGTGCACTACATTTCTTGAATTAGGTATGAATCTAACTTAATTTTAATTCTGACTAACCATTCCTATTATAACTGTATAATGCTCTGATTTTAACTAAACTATATCAGAATATATGTTTAAAATCGTATTTAATATATAATTTTGAAGTTTTTTTGAAATACTTCCAGAAACAAATTTTTGTATACAATTTTAAGATTTTTTTTTGCTAAAAATAGTTTGTTTCAAGATTAAAATGTTTTAAAATATAAGAATTTGTTTGTACCAGGAAAAAAATGTTTTGGGATTAGTTTATGATTTTTGTATATTTAAAGTAGTATTATTTTCGATATTTTGCAGACTTGAATTAATCCCAAAACCTATTTAAAGTATCCCAGAAAAGTCTCATTTTAAGATTTCCAGAATTGCGAATGCGAACTTGAAATGAGATTTTTTTTCCTAAGTTTTAGAAATTCCAAATTCTGTCAACTTTTGAGATCGTTTAAAATTTAAAATATCCACTGTTGAAGTACGAAAAATCTTGATATTTTTTTTTAATATTATACTTTAATCAGTTGTGTATTTTATTTGATTTAATTTAGACAACTGAAACCGGATGCGCACAAGAATAAGAAGCACAAGACGAGTGTCAAATGGCGCACACTGAATCCCATCTACAACGAGGAGTTCTATTTTGAGGCCAGTCCACATGATCTCAACAAGGAGATGCTCATATTGACCGTGTGGGACAAGGATCTGGGCAAGAGCAATGACTTCCTTGGCAGCCTACAACTAGGAGCCCAAAGCAAAGGCGATCGACTGCAACAATGGCAGGACTGCATCCGTCTTCCCGATCATTTTCATGAGAAATGGCATTGCCTGGCCCCTGACAATCCAACGCATTAGTTCCACAATCCGATTCCGATTCCAGCTTTTTATATATATTATACAACCTTACACAATACATACATATACATATATATTTTTTATATGCCTGCATGTGTGTGTGTGTTTGAGTGTGTGTGCGTGTCTCTTTTTAGTGTCTCTCTCTTAAATGAAATCGCTTTGCATATCATTTTGCTCAAAACTAAACTTAATTTCCTAAGCTTCTTCTTACACACACACACACACACACTCACACACAGAAGCACTCAAATTCATACACATATACATATATATATTCTGTATATATACATAGCTTTGTTTAAGTGTCCTTAAAAAGGGTTTTTTTTTGTTTATTTTGCACAAATTTTTTTTGTCAAATTTCTCAACTAAAAACTACAAAAAATTAATAAAAACGAAGAAAACAAAACAAAAAAGTAGAAAACGAAAAGCTAAATAACTACAGAAATTACTAAAAAAAAATACAAAATAATATTTTTGATTAATATATTTACTATTACAATTATTATTATTCAAACTATTCTCTCAGAGCACTATATTTATAATACCCTAATCTTTAATAGTCAACGGAAAAAAGGTTAAAATATAAGTCAAACATTTGCCGAATGTAATTTATTTATATATATTTATGTATGTATATGTACAAATAAATCAAGAATCAAAATTAAAATTATAAATATTATTATAATAAAAAAAAGGGATAATCATGAAAAAAATGTATTGCATGGTTTTTATTTTATATATATATATGTATATATCTTTTTTATTTGTTGGTGGAAAAGGAATGATCGCTGTAAAAACCGTTAGCGTTTTAGACGCCATTAAAATAATTTCAAGCGTTCTTTTTTCCAGGAAAATGTACATTTAATAAGTTTTGGCATATAGAGTTGATATTTTTGTATATAAGTATATATATACGACTTATATACATATTTATATAAGTATGTTTGCCTCTAGTGGTTTGACTCCATTCAGCTTCTGGATAGATTCAAAAGATTCGACAATTTGATTGATCCTAGATGATCAATTCTTAACAGTTTTAGTAAGACGCTTAAGAACTATATAAAATTTTGGAAAATGGGTATTTGCATCAGATCACATGCGACGTTTTAGGGATGCGATTGCAACGTTCTCTCTATCATAGGATCGCTCTAAAAATTCTCGACTTCCAGAGTAGGCAAGTCGATGGTGTTGTTGTTGTTGCTGTTGTCGTTGTTGTTGTTGATGGTGTTGTGGGTGTTGTTGGTGTTGCTGCTGCTGCTGTTGTTGTGTTCTGGTTTGTTGTTGTTGTTGTGGATGATGATGTTGTTGATAATGAGCGCCCACTCCGCCGCCAGTTAACGACGCTGCAGCGCTTGTTGTATGTTAGAAGAGACGCTTCTCATAGCTGAAAAGGCCGTGAACGTTGCCTTCCAACTGGGCCGAATGAGTGCGCTTCATGAAACGCAATTGCCCATTATAAATCATTTGTCTGTAATAAAGAAAAAGATACAATTACAGATACAAATACAAACACATATGATTTTTCAACTATACAATGCTCGGCATATTTATTTTTACCAAAACGTAACGTTAAATCTACTCAAATTTTAAACTAACTTTATGCAGATCTTAGCATCAATGAAAAGGTCATTTAAATTCTGTTTAAATGATAAAAAATTTTCCTTAATCCATTAAGTATCCTTTAAAAAATTTGAATTTACGTAAAGCTCTATTTTTTTTTACTTTTTTCCTGTGGCTTAAACAAAAAATGTTTTAATGCAAAAAGTTTCTTCAAACAATTCTAATAGTGACTAATAGAATTTTTTAAAACTGCCTTTGCTTACATTTTTTATGATATTTTGAATGGAATGATCTCAGAGAAATTATGTACGAAAAGGAGGAAAAAGTGGATTAAATAGTAATTTTTACCAATTTTCAAAAAAACAAAAAAAATGAGAAATATTAGCAAAATTTTTTTGAAAAATTGAAGAATTTTTGATTAGAATTGTTAGAAGAAACTTTTTGCATAAATATATTTTTTGTTTAAGCCTGAGAAAAAAATGTTTTAAAATTTGACTCAATTCTACGTCGACATAAACTCGAAATTTTCGATGGGTTAAGGAAAATTTTGTATCATTCAAACAGCATTTAAAAGACATTTTCAATAATGCGAAAATCTTCATAAAGCTAGCTCAAATTATAAGTACATTGAACTTTACATTTTGTCAAAATAAATATGCCGACCACTGTAGATAGAAGCCTGTGAATCTCTTACCTAAGTTTGCTAATCGAATTGGCGCCAATATCCTGACAACTGTGCTGCAGTCCGCACTCCAAATACGGTAGATAGCGTAATACGGAACCCTTGTCCACAATGCTACCGCTGACACCCTGGGCCACCTTCATCTTATCCATTTCGTTGTGATAATAACGCGACATGGCAGCGCCTTTGGCATCGCCACGTTCCATGGCCTCCAGTGAGCCCATGCCTCGGTATTTCTTCAAGCGCACACCATCGGAAAAGAAATATTCGCCGGGTGCCTCCGATGTGCCCGCCAATAGGGAGCCCATCATGACAGCACTGGCGCCCAGCGCCAAAGCCTTGACAATGTGACCAATCGATTGGATGCCGCCATCGGCAATGACCGGCACACCAAATTGTTTGGCAAATGTGGATACCTGATAGACGGCGGTGGCCTGAGGGCAACCACATGCCATGACCTCCTGTGTGATACAAATGGATCCAGAGCCCATGCCCACGCGTAGTCCATCAACGCCGGCATCGATGAGGTTCTTAGCCTGGGCGCGTGTAACAACTGTGAGGTGTGGCAGGAAGATTGACAGAGACGGTGGGTGAACGGGGGAAAGGAGAAGGTATGACGATGTACAATATATGTTAGTATTATAGCCTATTTCCACGACAGCACATTTGGCTCATTCGACGCCATTTTCATCATTCGGCCCGAATGTGGACTACATTTCAGTACAAAATACGAATGATCATTTTGACTCATTCATAATGAATGAGACGATTTTTTGCCATACGCCCCTGCGAATTTCTGTATTTTTTTATCAAACACGCGATGTTTATCGATAATTTCGTGTAAAAAAGCAATTATCACTTTAACCAGCTGTTTTCTTCAATAAAAAGCCAAAAATGAGCCACATTCAAATGTGACCAAATGAGCCAAATGTGAGTGGTCGTGGAAATAGGCTATTAGTATTAAAGGATAATCATGCCAAAAAATATAGAATATGAATATGTATTTGTGTTAGTTACCATTGCCACCAATGACCTGCAGATCGGGATACTTCTCCTTAATGTACTTGATCATCTCGACCTGGTAAATGGAATTGCCCTGCGATGAGTCCAGTATGATGACATCAACGCCATTTGCCACCAACAGTTGGAGACGTGCCTTATCCTCGTTCCGTGTGCCAATTGCGGCGCCGACAAGCAGCTGCTTATTGGAATCCTTTGATGCATTTGGATATGAGCGTGCCTTTTTCAAATCGGTGCGTGCAATCATTGCAACCAGTTCACCATTCTGATTCACAATTGGCAATTTGCCCTTCTTGCTCTTCTCCAGTATGGCATTGGCCATGGGCAATGTGATGCCATTGGGTGCGGTTACCAGTTCAGTGGTCATAATATCGGCCAACTTCACCTCCGGTTGATTCTCACGGAAATCAATGTCACGTGAGGTGACCATGCCCAACAGTTTGCCGCCCAGTTTGCCATTCTCGGTGACCGGATAGCCGGTGAATCCGTTCTTGCGTCGAGCCTCGAGCACATCGCCAACGGTATTGGTCGGCGACATCACAGATGGATCACGCATAAAGCCATGTTTGTATTTCTTAACCTTGTGCACCTCCAAAGCTTGATACTCCGGCGTGCAGTTGTGATGGATGATCCCAATGCCACCACACAGCTGCGCGTGGGCGCCAAAAGATACATTTTTTCGTTTTTTGTTTTTTGTTTTGCATGTGTTTTTCATTCATCAATTTGGTTTTTTGTTTTTTTTTTTTTGGTTTTTTGGAAGGGAAACATTAGCGATTATAGAGGCGCATAAGAGTGTTCAATTACAACCACAACTGGAGCGACACCGATACCAAAACACCAAAGGCGATGTGCCGATCGGCCGATCGTTATCGGTTATCGACACTTGACTGCATTGCTGCACACTACAAGGCTGCACACTGTTTCGATATTCGAATTCGACTTCGAATTCGTTGTCATTACGCAAATCTAATACTTCTTGACATTTTAAAAATGATAATTTGAATTATTTCCCATTTAAATCTTGATTTTAGTTAATTAAGGCATTCTCACTGGCATGACAAATAATTAATGATTTAATCATTTTAGATTTGACTTGATTAGACGACAAAAATGTTTTGAATACGAATTTTAGTATTATTGCTTCATTTGACAGTTGTTAACATTGATGACAATGCAAATGTTTATTTGAAAGTATTTATGTTAAAGATCTTTTTAGAGTCTAGAAAATTATGCCTTATGATTTGCATAACAAATAATTAATGACTTTAGATTTGACTTGAACAAACTACAAAATGTTTTGATATTCGAATTTTATGTTATTGCTTCATTTGACAGTTGATAACATTTATGAAATTGCAAATGTTAATTTGAAAGCTCTTTCAAGAAATTAGATTTCGACAGTCAATTACAGCATTTTTTTTTTTTAAATATGAAGTTAATAATATTATTTCGATATTCGAATTAAGTAATAACATTTGATACTTGACATCAATGGAATTGGAAGCGTTAATGTGATATCATGTTAAAACTTTATGTAGATTTTAGATACTAGAAAATTGGCATTTCAAATAACTAATTGATAAATGACTTTGGATTTGATTTGACTAAACCACAAAATGTTTTGATATTTGAATATTAGATTATGACACAGCTAAAGTTAAAATCGAAAGCATGTTTAAGTTATTTCTAGATTATCGAGATTCTAGACAATAATGTGTGGTGACTTTTGATTTGATTTGAGTAGACCGCAAAATGAAACCAACACACAACAGATTTGCAGCCTTGTTTGTGGTGTCTGTTGTTTTGTTTTTGTAACTTTTGTAAACAATTTGTTTGTGATGTGACTTACCGCCATTGCTATGGCCATCTCCGATTCGGTTACCGTGTCCATTGGCGAGCTGACTAACGGTGCACGCAATGAGATTTTCTTGGTTACTGGAGAGCTTAGATCAACATCCTCGGCGGCAAAGTTAATATAGCCAGGTAATATGAGAAAATCACTAAAGAAAGCAAACAATTTGTCAGATGAAGATGAGATTGTGGAGAGGAATGTTTTATGTTATATACACATGTATACATATATTGATTAGATAGGTTATACGATACATGAGTATGATAAATTTAAATTATATATTATTTAAATTATAATGAACAAAAAAATTATATTGCTCATAGAGTCTCTGATATCTTAGTGTAAATACAATCGGACTGACAGACCTAAATAGATTAGAATTAGAATTAGATAAGAATGTTAGATGGCTTAGAATCAAAAAATTGTAAAATTTTGTAGATGATAAAAATTGATATGCATAATAAATTTAAATGCCAAATCATGATCAAAATGACATTCCGTTTGAAAATCGGTTCAGTTTTGATCAAGTTATGACAGTTTGAAGTTGGTCAGACTTCGGAGCTAGTCACTTTACAAGTCAAAATTTTTGTTCAATTTCACATGATTTTTTACAAAATAATGAAAGGTCTCAGAATCAAGTTTAAAGTGTTGTTTTATACTAATTACGATATAAGGAATTGATTAAAAGTGAAAACTTAAGATTTAAAATTTTGAAATTTCAAAGGGGGGACCACAGGGATTAAAATCGAATTTTAGTCGAAAATAATAAAATTTTCTAAATTAAAAAAAATGGAATGCAGAATGAATCTAGAGGCCAAATCATGATCAAAATGTCATTCCGCTTGAAAATCGGTTCAGTTTTGATCAAGTTATGACAGTTTGGAGTTGGTCAGACTGCGGATTTAGCCACTTTACAAGTCCAAATTTTTGTTCAATTTCACATGATTTTTTACAAAATAATGAAAGGTCTCAGAACCAAGTTTAAAGTTTTGTTTTATACTAATTACGATATAAGGAGTTGATTAAAAGTGAAAACTTGAGATTTAAAATTTTGAAATTTCAAACTTTCAAATTTTCTAAATTAAAAAAAATGGAATGCAGAATGAATTAAGAGGCCAAATCATGATCAAAATGTCATTCCGCTTGAAAATCGGTTCAGTTTTGATCAAGTTATGACAGTTGGAAGTTGGACAAATCTTTGACCTAGAACCTGTACCGGTACCGGTGTTATTCCCTAGCCGAAACTATATATCCATATGCCTGTTATATTATATACTTTTACCTATTTTCAATAGATACAAGGTATAAAATCATGCTAACAAATAAAATAGCTTTTTTCTGGCTCTCTTGCAAAATATCTAGCTTTTTCTAGTAATAGCCATTTAAGGACCTGAAGAGTTGGCAACACTGAATAAGAAACTGACAGATCCTTCAAATACTTACTTGTAGGTTAGACCATCGCCATTTTTAAACAGCTCATTGCAGCTTAACCCATCCTGGAGCGTTTCCATATTGTCATCCACATCTGCTGCGACGTCGCCGCTGCCCATTAAGCCATTGACTCGTGGCTTCAGGTTGACGCCAGCATTATTGACGTCGGCGTTGGCGTCGGCGATTGCGACTGCGACTTCAAAGCTGCTTGCCATGCCGTCCGTTCAACTTGAGCAGGCAATAATTGATGTCAACGGCAACGACGACAACGACAACAATCAAGAGCAATACAACAACAGCCAAGAACAACAAAAGCAACCGCAAAAGTAAACAAATAAATATATATATAGGCAGACAGCCGACAGACAGTCTATAATAACAAACAACACTCAAATTGACTATGTCTCTATTTGATATTGTTAATTATCACTGCTGCAATTCTATATTTTTTATATATATATATGTGCGTTTCCTTTTTCACAGATTGCAGATTGCAGCTTGCAAGTGTTGCTGTTGCTGCGCCGATTTTTTTGTTAAGAATATCTTCTTTAAGATAACAGTTAAGCACAATTTAATTGCAATTGTCAGTTATTACGTTGCCTTTGACAAGTCAGATAAAAAAGCAATACAAAAAAAAGAGGGAATAAAAAGGGAAAAGGTTAAACGCGTCAATTGAGCCAACATGAGAATTAGCCGTAGGTAGCCTGTCGATTAAGACACGTGGTTTTTATATTTACCCGTCCAGCAGCTTCTCAACCGAAAGCATCGAAGTATGGCTATTCACTGTTCCCTTTGAGCCCATGGAGGAAAGCATGTGGCTTATCGATATATTTTGCAGTAGTCGATATTGTTGTTAGCGATATTTCAACATGTACCTATTAATATCGCAATGCAGTCATTCATAATGGGCGCTAGTTCAACTTTTAAATTATGTAGATTTATTTTCCACAATATGCTGATTGACTTACTTTTAGTTAATAAGCTATTTTAATTTTATTCACATGGATAAATTCTTTGAAGGAAAATTTATAAACAAAGTGGTATGCAGTTTTAATAAAGAGATATGTTTATGCTTGCGCCGATAAAATTAGAGAAGTAGCTGCAGTGCTGCCAACTTTTGCTGTTTTTGTATGGAAAAAATACGAAAAATAGCTGAAATTGCGATGCACAACATCACAGCTGATTTTCAAATGTAGCAGCAGCTCTGCCAACTTAATTGAATACGGGCCATTTTGAAGATTTCTTTTTAGAGCTTTGTACAATTTTTGGATGTAAATAAATTAAACTTTCTTACACTACCATTTCCCCTGAATCACAAAAAAGTTCTAGCATTTAAAAAAAATTATCTAATTTCGAGTTCAAAATTTTCATTAAATTGTTAACTTATTGGCAAATTATCGCTTAAAAAGTAAAATTACTAAATTGAACTTGAATTTATCCTAATTATAAATTACTTTTGGCGGTCGGACTATAGAATATTTGACCAAATCAGTCTTAAGCTTTTACATGGATACGCATGTCATATTCCAAAGCTGGTTTGCGTATTGGATGTACAGCACTTAAGCTTTATCCAATGCATGAACAAGCTGAGCGCCTTAACGAAAATTTGAGTGCTGCCAACTTGTTTTAAAAATCATATCGCAACATAAAGCGGGCTGGCAGGCTTGGCTTGGAATTGAATCACAATATGAAAATGGGCTGATATCGGAAACTCCTAAAAATTTAAAGCTAGAATTTTGAAAATGTTTGCAGGGGTTTTGTTAGAATTTCTTTAATTTAACTAAACTAACTTCTACCCTTGAGTCTCAACGAACTTCCAACCTTTATAAAATAAGCCCCTTTATTAAATTATATTGTTAATTTGTTCCCAAATTCTTGCTAATGAACTTAAAAAATTTAAATCGCGCGCCGTATGCAGATTGTGATCATAACAGAAATGACAAACAGTGCTGCCAATTTTCAGAGGAAAAATAGCTGTATCTACACTTTTCATGGTTTCAGAAAAAATATTAATAGCAAACTAGCTTTTTCTGGGAATCGAACTTTAAAAATAGCTATAAAAAGCTAAGTTGGCAACAGTGATGATAAAGTTAACAGAGCAATGTAACATTCTGTTAATGTGTTTCGTGTTGCATGCTTTTAAGCGCGCCATCTATAGCTTCGGCCTGCAAACGAACTACCCGAACCCAAATGATGAAACGAAACAAGAAAACGAAAAAATTTCTCTCTCATTCTTAAAATTTCACTCGCCGCGAGCTGTCGTCGTTCGCGCCCGGATAACGATATATTTTACAGTTGGTTTTTTGTTGTATATTTTTTTTACGAATTTGGAATATTGCTGCAAAATATGTATATGATTATGAATAACAAAGTTGTGGCCACTGGCAGCAGCATTCAAAAAAATTGAAGTGCATATTAGTGCTATTGATATTTTGCTTTATTTACAATAGCAATTGACAAGTGCCCGGTTATTTGAAATAGGCGCCAAGACGTCAGTAAGGACGCTGCCGCTGCCGGTGTCGGCGTTGCCAACTAATGCAATTGCGTTCATTTGTTGTTGTTGCGCTGCGTGCGGTTGGCCCCTCTCTTAGCAGCCCCCCCTACGCCCACCCACCCACCTTAGCCCGCAGCAGCAGCAGCTGCAGCAGTGGCAACAACAACAACAAATTGTGATCGCAAATCGTAAACGTAATTTTTGTTTTTGTGTTTGTTTCTGTTGCAGATTTTGTATTTGCAAAGTGACGTGAGAAAATGTGACAAGCAGCAAGCAAAACCCATAAGAAATATTCAACTGAAAGAAGAAAAAGAAAAAATAAAGCCAAAAAAGCGCTTTAATTTAAGCCTAGGATAAAGTTAAGAATGTATTGTATCTAAAACGGAATTAGCGATACCCCGCAATGTGTTCATGTGCCCCTATTCTAATCTAAATCATAAGTGCTAAAACCTCAACCAACAACATCTACAACAACATAAAATCAAAAAAAAAAGAAGGAAAAGAAATTCATTTCAATTGTAAATCAAATTGAATGTAAATTTTAATTAAGCAAAAGTATCTAATAAGTGTGTAAAAAGTATCTGCAAACGTACATAGATACAAATGTATATTGCAGTAACAGCAACAACAACAACAACGGATTACATCAAAACAAAATAAAGCATTTGCTGCATCTTCAATTTAAGTGAGAGCTAACACTTAAGAGAACTGCTAAGCTAAATATATAACAACAATAAACACACACAAACTGTAACTTAATACAGAGGTGTAACGGTTAAAGCTCTGCTGGCAGAGCCACAGAGCATGGATTACGCCTTCATCATAACAGCAGCATCAGCAGCAACAGCAGAAAAGCTCACAAGAGGATCTAATTAAATGAGCGCCAGCCGGCCACAAAAATGCCGCCGCTGCAAGGACGTCGACAGTTAATGTAAGTACAAATAAGAGAACAAAACAAAAAAAAAAACAAACACAATATATTCGGATGAATTAAATTTTAAAGCATAATGAACACATTACTATTACTAAAGTAACGAACGGTAACGGTAACATACAAGATGCACAATGGTGGTTGAATGTATCTGTAGTGGGGGTAGTGCGCTTTAACTGGGGGGTCAAAGCACATGTTAACCGCAAACGGCCCTTAGTTCGTTGGCCTGGCCGATATCTGGCGCTCTCTGTTTATGAATGAAACGCAACGAGGAAGCAATGTTAAATTCAAGAGAGTCGCAAAAATAGCCAAAGAGAGCAGAGCCAGCATTCAAAGAGAGCGCGCAATGCGGAACGCAATACTCAAGCACACACACACACAAACAGCAGTCATGCATGCTGAGAGCGAGTGAGCGAGTGAGTAAGAGAGCAATCAGAAACGTCAGGCACTGGCACGACGCGAGTTCATTGACCTTTGCTATTGAAATTTTTGGGCAACGATACAAGCACACACACACACATACACACACACACACATCCATGCTTATGGAAAACACACGCACGCATACACATATAAATGCGCTTTTATTTACACATTGATAAACAATCGACTGTTGACTTGCCAGTTGCTGTTGTTCTTGTTGTCGTCGTAATATTTTTTTTTCTGACGTTCTGTTTCTGCTTTTTGTATGCTCTTTTCTTATGCTCAAAATCTGAGAATGCATTAACATGTGACTGTGCAAGCCAGTGTGTGTGTGTGTGTGTGTATGTGTGTGTGCGCGCGCTTTGTAATGTGATGCAATTTGACACAGATTGAGATAATGATCTAACCCTTTGCTGATACCTCAACAGCATTAGATAATTACTATGACTGTATGTGTATACCAAAATTAACACATGTTTGCTTATTTGTTAGAGATGAATTTCCCCAAACAGAGTCTATTTTATTTATAATTAATTTATATATATATGTATATCAACTTTAATTAATATAGTTGATAATTTTTTTATTTTAGTTTGGGAATTATAGTGAATTAATAGTTTATTAATATAGTTGATAATTTTTTGACTTTAGTTTGGGAATTATAGTGCCTTTAGTGTGAACTAACTAAAGTTAGAAAGGAGTACGATTATTTTATATGTATCTACATACATACGTTTAAAACCCCAATACATTTTTTTCATAAAAATATAAATCCTGTATTTTTTGAAAATATTAAATTTATAATCTAATTTTTTTTAGTTTAAATTAACTGCTTCTGTTACTATTAGCATAAAATAAATTTGTATAAATTAAATATGATTGTGGAGCAATTAATTCTTAGCAAAAATCAAATTTCTTTACTAGTCATACTAGCTATTAAAAAATTGAGAAAGAGCATGCAAGTTTCGTTAAAGCCGCTTGTCTTCATTCTTCAGTCTTCTTCCTGATTGTTTTGCGTGTGTGCTCATGTGTATGTGTGTATGTGTGTGTGTGTGTGTGTGTGTGTGTAGTGGGTGGTTGACACGATAAGGAATTGTAGGTAGTTATAGAATGCTTGCGAAGCAAGAGAAAAGCCAACTAAGAATTATGCTTTGTTTTTATTTTATTTTGTCTTTACTCGACATTTAAAATCAAACGAAGTTTTGCCTGTTACCAAGCCCAAAAGCACAACCCAAAAGATACATAAATATTTCGTGGATGCTGCTGTGTTAATTTACAAAAAAAAAAGGAGTCGCTTATATACAGATAAATGTATCTATATACCCGACAAAAGGTTGAACCTTCAAAATTGGTTTCAATGTCATGTAACCCCCATGTTACAAGCATATATAGAATGTATGTTACAGCGAGAGCAGCCCAAAATCAAAAAAAGAGGGAGGAAGAGTGCGCATACGCATGCAGAGACACACACACACACACACACACTCACACACACACACTCATAGCAACCAATTATGTATGAGGTAGGAAATGCCCATGCACTGAAAAGCAACGTTCGATATTCGTTCAGTGGGAATGATTGCTACCCAAACTTCTTCCAGCTCAGAGCTCATCATCCACAATAACAACAACAACAACAACAACATCTTCATCTCTCTTTTTGCCGGCAAACGGGGGATGGCACTAAGGAACGGACAGGGAGACAACAACAATAACAGTTACAACAACAACAACATCAGCAACATCAGAGACAAGGGCAAGGGCAGCTGTAAGCTGTAAGCTGTAAGCTGGTGCTTTACACTTCGCAACTCGTCACACAGTGGGCAAAACCGCTTAAATATCTGCTTTTAATTCAGCTTCGTAATTCGAATTTCGAATACAGGCATTTCGGCATTTCCACATTTTCCGATACGTTACAGTCCTACGCCAAAATCTGAAAAAATAATAAAAAAAAAAAAAACGTCAAATTTTTAAAAAGTTTTTTTTTTATATTTAAGTAGCAATTCTGTTTAACTTTAGTTACTAGATAAGATGAAAAACAATCAACCTTTCCGACTAGAAGATATAAGCAAAAACATGACGTTACGTTACAAATATAGAAGTTGGTTTTGAGTAAAAACCAAAGAGTGCAAATCTCATTGAAATGGGCAAGACTTTTTGCATAAAACTTTAATAAAAACATTTGAAATATTGTTAGCTAATTTTCTAGGATATTTCATCTAACACCATTATATCGTTTTTTTCTTTTTATCCTGAGTATGACACGTTACGTTATATATATAACGTTACGTTACATATATAAATTTCTGTATGATTTTATTGGGAATTATTGCATGCTTCAATTAATATATTTTTAATTTGTTTTGGATATTAAAAAACTTTTATTTCCTAGTTGAAGTGCTATTTTTTTTTTGCATTTTCATTAACTATTTGATGATGTAAATGAGATTTCGTCAAATATTTCTGGAACACCCCAGAATATGTTTATATTTAATTTTTATTTTTATTTTAATAAAGTAAATGCAAAAATCAATTATTTAATCCGAAAATTCTTTAATTCACATAAAATATATGGATACAAAAATTGACCCACAATGTCTTTGATGCTTACGAGGATATTAATTAAAAGCAGCTATTCCTGCGTTTTTTCCCCACTGTGCGTCAGGCAGCAGCATTAACAATATTACGTATACGTTGACGACGACTACGTCGTCGATGTCGATGTCGACAACATTTTGTTATCTTTTTGTTTTATTTCGCTTTGCATTTTAATCAATGCCAATGAACTTGACGTTTATTTAATGCATGTCCGCGTTTTATTCGCTCGCTTCTCACTTCTCACTTCTCGCTGCTCTCTGTTTGTTGCTTACTGCTCGTTACTCGCTTCTCGCTCCTCAATATTTTCAACTCGCTGAAAAACTATGGACCTGCTGCTCACCCACACTTATCGGACAGAAGTTATGTACAATGATTTTAATATATATAATTTTATACACAAGTACATAAATACATATTAATTATTGTGTGCATATACATATGTATGTATTTATATATGGGCGTAGCCAATCTTGTGCGAAGGGGGAACCATTTGTTATAAATTTTTCCAATAAAGCCTCGTTTTAATATTTTTCTTAATCCTTAAAAAACTGCATTATTCTGACATGTTCTTTAAATCTCTAACAACCCAAAAGCACCGAAAAAGCAATTGCATATTTTCCAAAAAATCCACATTAGTTTCTCTCAAATTTAAAAAATATTGAACTAGTTTCAATTCATTTTTTAATTTAAAAGAGACGTACAGAAATCTTCAGAGTTTTTGTATATAATAGCTTTTGAGTAGCTTAGCTTAAATGTTAGAGATTTAATTTTTTCAAACTTATTTTCAAAGTCTAAGAAATCGTCTGCCTTTAATTTTCTTACATTTTTAACCCAATTTTTAAGTTTACGTTATTTTTCATAACTAAGACATTTACAAAATATTTATTTTATGCATTTTTATTTAATTTGAAAACAATTTAACTTAATTTAATGAAAATTCCGTTTTATCAAATTTCTCAACAACTTTTTAGACATTTTGACGCAATGCTTGTTGGTTTTCAGGAACACCAACAATTGCTTTTGAGTAGATTTGTAGAATACACCTGATAAAGTACGTTTTAAATATACATACCAAAAATTTATTGTTTTATAAATATTTGAAAGAAATTGAATGAATTTAGTGCAACTGATTGTCGTATCTAATATCCCCCTCCTCCATTCCTCCCCTCCTGCCTACGCCCCTGGGTTCATATGTAGTTGCTTGATCCCATTCTCCTGGTCTGTGTGCTTATCGCTATTGTTGTTGTTGTTGTTGCTGTTGTCATTGCTATTTGATAGCAGTGACAATACTTTCGAGTATAGGCAGCATAGGAGAAGTATGCCTGGAGACTACACACACACACACACACACACACACACACAACAAGTCTGTAAGCACACACACACACACAAACATACATATATAAAGCGAGAGGTCAGCGCCTCGACAAAGTACGCGTAGTTACATCGTTAGTTATATTATTGCCTTCCTCCAGAGTCAGCTACCTCAATTACTCCGTTATTCAAGTCTAGCACTTTAATATACATACACCAACACATTTTATATACATTTGAATAAGTATTCAATTGCTATAAATCCATTGAATTATTTAGTATTAGTATTTCAGTTGATATACACCTATTATTTAAAGTAGTTTTCTTTCTAATTTATTTCTTAAAACCAAAAAATATGTAGGAAAAACTAAATATTGCATGTTCTAAATATCTAATTATATTAACATATACGGATTTATTAACATTGATCCTTAAGTTATCTGATAAGAAGCAACTTTATAAAAGCACTTTATTCATTTTTTGGCTTTTTATCGGCTTAAAATGATTTTAAAAGATCATCATCATAAGATTAGATGAGTAATAGGATTACTGAAGATACCGTTATTAAATTATTGTTTAAAATTACTCAAAACCAAACCGGAATCGTTTTTTTTTTTTAAATTTAATATCTTTTTAGTTTTATCGATTTGCAACACTGAATATCAATATCTTTAAACAACAATGTATTGGATAAATTTTCTATGGTTTGAAGTTCGAATCGAACTCTAACAAAATTTTTGGGGGTTTCGCAGCCCTGAAAAATAGAAATATTATTACAGAATTTTAATAGAAATATTACTTGTATGAAATTTTAATTCTACAAAATTAGTTAACAAACGCCGATAAATGATAAGTTATAAAAATATTCTCTGCTAATGTTTTACAGTTGTGTAATCGATAATTGGCTTCTAATCGTTGTCATCGTTGGAATGACAAATGTCACATTCAGAGTCCGATTCCAAGTCTGAGTCATTAGGGAAAAATTGGATACGACTTGGTATCAAGTTCACATACAATTTTTATTTTTGCCAAGCATATTGTCGAACTGGCCGTTTGTTGTTGTTCTTGTTTGTGTTGTTTTATGAGCTTGTTGCAATTTTCGTTGCTTTCTTTAAAGCAGTAGAAAAAGTGAGAAAAAAAAATCAAGCGATCGGTTGATTGGTCAGCAGTCAATCCCCTCCCCCTCCCTCCCCCCAAAAGCTGTGGAATGTGCTTACAATTCATACCTCACATTTAAATACACATGCATCCATACATACATATGTAAAAATCGTAGATACATTCATAAGATTCATTTGTAATGTGCAGGAATCTGTGTTTTTTTTGTTTTTGTTTCTGCTTGTGCTGCTGATCCTCATCTTTCTTTCATATACATACATATATTGTGCCTCTCTTTTGACGCGCTCTCACTTGTCTACTTGTCTATTTCTTTCGTTTCGTTTCTTTTTTTTCGCTTGCTCGTCGTTTGTCAGCGACGTCGACGGCGACGGCGACGCTTTCCAACTTGCCCTTGCCCATTATTCCATTTCATTTTAGCTCAGCATTTCACCATTTCCATTTCTCCAATTTCTCCATTTTCGCTTAGTGCGGCGAATACTTGTGTTTATGTATTTGTGTGTGTGTGTGTGTGTGTGTGTGTGTGTGTGTGTGTTTGTCTGTAAGTATGTATGTAAAAGGCAAAGTACTTACTTGGCTTGGCTTGATTCATTGTATTATTGTTTTTATATTTTTTAGTTTTTGCAAACACAATAAATAAACACATATATTTACATTAGGGTGCATCGATTGTTTATACAAAAAATGGTAGCGCAAATTCGTAATCTACACTGAATTTTAAGATGTTTTCACTAAGAACCATAAATTCTAAAATCAATTTCTGGTCCCCGCTTTTTGGGTTGAAAAATTTTTTTTAGTCCTTTCCTAGACGAAAATTTTATTTTAAGAACAATTGGTATTTTGATTCTATGGATTTTTAAAAATACTGGTCCTAACAAGAGTTTTGATACCAATTTTGTCAGGACTGGACTAATAACACTAAAGATATGCCAATAATAACATGCTTAAAATTTAAAAATAAAAAAAAATACATTTTTCAACTAAAAAAACGGGTACCAGGAATTGATTTTAGAACCAAGTTTACTTGCGGAAAACATCTTAGAATTGACCGTAGATTACGAATTTGGGTTAAAATTTTTTAATATTTTTTGTCCCATACAAATCGATGCACCCTAATGTACATACATATGTATGCATGTAGTAATAACAATCGCCTACGATATGATTGTGTGTGTGTGTGTGTGTGTGTGTAAATAGCAGAAATAGGTACAATGTTCGTTCAATGACCTTTTACTTTTACACTATTCCACACTGCCCATGTTTTAGTTGTTGCCCATCGCTTTACGTTTCACTTGTGTGCATGTTTTTTTTTTTTTTTTTGTATATGTATCTGTATCCGTATTTGTATATGTATCTGTATCTGTGTGCGAGTTAAAGATATGGTTAAATTAGTCACTCATCGTCGCTGTTCTCACAGCGCCCACAAATTGCGTAATTTCGCATATTGACGTCACTTTGGATGCGGAAAGCAGATTCCTTAAGTTACGAACTTACTCACACACGTACATATGTATGTATATATTTATGTACGAATTTACGCAGGTTGCAGGTATAATCAGCTGGCAAATCATATTTAATAATGGCAATTTCATCATGAATTGACCAAACTCTCTAATTCTCTTATCGCTACAAACCATGCTGATAATCAAAGCTTATACAATATTAAATGAAACATTTCTAAAATACACTCACAATTCAAACGCAATTTTTTATAAATGTAAATTTCCAGCAATGTTAAAGTTGCGTTTTGCGGTTGTTGCCATTGTATTACACTCTACGCACACTCACACTTACTCACACTCACTCACACACACACACGGTCTCACATAAACTCAGTCGTACTCACGCACTCTTTCTCTTAGGAGTAAAGAGAGAGAAATAGAGAGCGCTCAACGCGCACTACTCTCAAAAGGGCACGTTCGGTGTGAATGACCGCCGCTAACACACATTTGTGCGAGCGCTAAAACAAAAGCAAAAAAAAAAAGCTTAAGCTGCGACGTCGCGACGTCGGCAGCGTCGTCGTCGAATACGAGGAAGCAAAGCAAACCGAACGACCGACAGCAGCCGCAGCAATAACAACAACAATAACAAAAACAACAACAACTGAAAAGTAAAACAAGTAATACAATTGTCAGCTGTTGTGGCGACTGTGCTATAAAATGCTCTGTAAACTGTTGAAAATGTAGAGTGTGTGCTGATATGCGAGTTTCTTAAAATGTTATTATAATATGTACAGCGAATACTTTATTTAGCCAGATATGGATACGAAATAAAGTTAAATAAAGATTTTGTTATATTATATTATAATTTAATTACCGTTAAAGATATAAAAAATAAATTCATATCCCAACATATCAGTTGAGCAGCTAGTGCATATAAACTATGTATTTAGAATGTATTAGAATTATTAAAAAAAAAAAAGGAATGACAAAATTTTTTAAAAATCTTATCAAAAAACCACGTTTTTCATCTCAAAAAACGGGAACAATGGTTTCTTGGTGAAAACATTGTAAAATTGACCGCAGATTACGACCTTGGGTTACCATTTTTCCATGCTTTTTGACCCATACAAATCTATGCACTGTCGTGCATACCCTTTGTAAACTTTGTCTACAGGGTATGGAAATATTAAAACCGCACTGAAAAGTTGCAGCGTTGTCGTAAAGTGGCGGCGTCATCAACGCTGCGCACCCCACAAATTTGTCGCATGTGCTGTTGTCATGTCAGTTTACATGTGACGACACACCAACAGTTTGTTAGTGATTTAATTTGTAATATTTTGAGTATTTAAAGTAACCGTTTAAATGTCTTAAATTTAAGGGAACCTCTAATTCATTTTAATATGCCATTTTACCAGTTACTCATAATTTTTTGTTTGGTTTGGTTTGGTTGAGTTTTTTGGGTGCGTTTGATAATGGTTTGAAATTTTTGGAAAGTATGATTTGGGTATGCTTCAGCGAGCTTTTACTGTACAGTCGAATCGGCAGTCGGCCCTACCGTTGGCTCCAAAAGCCTTAGCAGCAAACTACATTATATACAGACATACATCTGAATGTCTGTATGTATGTGTGTGTGTATAATCTGCTGCTGCCTCCTCTGCCGCCTGTGCGACGACGCCGCTGCTGTTATTTGCCTTGCAAGAATAAATAAACAAGCAGGCAAACGAACGAGCGCAAAAAAAAAAATAAAAAGAAAAACACAGAAAACCGGCAATGTCATTAAACCCTAAACAAGAGCGAAAGCAACAACACAAAATGCGATAGAACATTGACACGAATACAACAACAAGAAAAACCAGAAGCGTTATGAAATACTCAACGTAAGAGAGCAACAACATTCGAGAGCAATGAACGGCCGGCCGGTCCGCACACAAACACAAACAATACACACACACACACACACACATGCACACAGTCACAATCATCTGTGGGGGCGCGCACACAATTTGTACATTGGCTCTCTTTCGTATCGTGCGACGCTCTCTTAAGCTCCAAAGCCAAAGCGAACGCAGGTGAACGACCGACCTAGCCATTTGTTTTCCTTTTGTGCGACTTGCATGTGCGTGTGTGTGTGTGTGTGTGAGAGAGAGAGCATCTGCATTTGCGTGTGTGAGTGTGTACGAGTATCTATGTGTGTATGTATGTTTGTTAGCATGTGTGTGTTTGGTTTGCTGCTGCTTCTGCTGCTGGGGAGCAAGTGAGTCATTTTTCACGGCTGAGACTGAGGCAGAAGACTTGCGGCTTTGCCAAAACGAAATTACTTTGATTTCATTTATTGGTGTTGTTTTGTTTGCCATCTTTAGCGTTCTTCGCTTATTTTCTTTTATTGCCAATGACGACAATGTTGATGCCAAAATGCACTTCCTTGTCGTCGTCTGCCTGCATAAGCGATCACCGCACCCACACTCGCACACACAATCAGACTCACACACACACTCGATCATTCGAACTGTAGTCCACCCCACACTCTCTCATACTTTTGCGCTCTCCTTTCTTCCACTTTATCGCTCTGTCTCTCTGTCTATTTGCTGGTCGTGCGAATTCTTTGGAGCTTAATCCATAGGCCTGTCGAGTGCGTGAAAGCAAGCGTGAAGAAGAATACACACATCTATACACACATACATACACGTACATACATACACGTACATACATACATACATATAAAATGGTAAAACATTTCTCGATCGCACTCTCACATTCGCACCCACTCACACAATCACAAACAGCATACGTATGTATGTACATATATGCATTTATCTATATTACTCTCTCTCTCTCTTTCTCTCTGTCGCTCACACACGCTCTCTTTCTGTCTTTCTTTTGCTCCAACATTGCGCTCGCTGTATGTCTTTGCACGCATGTTGACCTTGACTGTGACTTTCATAAAATTGGTTGTTGTTCTCGTTGTTCTTGTTGTTGCCTCTGCTCGCTGCCCGCTGCTGGCTGCTCATTTCTGTTGTTGTTGCTTTTGTTGTTATTAATTTTATTAGTGTTTTCTTTGTCGTCATTTATAAATTTCATTTTTCTATGCCATCAAAAATATTTACATACATTTAATATTTTGAATAATAAACGCATTCTTATTCATGAATATTTATAAGATTACTGAAAAAAAATGCAATAAACCTGTATAATAAAATATGATTCTATTGTTTATAGCACAGAGAGAAAGGTGGCTAATTACTGCTTACTAGTTAGTCATTTACACTGTCGATAGTAACTAAAAAGATCTACAAGATACATATTCAAATGACACATAATTAGCGTAGGCAAATACCAGAAATTAAAACCATTTAACTGGTGTTAATCAATTAAAATTTGTAACCGTATAGAAAATTGGATGATAGATGGCTTAGAATCGAAAAAGAATCAAATTTTTTAGAAGATGAAAATTTAGATGCAGAAATAATTTAGAGGCGAAATCATGATCAAAATGATATTCCGCTTGAAAATCGATTTAGTTTTCATAAAGTTATGAGAGATTAAAGTTTTCGAAAAAATGTCAAGGGGTATGTATGGAAAATTTGATGATAGATGGCTTAGAATCAAAGAAATATTAAATTTTTGAGATGATAAAAATTTAAATGCAGAATCAATTTAGAGGCCAAATCATGATCAAAATGATATTCCGTTTGAAAATCGGTTAAGTTTTGATGAAGTTATGAGAGATCAAAGTTTTTGAAAAAATATCAAGGGGTATGTATGGAAAATTGGATGATAGATGGCTTAGAATCGAAAAACTATAAAAATTTTTAGATGATAAAAATTTAGATGCAGAATCAATTAAGAGGCGAAATCATGATCAAAATGACATTCCGTTTGAAAATCGGTTCAGTTTTGAACAAGTTATGACAGTTAGAAATCGGTCAACGATCAATCATTGTAAAATCACATTACAAAAATCGTGAAAGAATTGCAAGAAAAGTTTAGAAATTATTTTAAGTTTTCGGTGGTAAGAAGAACTTATTTCTTGCCCGATGTAAAAAAAAGTTAAAGACTATGAGTGTAAAATTAATCGTAACAGTTATTCGTTAAAATGGAATTAAATAAGAATTTATAAAGTAGCATTTGTAATTATTCAAGCTGAAATTTAATGAACTTAACTGCGTTGACTTCTACTTACTTTTATGCTGTTTGGATCTTGAGAGCTTTTTTCAATGTCAAGTTATATTCTAGTCACTAGTATCTAGTATGTGCGTGTCAGAGCATTGCTTAAGGTTCTAAGAAGGTGGGCAAAAGTAAGGAGGGAAGAGAGGGGAGAGAAAGCCATTAAAGGTAACCTTAAACCTGAAGGAAACGCAATGAAACTTTAGCTATGCGTGACGTGAGAGTTCGTCTTGGGGTCACACAATTGCTTTGGGCCATAAAACTGTGTAAATCAGTTAAGTAAACATAACTACAAAACAGATATAATACTTGTTGGTATGTGCTAGAGAGAAGAGGAAGAGGGAAAGAAGGTATTCATAGAGTGGGAAGACGTTTGTCATAATCATCATCATCATTATCATCATTCCACACAACACAATTTCAAAGTTGAGCTTCACTTTCTGAAGGCGTCCACTCGCGAATTATCACGTCTGTAGTTCCTAAAACACAATCGTAGGTATATATATACATATATAAATAAATATATATATATATGTATATATATACTCATAGAAATCACGGCAGTAAAAGCCAAAGCCCAAAAACCCGAAAGCCCGAAAAAGGTTTTTTTTTAAGCGCTTTCTACCCAAAAGTTCACTGAACTTGCAGCGTCCACAGCTGCGGAGGAAGCGAACAGCAATAAAAACAACAACAAAATGTGGCCGCATAGTCAAAACGAAATTGCTAATAAGCAAAAGAGAGAGCGAGAGAGAGGGAGACAGAGAAAGAGAGTGGGAAGAGCGCCCGCATGCCTATGTGCGTATGCGTGTGCGTTTGTGTGCGTATGTGGGAACAGGAGCGTGAGCTTGCAAGAAAAGATGAGGGAAAGAAAAGCGAAGAGAAGGGGCGGCAACGAACAGATGGGGGGGCAGAGGCAACGAATAAGTAAGAGAAGAGAGCAAGAGAGAGGTTTGGGGATATGGGCAACGCTTTTTGCCCAGCGGCGCGCGTCAATTTCGAGTTCAATGTCAAACCACAAAAAGCGACGACGACGTCGCCGTCGACGTCGACGTCAACGCAAAGATGATGACAACAACAACGCCTAGTGAAGGGCAACGGTAGCACGGTGTGTGTGTGTGAGAGAGGAGATGAGGCTTCTGATTAGATGGGGGCTAGTGATACATAGAAGAACAAATCCGAGATACCTGGATAAAATCAATTCCCAACGTTGTTAAATTTCGGTAATCTTGGAATTTCTTAAATCGAGTACGAAATACTTAATTCACGTGTTTTCATTTGGCTATTAGCAAATATTTCGATATATAGTATATTCGAGGCTCTATAATATTAAGTTAGATTAAATATTTTACAGTTTTTTTTGCCCCCGACCGTTTCTATGGAAGCTATATGATATAGTGGACCCATGAGAACCAAATTTGATCAGGATGTATGAGACCAATCTAGATGCATATTTTGTCAGATTGGTTGGGATATCTCAAGAAATAAAAAAGTTTTGTATTAATACTGAATTTTCAAGCGGTCGTTTCTATGACAGCTATATAATATAGTGTTCCCATCGAAGAAAAAAGTACTTGATCTTGATACTTGATAAGAATTGAATGTATATATCCTTTAAAGTTTAAACCAAGTGTTCTAGTTCCAAAATCTAAAAATATTTGTGATGTGTGGCTAAATACTTTTTATATGGTAGATTACACGACCTTAAAGGATAAGGATATTTAAGGTGTTGATATTTATACTCAATTTTTATTCATTAATTTATATAATAGATATTGACAAATAATTTTTATTTTTAATTTTTTTATTAAAAACTGAAAAAGATTAATTTTAATTTTTTGTATAAAAATTGTTATTAATTGTTATTTTTCAACATTTTATACAAATTTTTTTTGTACTTAATTTTTTTTTAAATGCATAACTATTATTTGCAGTCCCTGCTGAAAACTTTAATTTTAGAATGAATTTATTTTAATGTGTAGTGGTTGAAGTACAACAGTATTACAGGGTCGCCCTTTTGGTGCAAATCACACGCACCGCAAGCAAATTTTAGTGGGCGGCAAGAGAATAACAAGAATAACAATAACAACAACAATAACAACAACAATAACAACAACAATTGTAACAACAAAAACAACAACAACTGCGATACTCAGAGCTGTTAACTTGCGGTCTGTGGCATCGCCTCCGGAGGGCGTTAAACTTCACGGTCATGGCTTTTTCTTTATGTTTGTAGGCGTCAGCGTCGGCGTCGAAGTTGGCGTCGAAGTTGGCGTCGAAGTTGGCGTCGACGTCAGCGTCAGCGTCGACATCATGTGTGATTGATAGCGAGCACAACGCAATGTGACGCATTGATGGACACTAGGCGAACAGTTCATAGGCTCTCTCTCACTCACTCTCTTTCACACTCTCTTTCTGTTTTCCCTATGTCAGCAGGGAGGGAATGTGGAGGCTAATGACCGATAAAACAAGCACGCGCCAACATCAACGCAGCTGATAACTGATACCGACGCTGGCAATCTAAGTCACAGTCACAGAACAGAACAGGGATAGGGACAGAGATAGAGATAGAGACCAAGAAAGAGACAGAGATAGAGACAGAAACACTGTCAGTCACGCTGTTGTCGAGCAAAAGCGTTTCTAGAGCTGATTAAGCCAAGTCAGAAAGGCAATGCCACCAGACAACGAATCGGAGCTGTTATCCTATATAGAGATGGAAAGACCGACAGTCGAGACAGTCAGGCATCAAGCAGGGCAAAGGTACAGCAACTGGAATTGGAATAAGACTACCAAAATATATATAGGGGGTAGCAATAAGGAAATAAATAGGGATATAAATACGTAATGACATCGACGAGGCCTACGAAATCCTCTCAGCTTTGATATTTCAAAACACATCATAAAGCCAAAAAAAAAATGTTTGTACTCCACTTTTTATAGATTCTACATATTTGGCATCAATTTAAATTGTCAGAAATGTCCGAGATTACATTTTTCAGATATATTTGCGAAAGCAAAAATCGGTTACCATAAATGCATTTAAAATATTTGCAACAAAATCAATGTATTTAAAATATAATTAATGTCATTTTATTCAATCTATAAATGAATTTTATTTAATTCAATTTTAATGCAATATTTCTTGGGTTCAGGAAAATCGAAAATTAATTTTTTAGTGCTTTATGTTAGAGATTTGTAAGGCATAATTTGTTTTTAACAGTGTGCATACGAAAAGCTAGTTTCTAAAAAAAAAAAGAAAAGAAAATCAATGCAAGATTATATTGCTAATGCAAATATATCCTATAGGAAATAAAAAATTGCTTTAGCCAATTTATCGTAATAAAACCAAAACGAAACACTACTTAAAAAAAGGTGAAATGTTTAAGGAAATAAAAACAGTTTTTATTGTGCCCAAGAATTTCTTCGTTCGTTCAATATATAAAAACTTTGCCGTTGCGAACGTAACGTTACTTTTTTCTCCAACCAAATAATTCAAAAATTAAATTTTGATCATGTTATATTTTATTTTAATATTTATTATGTATAACAATTATCATATTATCCTATATTGACCAAATTTGGTCAGAATGAACGATTTGCGAAAAGTGAGCAATATTGCAACTTGTACATATTATCCTATATTTTATCCCATCTAAATATAATAAATAAATAAAATAAATTTTTTTTTTCGATTGGGAACGTTTTTTTGCAAATTTTTTATAATCTTTGGCTAGGGTAATTAACATTCTTAAAATTGGTTAAGCGACTAATAAAAAACAACTAGATTCCATAGCAGTTAATTTCGATGCCTGGTTAAATAAAGTTATGATTGAGAATGCTTAAATAATCCGGAGCATAGAGCATCAGCAAAATGAATAACTGATAGAAATAGGGAAGCAGGCAAGTCTCGTATGAATAGAATGAATACAGGAATAGAAATACTCATAGTAACAGTTAAATTAACAATAACTGCTCGTAACAGGGCCAAATATAAAATGCAAGGCAATGTTCGTTGGCGCGTTCAACCCTAACCTCAGACAATATAAAACTATGCAACAACACACACATATACACACACACAAACACACACACACACACAGTGCAACATCAACATGAACAGCAGTTCTGCTTCTTTATGCACCTCGCACCCCAAAAAAACTTCCTTCAGTTGCAACTCGGCTGCTCGATGAAAACGCGCGCAAAAAACCAAATGACAACAACAACAACGGGAAGGAACAAAGAGAGAGGGAGAGAAAGAGAGAGAGCGGGAAATGCCCTGTTGCGGCATTACGTCACGGCACAACCAACGTGATAAGGACAAGCGCAAGAGGAAGAGGAAGAGAGCGCAATAACGAAGGACTGACGATGGCAGCAAGAGAGGAGGAGAGAGAGAGAGAGGGAGGGCAGAGTGGCAGTGACAGCGAGGGCAACGACCAGCACACATTTGGCGCCCAACAAGCGACAGAAACAGTTGTGGGCCAAGTTTGCTTGCCTGTTTTTGTCATAGGGAGATTTTGGGACCCTAGTCTCCCATCCTATATTATCCCCTCTGCAACCCCCTCACCACATCGGGCTGTTAAGCGCTCGTTGTTCCCGGCAACGGCATACATTGAGCTGCTGCCATTTTGAGTTGAACAACCTTTGGCGACCCTGAGAAGAGGTCAGCAACCCCTACAACAACTCACAACAGTCGCGCGCTCTCGCTCGCTCTCTCTCTCTCTCTCGCTCTCGCTCCTTCTCGCACTCACAGTCTCTGCCCATGCTCTTTCAATGTGTGCGTGGTGCGGTAGGACCTAAAGAGGGACACACACACACATACATACGCACACACATACGCATACGCACATACACACACACACACGCACACAGCAGGGCGTAAGGGAGCGATTGAGAGAGCGCTCGCACTCGCTCTCTCTCTTCGCTCACTGCGCTCTCTTTGCATGACGAAGAGCCCTCTGACTCAAAGGGAACAAGCGAGGGGGGGGGGAGATGTGGGGAAAGAGTGGCAAGTGGAAAGAAACTTGGACGCGGACGTTTTTGCGTCTGTTTTTTGCCGGTCGTTGCCCGTGTGTCAGCTTTGGGGTCGTTCCTGGTCGTTATCCTATATACCGAGAAAAATCTATTTTTATTTTGCATGTATATTCTGCTGCTGCCTCTGTCGCTCTGCCGCTGCCGCTGCCTGTCTCCATTCCTGTTGTTGTTGTTGTTGTCGGTTCCATTGGGTTTAGGACTGAGGACGGTTGTAGGACTGCCGGAACACCGGGGCTACCTTTGTTTGTATTCTGCTCTGTTATGCACACAATGCAATACAACAAAAACAACAACATGGCAACAACAACAACATTGGCAACAACAACAACAAGGCCAAATGTAAACGACTCAGTGTCGCTGTGCTGCCAACTGTTGACAAACACAAAACGATGCCAAAAGCAGTAGAAGAAGAAGAAGCACAAGTCCATTCTCACACATTCTCACACATTTGTTGCATTTAATATTACAACTTAAACAATCATAACTCTTAACCCTTCATCTGGCCATGATTCATATCAATTATACTGGGATATCTCGGAATTTACATTAAATATATGAGCAATTTCTTTAATTAATGTGTATTCGTAACATACTTCTTTTTATTTATTGTGGCTTGACCTCATACGCATATGTTTCTTAAATTATTTAATCGCTTTTCTCGAATATTTTGTGATTTGTAAAATAAAGCAGTCCTTAAATTTGTGTGGGTAACTTTCATTACAATTTTTTTTTTAATAAATATAATAAAACTATGACGTGATTTTCGAAAATAAAAATAAGCTGGATCTGCATACGTTATTCAGGAACTCACATTCCCAACATCTCAAAAAGAGACTTGCAATATATGCAGAAAAAATGGGATAGTTGCTACGACTGTCTGATCAGTTTGAGTTTTATACCGATCCAACGGTATTGATATTAATAACTCACATGGTTAATGAGATAAGTGGGAGGGACAAAATTTAAATGATTGCAGTGAATGGGGCCCTTAGAAAATTTTGGTCGAATCATGTTGAATAATACCATTGATCTTCCAAATCTGACAACTGGTTCAAAAGATTGTTGTATTTGAAATTTTTAGTAG
This sequence comes from Drosophila falleni, assembly GCA_035045575.1. Taxonomy (NCBI): domain Eukaryota; kingdom Metazoa; phylum Arthropoda; class Insecta; order Diptera; family Drosophilidae; genus Drosophila; species Drosophila falleni. The sequence goes on along the minus strand of JAWNOV010000185.1, from coordinate 7,996,693 downwards.
CCTTACCAAAAAGGAAATGAAAAGTCAGTTTTTTCTATCAAAGCGAACGATATTTAATTTTTTATATAAATTATTCTTACAAAAAAAAGGACCCGATTCCTTATGCCAAGAAATAGCTAAGCACTGGGTATCCTAACGTCGAGTGCGCTCGACTGTTCTCCTTGTTTAGTTAGCAGTCGTTATCTTGATTAATTTTATCGAGCATAAATAGTAAATAGTAATGGAAATTTTATAATACAGTATTATTTTGTACTTATTAACATTGCTGTGATAACAATATGATTAAAAATCAGTTTCATTGGCGACTCTGTACCTATGAAAGACAGTTGAAGCAAAAAGAATGAGGCAGAGAGAGAGAGAGAGAGAGAGAGAGAGAGAAAAAAGGAGTGCAGTATCAATAAGTTTTTTTTACCTTGTAAACAATGCTGCACAAATGTATTTACCGAAGAGAAAATAAAAAACACAAAGTTGATATTTAGCAGCTCACTTACTTTATTAACTTTAGACCAGTGTTGTCCAAAAGTATGCTGTAAAATAATCTCGTTTATCACAAGGAATGGGAAAATACATTCTACAGCCTTTAGGATAAACACTGCTCTGCACCTATATATTTATGTAGGGTATTCTTCATTATATCTGTATGTTAAATTAAAAAATTAGTTTCCATAAAAATGCAGAGTTGAATGCACCAACTTAGGAAATAGCAGAAGAACTTTTACAAATTGTGCTTATAATTTAATTTATGTAAAAACTGTCAATATTACCATTGCTAAATGTCTATTATATGGGCCTCATCTCAAAAACTAAATAAAAAAAAACCACAAATAGGGGGTGATTTATGATGAATTTAGCAAAAAAAATTAGATTGGGGACTCAATTGGTTTATTTTTAAAAAATCCTTAAAGTTTCCATACAAAATGAAGTATTTTATTGTTGTTTTGTGCAACTTGTCATTATTATGGTCCGTTTACCAACACTATTTACAATTAAATAGTTCATTTTGTATGGAAACTTCAAAGATTTTTTAAAAATAAACCAATTGAGTCCCCAATCTTATTTTTTTTTTCTAAATTCATCATAAATCACCCCCTATTTGTGGTTTTTTTCTTTTTAGTTTTTGAGATGAGGCCCATATAATAGACAATTACCTTACCATTAAATTGGTTAATCTACGTTTTCATGAACTTGAGAAATCTCGCTTTAAATACTCTAAGTTATTTTGCATGCATTTTCCCGCTTCTTTTTGTCTTTAAGCCTAATTAAATTTAAGCGGGAAATCCGCTGTTTTGCCAGCACTCTCAGTAAGTCTGTTCTCTTTTGATGTTGTTATAATTATTGTTGTTGTTGTTGTTTTTGCTGTTGCCGACGTACCATCGAGTGCTGTCATTTTGTTGCATTCTTTTATTTGTTTTTGTTATTGTTGTATTTGTTTTATTGCGAATATACTTGCGCATTTTTATTGAAGGGTCACGAGTTGCAGCAGGTGCCATCCTATGGTGGGAGGTCGGAGTGTGTGTGTTTGTGTGTGTGTTGGGGGGAGGGGTGGGGTTAGTATTAGTGACATTTTAGAGTTCAAGTTGCGAAAGGCGACACACAAGTGCTTCCATATAAATGCATATGCATGTGTGTTTATGCTAGTGTTGTGGAACGTACTTTGTTGACCTTTCTCGCTGTCGCTGTTTGCGTCGATGTTGACGTTGACGTTGACGTCGAGTTCGCCGGGTTAATGAAACCGATTGACACACAAACACAACAACAACAACAACGCAAGCAGTTTCAAAACAGACAAATCAAATCAAGAGACAACTTAATTCTCACAACATGCCAGCAAAGAGCGAACGCTTTAAGAGAGAGATTCAGTCAGTAGACAACACAACAGTAAAGAGAGCGCACGCGTTGTCAGTGAGTAAACGCACAAGTAAGAAAGAAATACCAAACGCACAACAGAAAGAGAAAGAATATATTAGCAACTGTGTTGCCATCTTAGCCTTTTTCCGGATAAATTTTAAGTTTTCCAAACAACACCCGCTAGAAACAATGTAAAATATCTATTATTATTTTTTTTCATTCTTAAATTGATCAGTTATTCACAAAAAATGTTCAGCCATATTCAAGTTTATGCTATCACTGACAAAAGTAGAATAGAATTTATATAAAATATTTACGAATATACAATATTATAAATCAAAAACTTTAAGAAAAATATATTTGTCCTATGTATTACTTTCTTTTTTTCTTCTTTTTTTTATAAATTTTTTATTTTATTTTCATATATTTTTTAATTATAATTGTTTAATTAATTATTATTTTATACATTGTAACATAAAACTAAATTTTTATTTTAAATTGCGCGCCTATTTGCAAGTAGAATCATTTATATTTCTCTTACAACGCTTGTGGTTTGTGTCTCAGCTAAGTGACAACGAATTACTTACATTATCGATAATGGTGCACACCTAAAGCTTGTCGCTGTCTGTAAGCTCTGTGGTGGCGCCATCTATTGGATAAGCACTAACATTGCGTGTTATTTGTGACGCAGTCTATGTTATAGCCAGGCAACTTTGTGATTGGTGAAAGTATGCGCTAAACTTAGCGAAGACACAAGCCTAGCAGTAAAGTTAACGGTTTTTCAAAAATTTCAAATTTCAAATTTTAAATTTTGGTCTTTCTTTTCCCTCTTGTTGCAGCACCCGTCTTGCCCGCGTCCACAGAGTCAATGTGAATATTGGCAGTTATATTAATCGCACGGATCTACCAAAAATCACAAGCATAACAACAACAACAAAAACACATATTTTACGAACTAGAGACAGATTCAGATTCAAAAGCAACACCAAATACAGCATTCAACAGAGTCTCGGCACCAGAGACGACGGGTAAGTGTAGTTTTAAAAATAATTGCGACTTTTAATGATAAACATATTAAAAAACGGATAGTTTATGTAGCTATACATAAAGAAACAAATACATTTCCAATTTTCCTTGAATTTAAAAGTAAAAAAATCGCAAAAACACGTAAAAAAAATCATAATTTTCTTTATTTAAAAATTTATGGCTCTAAACTATTGCTTGAAGCAAAAAATCTGTTTGTTAAGGAATTACAGATTTGTTTTTTGCTTTCAGAAAATGAAAGGCTCCTTAAAATCGTTTCCTTACAAATGTTGGAAAATGCAAGCTTACTTTCGAAAAACGCTAAAAAAAGTCGAAATTTCAGATTTAAAAAAACAGAAACTACCATAGAAAATAAAATGTATTTTTTTGTTATAAAAGGGTCCATATCATAAAAAAAATTGGGTTTGGTTCAAATCAAATTTTCAACGTTTTAATCGAACATTATCGAATTATTTGATATCCTAGAATTGAAAGCAGTTATTTCCGTTGCCCCCAAAAAAAGAAGAAAAAAAAATAAAGAATCCGTATTTGCCAAGGTTGTTGTTTTTTTTTTCTTTTTTTTTTCTTGAATTTCGCTTGGTTGGCGGCTGAAGGATTCGTGTGCGAATCCTTCGAAAGGTACAATGTACTCTGGGCTCATGACAAGCTGAAATCTGTGCCAACAACCTTCGCAGCCATGCAAAATAAACATATATATATATATATATATATGTAGGTATGTAAGTATGTATATGTATGTGTGCTCATAAATATGCAGTTGCTTTGCCTGGGCTGAATATGTGTGTTTAGATGGTTAGATGGTTAGGTGGTAAGATGATGGTTGGATGGTTGGGTATGATGGGTGGTTTACCATGTCTGGTGCTGACTGCCTGGTAGGTTGCTTTACTTGCTTTGCTTGCTTGGTTGCCGTGTCGCCGCCTTTTCGAGCACACTCCAAAGTACGTGACTTCGACTTTGCGTCGACGCCAACGTCATCGTCAAGGATTCGTATGTGTTTGACTGGACCTGGGCAGCCAGTGTTGCCACAATTTCGCGCCAAAAACAAGCTAGATTTGGAACCATATATATTATCAAAATTAGTTTAAAATAAAAGATAAAAAAATAAGCACAAAATTTTGGTTTTAATTTAATAATCACAATTTCCCACCAAAAACAAGCTAGATTTGGAACCAAATTTTTTATCAAAATTAGTTTAAAATAAAAAATGAAAAATTAACAATAAAATTTAGGTTTTAATTTAAAAGAAGATTAAATAAAAACATCAAATATATAAATAATATATAAAATTATATTAAAAAATAATAAAAATAAGAGTAATAATAATATAATCATAATCAGTCATAATATTATTTCAGTTTTTATTTTCGCAAGTAGTTTACAAATTGAAATATTTATATTTAAACAATAATTTATTCGTTGTGAGGCGCGTCTTTACTTATAAGATTTGTCTTATAGTGCTTATAATAACATCATAATAATTAAATAATGCTAAAGACAACAAAAAATTATTTTACTTTTAAAAAATGTTTAAACTTGAATTCATTATATTTTTTAAATTAGTCTGCACTTGAAACTCAACCATGTTTAATGTAATCTTAAAAATTATCAATTTATAGGCAATTTCATATATGCTAAATCTAGCGATAAATTAGCTAAAACGTCAACACTATTGCCTGGCCCAACATGGCTTGGCTTGGGCTGTCCTGGTCTGGTCTGGTCTGGTCTGGTCTGGTCTGGTCGGGTCTGATTTGGCTGTCTTGTTGGCTGTTGGCTGTTAGCTGTTTTATGTAAGGCCACCCCATGCTCCAGTCATACGTACGTGTCACCACCACCCCTCAAGCCCCTCAAGCTGTCCTTCAGTCTGCGAGTGCAACGAACGCTGCCCTTTAACCTACATACACATAGGATGCGCACATATACCCAAACCAAAAAGCTTTTCGCTCGGGGTTCCATCGGGTCTATTGGGTGGAGAGGGGAGAGGGCCACTCAACAGTAGCTCTCCGCATGACAGGCCCTGTTTAACATGATATAATACATTTTGAATTTAAATCATGTCTATTTACATATAGTACACGAACACCTAATATACCTGATATAATGTAACTAATATATCTGTATATTATAATCTCTTATTTCGGAGTTTATATCTGTTTAGCGAAGAACACTTTTGTTTTATTTGAAACTCTTATATATTTAATGGATAATACTATATAAAAGCTTATAAAATTTATCAACCTAAAAATTCACTCAAACATTTGCCAAAAGTAAAGTTCCTGCTTCATATATTGCTCACATTTCAAAAGAATGTTTCCTGCTCCATATCTGACCGATTTTGTTATTCTTATAAATTTTGTAAGTCCGTTGATTTTCAACCGATCTTAACTGTCGATATCGTTTTGAAGTTCAAACAGTTTGGACTAAGTAAAAAAAAGGAATTTTTTTTAAACTATTATTTTTTTTTTGGGTTAAATCACAATTTTGTCGAATTTTGGGACTTTTTTGGCCACCTCAGTGTGACCTCCAAAAAAACTTGGGTTTTTCAGAGATATTTCTTTATTATCGTATCATTTAACGAGGAAAACATTTAACGTTATCCTTTAGTTGATGATATTTGTTACCTTTAATGATCTCATAGTATTTAAAACCTTAAACATTATTTTAAATATTTCAATATCAATTAGACGTATTATATTTTAAAATTGTATTCCGTTGAAAAGTGAATTATGATTGCAATAATATAAAAGTTTTAACAAATTCGATCCAAGGAACAGGCTAGTATGATATATGGTAACTGTTTTGAATAAATTTTAAAGAACTAGATACTTTTCAAACTAAAAAACTCTTATTAAATAAGAAAACTAAAAAATCAATAAAATGTATTTTTTTTTGTTTGTGTTGCTTGATAAATATTTGTGAATATTTATTTTGTCAAAAAACTTACCTGACTAGCTGTACATGTATAATATTGGCAAGTAAACACATCACGTTTGCTTTTGAAGCGTTGAGGTTCAAGTTAAGATCGATTACACTGAATTATAAACCATCTTTATTTGCTTCTTTGAATAACCTATTGAAATGTTGTTGGATTACCAGTTATTGGTTGGGGGAGGGGAGGGGGGCGTTGCATGCAACATGGCACATTGCACATTGCACACGGTAAACGAGCTTCCAGCTGGCAATCAATAGCAGCCTCAGTCGCAGTCGCCGTCGCAGTCGCCGTCACAGACGCAGATGCAGACGCTGCCGCAGCGGGAGGCGGACATGTCTATTACGCCATCGTCAAAGCAGCAACAACAACAACAACAAACTGCAACAGTGGCTGAAATATCTTCATGTTCATCGTCGCTATGCTGAAGCCACTGCAAGTAAAACATGCATGTGATTATGTCTGAGTGTGTTTGTGTGAGAGTGTGTGTGTGTGTTGGTCGGTCGCCTTCGCGTCGCTTCTATTTACATTTTCACGCTCATTCGCTGTCGCTGTTGGCGCCGCCGCTGGCGTTGCTTCTAGCTGCAGTTGCAGCGACGGCGACAGCAGCAGCAGAAGCAGCAGCAACAGCAACAGCGACGCATCGCAGACGTTCAGACGAAAGCGAAAGGCCATTGTCCGGAATTTTGTTGACCTACTAAGAGGCAGAATGTAAAGTACGAGGCATAGCTACACTGTCATTGCCGTTGCCGAAGTCGAAGTCGTTGCCGAATGACATCAACGAGCGAACAGCGAAAGCTTTGGGCGCTGAAAGCTTTGCCTTGTGCTGCCTCGGCGCTCGTTCTGCATTACGTTTGTTATATGGAAAGTTCGCCTCGCTTCTCGCTTCAATTTTAGCTACAGCAACAACAACAACCACATCTAATGCCCTGCATTTTCGATATCAACGAAGTCAAAGCCGAATTGTAGCAAACGCCAAGTCTATGAGCAGTACAACATGTCATTCACCTTTTGGCAGCCGCTCTCTTGCTCTCTTTGCACAGTATACATATACATGTGTATGTTCTGCGTTGTCTGCTTTGCACACACTCTCTTGCTCTCGCTCTCACAGGTTAACTTCAAGCTGTGCTCTCTCAGTAAGCGGGCGGGAGAAGGGCTTAAGTGGTTAGCGGGCCCTTGTTATGCTCATTGTTGTGCTTGCGCTCTCTCTCGTTGGCGCTGCGCAGCTGGCTTAACGCCTACGCCGCAACGCAACGGCACAATGACAATGGGAAGTTAAGAGAGTGGGCAAGGAAGGGTCACAATAGAAAACGACAAAGCGTTGCCGTCAAATTTGATGAGCAATGAATGATGGTGTGTGTATATCTGTGTGTGTCAAGTTTTTTGTTTTTACTTTCTCTTGGCAAATAGAAAATAATTACACACATATCAATATACAATACATATGTACATTAAAAAATAAAAATGTGAACGCACATAAATACATTTTACTAAATACATAATTACCATACATACATACATATGTACATAGTCTTAGCAATTAATTAAACATTATATTTCTGCAACTGCTCATTGAATTGCATTAGATCGTTTCCTGCATATTCATATGTCACCTAATTCAATATTCATAAGCTTTACATAGATACACACATACATACATACATATGTACGTATAGTTGCTCTCTGTCTCTCTTGCTCTCTTCGGTCACGCTTAACTGCCCAGAAAGTTCAAATTAACAGTGCACGGCCGCTTTGAATATAACATACAGACGAAAAGCACAACCCCCAACCTAACTTGGGCAACTTTAGCGAGCTTTAACCTAGTTTAAGGTCATTTCCAAGTCAAAGACAATCAACAACTCGCAGTCGCACTTTTTTACATACACAAATACAGTTGGTCAAAAGAGTGTTTTGACATAATCAAAATTGAATATACATTTTTTTTTTTAAATAGTTAAAGTTTCAATAAAAATTGCAATTTATTCTTTTAAAAATTGTATATGGGCGTATTTAGTAAATAGCATTAAAAAGGCAAAAATATAGAAAAACTTAATTTATTAAAATTTATAGTCGGTATTTCCATTCTAGTGGGTTAATTTATATGTACATTTCAAAATAAGTAACTTAGATTCGTTTTTGGAAGAATTTTTTATAATAAGTATGTTATCTTTTGATTAATATTAACTTTTTCATCGCGGTGGATCTTTCTGTGGAAGTGCCCATATGTACTATACATATAATTTTTGGTAAAGAAAGTACATATGTAAATTTTGAATTTTGTCAAAACACTTTCTTGACTAACTGTATGTGCTTGTAGTAGAAGAGTATTTATGTTATTTTTTTTTTGCAATTGCCGCCATTTGTGACTTTCTGTTTTGACATTTGGTGTGCAGGTAAAAATTGAGTGCAAAAGGGGTGAAGAGTGGTGGGGTGGGGGTGAAAAGAGAAGTTAGAATGAGAAACAATTGCATTGCATGCTAGAAATGAGATAAGCCATCTGGCCATTTGTCAAGGACTGTGTTTATTTCTTTTTACGGTTTTTTCCCGTTTCTATAGCTCCCGCTGCATCTTATCTAACTGTTGTTTACACACGTTTCGATGTTTAACGCAATTTTTGACAGTGTCCAAAATTAAGGTCAGAATAATCTTGACATTGCGCGAGAACAAACGATGATGATGATGACGATAATGATGACGATGACGTTTGCTCGCACCCCTGAACACCTCACCCAACCCCAGCATTGTTTTTATTGCTCAGCTCATCACCCGAACCCCTCTCTCATTCTCACTTTCGCTCCATCTCGTTCTCTCTCTCTCTCTCTCTCTCTTTCTGCAGCTTATCAATCGCGTTGTGTGCGCGTCGTCAACAAAAAATTATTTTATATTTTTTTTTTTCGAAGCTCTGCTCTGCTGCCGCTGCCGACGTCGCTGTCGACGTTGGTGATAATGAAATTGAAATTTCATTGCTAATTGCGTTTAATATTTATAATTGACCTAAATAATTTGTGATTGGCTTGCAAAAACAAAATACTAACAAAAGCATAAAGAAACAAAAAGAACACAATGAAAATAATCCCACAAAGAGAGTGACTAAATAGGGTCACTCGATGGGAGTGGGAGAGAGAGAGAGAGAAATGGGAGATGAGAGAGGCGTCACTTTTTTGTTGAGTTTCCAGTAAAGTTTGTATAGCTAACAAAAAGCGATCATTGAATGTGATCAACATATTGTACATATGCAACATCATCAACAACAACAACAATCACAATAACTTGCAAATCGAACAGAATAAATATGCTAAATATATGAGCACACACACACACACACACACATACAAACACACACAGACGTATCCAAACCCCTTTGCTCACACGTCATTCTCTACTTCATCTGCTGCATCTGTTTCTGTTTAGATGCTCTTTAATATGGCTATTAACATTTTTCCATGCAATATGTAACCAATAACACAGCAGTCAGTGTCCCAAATAAAATGTGTTTAGCCCTCTGAAAAATAAAACACTTAAAAAAAAGACGTCTTTTTAAATCAAGAACAATCATCTTATATATTTTGTTCCAAAAAAAAAGACCGGATTAAAGATCAAATTAAGAATATTATTATAAAACATCGCGGTTCTTTATAGTAGAATAAAAAATTTTAATTGCTAGGAAAGTATAAATATGTCACATTTATTTTAAATCCAATAGTGGTCCCGTAGTGCTCTGAGACCAAAATCTTGATTTTAGAAGATTTGTTTTTATCAGTGTAGTAACTTACCCACCTCGTCGCGACCTTTTAGTTATTTTTGACAAATAAGTCCCAAGAATTCGACTAACAATGTATTTTATATTTTTTTATAATTAATTTTGTAATAAATTAAATATCATTTGTGCCAAATTAGATATCAGACATTTTGGGGCATGGAAAAACTGTTGTCAATAGACTTCTACCTCGTGTGCTGAGTCATTATCATTTGTTCCTAATATGTTCGCTAAATTCCTTATTAAAAATTAAATGCTACAATCGAAAATTTAAATCTTTAAATGTCAATAGTTATAACATGAATATGGCTAATTATACAATAATTATTTTGCATTTGTCAATCAAGGAAACTTGCAGTTGTCAACACGACAAGGGTATTCAATGTTCAAGAAACTTTAAATTAAATTGCCTGCGTTCAGTTTTATGCAGTTGTTATTGTCTATTGTCTTTGCCTCGCCTTGGCTCGGCTCGTCTCGGCTCAGTTCGGCTCTCTCGCATCTCGCCTAACGCTCTCGCTCTCGCTGTCACTCTCACACAAAAAAGTGTTTGCTCTTCGCCCTGTTCCGACGACGACGAAGAGTCGCGTTGCTTGCTCATTCGCGACAAAAGTAGGTGAAAGGTCTTCAACCTTTTTGCATGAAAACAAAATTGTGCAGTGCATGAGCAAAAGGGGAAGGGGGAGTGGGATGGGTGTACTAGTCTCAATGTGTGTGTGTGTGTTGCTGTTCTTGCCAGCAGCTGTTGTTGTTGTTGTCGTTGTCGTTGTTGCTTGTAAGTAGCGAAACAAAATAAAACGAAATAAAAATGCAAGCGAAAAGGCGAACAAATGCAAAGCAAAGTGCATGGCCAGGTGGGATGTGTGTGTGTGTATGTATGTGTTGGTGTGTGCGTGCCTATGCAGCGACTAACTGACTGACTGACTGACTAACCGACAGAGCGAACAGCGACAAATGCAACTGCAATCATTTGCTATTTTTAGCACTGCAAACGCCAGCAACAATTACAACAAAGCAAAATAAACGCACACAGACACGCACACACACACACACACATGCGCACAGCCTGGACTTGGACCTATCCCAATAGCCCAGCGCAGGCGGCAGGTCGCGTTAGCAGCGCCGTTAACGTTGCGTTGCGTTTCCTTTTCGTTGCAGAGAGTGCAAAAGCTTTCTGCAACAGAGAGAGAGGATAGAGAGAGCGCGCGGTGAGAGCGCTTGCTGCCTGTACTTTAGTCAAAGCTTTGCGCGAATGCATTGCAACAACAATAATGATAGCAAGAGCAATTGCAAAAACGTCCCTCACCACGACCCTCAAAAGCTTCGACAGAGATAGAGATAGAGACACAGACAGACGCATAGCGCAGACATAGACATTGATTTTGCAACTATGGCGAGTTGGGGCAGAGCAGCTGCTCCTTCGGATTCCCTGGGCCTTCCCTGGCACTGGCACTGGCTAAGGTCCAGCCGGTAGCCCGGGCGCCCAGCTGTGCTGTGTAGTACCAAAAATAAACCCAGGGTCGTAAGCGTGGTCATTTTAATCTCTCTCGCACTCTCTCTCTCTGTCGGTCACTGACCACACTTCCACTTATCAACTCTCCCCCTTTTCAGCCTCTTTGGTCACCTGTAGCATCTTCTTAATAAACGACTCTTTGACCAATTTTTATTATCCCAAAATATTGTTAATTTTTGGTTATATGTTTTTTTCTTTTAGCCACTCCCATTTGCATATTCGCGAAGTGGGATTCGCAGCCAAAGACGTCGCCTCAATAGCAGCTGCCTCGCTTGAAGTTAAACCGGTAAGTCTTCTGTCCCTTTCCCAATGATGACTATATCGCGCCTACACTTAAAACTGTTTTACAATCAATAAAAAACAAATACACTCTTAAATGAACCCCTTAACATCGTTACTTTTTTCAATATATATATAAAAGTACTTCAAAGAAACCACTACCTAATAAAAAGTACTGCATACTTTTAGGTGATTATAGTGAAATAATAACTTTATTAACTTTGATTAGCTATTATTCCAGCTCTACTTGTCTGATCTTGCTGCGATTAAGTAAGATTATAGATAATAATAATAGATAACGTTATATACCATAAAAACTGTACTATCTTACAAACTGTGGGTGTAGTGGATTTCGCGATATGCGGTGACGTGACTTAAATTTTAAACAAACTTGATCTGCGTGGGGTATATAGAAATTTGTATGTCATTTTAAGTTTCTCTATCTCTTAAAATCTCTAAAATCCTTATGTTCAGATAGACAGACAGACACGACAAACCTGGCTATATCGACTCGGTTGTTGGTACTATATATACTTTTTATGCTAATATATACTTCAAAGGGCCTTCTCTCCCTGCTTCGTACATTCCAACGAACCCAATATACCCTTTTACTTATTTTTTAAGTAACAGATATAAAAATAAATAAAATAAGGTTTACTTTTTTGTGATACCGATGTCAAAATAAAATGTTATTAATGAATCAAGTTAGCTACCATTGTTATCGGGTAATATTGTAATCAAAAAGTTTTCAGTAATCGAAAGGGTTCAGTTTGGATCGTTGGTTTCGGATCGTCAACTTAACTGAAGACGTTAACTTTTACAAGCAATTTATAGTTCCGATGCAATACACACACACACACACACACACACACACACACACGCACAAGCACACTTATAGCCAGACATAGTCAATATAGCCAATAATAAATACCCTTTTGACAAGTTGGGCACAAGTATTACAACGACAACAAAAAACAACTGTAAAAGTAAAGCAAGAAAATCAAAAGGCTGAAATAGAAGCGCAAAAATAAAGAAAAGGAGAGAGAGCAAGAGAGAGAGAGAGAGAGGGAGAGAGGGAGAAAAAAACAAATACAAATAGAGACACGCATACATAGACAGCTAGACAGGCGCATATAGAATTGTATATGTATATAAATATATATGTGTGTATGTATGTGTGTGTATGTGTGTATATTTGTTATATATGTGTATATCTCAATATAGAAGAAGAGAAACTGTGCCAATGCCCTGACAACGGCACAAGGTGATGATGCAAACTGCAACACGAAGTCGACAACGACGCCAGCAGTGACGCCAATTGCCACGATGGGTGCGAGGGGGGCAAGAGAGAGAGAGAGCGAGAGAGAGAGTGAGAGAGGGAGAGTAAGAGAGTGGGAGAGAGAGTGTAAGAGAGCTGCAGTGGGAGTGACTGGGCGGTTAGATGATATGAGGGAATGAAAGATGAAAGAGAAAGATGATGATGATGATGATGATAATGATGTTGTTGTTGTTAATGTTGTTTTCATTGTTGCGTGCATATGCAACATGACTTGCCACACACATAAACACACACATAAACACACACACAAACACACACAAACACACACACACACACACACACACACACACACACACACACACACAAACACACACACACACACACACACACACACACACACTTGACAAAGGTGCACAGTCGGTGGTTAGAAGCAGACAACGCCTCCTCCTCCTCCCCCTTCTCCTTCTCCTCCTCCTACTCCTCCCTCTTTGCGTTTCTCCTTCGCCTAGTTTAGCTTTTAATGGAGTCAACGCGTTTGTTGTGGGTGATGTTGATGTTGCTGCACACCAGGAAGGCCGAGCATTTGTCGAGGCCACTGGGCGTCAGTAAGGGGAGGGGGGGAATATACGACAGAGTTGAATGCAGCTTTTGAAGGGGGTTGCAAATTGTTGTTGCGATGCAAACAAGGAAGTAAATTTTCGAAATGAATGCCGTCAGAGGCCAAAGCAAAAACAACAAAAAAAAAAACACAAACACATAAAGAGTGGCACAAAGCAGGCAAAAAGGAAGTGGGCATTGCAATTTGTGTGTGGGAGAGAGAGAGAAAGAAAAAAAGAGAGAGAGAGAGAGGGAGAAAAACTGAAGTGTCCATTTGGCCATCTTTCAAGTGTTTGAACAGTGCACTTAGCTTCCTGCCCCCTCTAAACATCTTCACCCACTTTCAGCTTCTCATCAACTTTTGCTTATGCAATGGAAAGTGGCAAAGCAAATCAAAAGCAACAGCAACAACAACAGCAACAAAATTGCATAGAAAGAAGCAACAAGACAAACAACATAACACACAGTATACACCTAACATGTGTTTGACTTGTTTCTTGTTAGTAAGAAACTTTTTGGCTGAAAGAAAAGATTAACTCATATAGAAGGTAACTTAAATCATTATCAACCTAAGATCTATATGATATTATATTATACAATTATAATGATCTATATAATATAAGCTTTAACATTGAATTAAAAAAATCACCAATGAAAGAACCGATTTGTCGATTGATCTTTTAATTATACCAAATTTTAAATGCAGCTTTATTATTATTATTATTAGTTATTTACATTTACTGATTATTTCCCTGAAGCTGTTCTTTTTCTAGAAAACAAACAATTTTATATCATTAATCGATTTACAAAGAATTTTCCAATTAATATATCAATATGATATCATTAAATTACAAGTACGCTTACGAATGAGAGCAATATTAAGCCAATATCAATATAAATGTTTTTAAAAAGCACTTTTCATTTTATTAAGAGATTATTTTCTGATGTTTTGATGATTTGCATTCTTTTTTTTATTCAACTTCAACATTAAGGATCGGTTTGGTAACTATTTTTAAGTCATTTTGACGTAGAATTTAATGTCAAGTTTGAAAATATCTCTTCGATAAAATTTAAGGAGATATTGAAAAACTGGCACTAAGACTATAAAAGCCATGGCTCGCTATTTAATATAGTAGATAAGTTAAGTATTCTTTAAAAAATCTAATAAAATATCTGCAATTTAAATTTTACAAAAAATAAAATTATTAGCTATAAAGAAATGATACAAATTAATGGGACTCTAATTGTTTACTACTTTATAACTGCCTAGGTATCTAGCAGTCGGGCATTATCTAATGATTGGCGTGTGTGTGTGTGTGTGTGTGTGTGTGTGTATATGTGCCCGATTGCATTTGATTCGCTTGGCGGCTGCCTCAAGCCGCGCCGACTGCCAACTGCCAACATTCAACTGCCGCCATTGACTCGTTGACCGAGCGACTCACTAAGCAAACTATACAGATACACACACACACACACATATATATGTATATGTATATGTATTTTTATATGTACATATATGTTTGCATGTATGTATGTGAGTACATTTGTATGGTTTGTGTTCGCTTGCAATTGTGCGCCACCTTTGAATTGAAATTTGTAAGCGAAATCGAAAGTTCAATAAACTTTCACGTAATCGACAAATTGTGAGCGATGTTGTGGATGTTGATGAGTAGGATGCTAGCCAATGCAATTTGTTGTTGTTGTTGTTATTGTTGTTATTGCTGCTGTTGTTTGGCCGCATTCAATGCTGAATATACACACAATGTGTGTGGCCAAGGGGGCGTATGCGTAATTTACACATTGCACACATTACGTATACGCAGCGACGGTTGACGGTCAAGCAATAACATTTGAGCACTGTGCAGTGTGCATTAATAAATATATATATACATATATACATACATCAATATGTGTGTGCACATTAATACATACAAAAACATACAAATATATAAAGTGCGTATAACATTGAGAAATTATTGCATTGCCAATTGCTTTACACTAAATCTCTGGGCTCTATTGCTGTCTCTGTTGCACTCAGACTCGCTTGTTTATTATATGTAGTTACTTGTGCGCTGGCAAAGAAAGTGAACAAGTACGAAGTAACAGACAGCAAGATACACGGAAAGAGTGAAAATAAATGAAATTACATAAAAGTAACAACGAACCCACAACACACACAAACACACAACAGAAACAATCACATGAATGCCAATCAGGCAATAAAAAAAAACAACAATACAAATAAAAGTAAAAAAAATAAGCAACAAAAACAAGAAAGAAAAAAAAACTGTAACAGCAGCTTAAGCATAGAAGCAAATGCAAACAGAGAGCAATCTAAAGAGAGAGAGCGCGCAAGAGAGCGCGTCAGTTGCAGAGAGTGAGAGCGTAGCAGCAGCAACAACTTTTGATCGCCATTGTCTTCTTATTGCACACTGAACTTTATGCTCTCTGCATTCTTCCTGCGGCCATTTGCTTCTGTTCTGCTCTCTCACGCTCTCTCTCGCTCCCTTTTGTTGCGCTCTTGCTGTTGCTCTCTGTATCATTCCAATTGCGTTGGCTTTCACAACTATTCCCGTTCGCTTGGCCGACTCCAATGCTTAACACTTTACTCAACTTCACACCACAGCACACCACTACACTTCTCTCCACTCCACTTCTCTCCACTCCACTTCTCTCCACTTCTCTCCACTTCACTTCACTTCACTACACTTCACTTTACTTCACTTCACATCACAGTGCGTGCTTCGCTCTTGTCTGCTTCTTTCCACTCATTCGACGCTTTGCCCGAAATTGGGTCAGCCATTGAACCCGTTGCGACGACTACACAAGCGTCGGCATTGGCGTTGGCGTCGCTGTTGCTGCTTTTGCTGCTGTTGACGTTGCTGTTAACGTTGACGTCAATGCTAGCGTTTTTCTTTGGCATCGCTGTGCGCGTCTGCAGCTGCGTCAACGTCAACGCCAACGTCGCTGCCTTAATGTCGGGTAGTCAGCACGTGTTCTTTGGCTCAGAAGATGGTAGAAACAATGTACTTATTACTTGCGTGATTAACTCACAAGCGTCTGTGACGTTGACGTCGACGTCAACGTCTGCGCTGACGTTGACAGTGACGCTGAAGCTGAAGCTGACGACGACTGTGACTGTGGCTTAAAACGGCGATCTTCATTTTTGCTTTGGCCAAGTCATGTATGAAACTTAAGGTTATGGTCACTCGC
Organism: Drosophila falleni; assembly: GCA_035045575.1. Lineage (NCBI taxonomy): Eukaryota > Metazoa > Arthropoda > Insecta > Diptera > Drosophilidae > Drosophila > Drosophila falleni. Next base: position 7,980,240 of record JAWNOV010000185.1, on the reverse strand, counting down.
AGTGACGGAATGACCCCGCAACTCTTTACCCCCCCTCTCTTTCTGCGCTTTACTCTTGCCACACACACTTGCCACGCCCCGCAACGCATAAAACAGATAAGCAATACAAAAACAAAACCAAAAAAAAAAAAAACAAAAAAACCGAAAAATATAAACGAAACAAAATTTCACTTTCACATCAATTACGACGACGTTAAAGTACTGTACTTGAAAAAAGTTCAACTACACACGTTTGCATGTGTGTGTGTGTAAGTGTGTGTGTGAGTGTGTGTGTTTTGTATGTGAGCTGAGCTTCAAACTGCTGTCAAGCTATAACATCCAAAATTGTTTGAGGCAGATCGACAACTAAACAGCTGACACCCCCAATTCTTCCCCCGATCCCGCTCTCTTTAGCCGCTTTCTTTTTTCTTTTTTGTTTTGTTGTTGTATACACATTTGAATGATGACCATTTCCAACGACAGCTCCTTAAATATACATAAATATGTACATATAAGTAAATTAGGGTGCAGCGATTTTTTTTTCACAAAATATGGTAACCCAAATTCGTAATCTACGGTCAATTCTGATAATTTTATACCAAGAAACCATAGTTCTAAAATCTAATTTTAGTTCCCGCTTTTTAAATGGATAATTTTGGTGTTTCTAGTGCTTTTATTGAAAAAAAAAAACATGTTTTAAGTACTCTGGGTGCTTTAATTCTATGAAATATTTAAAAGTATTGGCCCTTACAAAAGTTTTGATTACAAACTTGTCGGGATCGGACTAAAATAACTAAAGATATGATAATATTAACATACTAAAAGATTACAAAAAAATAACTAAAGATATGATAATATTAACATGCTAAAAGATTACAAAAAATACATTTTTCAACTCATAAAGTTGGGACTAGCAACTGATTTTAGAACTATGTATTCTTGGGGAAAACTTCTTGGAATTGACTGTAAATTACGAAAATAAAGTTCGTTTTGGGCCTTAAAATCGATGCACCCTAATGTACATACACACTTTGTATATGATTCACTCAAACGGACATTTTAATAACTTAACCCCTTCCCCCGTCCCGCTCCGCCCTTTGTCAAATGTCAATGAACGCTTAATGTTCAACTTTACGCCCTTTGTTGGATGTCAACTGGCTCGGAGACCCAAAACTGGAAGTTCAAGTGACCGAAAAGCGGCTTGAAGAGCTCCACATGGTTATACCCTATAAACAAGTCGCATAGAGAGTGCGAAAATGTGAGTGAGGGAGACTGAGAGATAGACATGGAGAAAGAGATGGAAAAAGATATGGAGAAAGAGAAAGAGAGAGCTTTAATGACTTTGCCGGTCGACCCTCAAGTAGAAAGTGTAAAAGGGCATTCTAAACTGCTGCAAAAGTCGCACTCGAAATACCCTGCAGTTATTAAAAAATAGCGAAACTACAGTTCAAACTCGATTATACGGAACTCTATTAACTAGGGTATTAAACCGAAACGAATATGGGTTTCAGTTAGGTACCCAGTATATATCTGTTGTGAAAATGTGATAAAAAGTTAATTCATTAGAAAAAATAGTTAAATTAAAAAAAAATATCTATCTAATAAGATAGATATTCAAATTTTTATCAAACGATGATTTTGGAATGAAATTATGAATTTTGAATTGATTTTGTTTTTTGATATAACATTTTTGAGAGATTTTTGAGTTTTATTTAGAAAGTACAAATTTATATTCATGTTATTAAACATTACATTAAACGATTGAAGTTAAATTAATCCAAATCAAGGAGTATTCTTAAATTTCTCATAAGTTCGTCGAAGATTTAACCAAGAATCAGAACTTTTGGAATATACATAGATGCACATGCACAAAAATAATCCCAAATTTAAGAATGAATAAATAAATTGTACTTATTTTTATTATTTTATTTTAGTTGCTGATATTTCTGAAAATAAAATAAAATTAGAAACTAAATTAAAATTGATGAACTATTTTTTATGTAATCTTAAAAATTAGAGGACGAAGTGTTTATCAAATATATTTAAAGTATTATTTGCAGAAAACTTTAATAAAAATTCCCTATTGAAAGATAATCTTATAATTCTCGCAAAAAAGCTGATAATTATTTTATTGAAACTAAAATTGCAGTTTTCTCAAAGGGCTAGATATTTGTAAAGTCGCCTAAACAATTTTATATTTGTTAGCTTTGTTTTGTTTTTTATTTTTGTTTTTTTTGTTTTTATAGTTCATGGAGGGTAGCGACCCAGCGTCGAGTTGGAGTCTAAATTGAAACCGGTTACAGTTTGAAAATTGGCTTTTTTTTTTGGGGGTCAACATGCACACACACACAGGTCTGACTGTGTGTGTGTGTGTGTGTCAGATGCAGATGCGGAGCTCTCCATCTCCCTCTCTCCAACTCCCTCTCTTCATCTCCCTCTCTCCATCTCCCTCTCCCTCTCTCCTCCTCTTCCCTATCCCTCAACCAGTGTGGCCCTATCTCTGGCCGTAAATTAAATATGACTTGACACACCTTAACTCCGCCATCTTCCGCTGCAGTCTCCATATTTTCTCTGTTTTCCCTCCTCTCCTTCTTCTCTCCTTCTCGCATGTCATTCTGTCGCACTTTTTTTGTTTTTGGGTATCTTTCTTGTTGTTGTTGTTGGTTTTTTTGGTAGCTTAATTCGTGCGTGTTGTGCGTTGTTGTTGTTGTTGCTCTTTCTTACACATACGAATATTTCTTTCTTCTCATTTTGTGTTGTTTTCTTTTCCTTCAGAAAATAAACTTGAACTTGCCCGTTCACTTTTACTCCATATCTTTCCCTTTTCCCCCCTCCCTTTTTGTCTCTTTCTTTGTCTCGCTCTGCGCGCTCTGCATTATTGTTTCTCTTTGGAGTTAAGTGTTGCCCCTTTTGGTTGTTGTTGTTGTTGTTTTTTTCTTATTTTTTTTTTAATTTTTTTTTTTTTTGTTGTCTCAGATGCTTTTGGGGAAGATTACATGGCATCGTTGGCCGTTGATCATGAAAATTTTCAATTCAAGTTTAGTGAAATTTAACGCTCACAGCAAAATGTAAATGGAATCACCTTAGCAAACCAAGAGAGAGAGAGAGAGAGAAAGAGATAAAGACAGAGAAAGAATGCGACTTGTAAAAGAGCGAACGGGATGCATTATGAAAAGCAAGTTCAAAGTGCGAATAAACGCAATTACAACCATGAAATACAACTCTGACATTTGAGAAACTGTAACCGAAACCAAAACCGATATTCGATACCGGGAAGCAAAACTAGACAGAAGAAACTCTACTCCATAACTCTATGAATATCCCATTTTTTTAAAGCAACTCTATACAGAAAAAAATTCTGAATTTCCAGCATAAAATTAATTTTCAAGGTGTCAAAAGTTCGATAATCTTGAACTTTCTTTAACCAAATACGAATTATTTAATTGAACTGCGGTTATTCTTTTTTCTTTGTAATTCCAAATAAAAGACTATTTTTTTTTTATAAATAGATGGCATTTACAAATAATTCAAACAGGATAAAACACCGGAACCGATACCGGAACCGTTAATCGAAACTAACCGTTTCATTTTTATTATCGGAACTAAAACCGTTACCGAAATAAATTCTCTGTTAAGAACCGAATACCGAAACGTTTCTACCGGTTCGGTTGTAGTAAAGTTGCTAGCTCAGAGAGTTGACCAACTTCACACAGTCATAACTTGTTCAAAACTGAAACGATTTTCAAGTGGAATATCATTTTGATCATATTTTCACCTCTAAATCGATTCTGCATTTAAATTCTTATTATCTAAAATATTTGATATTTTTTCGACCCTAAGCCATCTATCAACCAATTTTCCATATATACCCCTTGACATTTTTTCAAAAACTTTTGATCTCTCATAACTTTACCAAAAATAAACCGATTTTTAAACGGAATGTCATTTTGATTATGATTCGGCCTCTAAATTGATTCTGCATTTAAATTTTTATCATCTAAAAAATTTGATATATTTTCGATACTAAGCCATTTATCAACAAATTTTCCATACCCTTGACAATTTTAAAAAAACTTTGATTTCCCATAACTTCACCAAAAATAAACCGATTTTCAAACGGAATGTAATTTTGATCATAATTTGGCCTCTAAATTGATTCTGCATTTAAATTTTTATCATCTAAAAAAATTTGAGATTTTTCGAAACACAATCCAAACCGAACCTCGATTAAAGATGCATATTTTACAGGGTAGCTAAGAGTCATCTTTCGTATTTATGGACACACTATTTGTCGGTAGCTGACAAGCTAAAGAAATGACTGATCAACTGGCTGACTGACTGATTGACTGACTGACTGACTGATTGACTGACAGACAGGCCGTTGGTTTTGGTTGTTGTTCTTGTTGTTGTTGGGTGGTTTGGGCGGTTTTTCGGCTAGAGTGTTCTTTGCTTTAGCCAAAACGCCCACGACAGAGCCGTCAAAATGCGGCAGGCGAAAGTTTACTGGGACTATGACCGCTTAGAATATCTACACACACATAGCACACACACAAACACACATAGCACACACACACACACACACATAGACATAGGCATAGACATCTGCAACACATACGGAACAGACTCTGGAACTTGAAGCAGAATTTTTGTTGCTCTGTTGCGTTATTTTTGATGTTGTTCTTGTTGTTGTTTTTTGTGTGTAGCAGGCATAATGGTTGGGTGGGATGGGAGAACGGAAGAGAGGAATAGAGGAAGAGGGGAAGAGGGGAAAAGGGGAGGGGGAAGACAGAACCGCTTGGGGGCCTCATAGAAGTGTCTGCTGGCAGTGGCAATGTGTGTTTGTGTGTGTGTGTGTGTGTGAGTGTGTGTGTGTGTGTGTGTGTGTGTGTGTGCGTGTGTGTATGTGTGTGCGTGTGTGTGTTTGTGTGTGTATTGCTGCGCTTATCTCAGAGTCGTTGCCTTGAATGTAGGGCAGTAGTTGGCACTCGAGAATTGTTGCTGTTGTTGTTGTTGTTGCTGTTGTTGTTGTTGCTGTTGCTGTTGCTGTTGTTGTTGTTGTTGCTGTTGCACAGAGCGTTCGTTGCATGTACAGCTCATGTCCCAGTCCACATATAGATGCACTTATATGCACACACACACACACACACACACTCAGTCCGACACATGCAGTTTTTTTTTTTTTTTTTGTTGCTTGTGGCAAAGTCATTGACTTTTTGCTTGCTTGCCACACAAATTCGGCATGGAAATTGTTGCAGTTGCAATTGCAATTGTGGTTGCTATTGCTGTTGTTGCTGTTGTTGCAATTGCTGCTGTTGTTGCCGCTGCTGGCCGTTGATTAAATGTTGAGCCAAGTTGTAAAGGTCGAGGATATTTTGGCAACTCTGCTTTGGTCTCTCTGTTCGCCTCTCACATCAGCTGTTTTCCACAAGAGATCTTAAATACGTACAATGTACATACTTCTAGAACTTGAGCAACATTTTGATTTGAAAGTGAAATCTGTACTATGCAAATAATACCAGGCAACGTTATCATTCCGAGTTTAATTTTAATAATTACTTAGTAAAAATTAATAATATATATAATAATAAGATTTTGAATTTTATTTTTTTTTTTTTCAAATATAATGATAATACACGTAACTTGATTTTTATAAAGTTACTTAAAATTTTCTTAGAAACTTTCAAATTTTAAAATCATGCCGAAAATGCTGAGATTTTTTTAAAAGGATCATTATGGTCTTATTCTTTTTCACATATGTGTCTTTCAAATCATTGATTCGATTAGATTTTTGATACAAAAAGATAAATAAATATTATTAACGCTCTTGTAAAATGAAAACATATATTTAAACTATTTCCAAAATAATAATAATAATATATAATAGTTTTCATATAGAAATTAAAATCATTCACAGAAAATAAAATTTTTTTTTTTTTCATATTTTAAACAATACATTTTCAAGTTTATATTTAAATAAATAATTTTATTTTTAGCTTGAAATACCGATATATTACCAATCACCAGCAAATTAACAAATTACATAAGCTATGTAAAATATAATTTACAAAAAGTATTTCCTCATAATAAACACAGAACTTTCTAGAAGCTCAACAAATTATTTTCAAATATCTTCGAACAGGGCATACTACAGTGGCGCCATCTATCGCTCATTGTGTTTGTGTTTTTAAAGATTTTACAGTATCAGATTATAGAAACTCATCACAATATACAAGAAAATTGGTAAATCTGATGTGTATTGACCATATGCAATTTTATATGAAATCGAATCTATGACTGATTCCTGTCTTTATCCGTTTTGTATACTAAACACCTGTTGTTTAGATACGTAAACGTACATAGGTCCTGAGGATGATCTCTACCATCCAGTTTGCTGTATATATATAGATATTTCTGAACACGTTTATCACAGTTTTTTAACGTTGTTTTTTTTTTTAAATCTTAATTTTGTCTACTTTTTTCTGAGTGCTGTTATCCTGTTGCCTTGTTTACTGTTACCTTTTCATCTGCTCTCTGTTTGCTCGTTGGTATTTTGTGGTCTTGTTAACTTAGCCTCCGTCCCTTAGCCAAACACTTTCCCCATTTCCGACTTGCTTCAGATAAAAATATACTCTGTAAAATGAATAGCACATAAATAACGGGAAAAACGAAGCAGCGCCAAAACGGATGACTCCCTCAAAACAACAACAACTACTGAATGTGTGTGAATGTGAGTGAATGTGTGTAAATGTGTGTGAATGTGTGTGTAAGTAGCATACAATAAAACGTTGCTGTCTCTGTAAATAAGGCATAAGAATTGGGTTAAAAGTTTATAGAGCAATGCAGAGATTTCAATGCATGTCTATAAGTGTGTATATATATATATGTATATATATATATATATTTGTGTGTGTGTTCATATCAGTCGCCTCAAGTGGTTACATGGTCGCCGCATGGTCGAAGGCTGCGCCAGTTTCAATTGCACATGGCAAAGGCGATTGTGGCAACAATGTCGATGAAATGTCAACGCACCACGTGTGGACACGTGCCACATGCCACATACCACAATCCACAAGTCATAGTCCACAGTTCAGATGTCACTGTTGACATTAGATCAGGCACGGTTGCCACCTCATCAAAATATTATGCACCAGAATTTTGTCAAAAATATTCCATTTCCTAAAAATCTGTAGCTATTTTTTTATATATACATACTTAAAAATATTTGTTGAATTGTTTTTTAATATAGATAAGCGATTATTTAAAAAAATTTATGAAAACAATAATAAAAGTAAAAAAAAACTGGGTATAAGACCCTTAGATAACTTATATTAACACAATAAATTTGTACTCTTACTGAGTAAAATTATTTCATAGATTTTTTTTAAGTTTATAATCCGATCATGATACTATAAAGACCGAGACTACGATAGTTATCATACTCATATTTTTGGATTTTTTTTCGATGTGTGACAAAGGGGTGTGACATACAAAATTATAAAAAAAATATTTCATCTGCGTATTGTATCCAGGAATCTACATACCAAATTTAAGATCTCTAGTACGTATGGTCTCTGAGATCGACGCGTTTGTACAGACGAATAGCTCTAAATCGACTTGTCTGATGATGAACAACAATATATATATATACTTAATACTGTCGAAGATACATCCTTATTTTCGTTACCTTTATGTAATACTGTAAAACTTAAAAAAAACTTAATTGAACATCAAAATTTTGTAAATTTACTAAAAATCTATTATGTTCTGCAATTATCATTACAAAATTAAATAAGACAATTTAAATATTGTGAGAAAAAAACTTATTTAACGTACCAATGTAGGAATTCTAAATTTATCAACTTTTGTACAAAAGTTCCAATAGTTGAAACCGTGCACACAGGATAAATTGCTTGGCTAGGGTTCAAGGGATGTTGGAATGGGGGGATGGTGGTACACGACGTAGAATAGAAACATCACATGGTGGACAATGAAAACAGATGCCGAAATAAAAGGCCAGACATCAAATAAAACTAACCCAGTTAACGGTACACCATGAATAAGAAGCAGGAGCAGAAAATACACAAAAAAAGAAGCGACCACCCAATCACCCAACCACCCAAACACCCAGTCGGAACCTCCCCCAAGCCAACAACCCAGTCGAATGTTTTACTTGATAGGCGCATCGATTATGCGCGGTCTGCATTCAGATGCCTTATCAGCGGGTGGTGGAGGAGGTGAGGGGGAGGAGGAGCTGCACACACATCAATAGAAAACGCAAGTGGGGGGAAAATATTTGAAAGAAAAGCAAATACGTGTAATAGTAGGAGGCCTATGAGCAGGCGTAGGCGGATTCGGAGTCGGAGTCGAAAGAGATGGGGGGGAAATGCATGCACAAGGAACACACAAGAGCCAAAGCCAAACAGCAAAAAAAGCAAGAAGCAAAAAGCAAACGAAACAGGCGAACATACCAAACGAAACGGACGAGTGAGCGAGTCAGCAAACAAACGAATGAACATGCCGAACATATGTATGCAATGAGCGAGTGAGCGAGCGAGCGAGCGAGCAAGCGAGCAAACGAGCGAACCAAACTGAGGAAAATAATAATAATAATAACGTGCAAATGAAAAGCTAAGCGAACGAGCGAGCGAGCGCATGATGATGCGGCAGAGGGTGGGCGGCAGATGGGGGGAGGGGAAGCGAAGAGCTCGTCGTTGTCGTCGTCGTCGCACTAGGTCAAAGACCTGTAGGAGGTCGTTTCAGCCGTTGCAGTGGCAATAGGCAACGTACAATACCACGGCGATGTCGACGACGGCGGCAGATAGCAAACACACAAACAACCAGACACACACACACACACACACACACACAACAGCAGCAGCATGCACTATTGAATAACATAAGCTAACGACAACGATGTCGCGACGTCAGCAGCGCTGCATTTGCAGCTGAGAGATAACAGGGCACAGAGAGCGAGAGCGAGAGCGAGCGCATGCAGTGCATGCAGAGAGTAAAATAGTTTGAGAGAGTTCAAGAGAGTAAGAGCTTAGAAAAGCTTCACAATGCTGATGACGTTGGCGTGCGCTGACGATGCTGCTGTTGCGCTGCTGCGACTGTTGCGACTGCGATTGTGACTGCGCTGCTGCGACTGCGACGGCGACTGCTGCTCCAACGACCCAGCGACCGAGCGAACGAAAATGAAATCGAAAACAAGAGTGAAATGCATTCGGTTCGCCATATTGCTATTCTAGCATGCATTTATATATGTATGTATGTATGTACAATGTACATATGTATGCATTTGTGTGTGTGTTGTCTATAAGGAAGAGAGCATTGGAGCGAGTGAGATGGGCAATGTTGGGAAGTTGGGCTACGTTTAAGACTATGTATGATTATGACAATGTGACCAGATATTTATGCATGCAGAATTAGTTTATTACTTTCTCCGTATTCACATTCACATATTCCATGCTCTTTCCTCTCATTGCAGACATGCCAGGCAGAGGAACTGTTAATTGCACGCAATCGTTTGGCAGGATCACACAATACAGGTGAGTGAAAGACAGAGTAAAGAAGCGAGAGAGAAAGAGAGGTAGAGTGGAGAAGGGGTTTGAGCCCTGCTTAAGCAGCAGTTATGCAATAAGCCATGACAGTTGGCAACGTTTATGCAATAGTTGGCAACACATACATACATATACTCATAACAACAACACCCACAGCCCACATGCTCGTATATCCCATTCCCCATTTCCCATTCTCCACTCCTCAATGTCCATGTCCAAGTGCTCCTCAAAGGTGTCAGTCAGTCTGTTTGTCTGTCCGTCCGTTAGTCCGTCTGTCCCTCGTTGATATGGCACGCACTCCACAAAATAACTGCACCTATGGTACAAGTGCGCTCGGTCGCTTACCTATATAAACATTTATCGAGGATCAAATCACTTATTCATACAATTTGCGTATACTTAATATTACAGTGAAAAAATTGTAATACAAGTACAAACACACATATGTATGTTGTTAAATTAAAGGATTCTAAATATTAAAAGCTTGATCGAAAATTTTATTTTTATTTTATTTTATTCAATTTTTTTTTTATTATATTAAATCTAGCAAATCTTGAAAATAAAGTTTATTTAATTACGAAAACTATTTAACTGATTGATAACTATTACAAAACTATATTCGTATCTTAACTAATGTATTTTATAACAATCAATTTTCTTGAGTTAAATTTTTAATAAAACAAAGACCTTTTTTTTAACTAAAATATTTTATAAAAATAAATTTTTATTAAGTCAAATTCTTAAAAAAAAGAACTTTTGTATTAAAATTGTATATTTATTTCAAAGTATATTTTGACATAAAATGCATTGAATTTAATGTTGAATTGGATAACATATCTTTTTTTTAATTTAACTCGACTTTGAAATTAACGCTTCTTAAAATTGCAAGAAAAACTTGGAAACATTTAAGAAAGTACAATCATTTTTTCCAACCTTTTTCAAAATTCAAAAGTTTGCTGTATTGACTAAATTACTACAAACGTAGCTCGATAGGGATTATATAATTATACTACATTTTAATATTACTTACTATTTGGTCGTTTAACAGTTATAAAATAGTTTCCTTTTTAAAACAAACATTTTTAAAAATATTTTTTTATCTAGCAGTTATAACTTCAGTTTCCTTTTAATAACAAGCATTTTCAAAAATATTTTTTATCTAAACTTTAATAAAATAATACTTAATGAATTTGAAGTAACTTAGCTGAATGTTGCTTTTTTTTTACATTAAGCTAATTTAATTTATTTCATTGATTCCCAACGCTACAAATAATATATTTTATGTTACTTATAACTTTTTCAATTAGTCACTACATGTTAAATTTGTATAAAATATAAATAAGATAATAATGACAATTACGCCTATTTAATAAGATTAAAATTTAATAAGATCCCTAACAAATATAACTATATTATATCCTTATTTTTTAATACAACTATGTATTTTAATCGATATAAAGACAGAGGCTCAATTAAAATTCTACTAACTAAATTTTAAAAGTAAAACTATAACGATTTCTTAAAAGCTTAAACTGTATAAAGATTACAGATATAGATATTATATATATATAGTAGATATTATTAACTAATTATGGGAGCAGGGAGTTAAGGGTGTACACATTTCGTTGATATATATTTTTAAAGCATTGTAGACTCACTCTTAACCCGCTCCTCGCTACGTGTATAAATTATTTTTTATGTGCCAAAGCTGCAAAAAAGTTTTTCCGCTTTTCACGTTCAACGACGACGATCGCCGTTGTCTTTGATTTTTGTCGCTTTGTGTTGTTGTTGTGATTGTTGTTGTTGTTGTTGTTGTGATTGTTGTTGTTGTTGTGATTGTTGTTGTTGTTGTTTTCCTTGTTGGTTTCATTTGCGCAACATTTGCGCACTGGCCGAGGTTGCAGCTGAAAAGGGGAGTGGGGCAAGGGGTGTGTGGCAAGGAGAGGGGACTGTGGCAAGGGGAGGGGAGTGGGGGGGGGAAGTTGTTGCACTGGGTGTCGGTGTCGGCCATCATATGATTTACAATTTCCATTTGCCGCTGTGCATTGCATTGCATTAGAGGTTACGTAAGCCTAAAGTTAATGCCACATAATCATGGCTGAAGTTGCAACAAGCAAACGTCGCAGTTGCAATTGCAATGGGAAATGGGGAAATGTTGCACTGGCAACGCGGCAACGGCAACGCGGGGGAAGGGGTAGACCATGACACGCCATCTTGCTGCAACTGCAACTGCAACAATAACTGTTCCCCTTCCCCCCCCCCCCTTCCCTCCCTTCCCCTTTCTCTCCCCTCTCCCCTTTCTCCCCTCTCCATTCGCCATTCGCCAGTGCAGTTTTTCCTGGCACTTTCTCTCTCTGCTCATGGATGCAGTCGATGAAGTAATCGACGACCAAACCACCTGGCAACCCCCCCTTCCCCTCCCCCTCTCTGTCTCCTCCCCCTCTCCCACCCCCTTTTGCCTCCTCCCCTGTTCGCTGCAGCACGCAACGGGGTAAGTTGATCGTCGCGTCTACAGTTTTAACGGTGACTTAATTTTTCTTCTTTTTTCTCTTCTCTTCGTTTGCCATTTTGCTTTCATAGAAAACTGGTTTCGGTTTTTCTTCCACAACAAATGATAATGGACATTTGTTGCTGTTTTTTTTGCTAAATATACCCTGTAATGTGCGCAGATAAACTGTCTGCTAAATCTTCTGAAGTTTCTAGACTTAATCCACTGTTAACACAAAAATTCAAGTACAAGACTTATTTTATATTGTTCATAAATAATTTTTTTTTTTTTCTTTTTCTTGTTTTTTTTTTTAAGTTAAGCCTTATAGATCTAATTAAGATAAACTGTTCGCTCAATCCGTGAAGTTTCTAGACTTAATCCACTGTTAATTCCGAAATTTGAGTGTAAGATTCATTTTATTTTTTTATACATTTTTTTTCTTTTTTTTCTCTTTTTCCGTTTTTTTTTCGTTTTTTTCGGTTTTTCTCGTTTTTTTTTCTTTTTTTTCTTGTTTTTCTTTATTTTTTAATAGTTAAGTCTTATAGATCTAATTAAGATAAACTGTCCTCTAAATCCGTGATGTTTCTAAACTTAATCCACTGTTTATTCTAAAAATTCGAGAACAAGATTCATTTTATGTTTTTCATTTTTTCCCCTTTTTTTTTGGTTCTAATCAATTATTTTCGTAACATATAGCCATTAACTACAATAATAAAATAAATTGACAAGAAAATATTATTTATTTCGGGAAAAGTAAGACATTTCATTTTTTTTTTGTAAAAACAATTATTTGAGTAACTGTTTATTTATTCCATATTCATTTCAACATCCTAAAAATTGCATCAGCTGATTTTTCTTCTATTTATATTTTTTTTTCTTTTTTTTAATAGTTAAGCTTAAAAGATCTACATATTATCTTTTAACAGGGTATCTCCTAGTCGCTCATTCTCGACAAGTTTAATTCTTACGTGTTTTTCTTTTATTTTTTTTTTTGTTATTTTCATTTTATTACTGACTATTTGCAGTTTTTCTTTTGAGCCTATCTTTACCTAACGATCGCAACGATCGCAGTTTTCAGTCTTTGTAGTTTTGCAGTTTTTAGTTTTTTAGTCTTGGTGTGGTCCAAAGTTGTTGCCTTGGTTACGTTGGCGTTGGTTACGGTAACAACAACAACAACAGGCAAGGCATCCAAATCCAAATCCAAGGAGGCGTTATGAAGGTGCTGAAGTTGAAGCCCTAGACCTCGGGCCTATGTGTGTGTGTGTGTGTGTGTGTGTGTGTGTGTGTGTGTGTGTGTGTGTGTGTGTGTGTGTGTGTGTGTGTGTGTGTGTGTGTGTGTGTGTGTCAAAGACCCGAGAGATGAAATACTTTGCCGTCCCACTGCCAACATTTAAGCCAAGCTAAAAACGTGAAAGTTTTGTCGATTTACATTTAATCCTAAGGGTTTTTAACAAAACTAAGTCCTTAACCAAATGTGGATAGGTCAAAGATTAATCCCTAATCCAGACCAAAATACTCAACATTAATTTTGGGTACTGAAAATTTTTCTTATTCAACGTATTACTACTTATTTTGAATTATTTATAACAATTTTTAATAATCAAGAAATAATTACAGAAATTAAATTTTTTTAAAGTTTGGAACTTATTTATTTATTATATTTGTAAAGGTTTGAAAATAAATTATAAAATTGAGATTTTTTAATTGATTTATTATTAATTATAAGACTAGAACTATCGAATTCACCTCCTTCTGAATATTTTATTATTAGAATTCAATTATCATTTATTTTAATTAGAAAAAGTATTCAAGATATTCGACTTTGAGTTATTTGTCTTTCTTAAATATGGTGTAAATATAACAAAATATTGACAAACTCTATAATATAAAATTAATAAATCAAACAAGAATACAACTTATATAATTATTAATATTTAAACGCAACTAACTATAATAAAATAAGAAATTACAGAAGATCAACTCAAATTTTGTATTTAAAATAGTTACTTGATTAACTGTACAAATAGACAATATGGATTTTACTGAATAACTTTTGCAATTAAATAATAAATGTAATGTATTACGGAGATATAAAATGGTTAGGTTAAGTCTATGTGCGGAAAAACTCTGACTCGGTTTTTAAAAAAATACTAAAATACCGAAATTTCGACACCATTAGAGAGTGCTATTAAATCAAAAGACTTGATATATAATTCTTTTGTAAAATTTGAAGATAATATGCTAAAGTGACTAGTTTTAAAGAATTTTTTGAAAGAAACTGAAAGTTAATAAATTTGAACATTATAAAAGTTAAGAAATCTGACTAAACGGACTAAAGACAACATTTTGTATAAGAGACTTTTTATATAATATGTTATATCAAACATTAAGTGCTAGACAGTCATAACTCAAAAACACTAATTTCGAGTTAATAATGCCGATATATTTATTTATTTCATTTTATTTTATTTTATTTTATTGTGTAAGTAAAAAAAATTCTTGTTTTAACTGAAAAAATTAGCGTTATATATGTCGATAATACATTATATTTTAATATGTTAAATAGTACAGACACGTATGTCAATCAGTTTCAAATGAAAATAAATGTGACAGCCATATGGGCAATATGCAATATGCAACGTGCAACATGCAACATGCAACATGCAACGTGCAACGTGCAAGTTTAATGCATTTGTCAAATGGCAAACTCTTTTTGCATCTCTCTATGCAACATTTGCCATGTTGCACTTCCTGCTTTATCGTGGCAACCGCTTTTGAAATTGATCGTCATGCCCCCTCTGCCTCTCCCCCTCCCCTCTGCCTCCCCTTGTCCTCTCCTCCCCTTCAACAGCTGCCATATAGCGGTAACATTGCCTGCTAACACCATTTTCCTTTTGCTGTTGCCGTCGTCATAGTTGTTGTTGTTGCAATTGTTGTTGTTGCAATTGTTGTTGTTGTTGTTGCAGTTGTTACGTGAAAAACGAAAGTAAAACTCGCAACTGGCAAAATGACAACAACAGCAACAACAACAACGACGACTTTGGTGCAACGTTGCAATTGTTGCTGTTGTTGCTGTTGTTGCAATTGTTGCTGTTGTTGTTGTTCAAGTTGCAGTTGGCATTGTTAGTTAGTTGCCATTTTTTTTTCTCATTTTCATTACGCCGACTGATCGAATCAGTGAATGGGAAAAACGGGATTTTCCAGGCGGCAGCAACAACATTAGAAAAATACAACAACAAAAAAACATGCAACAAAAAAAATACAACAAAAAAATATACAACAAAAATAAAGACAAGCAACAAAAAAAAACTGGAATGTGGCACACGGTCTGTTGTGGAGGTAAAGATCGACGTTGTCATCGTTGTTGTTGCTAATGTTGCTGTTGTTGCTGTTGTTGCTTATGTTGCTGTTGTTGCTGTTGCTGTTGCTGCCCACTGTTGGCTGTTATGTCATACAAGGAAGCGAAATTGGCAGAGCACAAAGCGACGACGGCCAACAGCAACAACAACAGCAGCAACATTAGCAACAACATGAGCAACAACAGCAACAACAACAACAGCAACAGCGTTAACATTGTTGCAATCATTTGGACTTGGATGTGACTGTTTTAGCAGGAGTTGCTGCTGTTGTTGTTGCTGTTGTTGCAGTTGTTGTTGTTGCTGTTGTTGCAGTTGCTATTGTTGCTGCTATTGTTGCTGCTGTTGCTGCTGTTGCCAACTTCTAACGTGGGCTAAAAACTGGCTGCGCCGCCTTGGACAAGTTTTCCTTTCAACAACGCAAAACTGCAACAATTTTTGAAGCCTGCTAAACTGAAGTTGCAACTAAAGTTGTAGCTAAAGTTGCTTTTAGAGTTCGTGATGCGGTTTTTTTGCTTATTTTTATTTCTTGTTTTATTTCGTTGTTTTGTTGTTGTTTTTCACTTTTCATTGAACGGTTTTTCTAGGTTTCCTGCTGCTTTTGGCGTTACTGGGTAAATGTTACATAATTTTGGCTAACCATTTTTCGCCGTCAACTTTTTCGAGAGCGATTCCAAGCGACTTGCAGAGGAGACGCCATCACGAGGCGAATTTTCGTATACCCTGTACAACTCAAATATGACATTAAGGATAGCCTTGACTTGGGTTTGAAACAAAAAGGGAAAATTATATGCATTAGTTTCTCAAAAGTCAGTTATTTTCTAGGCTGCAATCATTTTAAATTTTAAAGATTATTTGAGCTTTAGTTTAAACTATGGTTTAATTTTATTACAACAGCGTAGTTTTAATTTTTCAATTGTTTTCCATTATTTTCAAAGTTTTTGAAGTCAATCAATTTTTGAGATAGTAATTTTTCAGCTGAAAGAAATAATAGATGGTAAAAAAAAATTATTTTTTTTAATTTCTGTGGTTATTTTTAGTTCATTTCTAACTATTGATTGTTGAAAGTGCTTCGGTTCGGTTTCAAGAAGTGTTATCTTAATTAAAAGCTACTGTCACCATATTAATTCTTTCCTCTTCCTATTTTTTAAATTCCTGAGATTATTTTTAGTTCAATACTAACTATTGATTACATTAATTACATTAAAAGCTACGCTTATCATATTAATTCTATCAGGCTTCTTCCTGTTTTTAAAATGTCTGTGATTATTTTAAATTTAATCCTAACTATTGATTGTTGAAAGTCCTCCGGTTCGGTTTCCAGGAGTATTTACTTACATTAAAAGCTACGCTTACTGCATTAATTCTATCAGGCCTCTTCCAGTTTCTACTATGTGTTTAATATCCTTTAAAAAAAAATTCAAAAAATGTAAGTTAACTGCTTAAAAAATATCGTTTTTCTCTTAATAGGAATATTTTACATGATATAAAAACGAGTCTGTATTTATATACTACACACCTTATTGAAGAATCAAACCAGCAACAGAGTTGGTTTAGAAACACATTACAGGGTATCTTTTAGTCCAAGTGAAACAACATCTTTATAGATGTTGCTATAGTTGTTGTTATTGTGTCGTACCCAAATTTATATTCTACACACCTTATTTAACAATCAAACCAGCAACAGAGTTGGTTTAGAAACACATTACAGGGTATCTTTTAGTTAAAATGAAACAACATCTTTATAGATGTTGCTATAGTTGTTGTTATTGTGTCGTACCCAAATTTATATTCTACACACCTTATTTAACAATCAAACCAGCAACAGAGTTGGTTTAGAAACACATTACAGGGTATCTTTTAGTTAAAATGAAACAACATCTTTATAGATGTTGCTATAGTTGTTGTTATTGTGTCGTACCCAAATGTAAAGCTTGACTCGCCCACTCACAGACACACACACACACACACACACAGACACACTTATATATATATATATATATATATATATATATATATATATATATATATATATTTATATATATATGTATATATAGAGAATGCCACGCCTTCTTTTGTTGTCGCATTGTGTGGCAAATTCATTTAAAAGCGACTGCAGTCAATGAACTTTAACTGCAAATTTAGATCAGAATAGAGAAGTCACCAGCGTGGATCTCACACACACACACACACACACACACTGACACACACACACACTGACACACACACACACACTGACACACACACACACACACACACACTGACCATGGCCCTGCCCAGTTCAGTTATGGGCAACTAAAACTGCGACTTTGACTTCAAATTTAGCTCACGCGCTTCTCTCTTTTTTCGCTTCTCTCACCTCTTCGCTCACCTCTCACCTGCCTCTCTCTCCCTCTCTCTTTCTCTCTCTCTCTCTCTCTCTCTCTCTCTCTGTCTCTCTCGCTCCCTTCTCGCGCTCTTCTCGCTTTGCATTTAATGGGCAAATAGCAATTAAAATGTCAAAAGCGTGCACAAAAGGAGAAAGTGAAAAAAGTGCAAATTTTGTGCGGCGCAAAGTTTTTTTTTTTTTTTTTTTATTTATTTTATTTTATTTTTTTTATTTATTTGCGGCTTTTGTTGTATTTTGCACTTTAACAATTACAATTTAAAAAAAAATAAATAAAAATAAATTTACAAAAAAACTTAAAATGCGCGACAACGCATGGAATGTGATTTAAAAGGGATGAAGGGAAAGGTAATGAGGGAGAGAGAAAGAGCGGGAGAAGGTGGTGAAAGGGATAAAGTAATGAGAAGGAATAGATTCAGAGGGTAATTATTTATATTTATTTATTTATTTATACGCGACCAAAAGCAGTCGGCAAGAAACAAAAAAAATCATTAATAAGAATTAAATTAAAGATTAAAAAATTAAGATAAAATTAAATATAAATATAAACTGTAAAGAAAAGATTTAAATTAGAATTAAATTAGTAAGAGCAGCCTTTGAACTTGTCAAGAGCAAAAAAAAAAACGTTGCGTATGCGTAATATTCTGTCACAACTGTTCAACTATCAAAGCCAAAGCAACAACAACTATAAAAACAACAACAACAACAACAACAGTAAAAATTGTTAACAATAGTATAAGTAATAGTAATTGTAATAGCAACAATAATCATAATAAACAATTGAACAACTTTCACTTGGCGCTTGAATTCAACGCACGACGCAATTCAAACGTCCATCTATATATATAGTATATATATATATATATATGTATCTGTGTGGGTGGTTTGAGTATGCACGCCCCTGCACAATGACAAACCTCGTTACAGGGGAACAACAAAAAAAAAATCAAATCAAATCAAATCAAGCAACAATCAAAGTACAGCAAATTTGCCTATGCGCAAAATGAGCAATTGAAATGCGAATCACATTGACAAAACACAGAGAAGACAGAAGAAAGACGAGAGGAGGGATGAGAAATGCAAAAGGTGATAGAAATACATAGTTATATACATAGAGAAAGAAGAAGAGAAAGGTAGTAACATAGACATTGAGAGAGGTGCCAAAAAAAAAAAAGATTAAACTAATGCTGTACTAAGGTGATCACTGATCATAATCCAACTATACTTCTAATAAACAAAAAAAAAAAAAAAAAAAAAAAGAAGAGTATAGTATAATCCAACTAAAAACTTCTAAAAATCAAAAAAAGACATAGCGAGAGCAATAAAATAAGTAAGATAAGTAGAGACTAACATAAAAGCAAATTAAATGCATTTCAAGTTAATTAATTATGTATAAAAAAAAAAATTTTACTCTATATATGGGTTTAGATTTTAATGCCATATATATATACCCTTTGAAATTTTGAAAAAGAAAATTTTAAATCTCATGTTTTCACTTTTAATCTTAATTAGTGTGAAACGATACTTTAAACTTGATTCTGAGACGTTTAATTTTTTTTTGTAAAAAATCAAGTCAAAATTGAGAATTATGTTGACTTGTAAAGTTGCTAAATCAAAAGTCTGAGCAACTTCAAACAGTCATAACTTTGGCAAAACTTTATCGATTTAAAAGCGGAATACCATTTTTATCATGGTTTGCCATTTTAATTTATTCTGCATTCAAATTTTCATAAATTCTCTCAAAAAATGTTATTCCTTTGAATCTAGATATTTACTTTGATGTCATGATTGTTATAAAACGACACCTTATAATTTTAAAATGTCTTTAAATTGATTTGGTGTACCGTTACTGAATTAGAACCTATTACTAAAATATAAAATAGTGGTTTAGGAACGTAACGTAACTGAAATCGTGTATATTATTGATAAAAATATTCCAGAATATTTCCAATAAATCCTTTAAATATACTCAATTTATTTTCTAACTTTCTAAGCTCATCAAATTGTTTTGGAGGGTTTCGAAATTTGATTTAAATGTTTGACACTTTTAGTATAAATAAGTGATTTGATTAAATTCGAATCGTTTAGAATAAATAAATATTTCATACTCCTACGTTTAGAGTACTGCACTTAATTGAATAACTAAATCCATTTACGAACTTTGCTTTAAATATTAAACTACTTGTAAATATATTTTGTTTTAATAATTAAAATATTTTCAATTACAATTAACCCAATTAACTAAAACCAATCACCAATTTTCGAGTAGAAACTTTTGAAAAGTGTAAACGTAAATGGAAAGAATTAAATGCTGGAAGTTAACATTGGAAGTCAGGAAGCGATCAGAGTTCGCCTGTTGAACACGAAGCAAGGCACAAATACATACGTAACTTGCAACAAATTGCAACCCTGTAAGTTGTAAGTCCTGTTAGTCCTGCTGCTTCTCCTGTCCCGTTGTCAATGCCATTTTTGGAGGTGGCAGTCGTGGCACAGTTATGGACTCAACATATAGTAGTCATAACAATTGTTTGGACTGCGATTTGCGGTTATGCCTCAAATCATGCGAAAATGCCACACAGAGAGAGAGCGACGGTGCATGCAACATTTGCCTTCTCTCCCTCTCTCTACCTCTCTCTGTCTCTGTACCTTATTGCCTTCTCCTTCTATGAAATGTCCTTGGACTCATCGTCCCGTTGTGCAGCGGTACGTTGAACTTTCGATTCACGTTGCCTTGGAAATTGCTGCAAGAATAACACTCACACACACACTCGCACACACACATTCACACACACACTCGCACACACTCAAATATTCAATGTTCATGCCATGAAATTCACGATTTGCAAATTAAATTGCAGAAAGTTGTTCAATTTTTACAAATACGCAAATCAAAGTGGTAAATTTCTAAAATTGCGATAAATTGTCACTGTTTCTGAATAAATTGTTAAAATATTCGTAAAAGTTTACTATATATTAAATTAAATTATTTTTCAATTTTCATAAAAATTTATAAGACTAAAAAAACATAAAATAATTAATTGTGTTTAAATTGAGTATAAATTTATGGCAGTCGATTTTTGGGATTTTAATAAAAAGTTCGAAAAAATTAAGTCGTTGATATTTAAGGACCTCCTTCATATCGAACTTTTGTTTTCAAAGGCATTTCTCTTCTTAATCTATAGACTATCTTATAATTTTAAGTCTCAAGAAATGCCGCAACATTAAAAATGCAAGCGATTTATGCAGAGACTGTAATCATTATAAGTTTTATAATCAAACTAAAGAAATAATCATTATTCTATGGATTTTTTTACTCAATAATAATGATTATTCTTAATTGTTTATTTATTTTACTCAAAAATGACTAAAATAATAAAAATCATAAATCTGAAGATTATGGTAAAATTGCATAGATTTTTTTGCTTAAAAATAATGATTATTCCTTAATTTTATTTTTTCAGTTAAAAATGAGTAAAATAATGAAAATAATTTATTTGAAGATCATAGTAAAATTGCATAGATTTTTTTTATTGAAAAATAATGATTATTCTTAAGTTTCAATTTTTTAATCAAAGATGAGTAAAATAATAAAAATTATATATCTGTAGATCATGGTGAAATTGCATAGATTACCCTTAAAGGAAAATTTTGGTATATTTCACATTTATTTACAGTTACAAAAAGTGTATGATTTTTTCATTGGAGAATAAAAAGCAACCAAATAATTATTATTTACTTTTCCTGAATATATGTAATGATTATTTTTATCTTACTTACAGTTACTAAAAGTGTATGATTTTTTCATTTAAAAAAAAAAAAAACTAAATAATCATTATGTATTGTCCCTAAATTTTTGTAATGATTATTTTTCCGAATTATACCATCTTTTGTGAAATGATTCGGACTCGCGATAAATATAAATATGTATTCTTATGCTATAGGGTTGGGTTCAGGATCGGCTTGTAGCCTAAAGAGGAACATAATAAAGTTGTCTACGTTGCAAAATATTCATATTAATTTTATGTGATGGTCAAAATTGATAATATTTTTATTTAACGCATAAACACAGAATATAGCAAAATAAATAGGGGTAGTGTTATAGGGGGGTGGTAGCTCCTGCGCAGTACGTGCCACATGCATATATATATATATATATATATTTGTATATATGTATATATAAATAGCAGAGGCGACGCACGGACAATGTTTGGCAACGTGTGGCAGGTCAGTGTTGGCTGGGGAAAGCTTTTTGCCACGGCTGCTGTTGCTGCTGCTGCTCCTGACCTACCATCAGCATTTTAGGTTTGTCCTCGTCCTGTTCGCTGTTCGTGTGCAGCAGCGCTGCAAAAACACCCCTACCCCTACCCCTACCCCCCATCATCCTGACCAACACAATGCAACTGTCTGTGTCTGTGTGTGTGTGTGTGTGTGTCTGTGTGTGTGTGTGTCTGTCTGTGTGTGTGTGTGAGTTTATTTTGCGCCCAAGTGCAAGTTCAATCTATGAATTTCAACGGATTCTGTACACGGCCCCGACCCCAACCCCCAACCCCCAACCCTCAACCCCAACCCCCAATCACAATTTCAGTCACAATTTTGTCTCTATCTCTTTCTCTATCACACTCTCTCTCTCTCTCTCTTTGTCACTAGCAACGTTGTAGTGGTTGTAAATGTCCTTGCCAAAATGCAAAGTTCACAACTAGCCCACAACAACAATTCTGTATTCCAAAAGAACAAAATAATGAAAGGGATGAAAATCAGGAGAAAGTCCAAAATAGACAAAAAAAAACAGTGCTCACCATTTATCATCACTTCAATCTGTCAAATTCATAGATTTTATTTCTATGCATCTGTAAGCATAATAACATATGATATAACTAATTTTGTGCTCTCAAGAATGATGCATTTTTTTTGTATATTTTATCGATAAAAAGTTGATATTTATAGACGTAGACATAATGACATAAGTACGCATTTAATACGATTATAGATAGAAAGGATACTTACATGATAAAAGTGTTGACATTTTTTATTCTTTTTATGTATATATAGATTCTATAGCTAAGTCGTAATTGGGTGTTTTATTGAAAAACTAAATACTTTAAACATCCGGTACAACATTCTCTCGGTGTATTGAAAATGTAAACTTATGTCTTCTACTTACATAATAGATAAACTTAATAGACCCTTTGTACTAGGAATTAAAATAAATGGTCTACAAATATAATAACAAAACTATGAAAATATTAAAAAATAAAAAAAAAAATACTTTTAACAATGTTATTATAATTATCTCAAAACTGATTAATATAATGTAGAAACATGAAACATTAACTGATTAATATAATGTAGAAACATAAAACGTTATATTAATCAGTTATAGGATATTTATTATATAAAATCAAAAGCACAATTGAAGTTTCTTTTTATGTGAAAGTTAAGATTGTTAGGCAACTGTGTATTGTCCTACGATTCCAGATCTAAGGTTCTAAAAATAACAATTATATTTGTTTTTATTCTTATAAAGTGGGTAACTGTTGCCTAACTTGCTTAAAAATGTTCAATATTAACCAAAATAAGTGTTTTTCTGAAATTCTAAGCTATTTATAACTGACTGAAAGTTTAATAAGTGTATTTATTGGTCTTACCATTAATCTATGCAAATTGTTAGACTCTTTATTGTTTCTTGATTGTATTTTTGGGTGTTATAAGTGTTGTCCTAAAAGTGTGTACCTTTTTATGTCTAATCAGTGTGACCCTATGTTCAATTGACTGACAGATTTTAACTTTAGATTTTCTGCAATTTAAAACTATTTCTAATTGACTGAAAGTGTACTCAATTTATTATTTCGTTCTTATCACTAATTTAAACAAATTGTTAGACTCTTTTTTGTTTTTTGATTTTACTTTTGGGTGATATAAGCGTTGTCCTTAAAGTGTGTACCTTTATATGTCTAATCAGTGTGACCCTATGTAGAATTGACTGATAGATTTAAACTTAAGTTTTGTTTGATTTCTGTTTGGCATGTTTTACATTCTTTACATAAATATCAATTTCCCACTGACTGTTAACTGCCGATCAGTAAAAGCAACTACAACAATGACAACTATAGTAACAACAACAACAACAACTCGTTCTAAGTCACTGTCTGAGTCTTTAGAACGTCCGGCGTCTGCGTTTTACGATTTGATGTTAAGTTCAATGTTGAAATTAGCATAAAATACCGTTAACTGCATTAGCATTAGTCTGGGCCCCGATCACCGGTAACACCGTGTTGTCACCGACATTGCTCGCTCTCCCTCTCTCTCTCTCGCGCGCTCTCTCGCTCTCTCTCTCTCTCGCTCTCCCACGATCGCCGCTCGATCGCCGACATTCAATTGCAGTTTGTTTTTTTTTTTTTTATTTAATTTTTAATGGCGCATTCTTTGCGCATATATCATAACAGCAGCACCTACGATCGATGCTGCGATCGGATCGGAGCAGAGATCGGAGCAGAGATCGGTAGCAGTTATCCTTGAGTGAGTTGCACATTGCGCATACGCTCCGTTGTCTGAGCTAAAAACCATCGCCAGATTGCCGGATCGCTATTTTGCTATTTTGCCGATTGACGATGATCATATAATTGATCATGATCGTAAATTATCGGCTACTACAGTATTTTTATTTATTTTTTTTTTTTTTAACAGCTGCTGTTATTGTTTCTTACGTGCAAAATTGTGTGTGCTTAGAATGTGTGTATAGTTTTTTTTTTAATTTTTACAATCAAATTACAGTTACTTTAGTCTACACTAATTGCTATTAATAGCATTATTTAGTTTTTTAGATTTACACATTAAAATAAACACAAAAACAAGTCATAAAAATTAATTAATAGCAGTTTATTTATGGCATAAAATATACAAATAAATCATTTTGATTTTAAACTTTAAATAAATTTATGTTTTTGAAACTACAAAAATATTTCTTAAAAAATAAAATCGTAGACATGTAAAAATAAACTTTTATTTTTATTTTCTGGTCCCTTTAACCACTTTTAAAAATTGAATTATTATTGAATTAAAATATAAAGTATTCATTGATATCTCGTTTTTTTTTATATACATCATTATATAAGTATATTAATATCAGTTTATTTGTGGCATAAAATATACAAATAAATCATTTTGATTTCAAACTTTTAAATAAATTTATGTTTTCGAAACTACAAAAATATTTTTTAAAAAATTAAATTTTTAAAATGTGAAAAAAATCTGTAATTTTTATTTCCTGATCTTTTTAAGAACTCTCAACTATTTCAATATAATCGAATTAAAGTATAAAGTATTCATCAATGTCTCTATTTTTTTTTTAAACATCACTATATATGTATATTAAGCTGGTTTTGAAATCTAATCGAAAGACTAAACTATTTAGAGCATTTCTAATGGGAATTACGTACATCTTGTGGGACTTTTGTGTGTCTGTGTGTGTGTGTGTGTGTATATATATGTGTGTTATTCCCATTATCGTGACAACTTATTAGTTTTTGTGGGCCAATTTTGACACTTGATAGATATTTAAGTACTCACTATGCATACATATATTGTATTATATGCGAAAAGTAAAACAAAGGATCTCTAGTTAGATCATATTGATGTTTGTTTGCTGCTTTGTTTGTTTTGTTTGATATTGTTATTGTTATTATTGTTCGCCTAAAAGAAAGCAAGAGCAAATAGAACCAAAAAAAAAAAAAAAACACATAGAGTACATGAAAGAATGAGAGAGAGTGAGAGGAGAAAGAGAAAGATAGACAGCGGAATATATTCCGTACGTAAAATAGTTTGACCCAGATTTCAAATGGTTTCATCTTATATTCTTATTTTTTATCTTTGAAACAAAACAAAAAAAAAACGAATTATGTATTTCATTTCGTTGGTTGCTCTACAACCGAGGCATATGCATTTTATGGTAGTGTTTGCCACAATCGATCTTGCCATTGTAGGGCATCAAATGAACTTAAATGCCGCAAGCAATTTATGTATGTTTGTTTGTTGTTCTTAGTTGTAGTTCTTGTTGTTGCTATTGCCTTATGCCGGCTACAAAGAATATGAACAAATACACGCACATAAATGCTCAAAAAAAGAGAGTGAAAGAGAGAGAGAGTGAAAGAGAGTGAAAGAGAGAGAGAGAGAAAGAGCAAACAAAAATTGTTAAAAATTTGTTTAAATTTTGTTGTTGCTGTTTGTTGATTTAGAACCCAAAGTAACCCAAAGTGATAGAAAGAAAGAAAGAAAGAAAGAGTAAAAAAAATTAGACTTGATGACTGGCGATAAGATAAAAAAAAAACACTCGTAAAAAACGCACCAAATAAAAATTAGAAAGAAGAAAAAATAAATAGAAATAGAAAAAAAAACAAGGCAAACACATTTTTCTTTTTTTCTCTCTCTCTATCTCTCTCTCTCTCTCTCTCTCTCTCGCTCTCTTTCTCCCTCTCTCTGTTTCGAAACATTGCGGATGACGATGGCGACCTACTTGTTGGATGTGTGGGCGTGTGGCATTCGCCACGGGGGCAGGGGTAAGGGGAGGGGTATGGGGAGGGGGAAGATTTGTGGAGAGAGGGGTATCTATGTTGGGGTAGTGGCTGTTGTTGTTGCTGCTGTTGTTGTTGTTGCTGTTGTTGTTCCCCAACATTGTTCGAAAATGATTGTAAACAAAAATAAACCTTCAACTTGATACGCGTCCAGGGATGTGTTGAAGGTGCCCCACACACTCACTCACACACACACACACAACACAGATAACACACATATGTTGTGTGTATTTATGTCGAGCAACATTTCCATATACCTAAATAAAAAATGAGCAAACACTCGTAGATACGTAGATCATTCTATTTCTCATAATGTACCTTTGGTAATTAGTGCTACCCATTGTTGCTCTCTCTCTCTCTCTTACACACTCTCTCTCTCTCTCTCGCTCTCTCTCTCTTCTAAGTAGTTTGTCTCTGGGTGTGCGGGATATAGGTCACTAGCAAACACAAATAACGCCCTATACATAAGATAGGCTGCCCAATTGCACTGAGAAAATAATCTTATTTGAACTGAAACAAATGATTACGATCGATTTACAATTGAATATAATTCATACATAGACTTTCTAATTTTCTTTCTAGTTTTATCTAGATATATTTCTAACTGTTCTTTCTAGCTTTATCTAGATATATTATATTCGACTTATTCGTTACTTATATCGGGCAGATATAATATAATTTTAAATATTAATTGATATCCCACACAGACTTGACTAGATTTAGCTTTAGTTAATTTTTAATTTTAAATACAAATCTTGCATTAAGTTTTAGACTCTTCAGTCCCAGCTAGAGATAATATTTCGGCTATGTCAGATTATATGTACCCTACAAAAATTAAAAATTCAATTTCAAGTTCGTAATATATGTTAATTTTCTTTCAGTTATAGAGTTGGTAATAATTTTATTTTTATTTCTGAAAAAAGTTCAATTTTATTTTTATTTCTGAAAAAATTCAATTTTATTCAAATTAAATTTATAATATAGAGTTGGTAAAAACTTGCATATTTTATTGAAAAAAAATTCCTTTTATTGTTTTTTTATACCCTGAGCCCATTAAAAATGGGCAAAAAAGGGTATAATGTGTTTGGCAGGATGTATGTAACAGGCAGAAGGGGGCGTGGCCGACCCCCAAAAGTATATATATTCTTGATCAGGATCAACAGCCGAGTCGATTGAGCCATGTCCGTCTGTCTGTCCGTCCGTCCGTCCGTCCGTCCGTCCGTCCGTCCGTCCGTCCGTCCGTCCGGATGTTTGAACGCGTCGATCTCAGAAACCATAAGAGCTAGAGACATCAAATTTGGTATGTAGGTTCCTGAATACCATAGGCAGATCAAGTTTGTTTTTATTTTTGGATCGGTCCACTATATCATATAGCTGCCATAGGAACGGTACATCGAAAATGAAGTTTTAGTATGGAAAAGTTTTGTGTTTGTTGAGATATCAAACCCAAACTGATAGAATATGCATCTAGGCTGGTAGTATACATCTTGACCAAATTTGGTTAAAATCGGATAACTATATCATATAGCTGCCATAGGAACGGTACATCGAAAATGAAGTTTTAGTATGGAAAAGTTTTGTGTTTGTTGAGATATCAAACCCAAACTGATAGAATATGCATCTAGGCTGGTAGTATACATCTTGACCAAATTTGGTTAAAATCGGATAACTATATCATATAGCTGCCATAGGAACGGTACACCGAAAATGAAGTTTTAGTATGGAAAAGTTTTTTATTTGTTGAGATATCAAAACCAAACTGATAGAATATGCATCTAGGCTGGTAGTATACATCTTGACCAAATTTTGTTGAAATCGGATAACTATATCATATAGCTGCCATAGGAACGATACACCGAAAATGAAGTTTTAGTATGGAAAAGTTTTTTATTTGTTGAGATATCAAAACCAATCTGGTGGAATCTGCATATGGGCTGGTATTATACATCCTGAACAAGTTTGGTTAGAATCGGTCTAAAATATCATATAGCTGCCATAGGAACAATCGATCGAAAATCAACTCTCAGTACAGAGTACCTGGGTTCAGGGTATCCTACTGTCGAGCGTGCTCGACTGTAACCGCCTACTTGTTTTATTTTAATTTTTATGTTATTGTAGTTGGTTTTCTCTCTCTCACTCTCTCTCTCTCTTTCTCTCTCTCTCTCTCTCTCTCTCTCTCTCTCTCTCCCTTTCTCACTCTCTCTCTCTCTCTCTCTTTCTTAAAACAAGTTAAAAAAAAATCAGGGTCTGTTAATAATGATGGATTTTTTATTAAATACAAAAATCACTCGATAATCATTATTTCTTATCAATAAAATAAAACTCAAAAATTATGATTATGAATTTTTTGATAAAAAAAAATAAAACTCCAAAATAATGATTATTTTTGATAAAAAAAAATAAAACTCAAAAATAATGATTATAAATGATTTTTATATCGCTCAAAATAAAACTCGACAATATGTTCTTTATATATTTTATATTTTTTTATATTTTTTATATTTATATTTTCTATGAGCCTTAGTTTTTTCTCTCAGTGTCTTATTAAAGTGTTTCGTTTTCCTTGGAGATAAGTCGAAGTATTCAAGAGTAGCATTTGCTACCTCACATCAATCTGTTCAACAGCAGCAGCTGCCAGTTGCACATCCACCTACACACAGACACACACACACATACAACACACACACACACACACACACACACATACAATTTCAAGTTCTTGGCCCAGCGCCCGTCGCCTGTCAATGCTGATGAGATAATGATGATGATGATTATGTTGTTGTAGTTGTAGTTCTTATTCTTGTTCTTGTTCTTATATGTTGGTAGGGGGAATCGATCTTAGTCTATATGGATTTCATATTGCTGCTGCAGTTGTTGTTGTTGTTGTTGTCTAGCTGTCATTTAGTGTCCGACTGTCGACGCAACTGTCAAAATTGACCTAAAAATGAATGAACAAGCCAAACGAGAACTCGAATTCGAATTTAGAAAAGCGCAGCAAAGCAGCAACAAAAAATAAAGAAAATAAATACACCCATAGCACCGGGGGAAACTTGATAGCTGCTAGCACTACCTGAAACAACCCACCCTCCCTCACCCCTCTCCACCCTCTCTTGGTCTTCCCCGCCCAACGTCAGAACAGAAATCGGAGATAAGAATATGGAGCAAGACACAGCCAAACGGTCACCCAAATTTTGAAATGAAATATATTTATTTGTAGAGACCCGATAGAATATCCAAAATGCATTGCAAAATGTCATCAGACATAACCTAACTAATTTTGTTCTACATATGTACAGAATATATAAATCTATAAATCTATCAATATTATTAATTTTATTCTAACCTCTACTATTTTAACTTTTTTTCACTTTCAGTTCTTAGAGGGAATGACGCAGGCATTTCTTTTGCAGCGTTGGACTTTCGTTTTATAAGGTATGTAAAGCACATCAGAAAATTTCATTTTTTATTATCATTACTTCTGGGTTAACCTTATGCAATGAGTCAACTTGATTATTGCTCTATATCTACATTGATTTCCTAAAATTATTAAAACTAATTTTAAG
Source organism: Drosophila falleni (assembly GCA_035045575.1). Classification (NCBI taxonomy): domain Eukaryota; kingdom Metazoa; phylum Arthropoda; class Insecta; order Diptera; family Drosophilidae; genus Drosophila; species Drosophila falleni. The sequence continues at coordinate 7,950,341 of JAWNOV010000185.1, read as the reverse complement.
CAGAAAAAAGATGATATTTCAAAATCGAAAGCGTTTTCATAATTATTTAAGAAAATCAAACAAAATGATCGCATCTATTAAAACAGAATTCGATCATTGAAATAAATATGCAAATATTCTGCTAATTTGAAAAAAAAGTTCAATTGGAGACAAATAAATCAAAGTTTATTTTTTTTCAATATAAATGAACTAGATTTTTCGTGATTTTTGGTACTCTAATTTATAGCTGAGAGCTTATTTATTTAAATTTTCTAGTTTAAATTTTTTCGATTTTAGTCTTGTAATTCTTTAAAAATAATCTGAGCTTTTTTATTTGAATTATCTAGTTTAAATTCTTTCAATTTTTGGCTTGTAATTCTTTAAAAAATAATCGGAATTTGGTTCAGGCACAACAATCAAATTTTTAATAATTATAAAATGCTAAGAAAGAAAAAAATAACATATTAACAAATAAGAACCAACTTTAATTCCAAGTAATTTTTTAATATAACAACAAATCACTTATGAAAAAAGATTTTAAAACCATGCTAGTAAAGTTTCAGATTTGAGGTTTTTGAAATAGAAATTATTTTGGTTCTGGTTCCGATACTAAATATGAAACGTTTAGTTTCGATTAACGATTTCGATAACGGTTCCGGAATTATTCAATAGTATATATACGTATACATACCTGTACACTCACATACAAATTATGCTGCTCAAATGAATCAGAGAAATATATATTTAGCACCCTTTACAATCTATTGAAGTTTTATAGTTTCCACTGTACTTTGTATGTTCATAATATCCATAAACATGCAACAACAACAACAATGTGTTTGTGTGTGTGTGTGTGTGTGTGTGTGTGTGTGTGTGTGTGTGTGTGTTTGTGTGTGTCTTATGTACAAATATCTGTGACCCAGAAACATTACGCGAGTGGCTCACAAAACAATAATAACAATAACAATAACAATAACAATCACAATAATAATAACAATAACAACAACAATAATAAAGTGTCAGCATTTTGCACTTTACTACAAAACTCAACTCAATTCGTAAAACACCTCAGAGTCATGGGCTTCTCTTCTTCTCTCTCTCTCACACTCGTCTGTGACTTCAATTCGAATTGGTGAACTGTGAATTTGCGAATTCGAATTCGATTTCGAGTTCGATTTTAAGTTTCGGGTCGACTGTCGACAGTCGCCTCATTTTCTTTCCCCTCTCTTTTGTTATTGCCTTCCCTTTTTTATGCTTTTCCACTTGACATTTGTATTTGGAGCCACAAATTTGATCGAATTTTCGGGCAACAACAACAACAAAAGTGCCGTTAAGTCGGTTTTTTCTTCTACCACATTCTACAAAGCGGCACACCATACACCATATACCACACCCCTTACCTCATACCCTGTAATTCTCCCTCCTTCTCCAACAACGTCTGTCGCAATGGTGGCGTATACGTAATCTTGTTGTTATTGCTGCTGTTTTGCTGTTGTTGCTAATGTTATTGTTGTTATTCTGTCAGCCTATTATTGTTGCTGTTGTTATTGTTGTTCAGCTGGCTGGTTGTTGGGGTTTTTATGCAAATGGCGTTCAAGGATTTTTGTGTGAAAGTTGTTGAACCTCATGACTGGCAATTAGAGTGCAACTGCAACTTGTATGCATTTTATAGAGTATGTAAATATTTATGATGTCTCTCTCTCTCTCTCTCTACTTCTACTTCTAGCTCTGTCTACATTTCTATGTGTGCGTGTATGTGTGTGTAGTATTATAATAGATCTAATGAGTCGAGAGAATTGATAACAACAAATTGGTTACGTTCAATCTTTTGTATGTATGAGATGCGTTTTGAAATTGTTTAATAGATGACATTTCGATTATTACTATTTAATTAGAATATTAATAATAATTTCGTTTATTCTGCATAATTTTTTGGGAAATTGATAACTGGATCAAATTACTTTAAATTAAGTAATAATATTAATATTAATTTAAAAAAAATTATCTTTCATTTATCATATTTAAATGATTCTACTGTTGATTGTAAAAATTAAAATTGGTGCTATGAAATTAAGATAAGAAATATAAACAAATTATTAGTCATCTTATAAATATACTAATCTTACACTTTCAAAACCCAAAGGACAGAATGTTAACCAAATAACATTATTTTTCCATGCTGAAAAATTACTATGATTATACAAAAATTCTTAAAATTTATCACTTGTTGTCTTATAATATTTGGGTAGACATTTACTTTTCAAAAAGTATTAATCTTGAACGAAAATAATTGAATCATACAAATTTGTCAGGTTGAAAACTTATAGTTCAACATAATTGTCTTACTTTCAAAGAATAATTCTGGAATATTTTAATTAATTTTAAACAAAAGTTAGCTATTAAAATAATTGATATAAAATATCACTTTCCAGTCGAGGCCTTTTAAATAATTTATATATAGTAAAAAATGGAGTAATTGAAATTTACAGAAGAATAACAATTTTCCAGACAAGAAGGAAACTTTATTTATTTTTTTAACCTCAACTATAGCATACAAAACAAACAAGACTTTAAATTAACAACAACAAAACTAAATTAAAAACTTAAAAAAAACAAATAATTTTAAATTCAAAAGAAACAATTAAAAATTAAATATATTTGATCGAGAACTTTCCATGCTTACAGTTAGTTAAAACAAATGTTGCAAGAAGTTTACATTAAGTATGTAATTTTTTGAAAGTTGGTCATGTTGCATGGATAATTCATATAAATATGTATATGTATATATGTATGTGGATGTATCTATGACAACAAAAAGGTGCCAAACAACGAAAGCAATGTTGGCAATTGGCTCAGCTCCCTGGCGACTTTTAGGTAAGCATATACTAACACACACATTCACAAATGTATTTATGTGTGTGCGTGTGTGTGTGTGTGTGTGCATTTCCAATATCATCCAAGGATATTTTGGCTGCACTAAGTCCACATGACCTTCTAAAGTTGGTTGACTCGCGACCCAAACAGCGAATGTTACAAATGCAATGTGCAACATGAGGCACGCTCTGCTCGCAGGCAGGCAGCGCGGAAGGACGCCGCTGTTTCCCCATGTCCGTGCAACTTTTGATTAAGCAACAGCGCTGCAAACAGATGACAAGTGTCGAGAGAGAGAGAGAGAATGGGAGAGAGAGAGGAGCAACTGCAATTGTGCAGAATGTCTATGATGCAAGCAAAAAAAAAAACGAGAGAGCCAAATTGGGAGAGAGAGCAAAAGCGATAGAGAGAGAGCAATAGCTAAAGAGAGCGAGAGTGCACTTGACGAAGCCGTTAGAAGCCCAACAAACAAGAGCAAATGGCAAAAGGCAGTTAGCTAAATTGCAACAACAACAGCAACAGCAGCAACTTTTGGGTCTAAGGAAAACCCCACGCGCTTCGTCGTCGTCGTCGTCGTCGTTGTCGCTGCTCGGGTTCTGCTCTGCTCTGTGCTCTGCTCTGCTCTGTGCTGTGTTGAGTTGTGCAGCGGCTCTCGCTAGTTTTTGGTCTCAGTTTCGGTTTCGGTTTCTGTTTCGTTTGCTGTCGCTGCAAGCGTTTGACAAATTTCGCTGCGCCGTTGCTGCCAGTTGCACATTTCCGTTATATCCGCCAGACCGCCGTGCAACAGCAGCGCTCGGTCGGTCAGCTTTGGCCGCTTGGCATAAATTCGTACAGTGCGTGCAACGCTGCGTATGAGTAACGAAGCCAAGAAAACAACCAAACAACAACTAATTAACAAAAAAGCAAAAAATCAAAAAAAAAAAAGAAAAATACCAAAAATAAAAGAGCATAAACAACTTGAACAACTTCTACTTGAAGCACTTGTAGCACAGCAGAAACAACAACAGCCAACAACAACAAACAACAACAACAAACAACAACAACAACAACTGCAGCTCAGAGTGATTTTCGCATAAGCTGAAAACTTTTTGCTGCTGACTTCGCAGCTGACGCTAGCGTTGGCGTTGGCGTTGACGTTAACGTTAATGTTGGCTTTGGCTTTGCCAATAACTTTGTTTTGGCTTCAGAGCTTCAACTGCAACAGCAGCAGCAACCGAGAGTGCAGAGGCGACAGCGGCAGCAGCAGCAGCAGCAGCGTCAACGACAGCAGAGCACTGACTTCAGTTCGCTTGTGGCTCGAACGCAGTCAGCGCGCGGTACGCGTTAATAACAAAACTCAAAGCGAGCAAAGATATAAACATAATTTTTTTGTTCAAGTGTATTGAAATTTTGTGCAAGTGACAGTAAATGCAGAACAAGTGCATTGCTAAAAACAAAGCAAAAGGATCAAAATCACAACGTCAGCAGCAGCAGCAGCAGAAAGAGCAGCAGCAACAACAACAACAACAGCACCAGCAACAACAACAACAAGCAGCAGAGACAAACGCCTACAACTATGCCTGGCCCGGCGCTGTGGTCCGGTGAGTAGCGTCGGCGATCGCCAGACTTACAAAAAAACAAAAACAAAGCTCGCTTAAAACGCGCTCTCTTTAACTCTCGCTCTCTCTCTCACATAAACACACACACACAGCTCTCGCACAATTTTAAATCACACCGAATCAGTTGCATATTTCCGCATGCTATCTCGTTTAGTCAAGCGGCCGCGCATGCTTGATTATTATCTTTCCCTCGCTCGCTCTCGCTCTCACGCGCTCTCTCTCTCGCTGCAGCTCTCTTTAGCTTAGTGCGATCCGTGTCATGGACAAGGAAAGAACCCAACAAAACTTTCACTTACGCCAATATGCCAGACAGGGCCTGTCAGCTGGCTTCAGAGAGCGGCTGCTGGCCCTGAGAGCACTGAGAGCTGAGAGAGCGCTAAGAGCAAATTGGCGCGCGTGTGTGCGTGTATGTGTGTGTGTGTGCGCGCGCCAAAGCCAAAGACAAGCTTAGGCGGCTTTTAAGCTTCCTGCGTTACAAGTTACAATCGGCAATAACAACAACTTCAACAACAACTCCAACAACAACAACAAGAGCAGCAGTAGCAGAAAATGCAATATACAGTAGACTTGACACGTTTGCTTTTGCTCAAGTATTGCTCGCATTTTACTGTTGTTGTTGTCTGCTCATTATAAAGTCGTAAGCCATTTTTGCATGTATCTGTGTGTGTGTGTGTGTGTATGAGTTACTGTGTGAAGCAAAATGTCAGTGAGCAATAAGGAAATGAAATGTGCGCCAAACAATTACATATTGAATTTGATGTTGTTGTTATTATTACTATTATTGCTCTTGTTGCTGTTGTTACCAACAGCGTGCAATGTATTTGAAATCGAAAGTGGCTCAGACAATGGTCAACGAACGAAGAAACGAGCAAACGAACAAACGTGCAGGGCATTCAAAGGGTGGGGGCAATGTTTGTGGGGGGTGGTCAGTGTTGGGGGAGTGGGAGAAATGTAAGAGACATTTTAAATAGCTGTGTATTGCTCTGCAAAAATCACACTCAACACAGTTTTTGTTATCTTTTTTTCTACTTATAACATACATACTTAATTTTTGGGCAACAATTTAGTCTGCTTAAGTCACCTTACCACCCACAACCAAAACCGCTAGACGCAACCCTTCTAGCCTGTACAATGGGATGCATCGATTTGTATGGGCCCAAAAAATTGAAAAATTATTACCCAAAAAATTTTTATTTACGGTCAATTCTAAAATTCTTTTAACAAGAAACCATAGTTTTAAAATAAATTACTGCTCTCGGTAATTAAATTTTCGAATTTTCGAGTTGAAAATTGTATTTCTTTTTAAATCATCATGTTTTAGAACTTGTTTTAGAACTTGGTGAAAGCAGCTTAGAATTGACCGTTACGAGATTGGGTTACCATTTTTTGTGAAAAACAATCGATGCACCCTACTGCACAATTAACATTTCGCAATTTATGACATTGCTGCTTCTTAACGCTGCCCGCTGCCATCGACGTTGCCGCTAACGTTGCCGTTGCGCTCCACTTGCGCAGCCGCCGTTGCGCAATCGTCGATGTTTTTGTGCTCTTTTTCAAATTAACTTTTACCTTTTACTCACTGTCACTGTGCGCGAGTGTATGAGTGCACATACTTTGAGTGTATGTATGTGTGTGTGTGTGTGTGTCACCCACTGATCAAGCAACGGGATTCCATCTGCATTTCGGCTTTGCATTGCCGAGAGAGCCAGGAAGCATTTGCAGCATTCGCCAGTGTGTGAACGCGCTCTCTCTCTCTCTCTCCTCTCACTCTCTTTCAGTCACTCTCTAATGGCTGTTGCGCTCATGCCAAAAGCTTTTCATTCGACGGCAGCGGCAGCAGCAGCGACGTTGACGTCGCCGTTGGCGTCGCTGCACTCGCGCACGCTGGTGGCACAGTTTTATGTTTCATTTCATTGAACCTTTGCATAAGCGCCTGCAATCTTCCGCGGCCGCACTCTTTCTAGCCTGTTGACGTAAGTGACGACACGAGCGTGGCCCGAGTGAGGATACCCGAACAAACGAAGCAGACCCGAAGTTGAAGTCGAAGTCGAAGTTGGAGTTGCAGTTGGAGTCGGATTCAAATTACGAAGCAAAAGCTTTTCCTGTCTTTGCTTTTGCTGCCTATTACTGCAACTATTGCGACCCACTGGCATGCAGCCGGTCAACGTCCACACACACACACACACACAAACACTCTCAGCTGCTACATATTTTAATTAAAATGCAACACAAATACCAAGCACAAGGCATAATGGGTGGCAAGGAGAGGAAGGAAGGGAAACTAGAGCCCACAAAGTTTATAGCAGAGTTTTTCGTGTTTCTATTTTCTATTTTCATGTGCGGCGCAGCGCGGCAGCGACGTTGACATCGACGTCGACGTCGACTGAAACTGTCGCCAGACGCAACTGAACGGAGTTATTCCTGGGGGGTGACGTTAGAAATGTTAGTTGTCGGCATGCAACTGCAATGCATATAACATAGCATAACATAGCATAGCATAGCATAACATACAAGTTGCCATTAAGCTAGAGTGAGCTTCTGGTATGGCGCCCACTCTCGTTCTCTCTCCTTCTCTTCCACTCTGTCACTCTTCCACTCTCCCACTCTGCCACTCACCCACTCTCCCACTCTCCCACTCTTGGGTTCTCTCTATTTATCTATCTAGCGCTTAGTACTGCAGCCGAACACTGGCCGAATGTTGCCGAGCAGCCCGCAAAGCATAACTATGACGTCGACGTCGCCTGCTCTATGTCTGTGTGTGTATTTGTGTGTCTATATCGATGCCAATGACTACGCTATGCATGCTGTCTGTGTTTCTGTGCTTCTGTGTGTCTGCGTCTGTGTGTGTGTGCTGTGTTGTGCTTTTTTACTTTTTGTCTATTGGTTTTCATTTTCGTTTGCAGTCGACGTTGGCTTTGCGTCGCCGTCGTCGTCGTCGTCATCGTTGTTGTTGCTATTGCCGCTATCTAATGCTGCTGCTGCTGACTGTGACGACGTCGATCGTTGGCTTTGGCTTTCAGCGGTGACTGCGACGGCGACGGCGACAGCGACGCTTTCAAATAGTTGTTGTATAGTTGCGCGCTAGTTTCCAACAGCGCGCCGCCTGCAACCAGCAACAACGTTAGCAGCGACGCCAGCGCAGACGTCGCTGGCTGACTGGGCTGAGACTGTTTGTGGCTGCTGCTTGCTTTCTTTCGCTCGCTTACTCCTTTCATTTCACTTTATTTCGTTCGAATGTACGCACGTTGGCCGCGGAGCAGCATCAAACAAAACAACCAAGCGACAACGACAATAATAACAACAACAACAACAGCAACAACAAAAACAACAACGACAACAACAATAAGGAAAACAACACTCGGCGCGAAAGCGACTCTTGTCTGCTGTTTCACTGTTTGTTGTGTGTTGTCATACGGAAGAGACTAAATATTAATTTGTATTTTTTTTTGTTTGTTGTCTTATTGTTTTTTTTTTTAATTTTTTTTTTTTTTGCTTGTTTGTTTGTTATTTATCATTTTTGTTTGTTATTAGTTGGTTATTTTGTTGTCGACAAGTGCGAATACCCGGTTACTGTTATTACTGTTATTGCTCGGTAATTCGGATGCGAAACGGTTTTGCTGTTTCACGTAACGGTTCATTTCGAATATATATCGTTCGCGCCTTGTTTTCATGTGGCCTGCCTGTAATATTCACATATCAACTGGAAATAATTTTCAAAAAAAAAAACAATAGTTGTTTTAATGGATAATGGATATAAAACAGAAATAAAACATAATATTATACATATACATACATGCAAACATATCGTACAAGCATACAAATCAACAAATGTGCATTCTCGCTGCTCTCTAAAAGTGTGTGTGTGTGTGTGTGTTGTTTCTAAATTTCAACAACAACAATAATATAAAAAAACAGTCATTCGGTGGATGGATTTACGCAGCATCAAGTGATCATATAGAGTACAGTATATAATATGGGATATATCTATTTTTTTGTTTGTTAAAGTTTCATGTGTTAAATGTGACCAGATTCTATATTAGAATATATATATATATATATATATACACACACACGCACACGACTTTAACTGACAGCGAGAACAAGTGCATCCATATCACATTCCATTTAGTGCATATCACATAGAGTGAAAGAGAGAGCGAAAGAGAGCGAGAGAAAGCTAAGATCAGCGATCAGAACAAGGATAATTTAGCATATTTGTGTGTGTGTGTGTGTGTGTGTGTGCGTCTGTTTTTTTTTTGCTCATATTTTTTTCTGTTGTTTTACAATTCACTTCATCAGTTCTAACGAGTAACGAGTAACAAGTAACGAGTAACAATTAACGAGTAACGAGTCTAACTCTCGCTTGTTGTTGTATGTGTGTGTGCGTGTGTGCGTGTGTCGAAGTTGAAAGTGCAATCGTATATCGAAAATCAAGAATATATCATAATTCAGATTAACTACTCATGTATTGGAAGAATGCGTCATACGGTTGCCATTGTGATTGCCATTGTCATTGCCATTGTCATTGACATTGCTATTGGCAGCATGGCCCCAGTTGCCGTTGCCATTGCCACTGATCATCATCTGTGTTTGCCCACCTAAGTGCAACATCAACAACAATCACAACAATCACAAACTCAACAACATCAACAACAGCAACGCCAACAACAGCAACATCAACGAACGCAACCCAAATGAATGCCAATCAACCGCTGAGCCTGGAGCCAAAGGTGGCTGCTGTCAATGTTGCTGCTGTGTCTGTTGCAGATGCCAACTCAACAACAGCAACAGCAACTAAAACTCTGACGCCGTCCAGTGTCGAAGCCAAACAGAATGGTCAGCACATACATGAGGATCAGCAGAGGTCCGTCAATGGTCACAGCAACAGCAACAACAGCAACAACAACAACAGTAACAGTCGCAGCAGCAGCATCGATGACGATGACGATGACAACGACAATGTTGCTGACAAGGACACCGGCCTAGAGCTTGACCGCAGCAGCAGCAGCAGCAAATTGACCATCATCAAAACGCCGCTGAACAAAACGTTGCTCAAGAAATGCAACAATAATAACAACAACAGCAATGGCAACCTGCCGCATGTTGCACTAAATAACAATAACAATAACAGCGGCAACAGCAGCAACAGCAGCAGCAGCGGCATCAACGCTGGCAGCGGCAGCGGCAGCAATGTTGGCGTCGTCGCTAAAGTTGACGGCGACGCCGACGTCGACGGCGATGGCGACGATGCTTCGAGTTTTGGTTGCGATTCCGGTTTTCAAAGCGGAAATAACAATGAAAAAGAACAATTTATGAATGATAATCATCATCATCATCATCATTACCATCATCATTATCATCATCATGGCGAGCGCGATGGCGATCATGAACACGATCACGATAACGATAACGATAACGATAATAATCATGATGTTGCTGCTGCTACTGATGCTGTTGGTGTTGCAAACACTGCAGCAGCAGCAGCAACGACAACAGCAACAACATCATCCTGCTCAACGTCCGAACATGTTGCAGCTGAACAGCAAACGGAACAGCAATTGCAACTGCAACATCAACAACAGCAGCAGCAAGCAAATGACTTTCTTCTAAAAGCGCCAACAGCAACAGCAGCAACAGCAGCAACAGCTTGCTGCACGGCGGCAACAAAGGCGGCAACACAAAATGCCTGCAGTCAAAAGTGTAACAAGTGCAATTCTCACAACAACAACAATATCAGCAACAACAACAATAATAATAATAATAATAATAATAACAATAATAACAACAACAATATTCATTACAATAACTACAATAATTATTATAAGAAAAAATCTCGTATGCCGCCCATTTGCCGTTAGTATTTTTTTCGTTCTGTTCTCATATCATAACTCGTATCATAATATCCTTAGATCGTTACCCCCCGCCCGCCCGCTCGCCCCTCTGCACACACGTACTCACACTCACACACACACACACACACACCCAAGCCTACTGGTATAAAAAAAACCCCCCTGCAACAACCCTTGAAAATATCCACTTAACCAAAAACAAAAAAACAAGTGACAAATGAAACGCGTACAAAAAAAATTCAACAAAATCTGAAAACAAAATTTACACAACAACAAATAACAAAAGCAAAAATGACAACAAATACGAAAAACAAAAAAAAAATTATATATATCAAATTGGCAATAGCTGAATCGACTGATCAATACAAACGATCAGTCGATTCAAAAACAAAAAAAAAACAAAAAATACTTTAAATTAATATTCATTTTGTCGTTTGTCCAGACTCTGCCGCAATGTGGCAAGTGCGGCATGCACCTATTACAGATCCTAAATGCTTACCTCGAGTACAATCACAACCACAATACCAACACCATTACCAACAACAACAACTACAACAACCACCAAAAAAAAGCAAACAACTACAACAAGAACAACATCAAGCATAAGAAATTACCCTGAAAACCTTACAAAGAAAAAAACTGAAAACCAAATACAAAAAAAAACAAATAAACAATTTTCCAATCGGCATACAAAATTTTTACGTTTTCTTTTGCAATCCAAATTCAAGAAACGAATCGGCAACAACAAAATTATGACATCCATAGGTAAATTGCAATATGACAAAAAAAAAACTAACAAATCTCTAACTTACTAATCCAATCGAATCTACACAAACATGTTTATATACACATACACACTTCATTATTTTAATATGTATGTGTGTGTGCGTATTTGTTTTTACCTAGTATTTTATAAGTGAATTTATTAATCGATATCTATAGAACTTTATTAATAACTTCTCTCGCTGTATTTATTGCATTGCCCAGGAGAACTGGCTGCACATGTGTATTTTTCATTTTCTATTTCTTTTACATGCACCTGCTACACTGAGGCAAAAGAATGTGTCACTTATCGCTTATCGATAACATTCGAATTATTCTAAATTTAAAAAAAATTGCAGAGAATATTCGAGAATATTTAAAGCTTACCCTTAAAGTACTAGATCTTTTAATCATATGTATTAAATCAACTATTTTCGAATTTTGGGGTATACTTAAGAAATCTGTTCTCGAAAATCTACCTCTCCTGATCTTTCAAACTGATATTTATATCATTTGTAACATATTTGAAAAAACTATTTCTTAATATCACCAAGTTTCTAATTGTTCAAAATTCTTTTTGATAACAGTTTTGATCTGTTAGATATATATACAAAATTTCCGGTGTCTTCTGGTATATACGCAATGTTTTCTGATCTTTAGAATGCAATTAAATAACATTTTATACCTACTCGATAAATGCAGTTTTTGGCATAAACTCTGGAGTTTTCTTTGCGTTAGATTTTTAAATATATTTTAATATATTTTTAAGAATAATTTAGAACCTTTGGGTTGTTAAAATTGCAAGAAATTGTTTTTAAGAACTCTGAAACAAAACTGTATACGATCTGATTAAATATCACAACAATTTCCATATATTTCGGATTGGATTTGTATAATCGTAAACTCTATTTCGGATTGAATTTGTATAATCGTAAAATCTACTATAATCGAATTTTTTTAATCATTTTTTACTGATTTAATGTAGATAGCTTTTATATTTTTTTCAAAGTGTTGTTCTTAAATTTCTCTAATTTTCTGCTAATTGTTTGAGGGAATCGTAATGGAATCCTTAACTGCTGTTGCAGTTGATGTTGTATAAATTCTGTAAAAAAAAGAAAATTGTGGCTTTATTTGTATTCTTGCTTAGACTCACAGGTGTGTGTGCAAAGCGACATGAACAGCTGCTCTCTGTGTGTGTAAGTGTGTGTGTGTGTGTGTGTGTGTGTGTGTGTGTGGGTGTTGTTGATGTTAATAGTTGCTGTTGCCTTTGCTGTTGCTACCACGCGCCAACAACACGCAGACACAGATACAGATACAACTATAGCTACAGATACAGATACATTTACAGATATACGCACACACGCATTGAGTTTTTATTGTTTAGAATAATCTTGCGCTTGATAATGAAAATAGGTCAAATTTTAAAAATACACACACAAACGCGACATGGTCGACGTCGTATCGTCGTCGTCGTTGTTGTTTTTGTTGTTGTTGTCGTTGCGCCGCTCGGCAAAATGATCGCGGCATGCGTAGCGACAACATTAGATAGATACACACACAAAGAAAGAGCGGGAGAGATAGTGAGAGGGAGAGAGAGGATGAGAGGGAGAGAGAGAGGGAGAGAGAGGGAGCTGGGCCAACGCACCATAACTAAAGAGCGTCACTAATTAAGGCAGCGGGCAGCGAGACAGACAGAGAGAGAAAGAGAGAGAGAGCGTTCGTGAGAGCGAGAGAGAGAGCGAAAGATTCATAGAATTTTCAGTTGGTCGATCGAAAGTTCAGCTCCATTTGTCTTCCACTCGTTGAACTTCTATGCTTGCAACAGATTGCAGCACATTCGCTTATCTTGACGCTGGGGAATGCACAACTGATAGCGACCCCTCCATTTCATTCCATTCTATACACTGAAAAAAAAAGACCAAGTTCTAAAATCAAGAACATTCAGCTTAAAAATTTTGTTCTTAAAATTAGATTATTTTCAGACCAAATTTCTAAAACTAAGATTATTAATTTAAAAAAATTTTAAAATCTAAATATAAGAATAAAAATCTTAAATTGTTAGAAAAGTATAAATAGGTACTATTTTGTAACAAACAAATACTGCCACTTTGGCGCCCTGGTTAGAGAGTCCGCTTCAGTTGTGCAGCAGTAGGCGGCGGTTCAAACCCCACTCGTATCAAAATGTAAAAAATTACTAAATAAATCAATAATTAATTAATTAATTAATTAATTAATAAATAATTAATAATTAGAAATTATATATAAATATATATATATATATATTTAATAATTTTTTATTTATTTTATTTTTTAGTTTTAATTTTAAGAACATTTATTCTTAAAATAAGAACTTGGTCTTAATTGAAATGTTCTTAAAATCAAAATGTGTTCTCTTAATTTAAGAATTTTATGTTCTCGACGCATTTCTTAGACCAAAATCTTGATTTTAGAACTATTTTTTTTATCAGTGTACACAATTCACTCCAATCGCATCCATCTATTTGTCGATTCGTTTTGACCCATTTCGAGCAGAGTTTATGTTATGTATTTTTTTGTTTTTTTTATTATTATTCAACTTGAAGAAGACAGGCGAATGAGCAGCACCAAGCTAATTAGCCGGCGAGCTGCACCGCTCCCCGCAATACCCTACATACCCTACATACATATATAGTATTATATTGGTTGTACACACAACCAGTTTTCTTATGCGTATCGTTTCTGCTGTTTATCTTTGACGTCTTCTTTGACACTGTGGGGAAGTAAATGCAAATTTTGTTTTGACCAATTGCCCAAAAAAAAACTAAACAAAAAAAAACTTCCGCAAATTTTAGCGTAGATCGCAAGATCGGCAGATTTTAAGCTGAACTAGACCGTGTTGATAGATAATAATGTATTTTATAGAAAGGCTGATTCATAATAATTTTATAAAACGATTTTTAGTTAATTCGTATATGAAAATATATTTGCACAAGAACTAAATTGATCTTTAATTATAATTGATAATTGTCGATCATCTCTACATAAGTAATATTTGTGTATCTTCATTGACAATTTCATATACCCTCGGCCAGGGTATTGCAAAATGTTATTCAAATAAAGTCGAAAATTCTAAACGCCAAATCAAGTTTGACAAGTTAACACCCATGCGAAACGATTAACTGTTGTCAAAGTCATGGCCATGGGAATCGTAGTATCAACATATCCCAGACATACTACAAGAAAAACTGACAGATTTTGCTTAACAGAACTTCCTAAGAACTAAAAAGTACTCTCTTTAAAGCAATTTAAGAAATGTTTTTTAGCTATGATTTCAAAATAATGTTTTCAAATTTGCACAAACAAATCTGTGATCTTCTCTTAAAAAATGTAAGCTTTGCATTTTAAAAACTATTAAGGAATAAGTTTCTGACTTTTATTATAATATATAAAGTAAGACCAAGACCGTTTTCTTTCATTAAAAAAATTATTACTGCAATAAAAATTTTTGTGATTACCTTTATTTTAAAACTTAATTCTCAAATCTGTGACCTTTCTAAAATAAATTGATTTTTTGTAGTGGGAATAATAGAATAAAGATTAAAATAGTCCTGAACTTTGAAAAAAAAGCTCTTACTTATAATGATTAAGACGACGAACCTAGTAAATATAGCCATGTCTGGCAATATCGGTAAAAAATAAACATGTTCTTGATATATACCTAAAATAATTGCATATTTGGTATGGTCTCAAATTTAGTTCCTGAAAAGAATTTGTTAAAATCGAGCTTAGTTATTCTTTGATAAATCTCAAAAAATCTCATAAATGATACTGGTTGAAATCGAACTTAAATTTCATATAGCTGCGTTGACTATATAGAAAACTTTTTTATTTGGTATGGTTTCAAATTTACTTCCTGAAAAGAATTTGTTAAAATCGAACTTAGTTTTTTCTTGATAAATCTCAAAAAATCTCAAAGATGATACTGGTTGAAATCTAACTTAAATTTCAGTTAGCTGCCTTGAAATAGAAAACTTTTAACATTTCTCACAGATTGCATTATCTTCGATATTGTCTTTTACAAACTGAACAAAATTTGTATACAATCGAGCATTTTATTTATATATATTGAACTCTGATTTTTATATGCTATAAATATATATATATAAATATACATTTCAAATATAATTTTACAAGTTACATATTTGGTGATGTTTTATTTTGACTGGCTCAAATTTGGAATATTATTTCATATATATGTCGCTGTCTTCGGAACAATCGGTCAATCTTTAATATTGCGTATACGTATTTGTTTTCTTTTTCTTAATTTAGGAATTATGACACTGAGCCGTGGCCCGTACAGCGAGCTCGATAAAATGAGCCTTTTTCAAGACCTCAAACTCAAGCGGCGCAAAATAGATTCAAGATGCAGCAGTGACGGTGAATCGATAGCAGACACATCCACATCATCGCCGGATCTATTGGCGCCGATGTCACCCAAGCTATGCGACAGCGGTACGGCGCCGACGCTGTCTCTGCCGCTGCCGCTGTCGCTGCCACTGCCACTGCCGCTGCCGCTGTCGCTGCCACTGTCGGCATTGCCAGCGGTAACGGTGACGGTGACAACAGCAGCATCCACATCAGCAGCAGCAACAACAGCTGCCGTATGCACATCATCAGCAGCAGCAACAACAGCAGCAGCAACATCATCAACAGCAGCAGCAGCAGCAGCAACATCTTCAGCAGCAGCAACATCATCCACAGCAGCAGCAACATTGGCAATGCCAACGTCGTCCTGCAGCAGCAGCACCATCACCATAACCGCAACAGCAACAGCGAAAGCAACAACAACCACAAATCAAGTTGGCGGTAACATGCTGCAGCAACAACATGTCAAGCAGCAACAACAACAACAACAGACTGAAATTCACTCATCCAGCAATGCAATAAGTGCGGCAGCTGCCTCAACGGTCATGTCGCCGCCGCCGCCAGAGATGACGCGAACAACACCGCCAATGGCAATAGATATTGCTGGCGGTAATGGTGGTATTGCTGGTAGTATTGCTGGTGGCGAGGCATTGTCGCTGGCATTGTCATTGAATTCACGTGGCACGCCAACGCCGCCACATAACAATGGAGGCGCCTCCAGTTCGAGCAATGGCAGCAGACGTGCCTCACCCGATTCGCTGGAGGAGAAGCCCTCAACAACAACGGGTCGCAGCAACAGCAGCAGCAACAGCAGCAACAGCGGCAATAGCACGCCCACCAATGGCTTGCTAAACGCCAGCAGCAGCAGCAGCAACAGTCACAGCAGCAACAACAGTGGCAAAATCAACAGCAGCAGCAGCAATAATAATAATAATGTTGCTGCCAGCAATTTGAGCGTCATCAGAAGTGTTAAGGAGGAACGCATACAGGCATCGCCCACCAAAATGCTGGTGTATCTGCAGCAGCAACAGCGACATGAACGCGAGCAGCGGGAACGCTCCAGGGAAAGGGAGAGGGAGAGAGAAAGAGAGAGGGAGAGGGAGCGGGAAAGGGAACTGGAGCGTGAAAGAGAGCGGGAACAGGAGCAATCACTAAAGACGGGACATGTGACCGTGCTGGTGACACCTTCACGCATTAAAGCCGAGCCACCGCCGCCCGCCTCGCCCTCATCCACCACACAGCGAGACAGAGAGCGCGACAGGGAAAGAGAAAGAGACAGAGACAGAGAGAGGGAACAACAATCGTCCAGTTCCATTAGCTCATCACAGCAACACATTAGTCGCGGCAGTCCGCCATCGCCAATAGGTCAACATTTGGCTCATAGTCATGGCTATGGACACGCCCATTTGCCTGGCGGTGGTGGTGGTGGGCATGGTCATGGTTTGTCGCCGTCAACCATTGTCCAAACTCATCATCTGCATCAGCAATTGACGCAACCGTTGACGCTCCGAAAGAATAGTCCGCCACAGGAGTTGCAATTGTCGCAGTTGTCAATGCAATCGATGCAACATCTCACCCAACAACAGTTGCATTTGCATCATTTGCTGGGCCAGCAGCAGCAACAACAGCAGCAACAGCAGCAGTCACAGCAGCAACAGCAACAATCGTCGCCGCATTTGCAGCAACATTCGCCGCATTCGCTGATACGCGTTAAAAAGGAGCCAAATTCTGGTGGACAGCGGCATTTGTCGCCGCATCATCATCCGCAACAGCAGCAGCATCAAACGCAACAGCAACACCAGCAGCAGCAGCAACATCAACAACACCAGCAGCAACAGCAACACCAACAGCAGCAACAACAGTCGTTGATGCATTCAGCAACATTGCAATCGTTGCGTCCATCCAGCCGCGATGCAGCCATCTTGTTTCGCGTCAAGAGCGAGGTGCAACAACAGGTTGCTGTGGCAGCAGCAGCTGCCTCCTCGGGATTGCCATCGCATCTGATGCAACCAACAGCAGCAGCAGCAGCAGCTGCTGCGGCAGCAGCTCAGCGTATGGTTTGCTTCAGCAATGCGCGGATTAATGGCGTCAAGCCGGAGGTTATTGGTGGTCCACTCTGTCCATCGCCGCATCCCTCCTCCTCCTCATCCTCGTCACAGTTGTCGCCGCAAACGCCCTCGCAGACGCCGCCCCGTGGCACGCCCACTGTCATCATGGGCGAGAGCTGCGGGGTGAGGACTATGGTCTGGGGTTATGAGCCGCCGCCACCGTCAGCGGGTCAACAGCAGCAACAACAGCAACAGCAGCAGCAACACCAGCAACAGCAGCAACATCAACATCAACAACACCAGCAACAGCAACAACACCAGCAACAGCAACATCAACAACAACATCAGCAACAGCAACATTGTCTGCAAACCGCCTCCTCCTCTCCCTCAACAGGTTCCATCACCCCCTCACCTGGACCAATTGGTGGCAATGGTGGCAACAGCAATGTTGCTGGTGTTGCTGTTGGCCCACAGAACAATGAGGAGGCAGCGCAGTTGCTGCTCTCTCTAGGCCAGACACGCATCCAAGATATGCGACCGCGTCCACATCAATTCAGGACACCGCATGCACTCAACATGGAACGGCTCTGGGCCGGAGATTACTCACAGTTGCCGCCGGGTCAGCTGCAGGCGCTCAATCTCAGTGCACAGCAGCAATGGGGCAGCAGCAACTCCAATTCGAGTGGCAGTGGTCGCTCCTTGGAGGCGCCACATGAGCCCACGGATGAGGATGATCAGCCGTTGGTCTGCATGATCTGTGAGGATAAGGCGACCGGTCTGCACTATGGCATCATCACCTGCGAGGGGTAAGAAGACACACCAGCAATTCCTCTATAAAATATGGTTTAATTTTAATTTTATTTTTTTTTTTATTATCCTTCTCAGCTGCAAGGGATTCTTCAAGCGCACCGTGCAGAACCGACGTGTTTACACCTGTGTGGCAGATGGCACCTGCGAGATAACCAAAGCACAGCGCAACCGTTGTCAGTATTGTCGATTTAAGAAATGCATTGAGCAGGGCATGGTGCTGCAAGGTCAGTATAATCCCAAACCATCATCTAATCTAACCTTCATCTAACCATCAAATAAACTTAAACTAATCTCATCTAAAAACTCAACTTTTTTTTTAAATGAATCAGTTTTTAATTCCAAATCAAAATCACAAAATTACATCTTAGGATCGATTATTAAACCAAAAAGAATATCGGTTTTAGTCATTGTTACGGCTATCGTATGGTTATCGTATGGTTATCGTATGGTTATCGTATGGTTATCGTTGAGAGATCTATATTCAAAATTACAAATTAGAATCAAAAATAGTTTCAAAAATGCTGCTTTTACACTTTAGTCATAAATTTAGTGATGTAAATCCAAAGTTTAGGTCAAGTTTTATATAAAAATTGAAAATTGCAAAAAAAATAAATAAATAAAATTAGTTTTAAAGTTTTCAGATTTGATCGAGTATTAAACCGTAACAAATATGGGTTATTGCTACCGTTTCGGTACTGGTTTTCTTAGGACATCGGTTTCGTAACGGTTATCGAGTTTTTTCTAGCTTTGCATATAAATTTATAAATTACCGGAATGATTTGAGAGATCAATATACAAATAAGATATAAAAATCAAAATTAGTTTCAAAAATGCTGCTTATACAACTGAACCACATAATTAGTGATGTAAATCCAAAGTTTTGATCAAGTTTTGTATAAAAACTATAAAATGGCAAAAAAAAAAAACAAAAAAAAAAGAATTAGTTTTAAAGTTTTTAGATTTGTTGTAGAAAAACATTACTTGAAAAATACTTGTATTTTATTAGAGTATTGTTTTGTATGAAAGTATTGTT
This sequence comes from Drosophila falleni, assembly GCA_035045575.1. NCBI lineage: Eukaryota > Metazoa > Arthropoda > Insecta > Diptera > Drosophilidae > Drosophila > Drosophila falleni. Next base: position 7,930,987 of record JAWNOV010000185.1, on the reverse strand, counting down.
CTTTGTACGTTTTTTTTAAAACAAAGTTGATTTTCTTTAAACTCTTATGTATTAATTTGAAACATGGAATAATACATAATTATATAAATGGTAATTGTATTTGTGATCAAAATAGTTTCAAAATATATTTGTACTAATCATCCATAATATAGTATTGCAGACTGTTTTTCATCATGTTTCACGTAATTGTTTTCAATTAAAATATAATTACATAGCTAATTTTCATATTTGTTTTTATGATCCCTGTCAGCCGTGCGGGAGGATCGAATGCCAGGTGGACGCAACAGCGGAGCCGTCTACAATCTGTACAAGGTCAAGTACAAGAAGCACAAGAAGACCAACCAGAAGCAGCAACAGCAACAACAGCAGCAACAGCAACAGCAACAACAGCAGCAGCAACAGCAGCAGCAACAACAGTTGCTGTCGCCCATCCATCATCATCATCCGGCTGCGGGACACGGACATCCGGCGCAATTGTCGCCGCATCATCTGCTGTCACCGCAGCAACAGCAATTGGCTGCAGCTGTTGCCGTTGCACAGCATCAGCATCAGCAATCGAAGTTGCTGGCGGGACATGGAGGAACTGGGGATCTGAAGCCCATGTTTCTGGGACCGGTGCTTAAGGCGGAGCATCTACAGCCGCCAATGCACAGTCCAGCACAGCAGCAGCAACATCAGCAACAGCAACAACAACAGCAACAGCAGCAGCAGCAACAATCTTCGCCGCATCTGTCGCTCTCCTCCCCGCATCACGTGCCGCCGCCAACTGCCAGCCAACAGCAGCAGCAACAGCAGCAGCAGCAACACCATAATCATCACCAGCAACAGCAGCAACATCAGCAACAACAGCAGCAACAGCAACAGCAGCAGCAGCAGCAGCAACAGGCATCGCTGCCAGCTCATCTGATGAATGGCACCATACTGAAGACTGCTCTGACGAATCCCAGCGAGATTGTCCATCTGCGACATCGTCTCGACTCGGCAGTCAGCTCATCGAAGGACAGACAGATCTCTTATGAGCATGCGCTCTCCATGATCCAAACACTCATTGATTGCGATGCAATGGAGGATATTGCGACGTTGCCGCATTTCAGTGAATTTCTCGAGGACAAATCAGAGATTAGCGAGAAACTGTGCAACATTGGTGACTCCATTGTACACAAGCTGGTCTCGTGGACAAAGAAACTGCCCTTCTATCTGGAAATACCCGTCGAGATACATACCAAACTGCTCACCGATAAATGGCACGAGATTCTCATTCTTACCACGGCCGCCTATCAAGCGCTCCATGGCAAGCGTTCATCCTCTGGCGGCACAACGGCAACAGCAACAAGTCTGAGTCCTGGTGGTGTTGGTGCTGGCAATGTCAATAATCATGGCAGCAACAGGCACGGCTCTCCGGCACCAACATCAACGCCAACGGCAACACAATTGTCAATGCCTTTGCATAAGGATGATCCGGAGTTTGTCAGCGAGGTGAACTCGCATTTGAGCACCCTGCAGACCTGCCTAACAACCTTAATGGGACAGCCGATTGCCATGGAACAGCTCAAGTTGGACGTTGGTCATATGGTCGATAAGATGACCCAAATCACAATCATGTTTCGTCGCATCAAGTTGAAGATGGAGGAATATGTTTGTCTCAAGGTTTACATATTGCTGAACAAAGGTACGTTCATCTAGCTTAAGCTATGATCTCCTACCACTCACTCTCTACGAGAAACCTACCTGAATATATTCGACAGTGAATATTTGATGTTGAATGTATTTAGAGGCCAAATCATGATCAAAATGACTTTCCGTTTGAAAATCAGTTGATTTTTAATAAAGCTATGAGAGATCGAAGTTTTTGAAAAAATGTCAAGGGGTCGGTATGGAAAATTGGATTGTGAATTGCTTAGAATCGAAAAATTATCAAATTTTCTAGATGATAAAAATTTTAATGCAGAATGAATTTAGAATCCAAATTATGATCAAAATGACATTCCGCTTGAAAATCGGGTCAGTTTTTATGAAGTTATGACAGTTGGAAGTTGGTCAGACTTCGGATTTAGTCACTTTACAAGTCAAAATTTTTGTTCAATTTCACATGATTTTTGACAAAATAATGAAAGGTCTCAGAATCAAGTTTAAAGTGTTGTTTTATACTAATTACGATATAAGGAATTGATTAAAAGTGAAAACTTGAGATTTACAATTTTGAAATTTCGAAATTTCAAAGGGTCCTCCCTTACCATCGAAATCGAATTTTGGTCGAAACTAATAAAGTTTTCTAAATGAACAAAATTTAAATGCAGTATGAATTAAGAGGACAAATCATGATCAAAATGACATTTCACTTAAAAATCGGTTCAGTTTTGATCAAGTTATGACAGTTTGAAGTTGGCCAGACTGCGGATTTAGCCACTTTACAAGTCCAAATTTTTGTTCAATTTCACTCTATCCGCTTAATTAGCCGCGTATTTATGTTTGCTCCTTTCTTTCTTTTTTACTCCGTCTAACACAACCTCAGCAGAAGTGGAACTGGAGAGCATACAGGAGCGTTACATTCAGGTGTTGCGATCCTATCTGCAGAGTTCATCACCCCAAAATCCGCAGGCGCGTCTCAGTGAGCTGTTGTCGCACATACCCGAGGTAAGTGTTTCAATCGAAAATCAACAATAATTAATAAGTGAAAAAAGCTATAAAAAAAGCTAAAAAAAAAAAAGCTAAGAAAAAATTATCAATTTCTTAATTCAAAAATTGATATCTCTTAAACTACTGGTTTAAATCTAAGACTGTGTATAAATGAAATATAGATATATTCATTAGCTTTTAGATAAAGTAAAGTTTTGAATATAAATAAAAAAAAGCCAGATTTTTGAAAGATTCTAAAAAAAAATCTCACCATAAAAAAAAAAATTGTTTTTCGTCGGTTTTGGCCCCAAATTCATCCAAAAAAGTGGGTTTGGTTCTTGTAACTTTTGGGCTGTTGTTTAGTGTAATTATAATAATCAATTTTTAATGTGATCATGTAATTAATTCTTTATTTGTCGAATCAATTGCAGATCCAAGCGGCTGCAAGTTTGTTGCTGGAGAGTAAAATGTTCTACGTGCCCTTTGTGCTCAATTCGGCGAGCATAAGGTAGCAAATGCTTGAGCATGGTCTGCTGCCAGCCAGCAATCATCAGCCGTTGCCAGTGAGCAAGCAGCAGCAACGGCAGCAACAAGAGCAACAACAACAGCAGCAACAACAACAGCAGCAACAACAGCAGCAGCAGCAACAATTGACACGCGCCAGAGCGAGGCCACAACAGTTGCAGTTGCAAGCGCAGGCGCAGGTTGCTCTGATGTTGGATCTGCCGAAAATCAAGATCGAAATTGGGGCAACAGAACAGCAGGCACAACAACAACAACAGCCACTGTTGCTGCCAGCGCCATTGCCATTGCTGTCCAGCACAACAACAACAACAGCAACGACATCTACATCATCGTCCATTTTAAAGACTTCGCTGCTAAGCGGTGCAGCAGCAACATTGGCCACGCTAACAGCAGCAGCTGATCAAATAGCGCGCACCTCAGCAACATGCACAGCGACAGCAGCAATCGATGCGAGCAACAGCAGCAACAACAGAAGCAATGTCACAGCAGCAATGGCTAAAGCGGCAACAAGCAACAGCAGCAACAGCAACAGCTTAGAAGAGAGCAAAAGACTTGAACATCAACAGCAACATCAGCAACAACAACAACAACAACAGTATACATCAATTCTACAAACGGCCTTAATGTCACAACGTCCAATGGTAGCTGCCACATCAACGCCATCAACAGTAACAGCAACAGCAACATCATCAACGACAACATCAGCATCATTATCATCATCAGCAACAAGCGCAACAACAACAGCAATTGCTGCAGCAACAACGAGAGCAACGACAACGACAATGACGACTGCAACAACAACATCAACAACAACAAAAACCATAACAACACCACCGCCAGCGCATGTATTAAAAACGGCGGTGACATTGGCCAGCCTAAGTGAAATTGCAACAGCACGACAGCAACAACAGCTGCTGGCGTTGCAACAGCAACAGCAACAACAACAACATGCGCATAAACAACTGCCCAGAAGAATTATCAATTTGACCAGCAACACTGCCACAGGCCAAGGAGCAATAACAATCACTGCCAAACCAATGTCAAGAGCATTGGAACTAAGACAACGCAACAGCAACTGCCACAGCAACAACAGCAACAGCAACTGCCATAACAGCAACAGTCAGAGTCCGAGTCAAAGTCAAAATCAGAGCCACAATCAAAGTCAAAGTCTAAATCAATGCCACACGGCGAATGGTAAGCAAAATAATTTGTGATCCATTCAAGCAGTTAATGTACAATACCAATTGCCAGCAGCAGCAACAGCAACAACAGCAACAGCAGCAACATCAACAGCAACACTGCCAAATGGCAATTGTTGTCACTTGCAGGCAACAACAGCCGTCAGCACTGCCACAATACACACACAGACGGATGATTTGTTGCTGTCAACAACAGCAGCAACAACAACAGCAGCAACAGCAACTGGCAACAATGCCACGCCCATGCGCCCAGCAATGCAACAACAACAATGGACTGCCGTGTCGACAACGACAACGACACAAACTCAAACACAGCCACAACAACAACCACAACAACAACAACAACCACAACAGCAACAACAACAGCAACAACAACCAACAGCAACAACAACAATATCACATACAACATCATCCACAGCACCACACAACAACAACAACAACCACAATAATAATAATAATAATAATAATAGTAACATTATTATTAATAACAATAATAATAATAATAATAATAATAATACTAGTTATAGTAATATAAATAATTATACTGCCGCCGCCGCCGCTGCCACGCCCATGCGCCCGCCTACGCGCACGCCCGTGACCTCAGCTTCTGTTACTGTAGTTGTGTTCAAAACAATGTTACCTGATGACTGAATTATTTTAGAATTGTACACTTAAAACATGTTTTATTATCATTATTATGGATTATCAATTACCGATTACCAATTACCAATTACCGATTACCAATTATCAGCTATCAATTATCGATTATTATTACTACATGCATAACAAAAAAATGTAGAGCATATTGTGTATTTTATGTATTTTAATTAGTTTCCCCACAATTGTTGGATTTTATCAGCATAACCTAAAAAAAAACAAACCTAATCCTAAATCCTAAGCGTAAAACTTAAACGTATACCTAACCTAACAAAGCAAAAACCTGTAATAGACTATATATCGTAATACCCGAACACACACTGAACCGAAACAACCAAGCAGAGAACACAAGACTGCAGGGATTTGAAACGAAACGAAGCGAAACGAAACGAAATGAAACGAAATGAAAAGAAACCGATATGTTACGATATTGGAATGCAATGGAATGGAACAGTTTGGTTCGATTCGGTTCGGTTCGGCTCGGTTATTTGTTGAACTGGATTCTATGGTTTTACGGCATTACGGAAAAGTGTTTTCTTTAAAAAAAAACAAAAACAAAACAAAAATAACTAAATAAATTATGCTTTTACTATATTATTTTAATATACACACAACAAATACACACACACATATATATATATATATACATTTTATTATATAAATAACAAATTCTTTTTTTTTTAATGTATTGTGTGCAAATTTTAAAGAAAATGTAAGAAAAAAAGCAAAAAAGAAAATACAAAAATTAAGTTAAGTGTTAACATGTATCACAATATGAGATCAGTTAAGATGAGTTAAGCTGTGAGAGGGAGAGATGGTGAGAGAGAGAGAGAGGGAGAGAGTTGCTACCAACATCAACACACACACACTCAAACTCTCACCACACTCACACATACACAGCTAAACAAAAATGCAATGTTAAGTGCAAATGATTGCAAAATGTTTTTTTTTATATATACAAAACAAAAATGTAATAATTAAAAAAATATATAAATATATATATACACACACAGATCTGAATAGGATATACATATGTATGTATGCATATATTGTATAAGAAAAATCAAAGCAAAGAAAATCAACCACATAAAGTATATATTCATACATACATACATACATACATACATACATGCATATATATTATATATACATAGAAATTATAGTCGTATGTAGCTAGTTTTTACTGTATTTGTTTCTAAGTACTTTTTGTAGAGAAATTTGTGAGGCAATTGCTTCACATAAACATACACACACACACGCGTACATATACATATATATATATACACACACACACACACACACACGCATACATACATACATAGGCTGCAGGCTACGTTGCAGTGGCGTAGCGGGTGAGAAAAAAGTGGACCAGGGGGGAGGTAGCTGGTTTTTGGGGTTGGGCTGGTGTTTATCGTTTATCGATAGTCGATAAAGCTAACAAATTAAAAGAAATTCTACTTTAAATTATTACAATGGCATATTATGTAATGTTAGTTTAATGAACTATTTACACTAAAAACCCTCACACACACACACACACACACACACACACACACGGACGCATATAGACTACTATATACATATGTATGTACGTATGTATGTATTTACATATACTATATGTAACACATACCACTCACACACACACACACATACACAAGCCCACACACCCACACACACACACCCACATACTACATACTACATTTAAGCATAAGAATAAATACGCATAAAATTAAAAAAAAAAAACAATTGAAAAATGTGCAGCATACAAGTTATACATCTGTTTGTATGTTTGAATGTATGTGTATACACTTAAAACTAATTATAGTTATTCATTTCTACTATATACATATATATATATATATAAATCTATTTTTTTTTTTATATTATTATTATATATTATTATATATAGGTACTTGAATGTATATGCCTATATACATATACATACTAAACATAATTACGCATAGTACATACAAATTACATTATATATACATATATATACATGTACACATGCATATACATACATATGTATATGTGTATATCCTTTTTTTATCGAAATCGCATCGCGTCGTCGATTAGCCCTAACGCCTAATTTGGGCTTTATCGATGCCGATTGTTATATATCGATATCGCCGCACTACCATTTATTGTAAATGTATTAATTTTGTTGATTTTTTTGCTGTCTGTATACATTTTTTTTAACAACATTTTTAATAAATGTAATTCTTAAATATTTTTCATTTTTATTTGCCTATCCATTACAAACCACTTCCACCCTCACCGCCCCTCAATATCCCTTCCACAACAACAGCTCCAGGCCAAAAAGACACCTATTTCCCTATCAACTGCAATTGGAAAGAGCCAAAAGAGGAAAGGATTTTACCTGGAATCGTCCTTTGATCGAACCAATATGGAATTTGCTCAGTGCACAAAAGTGTTGCATACTTTTAGGGGACGCCTTATCAATTTCTATGCACAATCTTTAACTGAAGAATAAAAGTAGCTTAATGCTACTTCAATGTTTCTTCCTATGCAGAGCCACAGGAATATCTAAAATTTCAATAAATAACTAAAATATTTGTGATTAAAACTTCATCTAAAAAGCAAACAATAAGAACAAATTCAATTGTGTTTCAAATCTACCAAATCGTTTGTAAACAGCTATTAAACTTATATTTGAGACTAAAAAAAAAACACATAAAAAATAAATATTATTATTTATTTTTATTATATCCATCCACAATAATGAGTTAAATGTATTTAGAATAACTTAATCTTCAAATAATTATTACAATTGATTCAATATTTTTCCTTAAGATTTTTTGCAGACTTTTTTAAATGAAAGTAATAATTTTTTTTTTAATAAAAAAAAACACTAACTTACATCTAACCTTAAAAAAATGATTTACACCAAAATCTTCATAATTGTTCAATCTCTGCATTTTCACTATGATTTTAAAATATTAGATTTTGAATTTTTTCTTAAAACTCAGATCGTAATCAATATTTTTGTTAAAGAAAAAAATGAAAAGAAAAAACGGAATAATAATGGTTGATTCAATTTCCATTTGAAGGACGATTTCATAGATCTTTTAATGCACATTTTTTTAAATTATAACAAAATTATTTTAGGGACTGAATACATCATTATTTATAAACATAAAAATTATTTACAAACGTATGTATATTCTTTCGATCAATAACAAGCTGTCAACCTATATATGAAAGTGGAATATGATCATTCAGACAACGTGACATAAATCGACACAACAACATAAAATATTTGAAACTGAAAAGTAAACCTTGCTTTAACCCAGGTCCAGTCCCAATCCAAGGCATTTGCTATCTCACTGCCACACCCATACTCACACACACACTTACACAGAGACATATATTGTAGAAACACACACACATAGACAGAAGAAGAAAGATAAAGAAATCATATTGCGTAATCTATGTAGCTAAGAAAATGCTAAAAAAAAAAATGCTAAAAAAAAAGTTTAAAGCAAGAGTCTGACATGAAATTGCCTTCAAGTTGTTTTCAAGATTTTCAGTAGTGTTTTTTTTACAGAAGAAAGAAAAGAATAATATTTAAAGTACGTATAAAGAACACAGCATAAAATACATACATAAGTACACACGGATATATAAGGATATGTATGAATGCGTTACAATTAAAGCGAAAATCGAAAAAAAAAATCAGAAAAAAAACGAATGCATTAATATATAAATAAATATATAGTAAATAACATGGATGATATAACGCTCTAGCATCTTTTGTAAGGCATAACAGATACATATGCATCTGGATACAAAATAAATCAAATGAACACGGAAAAATAAATGAACAAAGAAAATGAGAATGATAAGAAGAGTAGAAAAGAAAAGAAAAGAAAAAAAAAAATCACAATGGAGATAATGATGGAAGATGATGATACCATATTTTTGCACTGCGTGTTATCAAATAAGTGTTAGGCATTAAAATTGTAACTGTATTTCATTGCATTTGAGCTAGAAATGTGCCCAGGATGGGAAAAACGCTCTCTGATAATATAGCTTAGCGCCCAGCTATGTCAAGATATACAATATACAATATACCATATACCATATATACGATATACCATAGGCAAGATACGAGAAGAGTTGCACTGACAATGGCACCAATCTTAATCTTACCCATTTCTCTAAGCCAGACCACAACTTATATTATTACCGAATACACAATATATAATCATATTTTATGTCTCTTCGGTTTGGTCTAATGTCATTGTAAATAACAAGTATATATATAACAAGTACATACATATGTAGGTAACAGAAAGAAAAAACATATATGATTTATGGTTAAACCTCCCCAAAATGCAACCCAGAAACGCAGCCATATTGCATTATGCTGTCATTCGTATCCGTATCGGTTAGTTAGCTAATTTTAATGAATCACGACGAATCAGACATAAGAAATCCATTCCATAACCATACACGTAACAAACCAAAATGTAGATGATCCTTAGTATAACTCACTGAACCACAGCACATGATTTACGATGATATTTGATATGCAGAATGCGATATATACAGAAATCGGAACAGTATGTATGTTCCAATGCTCAACCCAAAACAAATACCGCATGGAAATATGTTATTTGAAAGTCAAGAGCTAACTTCGGATTGTTCAGTTCAGTTCAGTTCAGTTCGGTTCTGTTCAGGCTCGAGTCCAGGCCCTCTAAATAGCGTGTAATGTGTAATAATGATAATGCCAGTTGCGAGAGGAGTAACAACTTTTTATGGTGCTTAACTCGATCTTGAGAACAAATCCCTTAATACTTACATAATCGATAATCGATAAACCTAAAACTCAAAACAATGGGACTGATGCAATAAAGCTAATGAAACGTATATATATATATACATTCATATATATTATATATACTTATATGTATAGTTGATATTATCTGGCATTTTTTCAACTTGAATTCACAATGACAACAACAAAAAAAAAACTGAATTAAATAATTTAATTAATGAGAAATGATAAATAAAAGAAAAAACAATGTAGATCCTTCCATACGTTAAAAAAGAGTAATCGGGACGATCTGATAAGTTCAGGGAGCTAACAGAGCAAGAAATGCCATTGTTACTCTTTAAACATTTTTTTGTGTATACCCAATTAGCAAAAGAAACCCAAACAAAAAAAAAAAAAAACGAAACAAAAAAAATATTAGTATTAATATATCTGTTTTTTCGTGGATCCGAATAGATTCTACTTACTGTATGAGTGTTGTTCAAAGGCTTTGAACGGACTCATACCTTTTATATAAGTATACAACACACATGTACACGTTTGGTTTATGTTTATTTTTGGGATTTGATATAAATGTTACTTGATGGATTAATGGTCGTTTGATAGTGAAAAAGAAAACCAAAGTATAATTTAACATAGATTTGATGTAATTACAAGTACATTGAACAACATCAATGGGAATAATATGATAGAAAACCAAATGTAATGTTAGCAAATCAAATAAAACAAGGAAAAATAAAAATGAAAGAAATGAAAAGAAAATAAAAGAGAAATATTGATAACTGGTGAAACGAACTAAGCCCATAATTGAAAATTTTAAAGCACGATTCGAGATCACACACATAAATTTAATTACACATGTATTAATAATAATATTAATATAATAAATTAATGAAATGAAATGTATTTACGAATAAAGTTAATATTATCACATAAAATGTGTACAACATTTGATTTAATTTCTTTTTTTAATTTTTCGGTTCCTCAGCTTAAACTACATGGTAATTGGAATACATTTAAAATACATTGATTCATTTAAGAATTTCAGCTGTAAACTGTGATTCCATAATGATCTTGAATTGTTTCTTTGGTGCGACATTGGCGACATCGTTAATGAAGTCCCTGGAAAATAGTTCGTTTCATTACAAATACATTTACATTATCCATGTCTCAAGATGAACTTACTCTTCGTTGGCCAGCGTAACATTGATGCGATTTGTGGATACACGTGTAGGTCGAATGGCACCAAAGAAGTCCGTAATGGGCACCTTGTGCGGATCGCGACGATACAGATCCTTTCGGACGCCCACCGTTGATATGCACACACGCTTGGGACACACTTGCAACTGTTAGAGAAAGTAAAAATGACATTAGTATTATCATTTAATTAGTCAGTCCGTCTGTTGGCTTACAAATTCGCCAATTGTGCGTTTGCTAAACGGCTGAACTTTCTCCAGAAACTCGAGTGCATAGTAAGTATAGCGATCGATCATATATACTCCAATCGAGGGATCCACGTGATGCTGTAAAAGACACAAATTGTTAACGAGAGCACAATCAACTTGGATGGTCACAATTTTACGGATAGTGAGTCCTCGCCAACCAGACTACTGGCCACCGCCAGCACATTGGGTGATGTGAACTTCTCATAGAGTGACGCCGCCTGGCAAGTGTCCACCATAAAGAAGAGCTCATTATATCTACAAATATACAAATATATTTAAATAACGCGACAGTTGGACTTGATGAAAGGAATAGAATACATACCGCTTCTTTTCCCACATTTGTTGTATGCCATCGGCCAATTCCTGACTGGTTATCTCCTCGGAATCTTGGAATTTGAGAAAACCATCGCCACCGTGACCTGTCAAATAGATGAGCACATTGCTGCCAGCGTCCGAGAGCAGTTTCTTGGAGCGTGCAGTTCCATTCTGTGTGCGTCCTGTGAGCAGACGTACAAAGTTCTCCACGGTTACCTCGTAGCCACGATAATCGACCTCGACATCATCGCCATACACATTAATATGCTGGTTGGCATTGTTGTAGACCTGACCCGGTCGAGGATTACGCGCATTGCACGCCATATCGTCGGCGATCATTAAAATGATTTGAGAGTCCGGTATGCCCAGGCGCTTCACGGAGCGGTAAATGGACAGCACATTGGCCACATGCCGGTAGTTGAACCAGAAACGCGATGCATCCACCAGAACCGCCCAGTTGTTTGTGTGTGTTGACCGCTGAGCGGCATCCACATAAGCCTCCGGTAACATTGAAGTCTCCTACAACAGTAACAGAAACATGTATAACATAAAAACGCAATTATGATTTTGCAATTTACTCACATGCTCAGCTGTGCAGCCAGAAATAAAGGCAAACACAACAAGAATTGCCTTCAGCAGCATTTTGTGTTTGTTTCTTATTAATGTTTTCGTATATTTTTATTTTCTTTTGCCGGCGTTGCGCCAGCCCTGTTTCTGCACAGAGCTGCCACAAATATTGTGAAACAGCTGAGAGGGTTGCCATACACCATTCTGGCAACGCTCAACTGTGCCAGCTAATGTTGTAAAATGGCCATGGTTTTCAACTCAATTTTTGCCTATAATACCGCTTTTATGCACAATTTCTGCCATAAAACATATAGCTCATGTTCCGAACTTTCAAATTCGTAGCATAAGTGTGCCGAAACCTATCGCTAAGGGTGGTTAAAAAGCAATAGAAAAACGGCAATGGCGCTTTGAAGCAATCCAATATGGCGTAAAAATGACGCTGACATGTCGGATGAACAGACGAAAAGAGAAACAGAGCAAAAAAAAAAAAACAGACGTCAGCCGACAACAGTTCGTAGTCATGCACACATATGCATGTTTACATGTATGCACGTACATATACGTAAATATATAAATAATATATGTATAGTATGCATGTACAAAATACGAAGGCATTTGGCTTTTCTCATGGTGAAGCTAAAGAAAATGAAACAACAACAACGCCTAAGAAAACTCTCCGAATTCGCCGCAAAAATCTCGCAATCGCGATCATAGCACTCTCTCCTGTTCTTAACGATTCTCCCTCTCTGATTCACGTGGGTTTTCATACTTGTTGTATTTAGGTACATACATATGGATGAATATGGGTTTGGTTTCTCTTGGTTTTAGGCGAATACTCGTACATGCGTACATATGTATGTATGTACATTTGTACCTACAAACAGATGTGTGTGCTTTTCACCATTTCGCGATGAGTTTGAGCTTTGCCGGAAGTTTTCTTTTTAGTTTTCATCCGTTTATTGTTATGCATTATGACTGCACACTGATATTCGTATTCGTATGTCTGTACATACATACATATGTATGTGTGTATGTTTATCGCCGCTTCTGCTTTGCCTTGAGATTCATGGCTGATACTCGTAGCTGCGTGGCGTTTGTCGGCCATTGCGTTTTCCAATTTGTATTGCCTTCAGTGCTTACATACACACACACACGTACACACAAACACAGTATGTGTGAACATACATACATAAATGTGGCTGCCAGAGCGCACAAAGTTTTTACATGACATTACATTACAAACATATGTACAAAGATATGTACATATTCATAGTGTATGTCGATATGTAGAAAGGTGCAATTAATCGATTAATTAATTAATAAGAAACTTATTGTAGACTTTTTTTTAGACAAATATGTTAGATTTTTTAGGACGCACTGTTATCGGATCGCATTTAATACAACAATTATTTACATATTAATAAAGAGCTTTTAAGGACTTTTTTGATTTTTTAGAAAACAGCATGAGTTCAACAAAGAAGCTTGATCCTTGCTTAAAAACTGTATAAATATTTCAAATTATTAAGAAGGATAAGAAAACAGATGTAGGCAAGTTCAAAGCATAATACAAATGTCCTAGTTTGATGCATCCTTGTGACCTTGACCTAGATGAAAGCATAAGAAAGGCACGTTCCTTTCCATTATGTATGTATGTATATGATATATGTATATGATGCATACAAATACTATTGGTAACACACTGCCTGATACGAGTATTGTGGTCTATTGATTTTCCCTCTGCCCGTTGCTCAAATCCAAACACGCTTAGTACAATGAGGCCTTTTTCTAAGCAATTAAGTTTCTCTCTAACCCATATACACATACATATGTACACTCACAGGTGTGTGTGTTTGTGTGTGTCATGAAAATGAAAACAGGACTCCGTCTGCCACTTGCAGGACTGTCCACTTTACTCAGTGCTCACTTGGCAACGTCACAAAACTAAAAACGAGAATGAGAGAACAATGTGCTTTTGTATACTCGTACCAAGGAATATAAAATAAAGTAAAGGAATATAAAATAAAGCACATTCATTTAAAAGATAATACATTCATTTAGATTGCACAAATTGTTGTTATTTGTGTGCTAAAATTCAATGTAAAATGGACATCGGGACTTTGACATTTTAGCCATATTTGAAAATAAATCCGTTTCCTCTTTCACTTACGATAAAAGCAAGAAAAGCAAACAGAAGAGAGAAATAGTGACAGACGCAGCAGCAACAACAACAACATCATCATCGGCAGCAACAGCCGAAGAAAATCAGCGACAAAAGCGATATGAATAAATGAATTTGCATACGAAAAAGCAAAGCGAAAAATCAGCAGCCACATCAGGCGAATCGAAGTACATAATATTGTGTTCCATAAGCTGCTTGAAAGACTTTAGTTTAGTTTTATTGCTACCCCCAACCGACGACGAAGCATTTGCTCTTAGCTACGAGTACTCGTTTAGTCCTTGCAGTAGCTGTCGAGCGGCAACGACAACGCGGCAGAGTATAGAACAAAAACAAAAACAAGTAAGCGTAGTAAATTTGCAATGAAGCTCAATGAAGTCGACTTGCGTATACCCTACACTTTCATTGTGGCCCATTGAACTTGAGCAAGTTCTTAATAAATGTTTAAATTCAATGATTATACACGTTTATCAAGCTGTTAAGCTGTCAAGCCGTTTGACTAACGAAACTATTCATATGATTGAAAACATCTTCAATGATACAAAAATATATCGATATATTTATACATTGCTCAAGAGCATACTGCAATTATTGTGGACTATGTAATATTTATTAAACATTTCTATGCCGTTTTCTCGTGTCCTTTAATGTTAATTATTGTGTTGCGCTTTTAAGTTACGGCTAATGTGTAGAGCATAAAATTATCTTGGAGGTAGCACTTGCATGTAGTCGAGTCAGAGTCAGCGGCGAATACATATTTCGCCGCTGTGACGCTCTCTTGTTCTCTTGGGCTCTCTCTCTCTCGCTCTCTTTGACAAGTTGTCCGCTGCCATTTTGCCTTGTTATTTCACTTCGTACCGTGTTTGCGTTCACAACTCTGTCGGTTCGGGTTCTGCATTTTATTTTATTATTATTATTTTTTTTTGTTTTTCTCTGCTTTGACTGGTGCAGTTTTTTTTGTACATTTGTATGTAAAACTGACCGCGTTTCCACCGACTTTGAATTCTAATGTGAATTCGAATTGATTTCGGTTCAATTGAATAACAATAAATGCGGAAAATTCGCAAATGATGCGAAGGCGACTCTGAAAAAAAATGAGAATTAAGTAAGTATCGTCGCTGTGGCTGTCTGCCTGTTGTGTGTGCTCGTGTGTGTGCGTATGTGCCTCTCGTGTGTCTCGATGTGTGTGTGAGCTGTTTATGTACACACATACATTAAAATATTTGCATGTGTGCGTACATGGCAAATCATTCGCAAACAAAAATGCTTTATGCATAATTAAAAGAAAACTTTAAATGTAAACTTTTCATAAACCCAAAAATATGTTACAAAAAAAAAAAACAAAACAAAAAAGACCAAGTAAAAACATTGACAGCATAAATTAAACATAAACAAAATTCAAACTTATCTAAATGGGTTAAAATTCCAAATGTTGCACCCTAAATGGTACTCGCTAAATTTGTGGCACTTGCGGCAGGTGATTCTTTTTCATTTTTTTTGTGCGATCTCATTTGCGGTGGCTTGCGGTAGTTCCAGTTTCACCCAGCCACCTGCTGGCGTGTCTGTCGTGAGTGTCGCAACTTTTTCTAACACATCTTCAACGCTCGTCCTTGAACCTCGGCGGTCCTCGTAAAACCTGCTCCTTCTGCCTTACTCTTGTGTTTAGACATCCTTTAAACATTTTATCTTAATAATAAGTAGAAGCTTCTTTTGTTATTAGCAAAATAATTTAGTGACAACAAATTTAACCGTGGCATTTATAACTTTTGATTCCGATTCATTGAAATTCAAAATTTAAGAGACGCGCTAAATATGATTTTTAGTGTGACCAAAGGTGAATGTGGAAATTGCAAATACTGATTTCAAATTTGAATTGTGACAGTTACAAGTGTTGCGTGAAATACGAGTGGTAATGTTAATTAATATGGTTTTTAATGTTTTTAAAACGAATAACAAACAGAAATACATATATAAACAAGCTACAGCATAATAAAACATTTATTGGCATTCTCTCCACCTGTAGCCCGCCTGATCCAGTTGCGATTCAGTAATACCCCCCTGTACTATCATTTGTATGAAACGTTACCTCGAATATTAAATCAAATTTATCACAGTTCGAAAACTGTTAACCTATTAAAATTCAAAATAAGTGTTTGCAAATTGTTGGCAATTGTCTCTTCTGTTGTAAAACATCGATACAGTTGGATTTATATATCGTGTACGTTCTACGATATATTTGGTGCTATCGATATTTTTTACCCCTACATCCCTGCGTGCGGCAACGCTGTGCACACAGTAGAAGCCAGATTTGATCAAACGGAGCAACATTTTAAACAAAACTAAACGGGTGTTGTTTTATTTTAATGCAATAGAAAGTATGTGTCGTGAATTTAGCATGCAACTAGATAAATAAAAAGTTAACACGAAAACAAACAATACAAATGCCCCGGGACTTCTGTTGCTACGTGCGCGTGTGCTTGTAAGTGTTTACAACTGCATTTCGGTTTAATTCGTTTTTTTATTATTTTATTTTATTTTTTTTTGCATACTCACGTTGAGCCTTTGATAAATGTGTGTGTGTGTGTGTGTGAACAATTTTCTTTTTTTTTTGTTTGTTACATTATGTGTACTTCATTTTGATTTTGTTATTTGCGATTCGCTTTTATTTCCTTTATTCGCTGTTTGTTGTCGCTGTCATTTGTGTGTCTGCTTCCATCGCCTTCGTTGCAGAGGGTGGTGGCGGCTTCGGCTTGTCATTTTACAGAGAGCAGCAGCGAAGTGCTTGTGTCACAGTGTGTGTGCAATTTGTGAGAAGCGTTTGTTTGTGTGAGTGTGTGTGTGTGTGTGTAGCAGTGTCGTTAAATCCGTTTTGTGCTCTGTGCATGTGTAAGTGGAAATGGAAGTGGGAAATGGAGGCCGATTTTCTCCTGTTGTGCTGCAATTGCAGCCCAAGAATCGCATAGACACAGACCAGGCGAAGGTCGAGTTTTGTGTGCTCGATTTTTGTTGTTTCGTTGCGAATTGTATTCGTTGCGCCAGCCAAATAATGCCATTAATATTATTATAACCAATTCTCTTTCTTACTCTCTTCTCTCACCTCGCGCTTTGTGGCTTCGCGTGCTCTCACTCTCTGTTGATAGGCAACGCAAAAATGGCGCCTGTCATTTCGCACGCGCGTCGTCTCAGCAATAAAGTGACAGGATCAGAAAGGCTGAGAGAGCGCAAGAACAAAATTCGTTTTTTCTTTTCATTTATATTTTGTGTAATTATTCGCCATGTGTTCTCTCTCGCTCTCTTAGTTAGCCGCCGTCAGCATTGGCAACGACGCTCCAATTTTTTTCAGCTTTTGTCTCTTTCTGGGTTTTAAATTTTTTGTGCGCTCCCTATTTGAATGGCGTTATAAGCCGCTCCGCTCTCCCTCTCATCTCAGTGTCTAGTGTTGTAGTTTCTTCTGGCTGCCCCAGCTGCTACGACAAACTGCTGTTGCTTTCAAACTCGTTTTGATTTTTGGCTACCTTTGTGAATGGATCGGAGGATGGGGTCGGAGTCGGGGGCAGCGATTTTAACGGGGTGTAAGCGGCAGACAGTCGCAAAACGACGCGTGTCTTGCAGTTCTACTATCGTAGTTCTCGTAGCTTTCTACTCATCCTTTTTGTCTCTTTGTCATTCTCTTGCTGTTCGTGTTCCTTTTCGCCGTGTTTCGTTGCCAATGAATTCCACATGGCGTATACTTAATAATTTCTTATACTCTTAAAGTTAAATCTAAAATGAATTTATTTTAACCAACTTACCAAAACTATAATTTATTAAGGTAATTGTCTATTATATGGGCCTCATCTCAAAAACTAAAACAAAAAAAACCACAGATAGGGGGTAATTTATGATAAATTTAGCAAAAAAAATTAGATTGGGGACTCAATTGGTTTATTTTTAAAAAATCTTTGAAGTTTCCATACAAAATGAACTATTTTATTGTAAATAGTGTTGGTAAACGGACCACAATAATGACAAGTTGCAAAAAACAACAATAAAATACTTCATTTTGTATGGAAACTTCAAAGATTTTTTAAAAATAAACCAATTGAGTCCCCAATCTAATTTTTTTTGCTAAATTCATCATAAATCACCCCCTATTTGAGGTTTTTTTTTTTTTAGTTTTTGAGATGAGGCCCATATAATAGACATTTACCTTTATTAATTGTACCAACTTACGAAAACTATAATTTATTAATTAAAAATTAAAATGGGTACTTTGATTATAACAAATGTTAGTTTTGGATTAAACATGATACTGAATTAAACGAACTGTTCTAAATGAAAATTAATTTAAGAGGTGTGAAATTAATGAATTTATTTGTTTTGAATAATTCGCAGGTAGTCAACAAATGGGACCAAATCACAACGACTTCAAGTGTTTACAAGTGCAGCTAGAGATTTGTCGCTTTCACGCTGACCGCAAGCAGCAGCAGGAGCTGGATCAACTGGCGAGTGAAACAAAAGCGTCAAAATAGGAGCGTCGACATCGTCGACTGCAGCGTCACAAGCTTTGCCCGGTGACGGCTCGAGGATGTCGGCGCGCAAGCCACCAACAGTAGCAGTAACAACAACAACAGCAACAGCCGCAGCAGCAGCAGCAGCCGAAGGAACAGGAATAGGATCAAAACCTGATAACAATAATGTAACTTCGCCTACGACAGAAATGGAAGCGTCCCAAGGGGACGAAGCAACAACAACAACAGGGGAAACAGGAGCAACAGTTGCAGCAGGAGAAGTAGGAGAAGCATCAGCAACAACTGCATCTGCGGATGCCGAACAGGATCCGGATAAAGAACGATATCGAGATCGAGTTGGAGAAACGGATAAAGAAAGCATTAAAGCGTATATTCCCTCACCATTAGTAACGGAATGCGGCTCGCCACGAAAGACGCACAGTGATAGCTCCAGTTTGGCAAAGAATCTTCGTGTCACGCGGCATTCATCGCCATTGCTCCTGGCCAACAACTCTGGAGGCGGAGGCGGAGTTAGCGATGGGGAGGAGCTACCAAGTGGCAGCAGCAGTAGTCAGGGCAGCCAAAGAAAGAGCTCTGTCGATCGTCAGACATTAATACGTGGCCGCAAGTCCATTAAGGATCTTAAAGAAGTGAAAGAAGCAGCCGTTAAGTTGCTGGAGGAATTAAACGTGAAGGACGCAACCTATGAAATGGATTCCGAGGGAACAATTACGATACTCCCCGAACAGTATGTAAAAGACCAAAAGGATACGAAAGACACAAAAGATACAAATATCAAGTCAACGGTGGACAAAGATAAGGACTTGAAGGACTCTAAAGAAAAGGAAAAGGAAACCACACCGACTCGATCGGCAACTCCAATTCCGGTTCCGACTCCGACTCCGATTGTCCAACCGACTCCAACTCCTACGTGCAACCGTGTTACTCGCAAAGCACATGCCCAGGAACTCGCATTGGCCAACAACAATACACGGGTGACCCGCAATCGGCGGCAGTCCTCGACGGTCAACAATGAACCCCAGCTGCCTGCCCGTGGACGACGAAAAAGGCTGGCGCCACCGGATCCCAAGGAGTTTTTGAAACGCAAGCGATCCGACGATGACACAGAGCTGGGACTGAAATACGGCAAGCTGGAAGTCAAAGAGGAGGAGGATGACCATGAGTCGAGCATGGCCTCTCTGGGCGCCGATGAGTCGACGACGCCGGCCAAGTCAACGATAAGCATTAAGGTCGAACTGCCGGATAGCGAGGAACAAATCACAGTCGCCAACGCCGCCTTGATCTCGCCCGCTGGAGCAGCACCAGCAGCTGCTGTGACGCCCACACAACAGTCGGGGAACAGACGCGGACGGGGCAGACCTCAGACAAAGGTGACGCCTTCGACGAGCAACAGCAGCACTACAACAACAACAACAACAACAACCAGCACACGAGCCACACGTCACAGCAAGGCGGGATCTCCAGGTCTGCTGGCTGCTGTAACGCCAACGGAACCAACGCCGCCAAAGCGACGGCGTGTTGGATCCGCCAATCGCAGTCTGTTGGTCGCCAAGGCAACATCGGCCAGCTCCAGTTCACTGGCAACCAGTTCACACGGTGGCGCTGCTGGTGATGAGGATTCCAAGGATAGTCTGGCCTCCTCCTCCATGGACGATCTGCTGCTGGCCGCGGCAGAGATCAAGCAGGAGAAAATAACGCTCGACTTTGATGAGAGCTTCGTCACAAAGCCAACAGAGCCAGAGACAGTTGAACAGATGGATTCTGGCGAGGATGCACATGCTTCCACCAGTGCAGCCTCTTCCAATGGCATTGAACCGCTCACGGTCGACACGGATACGGATGCATGCAAATCCTCTGGGAATGTGCTTGGCCAGATCGAGTTGGAGCCTGACCAGGTCAAGGGCCCAGCTCTTGAGAGTGAGGCAGAGGGAGACAGAGACGTTGAGGGAGAGGGAGAAACTGAATCGAATGAGGCTGGCAAAGCGCCCTCGCTGAGCCCGGAGATGATTAGCGAAGGCGTCAGCGCCATTAGCGTTAAGCAGTTCTATAAGAAGCCCGAGTTCCTGGCCAACAATTTGGGCATTGAAAAAGATCCGGAGCTGGGCGAAATTGTCCAAATCGCGACTGAGGCACAAACATCAACAGTTGATGCGGAGACAGAGACGGAGAAGGATACGGAGACGGACAAGGAGACGGATGTTGCCGCAAAAGTTGAAACTGAGATTGAAATGGATGGAGGAGATGTTGAGACAAAACACGATGATTCCTACTCAACGGGCATGGGAGAACTTCGTGTCGACGAAAGCGGCGATGAGTTGGATCTGTTTAAACAGAAATCCGACTCCGTAAAAGAAGCAGATGCAGAATCTGGAATAGCAGAAGCAGAAACAGAAGAGTCTGGAGAGGCAGCAACAGAAAAAACTGAAAGAATTGGTTCGCCGGGCGAGCTTAATGGCGAAGAGACTGAGCTGCAATCTAAAACGGATGACTATGATGACTTTGAGAGTGAGATTATGGAGCAGCTGGCCAAAGAAGGCGTAGTAGATGCTAGCGGCAATGCGCTTAGCGCCACCAAACAGATCCAGGAAGAGCCACTGCAGCAGCTGCCAGAGATTGAATGTGATACGGTCAAGCAGGTTGAGGTGGAGGAGGTGAAGGAGGAGCAGGATGAGGACCAGAAACAGATGCAGCAGCAGGAAGAGGAATCGGAATCAGCAACAGCAAAGAAACTAACAGATGGTGACACTGAAATGATGCTTGCCTTGGAGGTGGAACCGTTTACTGAAGAGCAGGAAGCAGAAGCGAATGCTGAAGCCGATGACGATACAGAGATGCAGATCCTGACTGATGACTGCTCCGAGTATCCAGAGGAGAACAAGGAAAATGTATCCACATTGGCCACAGATGACATCGTTGTTGTCGCCGCTGCTGCTGTTAGTCATGACTCAGCCCTGAATATCGAGCTGGCCATAGACATGAAGGTTGAAGAGACCAAACTGGCTGGGGTTAAGGAGGAGCAAAAGGATCAGGATGATGAGAAACCATTGGCAGCCATTGCCGCCGAACAGAAGACGTTGCCCAAATTGGAGGCGACCAAAACTGAAGCCAATGGCAAGCCAATAAAGCTGCAGGATGGCGAAGAGGATTTGCGACGCCAAAAAGAGTTCCATTTGCAGAATCTTGGCTTGCTGACCCATCAGGCAGCCGAGCAGCTGCGACAGGAGTACATCCAGGAGGCGCACACTCGTGCCGTGCATCTGCAACAGCAGCAACAACAACAACAACAGCACCAGCAGCAACAGAGTGGCAAGAGATCAGCGGCCAAAGGCGGCGGTGGCAGTGCCTCTCACATTGAGTCCAGTGGCACCCTCAAAACGGTCATCAAGCTGAACCGCAGCAGCAATGGCGGTGCCGGTGGAACCAGTGGTGTGCCCACCGGAACTGTCATTCATGGCGGTGCCGGAAGCGCTGCCGGAGTGACTACCTCCAATATGGGAAGTGCCACACGCAAGGGTGGCGCTGGCATCGGTGGTGCAGGCGGCGGTGCAGGCAGCTCGGCGCATGGTGTGCGTCGCCAATCGCTCAAGATGACATTCCAAAAGGGTCGGGCACGTGGTCATGGTGCGGCAGACCGTGCAGCCGATCAGCATGGTGCCCATGGTGCCGAGGACTCGTACTATACCATACAGAATGAGGCAAGTAACCGGAATAACAACAATTCACTGAACAAAATGAAACTAATTATTGCATATTTCCATTTACAGAACGAAGGTGCGACGAAAACCAAATCCAATTTGAATTCGGGTAACACTGGCCATGGCCGAAAGACAAATAACCGTTTTAGTTCTACTAACAACAACAACAACAACATCAATAACAACAGCAGCCAACAACAGCAACTGCAACAACAAAAACAACAACTACAGCAACAACAGCAGCACCGCCAACAAAACAACTCGTCCAGAATTTGCCTGGGTGTGTGTTGAAAGTTGGATGTTGAAAGTTGAATGTTGATTTTGTTATTTTTATTGTTTTGTTTTGTTTCCTATTGTTGCTTACTACTTTTCACCCTTTCCCCTCCTCATCCCCCTCGCACTAACTTTGTTAGATTCAAGTCCGATTTAATAAGTTTCCAATATTCATAGGTTTTTAACTTTATATATAAACTCGACTTTATGTTAAATCATATGCAAAACTATTGCTTAAATAGAGAAAAACTAAACTACTAGGTTATTTTTATCATTTAACGAATATGCATTAATTCAGACTCCTAGCTCCTACCATTTCGTTTCCACAATGATCAGTCAGTGAGTCAGGACAGAGTTTTATTTTATTATTGATTTTCGAATTAATAAAAATGGGCTGTAAATATAAGTATGGATTCTAAAATTTTGTATATATTCTGTTTCGACGGAATCCTACTTGATTTTTATCTTGAACAATTCCACTAAAAGACTTGTTTTTTTACTCCATTTAGATTCATCCCATTCTGAGGGACATGGTGGACAAATGGATCACGGCTTCTATCAGATGGTGAAGAAGGACGAGAAGGAGAAGATACTCATACCGGAGAAGGCATCCTCCTTCAAGTTTCACCCAGGTCGCCTGTGCGAGGATCAGTGCTACTATTGCAGCGGCAAGTTTGGCCTATACGACACACCCTGCCATGTGGGCCAGATCAAGTCCGTGGAGCGTCAACAGAAGATTCTAGCGAGTATGTGCAGCAGTCACATTGATTGCCCAAAAAGGAGCGCATATTTAATAAAGGCTTCTCTTTCTTGTGTTTGCAGACGAGGAGAAGCTGACGGTGGATAATTGTCTGTGCGATGCCTGCTTTCGCCATGTGGATCGTCGTGCCAATGCTCCCTCCTATAAGAAACGTATCTCTGCGCCGGGACACTTGGAAACGAGCAACAACAACAACAACGCCGGCGGCGGCGGTGGCAACGGAAATAGCATGGATAAGCATTTTGTCGGCGATGGTGGTGGTGATGGTGCTGAATTTGCGACGACATCATCTGGCGCCGTATCAACGTATCAACGTGTTTGCGCCGTTAAGGATTGCGCCTACGGTGCCAGCCATTCTCTACGGCGCAAGTGCATCCGCAAGACCGTTAAGAAGTGCCTGCTCAACTTCGAGATACCAGTGGGTACGTCAAACGTTTGGCTCTGTGAACCCCACTACAACACCGTCATCCAATCCTCCGGCTGTGTACTGTGCAAGCGTCGTCTGGGCAAGAATCACATGTACCATATAACCTCAGTGAGCATTCAGTGATTTGTGATCTCTTTACTTTTATACTAATATTACTCCCAGCAGGACACTGATCGCTTGGAGAAGGCCCTTGCCGAGATGGGCATTCCTGTGCAGCTTGGCGTCGGCACCGCCGTTTGCAAACTGTGCCGTTACTTTGCCAATCTGCTGATGAAGCCACCGGACAGCACCAAGTCCACAAAGGCCGAGTTTGTCAAGAATTACCGCAAGAGGTGAGTTTACAAGTCCTGATGCATTCCCCTCTGCGTGTGAGAGAGTTCGCTATATAAGAGAGCCCTCAGCATACAGAGAGGAATGTCCGATATTCAGAGAGAGAGAGAGAGTGCGAGAGACATTTCATGTTGTGGATCTTAGTGAAAAAGAGTGAGTGAGAGCATGAGTGAGGCACACACATATATAAAAGTATCTCCGTCCTCATGAATAATGAAAGGTCTCAGAATCAAGTTTAAAGTGTTGTTTTATACTAATTACGATATAAGGAGTTGCTTAAAAGTGAAATCTTAAGATTTAAAATTTTGAATTTTCAAAATTTCAAAGGGTCCCCCCTTACCATCGAAATCGAATCTTGGTCGAAAATAATTAAATTTTCTAAATGAACAAAATTTGAATGCAGAATGAATTTAGAGTCCAAATCATGATCAAAATGATATTCCGCTTGAAAATCGGTTCAGTTTTGGTCAAGGTATGACAGTTTGAAGTTGGTCAGACCTCGGAGCTAGTAACTTTACAAGTCAAAATTTTTGTTAAATTTCACATGATTTTTTACAAAATAATGAAAGGTCTCAGAATCAAGTTTAAAGTGTTGATTTATACTAATTACGATATAAGGAGTTGAATAAAAGTGAAAACTTGAGATTTAAAATTTTGAAATTTCGAAATTTCAAAGGGGGGACCACAGGGATTGAAATCGAATTTTAGTCGAAAATAATAAAATTTTCAAAATGAACAAAACTTGAATGCAGAATGAATTTAGAGTTCAAATCATGATCAAAATGACATTCCGCTTGAAAATCGGTTCAGTTTTGGTCAAGGTATGACAGTTTGAAGTTGGTCATACTGAGGACTTAGCAACTTTACAAGTCCAAATTTTTGTTAAATTTCACATGATTTTTTACAAAATAATGAAAGCTCTCAGAATCAAGTTTAAAGTGTTGTTTTATACTAATTACGATATAGGAAGTTGATTAAAAGTGAAAACTTGAGATTTAAAATTTTGTATTTTCAAAATTTCTAAGGGTCCCCCCTTACCATCGAAATCGAATTTTGGTCGAAAATAATAAAATTTTCTAAATGAATAAAATTTGAATGCAGAATGAATTTAGAGTCCAAATTATGATCAAAATGACATTCCACTTGAAAATCGGTTTTGTTTTAATAAAGTTATGACAGTTTGAAGTTGGTCATACTGAGGACTTAGCCACTTTACAAGTCAAAATTTTTGTTCAATTTCACATGATTTTTTACAAAATAATGAAAGGTGTCAGAATCAAGTTTAAAGTGTTGTTTTATACTAATTACGATATAAGAAGTTGATTAAAAGTGAAAACTTGAGATTTAAAATTTTGAAATTTCGAAATTTCAAAGGGGGGACCACAGGGATTAAAATCGAATTTTAGTCGAAAATAATAAAATTTTCTAAATGAAAAAAAATTTAATGCAGAATGAATTCAGAGTCCAAATCATGATCAAAATGACATTCCGCTTGAAAATCGGTTCAGTTTTGGTCAAGTTATGACAGTTTGAAGTTGGTCAGACATTGGATCTAGTAACTTTACAAGTCCAAATTTACAAAATTCGTATGCGAGAATAATATTTGTAACTGGTTATTGCTTCTATTTGTAGGCTGCTAAAGGTGCACAATCTGCAGGATGGCAGCAATGAGGTCTCCGAAGCGGATGAGGAGGATGTGCGAGCCACAACCTCAACAGCTGGAGGAGGCGGTGGAGGAGAAGGAGGAAGTGGAGGTGCTTCCACAACGTCGGCCGCTTGTGATGAAGGCTCTACGGATATGCCAATGGTAGTGGACTATGATGGGCCAACGGATTCCAATTCGAGCAGCTCCTCAACGACTCCCATTGGCCAAGGAGCCAGCACCAGCAGCAGCAAACAGATATCCAAACTGCAGGCCATACTCCAGCAGAATCTGTCTGGCGAGACGACGGCGGCGGCCAATTCCAATGCCAACTCGAATTCAAATGGCAAAGGTAAGGTCGAAGCGGACATCTCGAATGTGCTGCGTGGCAATCCAAACATCTCGATGCGCGAACTCTTCCACGGCGAGGAGGATTTGGGAGTGCAGTTCAAGGTGCCGTTCGGTTGCAGCAGTAGCCAGCGTACGCCGGAGGGTTGGACACGGGTGAACACGTTCCTGCAGTATGATGAGCCGACGCGTCGCTTGTGGGAGAAACTGCAGAAGCCATATGGCAATCAGAGCTCCTTCTTGCGACATCTCATTCTGCTGGAAAAGTATTATCGCAACGGGGATTTGGTTCTTGCTCCGCACGCCTCGCCCAATGCCAGCGTTTATACGCAGACGGTGCGTCAACGTCTCAATTCCTACGATCATGGTCATTGCGGTGGCCTTTTTCAGGGCAATGCCTCGACAAAGACAAACGCCAGCTCTTTATCACCCAATGCCCAATCGAATGCCAATGCCAATGCCAACTCCCATTCCGGCTCCGGCTCCAGCTCTAGCTCCAACTCCTGCTCTCCTCACGCACAGACCCAAGTCACAGTCAGCTCGAATGCTGCAACTGGATCTGGATCTGGATCTGCATCTTCTGGTGGTGTTCTCGCCAATGCTCTAACCGAGCAACAGTCAAGCCAGTCAGAAGCTGTCATTCCACTGGTGGAACTCAACGATGATGATGATGATGATGTCGAGTATAATAAGATGGAGGATGATGTGTCCTACTACATGCCAGAGATGGGTCTCATGGAACGCCTACGCAATGTCTCTGTCGACAAGCTGACCAAGCAACTCAGCTCGAATGCGGTCACAATTACAGCGCGACCCAAAGACAGTCTCAGCAAGTCTCGGACTGCAACTGCAACTGCAGCGGGAACTGGAGGTGGATCAGGAGGTGGATCAGGAGTAACTGCAACTGCTGTGCTTAACGAGGAGCCAGCGCAAAAGCTGTCCAAGGATGCACCTCCACTAGTGCCCACTAGCGCGGCAAATAGTCGCAGCATCCTAAAGACCAATCTGCTGAACAAGGCCGTTGAGATTGTGCCACTTGCTAGTCACCAACAACAACAACAACAGCAGCAGCAACAACAACAGCAGCAACAGCAACAACAACAGTCCAACAATAAACCCGCCTCCGTTTCCGTTGAAAAGCCACACAAGCTGCTGGACATGGCCATTAAGTTGGCCAGCCAGGCTCACAACGAGACAGCTGCATCCGTGGCATTGCTCTCGCTGCAGCAGCAGGCACAACAGAAGCAGAAACCTTTGACGGCAACAGGCAGCACAACACTTACGCCTACAATCCTGCAACAACAACAACAACAGCAACAACAACAGCAGCAGCAGCAACAACAGCTGTCATCTGCAAAGCCAACAAAGAATGTGGCACAACTGCTGAGCTCGCCACCAGAGCTGATTAGTCTGGAGCGGCGTCGCAGCAGCGGTGCTAGTGGTGCCAGTGGTGCCAGTGGTGCTGCTGCTGCTGTTGCTGCTGCCACAGTTCACTCTTTGGTGGGCAGGCGTTTGCAACTGCCGCGCACTGGTGGAGCAGCTGGCGCTGGAGCTGGAGCTGGCACACCCAGTGTGATCAAGTTGCCGGACTCGTTGTCGCCGCAGGAGCGTCAGGATAGCAAGAGCTGGAAGCCAACGTTGATACCGCTTAAGGAGCAGCACAGGGTGCCAAATAAATCGCCAACGCTATTCCAAACCGCCGACGGACGCCGTCTGCCCGCCCAGGTTCAAGTGCAGTCCGGTGGCAAGCCGTACCTCATCTCCATCATTGACTACAATCGCATGTGCATTCTGCGACGCGAGAAGCTGATGCGGGATGCCAAGCTGAAGCCTGGCCAGGCACAGTCACAGGCACTGGCACAGACTCAATCTCAGTCTCAGCAGCAGCAACAACAACAACGGCAGCAACAACAGCAATCGCTGATGCAGCAGCAACATCAATCGCTGTTGCAGGAGGTGGAATCACAACAGCAATCCAGACTGAGAATGATCAGCAAGTTGACAGCGCACGAGCAGACTGCTGCACGTCATCATTTGCAGCAGCTGAAGCAGCAGCAGCAACAACAACAACAACAACAGCTGCCAACGCTGCAGCCTGGAGGTGGTGCCAGCAGCGGATTGCGACTTGCACGTTTGGCTCCGAAGCCAATGCCACCACTGAGCAATCCACAAAATGCAACTGGAGTCGGCGCACAGTCTTCGAGCTATCCGCCGATGTTGGTCAATGCATTGACAGGTGCAACAACCGCCAGTGCAGCCGGCAATAGCAATGTGAGCTTGGACAGCAACAGCTCCTGGTTGTGGAACAACTTTCCCGATGCCAATCAGTATCTATTGAATGGAAATGGTAGCGGAGGTTCATCCTCAGCTGTCACTGCCAAATTGCCACATCTCACAGCAAAGCCAGCGGCAACTGCCACCAGCGGGGGCGGTGGCGGGTTAGGTGGTGTTGGTGGTGGCGTCACCTTCACCCTGAAGCAGCAACAGCAACAACAACAGCAGCAGAAGCTCATCGATAATGTCATCATGTCGAAGATACCTAAAAGCCTCACAGTCATTCCCCAGCACATGGGCAGCGGAGCAGGAGGCGGCGCTGGAGGAGATGTTGCCGGCGGGGCAAAGGAATGAGGAACAACAACAATCAGCAACAACAATAAAAATCTGCAACTAAAACTAGGAATACAACCCAATCCTGCCAGTGATGATGGGAAAGCGAATCAAACAGAACTTTATAAGGATAAGAACGAAGAGCATCTGCATTTTAAAAGAAACAACATAATAATTTTAATAATAAGAGAGAGAGAGAGGAAAAGAGAGAGAAAGCAGAAGCAAGAGCAAGTGCGGATCAGATATCAAAATCAAATATGATTATGATAATGATGACAATGCAAATTCCATAATATATTATCATAATAATAGTCGAGAAGATATATATTAAGATATTTTATATTTAACACAAATTGATGATGAAACTCTCCCCCCACAAAATCAACATCAAAACACAACAAGAAAGAAAAAAGAAAAGATGAAAAGAACATACACGTTAAGATTAGGGTCTAGAATTACGCATAGTTTATACTACATATACAGCTAGAGTTGAAAACTATACAAATAGATGAGATAGAGATACATAGCAAACAAAAACAAAAGAACGAAGAAGAAATTTAAAATTCAAAGGCGAGAGATTTACACAAAATATGATGTGTATGCTACGATAAAGATAGAAATACGCTAGATATATATACATATATATACTATATATATACTATATATATATATAAAGGGGTAGTAGTATTAGTGTTTGGGGTGTGTTTTATTGAATCATTTTTAAGTACGCCTTTAAAGTTAACATCGTTACACGATACTGAGAACAGATATACCATACATATACATTATATATCTCCCATATATATATTTACACATACCAACAAACAAACAAACAAATATATTTACTATATTTTTTTATTAGATTTTACCGCACATCAATTCAAAATGGGCATTCGTGTATTATATATACCAAATTGCTAATGGTTAGCATACATGCATACATTATCTAATACTATATAGGGATCCAACTATATACACAAATCAAAACCGACAGAGACAGAAGAGTCAGAAAGAACGATAGAGAGGGAGAGAGAGAGTGCAAGTAGAGCACAAACTAAACTATATGTATGTAATAATCGACTATATGTGTATATATATATATGTTGTAGCATGATAACCCCAACATCGCGATAATCCCACCCAAACTACCCCCGCAGGTGCTGTAATGTTTAGGGATTGGGGTTGGTTAGAGTTGGGGTGATTTGTGTGTTTTTTAGAGCTTCGCATGAATGCTCTTTATTTTACAGACTTTAGTTTGTGCAATCTGTCTTTATCCGAATGTCTACCAGATTGGTTTCTCCACACACACAAACACACACACACATTTACCAACAACAGTTAGACACAGTTACTTTTATAAGTTATTTTTTTTTTTTTTAAATTAACAATAACAAACAGACTATAAATCTAAACAAATAAAATAGGATGAACCTAACTAATCAACAAATGGAATTAACATTTCGATTATAGATATCTAATTTATATATTTCATTTCAATTATTTTTATTTGTACATATTTATATACACAGAAAATATAAACGAAAACATAAAAACAACAAAAACTAATCAATAAAATCGAAAATTATTTTTAAATAAATTTAAACCCATTTCCTATTCCTCAGCACACATGAAGTGTTCAAATTCCATTTTCATTTCGTTCTCTGTGGTTGCTTTTATAATTTTCTTTTAGTTCAATTGTTGTCGTTATCGCTATCAATATCGGCATCAAAACAATGCAACAAAACGATCAATCACAAGAGGTCAATAAACTGACAATGGCACTCAAATCGCAAAAGCTTTCAAATGCAAAACAAATTAATTATATGTATCTGATATATATATATATATTTATGTAAATTTAAGAAAGAGGTTTAATTGTGAATTAGCTGATTAAGCATAGTTATATTTATACATATGAATTCAATTGTTGTTGTTAAACATTGAAAAATGTATTTATAAATCAAACAAAAAATCAAATTATGAATGTTGAGAATATTTTCGGTTGTCGTCGTTTTGCCTAAACAAAAAAAAAAAGAAAGAGTAAATAGATATTTCTATATATACAGAACTTTATATATTACAAAACATACAAATACATATATATATATCCATATATATACATATGCTTTCCCAACTTTAGCCCGCTTAAAAAAATAGGGCTTAGGGATCTAGAGACATACCAGTATCCAGTATATAAACTGATCTAACTGATGCACATTTGCCTTTAAGAACTTGGTTTTTACATTGTGTGCATGTGTGTGAGTCATTGTGTATGTGTGTGAGCGTTTGTATGTAAATGATAATGTAAGTGTGTGTACATAATGTTGACTTATGTATTCTAATGATAAAAAATAAAACTTGTATACCAACTACCAATTACACTTATTTATGCATTAATTTCAGTTCATGTAAACATAAGCGAAGATCAAATCAAATTTAGATGCGATCTCCAGTCTTTTGTTACCATACAAATAAAAATTCAAAATAAACCCCATATGATAAGTACTGCAAATACTTTTTTTGTTTTTATTTCCACATTCGACAGCATTTCAGTATTTTTCCAATTCCAATTCCGGAGTAATCCTAAAATTCCACTGTAAGAAAGAAACCGGAACTGTGGAGGACTTTCCTTTCCCAATCTGCGTGAAAATGTAAAGACATGATTCCAAGTGAAATTGGCGATGTATATTAAAACACAATATCACCAAATAATCGTTTTATTTCACTTTCTCGTATATGTATGTGTATGTGTAGTGTGGGTATGTATCGAGATAAATTATTTGTTATCAATGTTAATGTTAAGTTTTGTAATGTTTTTAGTATCGAGTGCTGAAATGTGAAAATTCTAGAAATTAAAATAAGTATGAATAATATACGAGTAGTTTTTTCTTTTCTTTTTCATTTTCTTTTTTTCATTTCGATGAATAAATAGCTACATATATAAATAGTTTAGTTTATTGGCTGTTTTTATATCATTCCTTTAATCTCTTCTTGGTTGTTGTTGTTGTTGATCTGCCTATTCTCCCTTACTCTCTCTCTCTCTCTCTTTCTCCCTCTCCCTTTTGGCCACTTTTTATCTCTGGGGAAGCTTGATAAATATGTTTCATGGTGATTAGGACGTTGATTCTTTTCTAAAATCTCTAAGATATTAGTTTTAGTTTGTCTGCACTCGTCTGTTCTGTGTGTGTCTACGTCTATCTCCGCTACATCTCTAGATATCTCTTTCTCTCTCGATCTGTTTGGTTGTGCCTCTAGTTCTTATCTATGTTGTTTGTTTTGCCTCTTGCTCTCGTTTCTCGTTTTTCTTGGATCATATTAAATATGTATATGGATCGATCTCGTGTTTATGTTTTTTTTTTTGTTGCATAGAATTTTGTTTGTTTTTTGTTTGTTTTATTAACATAAATTTCAAAAAATAATGTTTTATAGACGTTTTTTGGATATTCGATATGCATTTGTTGTTGTTTTCCTGTTTTACAATCGGCTTGAAGATGTACGTCCTTATAGCATACATCGAGATATACAATATATATAATTTCGCGCAAAAATTATAATATGTTCATTTTTGTTTTTTGTTTTTGTTTTGTTTTGTTTTTGTTTTGAAGTTACCTTTACGAGTGTAGTATAATAATAAATCTATGTTTATTAATATTATTATTATTAAAATTTATCAATATTATTATATGTGATCTCTGGCTGGGCTACGGGCCGCTCTTTGTATACGGCGCATAGGAGACCTTTGAGTGGGTGGGGGGGATGATGAGGGTTTATCGGAGTTTACAAATCGGTCTCGCCATAGAGAGCTGTGCTGAACGACATGTAGTCCAAAGCGCCGGGTACGCCATTGGGTCCTTTGTATGGTGGCATACGCTGGATGCAGTATTCGGCCTGATCTGGTGGCAATTCGCGGCGCAGCTCATCGGGCAATATATATGGCTAAAGATGGAATAAACAGAAGATGTTGTTATTATGATTTTTAATAAGTTATTTGATTGAATCACTCACCTTGTCGGCTGCCAGGATTCTAAATGAATCAATGACTTGTTCGGCAGTGTCGGTGTCGGTGCTTTCGCGGGTCATGAAGTCAAGGAAAGCATCAAAGTGGACATAGCCGGTGTTGTTGGGATCGACAACAGCGAGAATGCGCTGGAAGTCCATATCACCCTGGCGATCCTTGCCAATCGAATAGCCCAGCGAGACGAGGCATGATTTGAACTCCTCGGGCGACAGACGGCCGGTGCGATTCTTGTCAAAGTGATTGAAGCTGGAACGGAACTCGTTCAGCTGCTCCTGACTGATGCCCTTGGAGTCGCGTGTCAGTATTTGGTTCTCCACCTCGTTGATGTTACGATTGATCGAGGTGAGCAATTGCTCCCAGCCGACGCGCAGTGTTTCCATCGTGTAATTCGTGTAGCGGTTCTCAAAGATCATCGACTCCTGCACGGCCTGATGGATCTTCTCCAGCTCCTCAATGTTTGGCTTGTATGCGTACACCGCCTGCTCGTACTCCTTGAGGCGATGCAGCTGATCCTCCAGCGAGCCCTGCATTCCCATGCCTATCGCTGTGACGGCATCCATTTGACGCTCGATCCAGGGACCGACCACGTTGGCCTTCTCGGCAAACTGGCGACGAAGCATCTCGTTGTTCTGCTGCTTGCGCAGCTCGTTGGCCAGCGTCTGGTCACGCTGTGGCACCAATTGGCGGACATCGGTCCACTTGCGTGTCATGTCGTGGGCGGTCAGAGTGGTATAGGGATTCTCCAGGCCACCGGGTATCTGGTGTTGCTTGACAATCGATTCAACCTCACGGACCAGATTCACAATCAAATTGAACTCTTTGTCGGCCTCGCCGAGTGTCGCCTTGAACTGATCGTGCGCCTGGATTAGGCCCTGAATCTCCTCCATGGTGTGCACTATGAACATATCAACCAAATCCTCGCGTGTGCCATCCAACCAGTTATTGAATGGCGCCGCACGCTTCGCAAACTCCAAATGCAAGATGTCGATCTTCTCCAGAATGCGCTCCGCCTCATCCAATGCAGTGCGACGGCGCTGAGTGAGTGCACCCAAGCGATCCCACTGATCGCAAATGCGCTGGCAACGCGCATTCACCGACACACAGTCGTGGTATTCCAGAGTGCTTCAAGATCAAAGAAAGAAGAAGATAATTACAGACAATTCTTCTTACAACTGAAACTGTGTCTAAAGGATGATCATTGCTGGATTGAAATGATATTGAAGAAAGTGTCAATACAAATGTTAATCTAGTGATGTGTGATCTGATGAAAGCTATATGATCATACGATCATATTAAAATGATATTGAATAAAGTGCTGATACAACTATAAAATTGATGATCTGTGATCTGATGAAAGCTATAAGATAATACGATCATACATAGTTATGTCCCCGACTTAAAGATGATCATTGCATGATTAAGATGAGAATGAATAGAGTATCGATAATCTATGATCTGTGATATGATGAAAGCAATATGATCATGTGACCATATATGATCATATCCCTAACATAATGATGATCATTGGTAGATTAAAAATATATTGAATAGTGTATTAATACACCTGCAAAATCTATGATCTATAATTCGTGATCTATGATCGATGATCTATGATCTGATGAAATCCACATGATCATACGATCATATATGATCATATCCCCGACTTAAAGATGATCATTGCAGGATGGAGATGATACTGAAATCTATGAACTGTGATCTGATGAAAGCTACATGATCGTACGATCATATATGATCATATCCCTGACATAATGATGATCATTGCCAGATTAAAATGATATTGCATAGTGCATTTAATACACCTGGCCAATCTATGATCTATAATGTGTGATCTATAATCGATGATTTATAATCTGTGATCTGTGATCTGATGAAAGCAATATGATCATACTCATAACCTAACCTCACACTTTGCGTTGTTGCCCAGCAGATCGAGCGTCGAGGCAAGCATTAAAAAAAATAATTGGATAGACAATTGATAGAGATTCACTGGTGGAAGGAGGTTTAGGAAATGGATGTGCCAAAAGGAAGAGCTCAACTTACTTCAGCTCCTGGGCAATGGCGGCAATTTGTTCGACGCGATCTTGGTGGGCAGCCAGATCAGACTCAAAGGCTTCGTGTTTCTTCTTGAGGGCCTTCAGCTCGTTAAGCTTGCATTGACGGAAGTCCTGGGACTGTAGCATCTCCTCCTTGCCACGTGTCCAGTCTTCATGGGCATCGGCCTACAACAGAGAGAGATCGGTTAAGATCAGAGTGATCGATTGAGCGATTGTTAGTGTCCTCCTACCTTATGCTTGAACTTCTGGGCCAAATGTTCGAGACGCTCCAGGCGCATGGTCTCAGCCAGTAGCCATTCCTCAAACGCCTTCTCGGCAAGCTCCAGGCCCTTCCATGAATTTGAGATGTCAGACACTGTCTTGCCCTCGGTGGGCAAGTAGGCTGGACGGTTGGACAGACGCAGTTTCGTCTGCAGCGTGTTAAAGTTTGTTTCGAGTTTTGCCTTCTGCTCAACACGTGGTGGCTTGTGCTTGCGACGGTACGTGCGGTACTCCTCGAGCTTCTTCTGTACTCCGGCCAACGAGTTATCCGCCTGACGGGAGTTCAACCACGGCATCGTGCGACGAATCCATTCCAGCAGCTAAACCGGCGAGTTAAGAGCAAAAGTGATCATTAGGCTGAGTCAACATTGATAACGAGTGATCGAGCAACGAGTAATCAGTTGCAGAGTGTGATCATTTATCGTAATTTCGTGTGATCCTTTAAACTATTAATCGTTTGATCGAATGATCTAATGACACAAGTGATCGATTGCCGATTGATCGTTAGAACAATTGCTCGTTAGAACGAGTGATCATAAACAACTGATCATTAACGAGTGATCATTCAAACGATAAATCGCTTGATGGAATAATCATTCACAACGAGTGATCTTTTGGAAGATTGATCGTTAGAACGAGTAATCATTAATTTCGAGTGATCATTAAATCGACAGATCATTTATAGCGAGTGATCGTCAGAACGAGTAACCGTTAGAACAATTGCTCGTTAGAACGAGTGATCATTAACAACTGATCATTAACGAGTGATCATTCAACGAGTGATCTTTTGGCAGATTGATGGCTAGAACTAGTGATCATTAGTTTCGAGTGATCATTAAAACGACAGATCATTTATAGCGAGTGATCGTCAGAACGAGTAATCTTTCAAGTACTAAAGTGATCGGTAAAACGAGTGCTCATTTATAACAAGTGTTCAATTATACCGTGTTATCATTTAAAAAGAGTTACATAATTCAAGCGAATGATCGATAAAACAATTGATCGCTAGAACGATTAACGTTACAACGATTATTAATTTATAACGATTAATCACTAGATGAAGTGTTTATAGTATAGTTTGTAGTATACTTACATCGCTGGCCAGACGCTCGTACTCCTCCATGAGACGCTCATTCTCCTGGTTAACCTTGAGCACCTTGCAAATACGATTTGCTGCCGTTTCCGCCTGCCGATTGTGAAGTTGAAAAATGTCGTTAGAAAACACTTTTGACTCGCCAGCCAAATACTCTGAGTGTGGGTAGATTTAACGAGAAATCAACTCAGATTTGGAAAGCACAAACAAGACGAACGAACAGCAAAACAATTAACTGCACAAAACTAAGCAAATATCCAATTCGAACGGCAAGACAAGGCGCATTAGTTGAAAGAAAAAGCCCATTATTCAAGCAGGCGCAAGCAGTGTGTTCCAAGCTCTCAAGGATCGGATCGGATCGGACCTCTCACTTGCACATATCGCGAATCCTTTTCGCACAGTCGACAGTGTAACGGAAATTTAGTGTGTGTGTGTGTTTGTGTGTGTGTGTGAGTCTGCATGCGTATGTGTGAGTGTCGGACAAAATGTAATTGATATAAGAATGTGAGCAGAACAATCGATGAACTATCGATAACTGAGTTGCGACTCTAGAAGGGAGATCTTAAAAAGAAAACCCGAACGAAGTCTGCTTGCAAAAAATAGTTACCAAAAGTGGTAGATGAAATGGCAAAGAGAGAGGGTGGGGGGAGGGACGGGGGTATGTGATATGGAGGGTGTGTGTATAACAGACCTTTTGGGCGCCACTAAAACAGTGATAATACGATGATACATAGGTCATGACCGCTCTTTCATCGGGCAATGCAGTATTCTGCAAATCTGTATGATCGGTGGTGGTGTTGTTGGTGGTATTGGTGGTTGTGTTGGTGATCGTGTTGTTGTTGTTGTTGTTGTAACATTGTCGTTATCATTTTGTTGGGATTTGTAGTAGTAGTAGTAGTAGCAGTTATTGTTGTTGTTGTTGTTGTAGCAATAACAGTAGCAGAGTATTGTAGTAGTTGTTGTTGTTGTTGATGATGAACACATTGGCGAGAAGTGGAGCGAGCGAGCGAGCGAGAGCGAGAGAGAAAGAGAGAGAGAGAGAGAAAAAAGCAACAAAACATACAAAATTGAATTATTTATCGGTTAGTCTTCAGTCAGGCATTTCAACAATGGCAAAAACACTCAATATACAAAATATATATGAATATACAGTTGTCTCTGGATATATAGTCAATTAATTTTTTGTTATTTTTTTTTATAGTTTTCAGTTTGTTCACTACATTAAAGTTGACATTTTTGGTTGAAGAGTATATTTAAATTATTCGAATACAAGTAGAGTTTATTGAAGGAATTTGAATTCCTTAATTTTACAGCATAAACATGAAAATTGATGGAACTATTGCAGAATTTAAGTAATAATTTGGGCCAATTGAGATTTCACTGTACAAACATAGTATTTATATATCTGTCATAACTGTATTCTATAGATTATGTTTCATATTGAGTGAGTTAGTAGCTTAATAATCATAACTTAAGGCATGCCTAGAGATTAGTGCACTTGAACGAACTCAAAATACGCTTTGTTTTTTTAAATTCTTTTTTCTTTTTGTCGATCTAAGCATGGTTTGAGTTCGTTGTGCTACATACATACATAAATACATATAGATACATGTGTATCTATAAAAATACATGGGTAGAACATAACATAACAGAGTAACGGTTAAGGTAACACTTGGTTTTAAGGTCAAATGCAATTAGATTCGAGCTTGCATTCAGTTTTTGGTTTTGGATTTGGATTAAGTGCAACATGCAGCGAGATTCGGCGGATGACACGATCAATGGGATTAAGGAGTCGGCGAATGACAGAGATTGTTTGTAAGTGGGTGTGTGTGTGTGTGAGAGAGAGAGGGGGAATAAAGGGAGCTTTTCACACAGACGGAGCACACACAAGTCCGTGCTGTAGGGACGCTGTGTAAGCTTTGAAAGCTCACCAATACCAATGCGCGATGCGCAATCTCTCGTATTAATTAGTCTGGGAATGTGTTAGTCAATCGCATTAGTAGCAAACTGTATAATAAATACATACATACTCATTATAAATGCGTATATATAGTATATATGTTTGTATACAGATATTTGTATTAGCTGGAGCTGGAATTTTTTGCGAATGCACAGCAATAATGCGAATAACAGTATATATATATGCATATGTATAAAGAAGAAGCGCATTTTTTGGAGGCATTTTTTTTTTGGGGTTTTTTGCGTTTTTTGCACATTTTCCAAAAAACAAACTGCAATATATATAGAACGAGAAATGGAATATATATCATATTTAAGTGTATCGTTGTGAAGTTTAGTCACATTGTAATTATTCGGGACGTAGGTGTATTGTCTTGTGGGTTCGGGTACATGCGTCACATTTCCAACCTGTTGGGCTCCCTGGAAGGCGTGATAGTAGCAGGAGACGTACGTCATGATGGCACGTTCATCCGGTTTTGGAGTGTTGATTAAATCTGTTGTTTGTTATCGTTATCGATAATTGATAGTTGACAATCGATATCGATATCGATGTTGTGATCGTGATCGTTGATGGTGCACAATATTTATAATTTGCAAGAGAAAATTGAACCATAATCATTAATATAACCATACATATAACCCTAATGTAATTTAATAACTCATTAATAATTCTCTATATCATCTATCTAAGCTTATTCGAAAAATGGCGAAATACACAAGGAGCTAAAATACATACCATCTGGATCCAACATCCTTGGAATATCAAGATATTTCTCAGCAACATCGAAGGCAGTGTTTAGATTCTCCAACGGATTGTCTTTGGATAGCTTGGCATAGTCGATCAGATCTGGGCGATGACGATGGATGAGCGCACAGAAGGCCAGACCGTCCTATAAGGAGATCGATTGAAAGATGGGTTAGATGGTTGGTCAGGTGATAAGCAAATTTAATAGAATTCTTCACTTGCCTTGAAGGACAGATGGAAGTTCTGTACGTTGACGTTCTTGTAGGGCGCCGTCTTGCGCTGGCACCACAACAGCAGACCCTCCTTGGCAGTCATCTCCTCGACAGAGATGTCCTGAATGGCGAAACGCAAGATGATGGTCCAGATCATGCCCAGCGTCATTTTGAGATTGCCATCGACGATCTCCTCGGCGCCAATCGACACCAGATGCACACCCTTCGATGCAATAAAGTCCAGCGCCTTGTTCACATTGGCGATTTTGTGGAAACGCATCTTGCCGCGATCGGGCTTGGGCAGCGTCTCACCAGAGATCACCTCCAACAGCAGCATCAACTTGAGGCCATTGCGGAAGTCCTCCTCGATGTTGTCGATGGCGGTACCGGCTTTACGCAAATGACTGTTACACCACGCGGTGAATGTCTATTCAAAAATGGGAAATAAGAAATGCGGAAAATGTGTAAATTACAAGACCGATTACTTTTATTATCAATAAAATACTACGGCCACTCTGCCTGATTATTTTTATCACCTATGTCTAAGTACCTGATATGTACTTTACTTTCTACATTCATCACGAAATTTTTCAATTATCAAAAACATCAGAATTTTGATATAAGGTATCACAAAATAAAATCATACATTGTGTGATACCTAAAATATAGATTTGTGGTAAGCAGATTTTTATAAAACAGGTATCGGCTAATAAGTAATCCATAAAAAAAACCTGCTGAATCCGATTTCTATAAATTACATAGAAAATGTTCAGCAAGAATATTTTTTCTGTTCTTTCTTCATATTGAAGGAGATATGAGATATATCTTAAATATTCTATTTATCAAAAGTGTAACTTAAAAAGGACAACTCCAGCCCAGAAAAGTTTATCGTGTAACAATTTTTTTAATTTTGTAAAAATAACAAAAGTTTGCACATGTTTGCCAAAAGAGAGAGAGAAAGGAAAAACATTTTAGACCGTTCGAACTTTCTGACGGTTAGAAAGAATCCCGAACAGTGGAAAGCTTAGTTCAAGCTCTTTTTGGGTATAGCTTGGGCCGGTCTGGCAAGGCTGCAGCTGTGGCTGCGAAAGCAACGGCGACAGCGACGGTGACGGCGACAGAGACTGCGGCTGACAGTTGCAGTTATTTTTCACCGAATGGGGACAGACAGCAAGAACAAAGAGAAAACAAGAAAAGACAATGTGTATGCTAGTGTAAATATGTTCATACTTATGTATGTATATAAACCAGTTTTTTTTGCACACACTTCATTATTTTGGAGTTGCCGTCGTCGCTGCTGTCTGCGTTTTTGGTGCTTGTAAATTTACAGCTTTTATATATGAGTACAATATTCATTGTGTTTGTTGGGCACACACACACACACACAAAATGGCACGCCCACACGCCCACAAAATGCAACTGGAAATAGTCTAGTACGAGTGT
The DNA here is from genome assembly GCA_035045575.1 of Drosophila falleni. Lineage (NCBI taxonomy): Eukaryota > Metazoa > Arthropoda > Insecta > Diptera > Drosophilidae > Drosophila > Drosophila falleni. The sequence continues at coordinate 7,890,290 of JAWNOV010000185.1, read as the reverse complement.
GTGTGTGTGTGTGTGTGAGTGTCATTTAAATTAGCATCAAAAGAGAATTCGATCAAGGTCTGAAAGAGCAGTGAAAGAAAAGCGCTTATTGATAGAATGCATCATCGATATACATATATATTAGATAAATATATCGATATGCATAACAATGGACTACCGCTACGAAAATCGTCACAGGAATGGTGACGCGTTGTCGCATCGCATCTTTCACTTGCTGAGCTGGGAAAATGATATTAGAAGGAAAATGAAAGAAAAATAATGGGAGCAAGCCGGCTGCTTTATTGGCCACTTAGCTGCTTACAGTTACATGCGTGCGTGAGACAATGGGACACAGAGTCTCACCGAAGAAGAAGTTGGTAGCTATCAAACCAAGTTGAGATTGGATGCTGTCTGCTGTCTGTCGTTGTTGTAGCTGTCGCACTGTTGCTCTGTCGCTTTGTCGCTATGCCGCTGCTAACAGTAAGGCGAGCTTAGAAGAGCAAATGGAAAACGGAAAACAGCTAAAGAACAAGAAATGCAACTGTTAATGCAAATCGGTGTTAGTCTGTCTGTGAGTGTCTCTTTGTGAGTGCGAGTGTGCGTGATCGTCTGTGTCTGTGTTTGTGTGACGATCAAAACGGGCGCTGGGGACAGATTACCTCTGCATTACATTACCCACACAAACAAACAAACACACACACACACACAAACAATAACACGTTCAACTAGGCCAGCAGCGCAGTAGAAAGAGAGCAATATATGCATGTATTAGGTACACATATGAAGTGAAAGGGGGAAGTGGGAAGTGGGGGAAAGGGGATGTGGTAAGCTGCAGTGTCAGTGCGTTGCCAAACGAGTCGTTGGCAACGCTTACCGCTAGTTAGCCAAGTATACATACAAACATACAATACATAAATATGTATGCATGTGTGTGTATTCAGCTAACTTGGCCTAAGTGCCTGCCGCATTCCGTCGTCAACCCGTTTGTTTTTCCTCTTCTTCTTCTTCATCTTCTGATTATTATTTAGTAGTCCAAGTCGAGCTGTGCATGATTACCGTTATCAGGCAGTGGTTTGGTTAGTCCGTTCTACAGCCTGTTGCATGTAGCATGTTGCCTGTTCTTGAGCATGTTGATCTCTTTGCCGCTGCGATTGAGCAATCGAATCGAGCATTTGCCACTCAACGCAATGCGCACGCGCCAAAAGCAAAAGACAAAAACAAAAGAAAACACACCAAAATCAAATAAAACGCCGACGACGTTGGGAGCTTTTTAAAAAAGCTCTATGCGATGCGCACTCGCTCTCGCACACACCATTTTTAGCTGAATGTAATTTGAGCGGCATCATAGCATGGACTCATTCGCACACAACCAAAGCGGACAGACAGATAAAACAGACAGACAGACAGGCAGTCGGCGTAATGGGGTGAAGAGCAAAAGAGTGGCGAAAGAGAGAGAGAGAGGATGTTTTGGCAAATTGGTTGCCTACAAATCGATAATTGCGATCGATGTCACAAATGTGTGACACTTGTTGAAACAATCGCATATTGCATATGATTTGCTTTTCGAGTTGACTGCTAAATGTTTCGTTAAGTCATTGTCTATTGCAATCCTGCCAGCTGGCAAATGTCTAACACCTGAGATACATACGCACACACTGACCTCTGTGTATACGCTGCAAAGTGGATGACGCATAGACAGTTGAATCACACAAACACACACATCTGCAGAGACAGTGACAGAGAGAGAGAGTGAGAGTGAGAGTGTGAGCAAAAGATTCATCAACAACAAACGGCCTACGCCTACATCTACAGCTACATCTACACCTGCACACACAGCAGCTGCCCCTCACTACTCACCACCCACCAAGACCCCTTACTTTCCATCACATTCCACCTCACCTCATCTCACAGTGTTGTTCACACAGTCATCAGCCTTCCATTTTGGCCAATGTAAACACACAAAACAGCAACACCAACAACATTAATAATAACAATAACAACAACAACAACAACAAATACAACAATTTGTTGCTTTCATTATTTCAACTGCTGCGTCTTTTATAATGACGAGACGAAATTCTCTTGTGCGGTAATTTACGATTACGAAATTTATATATAGATCAAGTATATGATATATGTATATGTGCCAGTCTATATATACGGTTAGTCAAGAAAGTATTTTGACAAAATCAAAATTTACACATTTCCCTTGCAAAAAATGTATATTTTAAATAGGTTTTTATTTTACTTCTTATTTAATAACTTGCAGTGAATTAAACTTTTTTTTTTTTAATTAAAAAACCAAATATTTGGATTTTTCTGTTGTCAAAACACTTTCTTGACGAATTGTGTGTACATATGTCTGTGTGTGTCAAGCTCAAAAATCAAATTGTTTCAAATCAACAACAACAACAACCATCGTTTTTGGCCAGGAGCAAATTGTGGCATTGCAGGTGCATGTGTGTGTGTGTGTGTGTTGCACTGCTTCGGTATATTGCTGGCTATTTATAATTGTAAATTGCTGTCGCTTCTGATTCCCTCCATCCCACTGTGTCCATATGTATGTCCACTATTAGGCGGCGTGTCAAAACCACAACCTTGCACTAAATTTTCGGTTTTTTTTTTTTTTTTTTTTTTAGCAATTTTTAGAATTATGCATATTGAAATACATCTGTCAAGCTTCTTCTGCTTCTTCTTGTGATTGTTACAAATTGTATGAAGAAGCAGAAGAATTGCTGGCTAATAAACAACGTTGAATCATTTGATGCGCTTCATTTGCGCCCAAAATAATAAGAAAAAAACAAAAAAAAAGAAATAAAAACCCGAAAAAAGAAAGAAACAAAAAAAAAACATTTGCCAATTTGGCAACTGAAACTTGTTTCACATTGTGAGCTGATTAAAAAAAAAAAACAGAGTTAAAAGGGGGTGAGTAAGTGGGTGGGGGAGGGAGGCGTGACCCACTGATTGAAATGCTTATCAAAAACACAACGGGAATAAAAAACAGAGTTGTAGCCTTCAGTTTTCCCATTTACAGCTGGGAAGCTGCTGTCTGGCAGATAAAATAGTTTCTATTGAGTCATATATGTATCTAACAATCTATCAATTGAACAACTATTTATACAGTGGCAGCTTGTTATTGTTATTATTGTTGCTGTTGTTGTTGTTGCTATTGCTGTTGTAAGTTAACGGCTGCCGCTTCCGCTGAAAACAGAACAAACAGCAAAGCAAGCAGGTGAGAGAGAGAGAAGAGTATTTAGTCAGAGGGGGAAAGCAGGAGCAACATAATTGAATGGAACATTGTGTAGAGAACCTTCAGTAGATGTTGGGTGGGGTTGTGGGTGGGTTCTCTATCGATAGACATGGCCTTAACTTCTCTTGTCATGTACTTGACAAAACCATTCCGACAAAAACGAACAAATATTAAAAAAAAAAATGTATATAGTGTGCGACAGAAATTGAGGTTTCCAGTGATAAATGATTGTGTCGAACGATACGGATTCTTGATGCCAAGGCAGTGTCAGCAATGTCAGGCAGCACCACCAACTACCAACCACCGCCATCGTCATCATCATCATCATCACCACGAACAACAACAACAACAGCAAAATCACTTATTTTTGTTCAACATATTTCAAACATTTAAAAAAAAAACCATGAAACGAATCTATTTTTAAAGTGCGCGCTGAGCTTTCGGCTGCCTCGCACAAATATTGAAACATAATCGAAGAAACAAATATATATATAAAATGTATATATATTTATATGTATATATATTTATATATATATATATATATGTGTTCATATGTGTATCTATACATATATGTCAGCTATATCTATAAACTAGACATACAAAAATATAAATCTTATATCTTGTATATTTAATACGCGTGGAGATTCTTCTTTAGCTCGACAGATCTATAGATAATAATCGATAGTCCGATTTGGATAGTTCGCCAGATTGATAACATCGATAATGAATATCAATTTTAATCAAAAATAAATGAAAGAGTGAGTAGGAACTTACCTTCTTCTGTTGCTTCTCCCACGCCGGGTCGAGCAATCCCTCGCGCTCCCATTCCTCCTCCTGCTCCATGTAGCCATCTCCGTACTCCATGGAGATACCGTTCTCCATCATCATTTTGTGGCTGTTTGGTTAGGTGCAGTTGCTGGTGGTGCAGTTGCTGTCGCTGCTGTCGATGGGTTGCACTTTTCTTTATTACTTTGTTTAATTTATTACTAGATTTTTTTTGTTTTCTTGATATATTTTGTTTTTGTTTTGGTTTCAACAGTTGCAATTTGCTGGTTGGCAGAGTTTTTTTATATTATTTTTTATGTGTGTATGTGTGTGAGTTTCGAAATCTGATTCAATATTTTTGCTAATTGCTAAATCTTTTTATTCTCATCAATTTGATATTCGATTTCTAAAATCGATCGTTGTGGTTTGTTTGCTTAAATTTTTGAATTAGAGTCGTGATCGTAATCGAAGTTTTAGTTAAAGTTGGGCGGGAATAAAAATTGGGTTAAGAAATACTAATTTGTTGTTCTTTTGATTCGTTTTTGGCTTGAAAACAACAAAAACAATAAAGAAAAGCACATACTACGTATATAGGGGAAGTTCGTTCGCAAATGATCCTTAAAATTTAATCTGTAATATGCAAGAGATAGAGAAAGAAAGAGAGACAGGAAGAGAAAAGATCAGCCAGATATTTAGATAGAGATACTAATTGAAGATTGATAAACGGAAACGAAAACGCAAACGTAATTGAAAACGAAAAACAGAAACAGAATAAACGAAAAGCATACTCGTACCATAGACTGACTCAAAGGGTCTAAATATGCACCATAGGTGGGTGGTATGGTGGTGAGGTGGTGGTATATTGGTGTGTGTGTGTCTGTTGATTCGCTGGATGGTTCGTATTGTGTTTTTAAACAATTTGCAATTTCGTAAGCGGTTTTATTATTTTTTTCTTTTTCGTTAAGTTACAGCTTGTAAATGCGATGAATGTGCATTTCCGATCTCGATAAATAATTTGTGTACAAATGTGTATTGATATGTATTTATATATAGGTAAATAAATGTAAAAGAAATACCGTAAAAGTAAAAAAAGTGAGGGGTTACCGTGTGATCGGTAGGACGAGAAGACGTTTGTTATAAACGCAAAAAAAAATGAAGAAAAACGTTGTATAACACGATAATTTGCTACTTAATTATTTTGTTCACATTTGCTTTTTCTTGTTCGCTCGTTTCATTTCATTACGTTTCATATCGTTTCATTTCATTCCGTTTCGTATTGGTATCGTTTTAAAAATAGTATGTTTTGAAAATTTTATTTTCGGCGTCAACGTCAACGCATGTGCCGTTGTTCCGAATGGGCCGGGACGTGTTAACGGGGCTTTCGGGTGGTAGGTTGGATTGTGGATGTAGTACATATTTGAAATAATTTTGAAAATGCTCGCTTGTTCAATGGTACACACACACACACACACACACGAAGGCAGACACATAACTTGTGTATATGTATGTATATATGTTGAGTAAGTTTTTAGACTTTGATTCAGATTGGGATTCAGATTCGAGTACGAATGTGAATGTTATATGTATATATGGGGTATATATGCTATATAATTGGGTTTGTTCCGTTTTAAAGTATTTAGCACAGATATAGAAACAACTTTTTTACTCTATTTTTTTTTTTTTGACATTTTAGAATATATATATAAATATATATCTATATATAAATACATATATATTTTTATATGTGTTCTGATATATATATATACATCTCAATATGTACATATATATACCCATCTCTCACACACACACACACACACACATCACATTCGAAATTCGTACGTTGAAAAAGCTTTTTTTATAGCTATGTATGTATTGATATATTATATGAATATATATACATTTATATGTTTGTGTGTTTATATATTTAGGTAAGTATTTATGTATTTTTTAACGAGTCTCAACCAACAAAAAAATATTATAGTTTTTTTTCGAGTTTGTATACCAAAATATAAAAAAAATTGTAAAAAAAAAAGGTAATATTGAACCAAAAACAACAACAAAAACAACAAAACAATATGTGAATACAATTGGAGGAAATATCTACGTTTGTCGCTTGCAAAGAGAAAGACCCGCTCGCGTTGATAGCCAACTCAAAACTGATGTCGCGACAGCAAAAACTGAATATCGTACGTGTGCGTCGACCCAGAAGTGGCAGCAGCAGCAGCAACAGTCGAAGAAAACTGTGCAGCAGCCGTCGCAGCTACAGCAACAACAACAACAAATGCACGACGACGAAGACGACGACAACGATCGCCTCTCGTCGCCGTCGTATAAACACGAAGACCTCACGATCGAGCGCACACCCACACACACACACACAACTGCACAGACACACATGCATACAGTGGGAGTGGGTGGCAGTAGTCAGCAAGGCAAAGGCAACAACAACAACAATGGCAAACGCAAAGCAAAGAAGAAAGTATGAATTCGGCCAAAAACAGTGCTTTGTTGTTGTTGTCTCAGTGATGCTGTGTGTGAGTGCATGTTTTTGTGTGTGTGTGTCTCGCATGCGATGAGACTCTCAGTAGTAAGACCCGATAATTATCGATATGTACGAATGCAAAGAGTACAACAACAGGTAGAAGCTGTTAGCAAAAAGCCGTTAGCTCTTGGAAATGCAACAACAACAAAAAGGAAAGAAGAAGAAAAGAAAAAGAGAAGAAACGAAACGCACACACCAAAGGCGAATCAGCATCTGCATCTGCAGCTGAATGAACAACCCTGTCTTTGTGTGCGTGCGTGCGTATGTGTAAGTGTGTGTCTGTGTGTGTGTGGAACAACAACTTGTTGTTTGCTGCTGATGGCTGATGGTCAATGCGTATCTGTCAGTACGGGTATGTCCGTTTCTTCGTCCGTCCGTCCATACGTCCGTCAGTCTGTCTTTTCGGGGTCGGACTGTCGCATCATACGCCCCCGCATAGCTACAAAAATAGCAAATTGTTAATTTCGCTTCGAAAACTCTTTTCCAATACACACACACACACACATACTATGGTGGCGGGGGTGGGAAGCACATGATTTTTATTGGCATGCCACTTGGTTTTTCCGTGCAAAACTACTCTGAATGCCGCATATTACTATATATTCAATACATATCTACGTATTCATACGTACATACAGTTAGTCAAAATATAAAATTTACATATTTTATTTGTGAATAAACAAAAATTTTCTTATATTATTTTAAATATTATTTCCTATAGTTCTTTGAAAAAGTAAAAAAATACATAACGAAAAATATTGGAGCTACTAAGTTTTTGAAAATAATAAATCAAAAATATGAATTTATTATTTTGTCAAAGCCATATTTTGACTAACTGTATACAAACATATGTGAACAGAAATATATGTATGTACAAAAAATATAAGTATGTTATTATATATAGCCAGATTATTTATGAAATTGATTAAATATTTTATAGCGCTAACGCAATTCTAAATACAAATCAAGATACAAATACACACACATACATATATGTAAACATACACATTTGCCTAAGGATTTGCGAGCTTTTGTTCCTAGAAAGAGTGGATTCTCTCTTTAAATGACGAACCAAGAGTTCAAGCAAAAGAAAAGCTCTCCAAAAAAAAAAAACGTTACATTCAACCTCCAGATAAGATATGCTAAGACTAGATGAAAAAGAAGAAGAGGCACCAGGGGCAGGGTATTACGTGGTCGCAATGCTCCCGATCACCAGTGCCAACAAAAAAATCATTTATTTTTGGCCCATAATGTGCGTCGTCAGCGGCAATTCTTGTTCTTTTTTCGAAAACAGTATCTATTTTTAACCGTTTTGTGCGTTAATACCATATTTCTGAAAATATGTATTTAGACGCAAAAATCATACATAAATTTAATACAAATTGAAAGAAATGCCCTCCACATACTTGTACACAAATACATACATATTTATGTATGTATGAAAAGCAGACACACTTTCTAAGGAAGCCAGAAAGAAGTAGCTCCCAGTTCCGTTTGGGGCATCTCATCTCAAATCAAATACAGTAAACGCAACTTTATTGTAATACATTTTCTTTTTCATCACAAATGCACGAAATAATTCAGTACGACATTTGATTAACTTTTACGAAGGTTCTTATGCGAAATACACTTTTTAAGCTAATTGAAATTTGATAAGCCACAATTGTCTTAATTTTTTTCATTCAGTTTTAATAATAACAAATCATTGAAACGGATTTGATGGTATACATATATGTATATTACAGTGTGGTTTTATTTAAAATAAATCATAAAAAAATATTTAATAATATGTATTACAGTGATTCATTAAAAAATTCGAAATCTTTGAGATATTCGAAAATACATTTTGCATGCAAGCCGCTGTAATAAGAACCTTTTATTTAAGTTTCTGAAATAATTTTATTTCTTTGATATTCGCCAGTTATAAATAACAAAAAATTATTAAAAATATGGCTTATATTTTGACATCTAAATTTAAATAAATCATAAACTTTTCATTTAATGCGAAACAATAAACACTTTCAACAGCTAGAACCATTTTCGAGCGGGAAAAACAATTTTCATAGAACCTGAATCTTAATATTTTCAAAATAAAGTTTTGTAGACAAAATAACTAGAGTGGTTGACATTAGTGAGCGTCTACCGTACGTGGTGCATATCCAATCGTTATGGGGACAATTGGGGTCTTTGGACAAGGACAAATACTCAAGGCAAAAATAACACACACTCAACAATTTGAGCACCTTGTATATATACATACATACATATTTCTACATCTCTGTAGATTTATATATATTTGTGTGTATCTACATACATATTTTTGAACACTATGCAAATACGTATGTATAGTATATTAATTCGCATGTATTTTATAACTTGTGGATACAATTATTTTAAGAAATAATTACAATTTTTGTTTATTACATATTTAGTTATATATATACATCTATTTATGTATGTGTGCTACGGCTTTACACATACATATAACTATGTTGGTATTATTACTTTTATTTATTTTTTATCGTTTACATAGGAATAAACGCAGAGAGGGCATCATCTCATCTTAAGGAAAACATTTTCTAGATCGCAATTATTTAAAAAAAAATATATATAATATTGTATATATATATAAACATATATATATATAAAAAACAATTACATATTCATAATGTAGTATTATCATATTAAATAGTATTCATGTTACAAATTAAAAGGAGTGGTGGAGGTGGATAGGTGACAAGGGTGACAAGGGGGTGTTTCGAGGAGAAATGCAAATAAACTCAATCACAATGAAACAATCAATCGATCCCGATCTAATCGATCATCGATCATCGATCACCGATCATTCTATCGATACATTCAACAACTCTAATGCTCGTCCAGTTGAGACTCATTCGGGCTTTAGTATCAAGCCCGGCGGTGGCTGTGACTCCAGCTGCTCGATAAACAGCTCCTCCAGCGGCCGATCACTGATGATTCGAAAGAAGAACAGGTGATCCAGACACTTGAGACTGATGGAGCGCAGTGCGGGCAATCGCAGCAGCAGCTGAGCGAAGCGACCATCATCCCCCGGATGTTCCACTCGGCAGTGCTCGTCGAGGCAGGCGTAAACCTTCTCTCGGCATAGTTCGATGTCGGCACGATTCTTGATACCGCGTATATCTGGATTGTACAGTATGATCGCCTTCAGGCAGGACAACTCGCGTCTGTCCAGATTCAGACGCTTCATCTTCACACTCAGCTCGGACAGGATGCGATCAAAGATGGCATGAACGCCGGCCTTGATGGCACTGTTGCGATGATATGAGAAGCTCTGGTTGAGAAACAGCTGCTGTGGCTGCTGCACCGGCGATCGACGCTCAAAGGCGCTGTCGTGCCCCATCCCGGACAGCGAATCGTCCAGTGAGACAATGCTGCACCAAGCCACGTTCGCAATAAGCAGCTCGTTCCAAGCGGCCTTCAGCAGTATCACCTGATCATCCAGCGGCAGCTGTGCAAAATGTGGCATCAATCGTGCATACTCGACCATCTGATAGAGCTGTTTGTTTACCACCTGACACAGTGCCGAAACGGCGCCCTTGTAGTCCGGCTGCACCGTCGAATTGGGACCGACGCGCAGAAATGACAGCGCTCTGTCACCGCTGTGCGCCTCCGCACGCTGCTCGGCGTCCAGGAGCCGTTCAATGGTAAAGTCGCGGGACACGCTGTTGGGCATAAAATCATCGGATGCACTATTGGCGCCAATGTTGCCGCTTCCGCCACCGCCACCGACACCACTCCCACCACCACCACCAGTTGCACTACCGCCGGATGCATTTAAGCGACCGGTGGAGGTGCGTGCACCGCGCTGTCGCTCCTCCTGGACTGCCTCCCGTTTCATGCCGCAGGAGAGGCACTTCTGGTAGCGACAGTATTGACAGCGATTCCGCTGCCTCTTGTCAATGATGCAGTTGCGATTCTCGCGGCACGCATATGTGAGATCCTTGCGCACCGTGCGCTTGAAGAAGCCCTTGCAGCCCTCGCAGCTGTAGACGCCATAATGCTTGCCACTGGCCCGATCTCCGCAGATGGAGCACAAATGCTTTGATCCGCTCAACGGATGATTTGGCGGATATTGTTGTTGCTGTGCGGCCGGCGCCTGCCCGGCCCCCATTTGATTTTGATTCTGGTTTTGATTGTTGTTATTGCCGCCGCCTGGCAGCACATTAACCATATTCATTGCCTGCAGAAAGGGACCTGGACTCTCAGCCTTTGGGGAGAAGCTGCTGTTGTTGCTGTCATTTAACTGCGATATATCCGGCTTGACCTCCTCTTTAATGGGCCCCAGACGGAATCCAGCGTCCTGATCACAATTATCCATATTGTTGCTGTTCTTCTTCTTCTTCTTTCTCTTGTTTTTGTTGTCACTATACGGCTTTGTGCGTATGTGTGTGTGTGTGTGTCTGTCTTGCCGACTTTCCCCACTGCAGTTTCACTTTGTCGTCAACAGGAACGCCACCGTGTCTGAGTCGCAGCGGAGTCTGTGGTAAGCTTACAATCCAAAATTGCTAGCTGCATAAATTGCAGTTACAACATTTACATAACTTTCCTATGGTTTTGCTCCTTTTCTTAGCCAGCTCTTTATCGAAATTCTTATTGGCTCTTCTCCACAAAAAAAAAAAACAAGAATTAGTGTAGACAGGCTTTCTGACTAATGATTAAATACTTTTCGCGTCGACATTTTTTTCTCAACAAAGACAAAGTTCACCACAGCAACTTCAATTCACCAGCAGCCGGCCAGTGTTGTCCAGTGTTCGTAAATTGTAGCTGTTGCTTTTGCTGCACGCAAACGCAAACATAAATGCACAAAACATTGGCAAAAGCAATTGACTGATTGTTTTTGCATTAGCAGCGTTTTTTTTAACAAATGCCAATTAATTATGCGTGCTTTGCATTTTTGCGAGTGCAACAACCCTGTGTAGAGCAGACCACCACCAACAGAGTTCTCACCACAACACCAAGCACAACACAAGGCAACTCTGTGTCTGTCGCAATACAATTTTTGTTGTACTTGCAAACGCACAAACACAAACACACAAATACATACCCAAGCAAGCGCGCCGAGACAGACGCAAACACACACAGACAGCAGCGACCCTCCTTGCAATTATGGTACGGCATATGCAAAAATACGAATACATACATGTAAACATATGTCTGTATGCACACAGAGACAGACATGCTTACATACATATGGACAAAGCGCCAATTCTCCGGCTCCGGCCTCGGCCCAAATAATCGACAAGGCAACAAACCAACAACAAACAACAAATACTATATGCGAGGCCTTTAAAATTTTTAACTATGCCAACAACAGCAAACAACTTATTTAGTCCACATTAAAATCCAAGTTGAGTTAAAATAAAATGTGATATTAATGAATGGTAAATGCACAATGCAACTTACACTTGCATGCGCACTTGTTTGATTTCACGCAACGACGTTACGGTTGTTTATTACTTTTGGCACTATCCTTACGCACACGCACATTCACACATATACCGATTGATGAAAAACAATTGATTGAAGCGTTTGTTTAATTGTAATTATCTTTACCGAACTGATCTGCCGTCCAATTCAAACGCACCACTGTTGACAACTTAGCTATTTTATAGCTAGTTCTGGCTATTTTCAGAGTTCGTTTGCTAGAAAAATATCAAACTTGCTATCAGCATAATGTCTGGCTATTTTAAATGTATTTTCAGCTAAGTTATCCTATTAATATTTTAAGTAAATCTGTGCAAAAGCTCCCATAAAAACATATTTAGAAGCTTGCCAGGCAGTAACAGCTTTTGCTCCCCCCAAAATACTGGCAGTCCTGGTGTGGAAACACTTTTTTGGCCAAAGTTTGCCACCCTGCAAAATTTTCCGATCTGGCAACATGCATTGGGAGCAATGCCACTTACCTCCTCACAACGTAAAATAACAAAATGCACTAAATTTTCCTTACAAAAATACGATTGTTGCTTAAATTATATATCGTTATCGAAATATCGGCAAATAGTGCCCGCACAAAAAGCTGATATTAATAAAGGGGAATTTTACTTTTATTTAAATAAGCTCATTCTGATCATAAGCTAATAAATGGCTTTTATTTAAGCTATAGTATATTTACAGGTAATCTTAATTGTAGTTCCACAATAAAAAAAAACTTATTTAACAGATGTATGTAAATATATGTATATGGATTTGTAAAATATAATTGTATATGGTATTATTTACAAAAAATGCTGACGCATTCTCTCAATATAATATCCTATACAATAATAGTGCAGACATGTGTATGTGTAAATCCATTAAAACTATATTATTTATTAGTCCGAATCGCTTGATGAATCTTTGAACGGATTCGACGTCTTTAACGTTAGTTCACTGATGCGCCTATTTAAATACTCAATCTCGTCGCGGTAAAGGGCTGCCTCATAGAGCATGTTCTCGAATTCGCTCGATTGGCTTTGCTCTTGAGTCAGATTTTGACACTGAACTGGGTCTTCAAAGTTCAAGTAGATTGGAATATATTCGGCACTTGTACTTCGACAAATGGGACATTGTTCAGAACTGCACACAGGGATAAAGAATTTACTGATTTCGACTCGATGAATATATTTATGATTCTAACTTACTTCTTTTTCCAGCGTTTTAGACACGGCCAGTGAAAGACGTGACCGCAAGAGCCGACACAGATGTTATCCACTGACTTATAGGACTCCAAGCAGATGATACAGTGCACTTGACTAATATTACTGCCAGTTAGATTCGTAGATGTTTCCACTAAACAACATGCTTCACTGATGTTGTTGCTGCTATTGCTGCTGCTTAGTCTGCTACTGTTTTCACCACTACTCATCGTGCTGTTCCAACTGCCGCACATTCTAATAATGAGATTTTAGTGCGCCGTAGAAGCTGCCAGCTCATACATCCTAAAGTGCAGTGCTTATCAGCACCATTTGTCACCCGTTCCGCTCCGCTTGCAGTCGCCAAATCTTTTGTAGTCGTATCAATATAAACATTCAACTTGTTTATGGTATAATACAGTTAGTCCAGTAATTGCTTTGATATAAAAATAAATTCATATATTTTCTGCAATTCTTACTACCTTACTACCAAAGCTGCAAGCTAGCTTTAAACCGAACCTCGCAAAACCGGTTCGGTTCGGGTTCAACCGGACCGAATAGATATTAAAGATTTAATTCGAAAACATAATTAATAATAACACTGAGCAAATATTTTAGACTTGGAAAAAAAATCATAAAATAATAAGTATTTTAATAAAAACCTTATTTTTCTGAAATTGTTTTCAATTCTTTTCAAACTTTGGGATTTTCGTAGGTAATTTATTACTATCGTTCATTAAAAATTTAACTACAAAAGAACAAACCCCAGTGATTAAAATATATGCATTTTTAGTTTTGATAAAATAATTACTTGACTAACTGTATAAATATATATTCTATACTCGTACATGCATACATACACACTGATCGTTGGGCGTGTTGAATGTTGCTTGCCAAATGTCTCTCTCGTTCTCTTTATTGTAATCATTTAATATAACCAAACAAACGCATACCTAAGCAAGTTCTATGCGTTTATACTGACAAAAACAAAGACTCATTTTTCTTATTATCTTTGCAGATCTGATATGGATAATTTTGATCGGCATAACAATGTGGATAATAACTTTCTTAGTTTTAACATAACATACGGTCAAAATGTGCTTATACCGTAAAAAACAACGATATTGATAACAATTGATAACAAAAAGTAAATAAAACTACGAAATGTCACTGAATTTGCAGACTTGAAAATCCGACTGGATGCACTAAGTTTTATATCGAAACCACTGTATTATCGATTAATCGATTAATTATTTTTTATTTGTTATTTTTTAAATGATTTTTTATGATAAATTGGTGATATAATTTCTAACTGTAAAGTGTATACGAATCTTATTCTTCTTGTATCGCTTTAATGAAAAAAATAGATCAATCACAACATTTGCCATACGAAAATTATACGTAGGAATGTATCGATATATAATACAGCGCTGGCTTAAATTCGATTTTAATTTAAATTTAATTTTTATAAATATGCACGTAATGAATATATTTATTTATTTATTTTAATCGTCTGCTTATGCCATACTGACTAATCTGAATCATCAAATATGCAAGAAAACTGTTCACACAAACTCTTCATCTTTAAATGTCTGATGCGTGCATTTAAATACTCAATCTCCTTACGGTAGAGTTCCGCCTCGTAAAGCAGATTCTCATGTTGGTTTGCATCCCCATCGATTCCAGTTCCGGTTCCGGTTCCGTTTTCGTGACTTTGATTTTGGCAGCTGGGAGTTGTCTCTTCAAAGTCCAAATAGATTTGAAAATAATCGGCATTTGTACTGCGACAAATGGGACATTGCTTTGATCTGCATCAGGTTTAAGAGGAACTATAAATTTATGTATTTTTTTTTTAGGTAATAAAAGGTTAACTTACTCCTCCCACCAGCGCAGCAGGCACGTCCAGTGGAAGACGTGTCCGCAAGTTCCAGCATATATATTATCCACAGCCTTATACTGTTCCGAGCAAATAACACAACTCACATGACAGCTGATCCTGTCAGCATTTGAATTGCGGTTACTTTTTGCAGGAGTTTTTCGATTGCCGCCACTGTTGCGGCTGCTGCTGTTCCAACTGGCACACATTGTAATAATGAACTTTCTAATGCAGGCCTCGCTACTTATTGATTATTGCTTATCAGCATCAATTGTCCGAGTATTCGCCAAATCTCTTAATCAAATACGAGGCGAAACGGATAAGCTGATAAAGGGCGAATATTTGTGTTTCCACCAAGAACCAGGTCAACTGATATGCTTAGTATTAATGCTTATGCTGATCACTGGGCGTGTGTAAAATTACAAACAATTTCCCTTATACCTCTCCTCTCTCATTAGATAACCAGACAAATTATATATACTCGCATACAAACAGTTAATCAAGTATTAGTTTTGACAAAAAAAATAGTTCACATATTTGGTATTTATTTTTAAAAATATTTAAACTCAATAAGTTTAATTTTTCTTTTTTTTGTTATCAAGTTTTTCTAAGATCTTTAAAATAAAAACAAAATATCAAGAAAAGTTGTTTGCAAAATAAGCTGTGAGTTTTGTATTTTGTTAAAAACAATTTCTTGACTCACTGCATGTAAATATTGAAAATGCATGTATGTTTATATTATTGTACATATATTCGATTACTTAGAGTGCATGTCTTTTATTTTTGTTTTTGTTTGCTGTCGATTTAAAATATATTAGGTGCGATCTATAATAAGTAGGTACAATCATACATACGCAAGTAGTTTTTAAAATACACATATGCTTAAATAATATGGAATGCTTGATGACAGCAATCTATCTATCAATTGAGGTTAAGGTCCAGGTTAGACCCCTGCCAATCAGATCTTAACGTATCTGATAGTTTAAATAACTTTGTTTGTTGAAAAAAAAAACAAAAAAAAAAAATGGTATATATATATTTTTATAAATGTAAGTATTAGATAAATATTAACGGTACAAGTCGAGAGTGAACGACCATGAGATACCCTGCACCCAATGCTGTAACAGTTAATAGCTTACGATGAATCTCATTACATAACAGAACTGTTAAGTATGATTCATGTTAATGTTTTTACAAATTGGGTGCGGTATGTAGCATATAGTATATATAAATAAAAACTGGTTAATACTAATTGTGATCAACGATAAATATCCATAAATAGGTATGATTACGATTACGATTGCTGGAAACGATATTGAGTGCACGATATAGCATTTACGATACATGTATGTTAATAACATTTACGATACATGTATGTTAATAACATAATGTTAAACTCGTGCTATCATATCGAAAGCAGTGTATGTGTGAATGGGAATGTAACAGTTACGATATTTGGAATTAAAGCATTTCGTTAGTCTTTTGGATTTGGAAACTGTGTTGGCACTTTGCTAGCATCATCCTGGCCTTTGTCCTGGCTCTGCTGCTGCTGCTGCGGTGCATCCTTGTCCTTGGCTGGAGTGTTGGTGTTGGCGCTATAAGGCAGCATTCTCTTCGGACTGTTGACGTTCATGTAAATGGGTGATTTCGTTACTTTTGAGGCTGTTGTCGGTGGTGAGGCTCGTTGTGGTGGTTGTGGTGGTGGTGGTGCTGTTGTTGTTGGGGGGTACAATGTCCCCGTCGGACTTGGCGTTGCGGGCAGTTCCTCCTCCTCCAGTATGATGTCGTCCCCCACCATAGTGATGCGACGCAATGGCGCTGATACGCTGACCATTGAGCCAGCTCCTGGGCGATAGATGGCGCTGTTGCTCAGGCTGTTGCCGCTGCTGTTGAAGCCGTTGTTGATGTAGGAGTGATTGTTCTTCTTGAGCGGCAGGCGGCTGTTCACAGTCCCGTTCCCCCCGTTGACCCCTTCCCCCGTTGTTGTTGTTGCTGGTGTTACCGATGTTACTGATGGCGGCGGGGGCGTAACCAATGGCGGCACATTCAATTTGCTTATCAGATCCGGTCGCCTTGACATTAACTCCAGCGATTGTGTCGACTTTGGCGAAGCTGGCGCTGCCGCCAATGCAACGGGATGGGAGTCTAGCGTCGGTACCGCTACCGTTCCCGTCCCCGACGCCGCCGCTGTTGCGCCTGCCGACATCTGGGAGACGAGAGTGCGGCTGTGGTTGTTGCTCAACCCGGTATCTTTCCATTTCTCTGAAACGATTTGTGACCGTGACTTAGTCAACGCAGTTCGCATGCGGTTTCAACCCATATCAAGTTACATACCTGCCGCACTACTAGCTCCATTCGTCTTGCCAAAGGGCAGGAGCAGACGAGCCGGCTGACAGAGGACGACCGTCTTGTAGGCCTTGCGGTACTGCTTGTTCATAATGACATAGATAATGGGATTGATGCAGGCGGATAAGTACAGCATGATGTAGCTAAAGATGTGCAGACTTGGATGTTCCACATCTTTGTCGGCCACCTTGACAATTGTTATCGGCAGATAGCAGATGACAAAGGACAAGAATATGGCCAATACCATTTTGGTAATGCGCCACTCGTTACGCTTGGCCCGCACCTCACGTTGATCCTTGACCCGCGTCGGGACCTGCTTACCACCGCCAGCAGAGACCACCGCCTCCGGTACGTCCGTGGAGTAGCTGCTGCTACTGTCGGAGGACACTCGGCTAGGTGGCAATGCTACACCTGATTGAGTCTGAGTCGGAGTTGGAGTCGGAGTTTGGTTATCCGCACCAGAGGGCAAGGATGTTGCTGTGGCAACAGGTCGCAGATTATTGGGTATGGAATTCTGTTTGTTGGCATGACGCTTGAGACGCTGCTCGGACTTGTGGACCACCCAAAAGATCTTGGCATAGCAGGCAATGATCACCAGGCAGGGTATCACAAAAGCCGTTATAAACAGCGTCGTCTTGCTGCTGTGTCCATGTTTATCACTCATTATGGAGCACGTCTGCAGCCGGGCATCGTATCCAAAGCGACCCCAGGCACCCAATAGAGTGGGCAACTGCATTCCATAGGAGACAAGCCAGCAGGCAGCGATCATAATGGCAATCCAGTGTCGTTTATAGATGCGGGCATACAAGCCATGATGGGTGATCATCACATACCGATTGATTGTGATCATTGCGATGCAGAGCAGAGAGACGCCAATATTACCATACTGTATAAAAGGGATCAGTCGGCAGAGGACTTCGCCATGTCGCCAGGTGCCCTGGACAAAGCGTAATCCCTGAAAGGGTAGCACCAATGCACAGAACAGCAGATCGGCAATGCAAAGACTGCGCAAGCAAAAGAAGAATCCCATTAGATTAAACTGATCAAACTGATCAATCACAATTTATAAGTGATCTTACCTTATAATGAAGGCAGCTGCCACATTGCGCACTTTGGGGCATTTGAGCAGAGCGACAACGGTTAGAAAATTGCCAAAAATGCCCACGATCATGATCAGAAATGTCATGATCGCCGCAAAGGTCAACAACGACTGCGAGAAGCTGAAAGTAAAAGCATAAGTGATCATTTGAATGGATATTTGACGATCTTTAAGCGATCAATCTGTGATCCTTTAAGCGATCGTAATGACCTCCAGTCTGCGGGGTATGTATATCATATCTAGAGTGCATAAGTGATCATTTGAATGGATATTTGACAGTCTTTAAGCGATCAATCTGTGATCCTTTAAGCGATCGTAATGACCTCCAGTCTGCTGGGTATATATATCATATCTGGAGTGCATAAAAGCATAAGTGATCATTTGAATGGATATTTGACGTTCTTTAAGCGTTCCATCTGTGATCCTTTAAGTGATCGTAATGACCTCCGGGGTATATATATCATATCTGTAGTGCTTCCGCTGGCTAAGAATCGCCAGCCATTGTTATAACTCACTCGAATTCGAGTTCAGATCGACTTGACTCTCTCTCCAACGATCAATGCAGTTGATCGGCAGTTGAGAGGCACAATCTGTTCCATGTGTAGCGAGAGACGCTTGAAATGGTGCGCGTAATATTAACGATCTGTTATCAGACCTTTCACACTGCGCTATAATTACACACAGCAAAAACACTGATAGGGTCGAGGGCATGTTGCATGCAACCTACCCATTTTCATCAACAGCAGCATCCAGTGCAATCGTTGGTCCCAGTCCCGCTGCCATATCGTCGCCATATGCAAGGCCCGGAGTTGTGTCGTCACTCATGCTATAAGAATTGAAC
Source organism: Drosophila falleni (assembly GCA_035045575.1). NCBI lineage: Eukaryota > Metazoa > Arthropoda > Insecta > Diptera > Drosophilidae > Drosophila > Drosophila falleni. The sequence continues at coordinate 7,870,939 of JAWNOV010000185.1, read as the reverse complement.
GGAATGAAAGGAAAGTCACATAAGATTTCAGCTTGAGGCAGGCTTGAGGCATAAACAGTGTGTATGGTGTATGGTAATACTTGATAAGGCTGTTATCCGTTAGTTTGTCCCTATGTATAGCCTAAGCACCGATCCGATCGATAGCTAAGAGAAAGGAGAGAAGAGAAACGACAACCGACTAACGACAACCGACCACTGTCAACTGTCAACTAAACTTTGATATTGCCTAGCATCATGATGATGTGCAAACCCGGGGCGTCACCCCGGAATCTGTCTTACATGGGGGCCCTCGTCTTTTGTTTTGCGCTCACATCGCATTGGCTGTTCCTTTAGACTACAATAAATTAGTGTCAATTAAATAATTTAAAGAGGTCACACACACTCGTCGCACTGAGAACCAACCCATACTCATACCAATACCAAACACCATCTCTTTAGCTTCGGGTGCAAAGATCAACGCCGAACCTTAATTAATTGAGTGCTCTCGAGTCTGTTTCAATACTCTTACAAATATGACACATACAGAAATGCCGGAACACTTTAATATTTACTCATGTGTAGCACTAAGTATTTCTGAGCAGTTGACGCCCAGTTCTTACTAACTATCAAAATTCACTAAATTGATTTGGAGAATAAGTGATGAAAGATCATAAGTTTATACATTGCTTTAATTTTATTTTGACCAGTATAAACTGCATTTTGAAACTGAATAAATATTAAAAAAAAACATCATTATCTTAAGTTGGAAAGTAAAAAAATTTAATAGCTTTTTTGTATAAAATAAAACATGGATCCAAATAAGGGGGTTCTTAAAATATCTCTCCACACCTAAGTGATAAATTTGTAAGGTCTAAAGCCTTGATTATAATCATATTCACTAAAAGAAATATATAATTGTAGAGGGACCTTTTAAAAACAGCCGATCGACACATTGTTTTAAGATCTATTTTCATAAGCTTAGATCGATAAATCATAAGGCCGACAGATTGTCATATGATTGCAATTTATTAAGAAGTAACTATCCACATTTATTAAGATAGATCGTTAATCTTTACTAACCAAGATAAATGATCTTCGTTAAATCTATAAGATCGTTTGTTGCGTATACGCGATGTTGAACAGCTATCGATCGTTGAGAACTAAAGCTGCACACTCTATGTAGATTGTTTGCGAACAGTTAGTACTTTTGTAGAAGTGTGTGTGTGTGTGTGTTTGTATACCATATCTTATCAGGGCGTAGAACTCACCTGGGTTTATTGGTGTGTGGCACATGCGATTGTTATTAGATGTACTCGTATTCAATTTCTCACAGCTGTATTGACTTACACGCTCCGATTGCGACACACTCTGATTAGCAATCACAGATCGCCAATCTTCGAGTACAGATTCACAGATCACTAACACTAGTATTGGCTCTTATCAGTTCGGTCACAGCTCAGATCAGTTGAACACAGCACAATTTTGTTATTTGTTATTGTTATTAGTTGTTTGTTATTTACTGATCGTTGTTCACGTAATCACAACTAATGTCAAATTATATTCCAGTGAGAAGTAATTTTGTCAGTCAAAAATTTGAAGGCGGTCTCTAAAACGCGTTCAGATGCGATGCTATGAGTAATATGTTAACTGAACTCAACCGATCTGAACTCAACTGACTGAGTGTAAACAGTTGTCTGCCGCTCTCTGTTGCCGTTGTTTCGTTGGGTTATTCATGAATACTCAGCGGCTGTGACTCTGACTCTGACACTGACTCGGACTGTCGCTGGGAATACGGATTAGGGGGGGAAGGGGACTGTCGGGTGATTCAAATGCGATCATGACTAATACACTTGGGATTCAAGCATTGCAGACATCTTCTTTGGTATTGCTTCTCTCTGCTTTTGGCCAGGTACAAATGTTGCAAGAGCAAATCACGTTATCAACTGGACGCGAGAGACGGCGAACGCGATCAAAACAAAACGGCCAAAACTTTATATGAACTGTAGCGGATAACGGACAATTTTGCTTTCGTCGCCTTCGCGCTTGCGTTTGTCTACAACGACTGCACGTTATCGAGCTGCTCATTTTGCGGGAGCACTGCAGTCGACGTCACAGTCGACGTCGCAGTCGTCGTCGTCGCAGTTAATGTCACATTCGCTGCTTTCAATTGATATTGACAATTTTTTTCTCTCTCCGAAGCGCTCGACTGAATGACTGCACGCGTGCTCTCTTTTAACCGCTCTCTCTCCTTCAACCGCTCTCTCTCCTTCAACCGCTCTCTCTCTTCTTCTTCTTCTTCGTCTGAATTGCGTTCGCTCTCGCTCTCGTTGCTGCTGTTATTGTTATTGTTATTGTACTCACAATCGTAGTACATATTTGTTAGACAACATTGAAGTGGGACGGCGGGGAGATTACGATTTGCGATCGTTTTTAGGTACTGTCTGTGTATTGTATGTGTTAAAGGAGTATTTGTGTATTGCGTGTGTGTATGTATGTACATACATACATATATTTGTCGATAAACGACGACACGCACGAAGAGACGCGGCCTGCAATTCACATTCCCATCAGAAAATACAAATCCAACTATTACTTAGTCTGGCCCAGTGAATCGCATAGTATTCAATCTTACAAAGCTGTAAACATATGGATCTCCTATACAGGGACGCAGCTAGTGGGGGGCAAAGGAGCAATTTGTACCGAACCGGAATCAGATAAATAATTCAACAAATAGTGCCTTCTACCTTTTTTTTTGCAGCGGGCTCCGAAATGTCTAGCTGCGACTGTATATGTATGTGTATTTATTTATATTACTCATGGTAAATCCAAGTAGTTCATTCATTCAAATATTTGTTGTTTTTATTGTTATTGGTGTAAAAACCGCAGATCATAAAACCCGAAACAAGACATTCGTTGGAAAAAAAACTGCCAAAGCTTAGGAATAATTTATTTATTAATATATATATCGCTTGTCAGAATATCAGATATTTTGAGACATGGAAAGGCATTCGTCACTTGACTTTTACCTCGTAACGAGGTTTCTTTAACTACACTCCGGAAAAAAGGTTGAAATTGTTCTAATTTCAATTTTTCAGAACAAAGTAGCTTTTAAGATGTGTGTCAAAATTAGACTTTCGACTTTCGACTTTATTATCGTTCTGCCTTTAGTGTACTAAAATATTTCTACTGAATTTCGATATTTTTTTTTCTACAAAAAATGCAATTCTTTTATATTTTTACACTTTTGATATGGGTTATGTCTTATTTTCATGGCCCGTCGAATAATGTTATACAAAAAATTCATGGACCTTTGGAAGAGGATGAGATCCCTGCCATTGAATTTGAAACAAATTACGATGTCCAACCCATAAACATGAATATGTGCGAGATTCAAGAATTTCCGGAGATGAATCAGTGTACAGAAATGGTAATGTCGGAAGATCTAGCAAGGGAGAATGAATATAACAGTCAATTGAGTTATCAAGATAAAACTGAAGAAAATAACACGGTTGGAGAGTTAACAGATGCAGTGTTCAATCCACTTATGATGCAGAATTGGATCAATCGATTTGACGTAACTGAATATATACTAAGGGGACTCTTGAATGCTATAACTTTCGGGAATACACTGTTTTCAGTACAATTCGGATTGGGCATTACTTTGCTGGCCTTGTTAAAATTTCTGTATAGCTACAAAAGAAGTCTAAGTATTCAAGATGTGTCAGACGCAGAACAAGAAACAGAAGAAGTATTGGAAACTGAATGTGATGGAAATGCTATCCAACAAGAAAATGATAATGATTCAACTCTCGAAGAGTTCAAGGATCATCAAGATCAAGAAACCGGAGATCATTTGCAATGGGATCATGGAAATATAATGCAGAATAGTGAAGAGTTACAATATGGCATGGAGACTTTAGATATAACAGATGAATCTGGTAAGACTGTATCATCTGTCAACGATCAGGAAATCGAAGTAAATCAACCATCCGAATCAAATATTGCTATCCGAATTAGTGGAGACTTGGAAGAATCACTGGATAATTTAAGTAATGATCGTGTAGCTCTTTTCGTATCATCTGCAATTAACCGGGAAACCGAAGAATATTTGCAAACTATGTACCCAAGCATGAAAGATATTTTATGTTCACTACAGAAAAAAACTGAAGAATATTTGCTTGCCGAGCAAGATGATGATGTCGATTTAATACAAGAAGATATACCGATTACAGATTCAAGAACCTCAAATGAGGCTGTGTCGTTTCCTGAGGATATAGAAACTCAATCAGAAGTTATGTCGACCAGTGAAGACTTCCAAGAGGCTGAAAATATTGAAGATCATGCCGCTCTTAAATCATCGGAGCATCAACTAATTGAGGACTATCTGCAGACAAAGTTTGAAGATATAATGCAGATAAATCAAAATCTGCAATATGCCGAAGAGTTTGCAAAACCAATAATACCGGAAGGACTTGAAACCAAATTAGAAGATATTTTAGCTATCGGTGGAGCCTCACAATATAGTGAAGAAATTGAAAGTCGAGCTGATTCAGAAGAAACTCGTAATTCTGAGCAAGACGACTTAATTTTGATCCGTGGATATGCGTCAATGTCAGAAGAAATATTAGCTTTGCTACAACCATCGGAAACCGATGAAGAAATCGATTATTTGAGAAGTGAAAATAATTTGAAGATTCAAGAAACAAATGCAAATTTCCAAAATCAGCTAGACAGTTCTCTGTCGTCTTTGGACGATGGTAATGATGATATTTATAATCTAGATCAAGAATTAGCTTCACTGGATACAAGCTCCAATCATAGCATTGAATCTAATGAAATAATTCCAAAACCTGTGAACTTGGATGAATCTGTAAAAGTTGTGCTTTATACACCCGATGGTGAGCCATGCGTATTGGAATGCACAGTTATACCTGATGATTAAATGTTGATTCGGATGTTGTCATATATATTTACTTAAATAAAATTAAAATAAAAAATATAAATAAAGATCTATTACTTAACGCGTAGATTTGTTAAGTATCCAAGAATTACACAAATTGCTTGCATTGATATTGATAATGATATTGATAAGGTTACGACTCGATTGCGGGTTCGTTTTCAGGTTCCATTTCTCCCCTCTAAATATTTACTCAAATCGAAGAAACGATTTTATTGCCCGGCCTGTGTTTGTGTTTGTTTATTGTGTTAAGAACACGATCGTCTTTAGATATCCAAATACTCGTATATAGTATAAAATGGTGTGTGTGTGTAAATGCCAATGGAAATCGTATATCATATCTTTTGATTTCCTAAACAATTCTCCAGAGTTCTTTGCCAAGAAAGTGCCCCTTTTTTCTTTCCCTTTCCCCATTTGAAAGTGCATCTGATTAGTGGTCAGTTTGGAATCGATTCCAACCGCATGCCACAACAACATTATAAATATATATATATAGTATACATATATATAGATACGTGTATACATAAATATATATTGCATGTGTGTGTGCCTGCATAAAAACAAACACTTCACACTTGAAATATGGAATGGGGAGAGTTCAAGACGACGACGCGGTCAATTTTCAATTGTTGCTAAAGAGTTTTTCTTCTGACTCAGTTGTTTTGAGTAGAACACACACAACACACACACATAAACTATGACACTCTCACTCTCATTCGCAGTCCCAATTTCATTTCTCACTCCCATTCATTGCGCTCTACTCAATAAACCCGGGAGTCCAGAGATCGGAGGGGACCCGGACCCGCACCCATCACTCGATTGCTCAGTTGCGGCTACTGTGAGACTGTTGTTCTTTATATATATGTACGGCATATGTAGATATATATTTTTGTTACTGTTTGCTTGGTTAATTAATTAAGACTTTTATATCAATGACGCTGATGACGTTGAATACCACGAGATCATTGTGAACCAACTAATGTTTCAGCTTCAGTTCATATATAGGATAGAAGTTGATTTAGCACAGAAAGTACTCCTAATAAATCATTTAACTCCCATCAGTCAGTCAGTTTTTTTATTGATAAATACACAAATTACTTCATAGTAATATCTTCCTAAGTATTCTTTATTTCATTAAGCATTGCTGTATCCAAAAATGTATATATTTTTTGGAGGATATTATAATACCTTTTGAAGAATTCCACCTGTACTCTGTATCTAAATGTATTTTCTGCACACTTTACTCCATAGTAACATGTTCCTAAGTATTCTTTATTTCATTAAATATTGCTGTATCCAAAAAAATTGTTTATTTTTTTGGAGGATATTATAATACCTTTTAAAGAATTCCACCTGTACTCTATATGTTAAAGTATTTTCTGCACACTTATTTTAACAAGAAGTGCTAGTCTCTATAAGTAATTAATTTAAAGGTTCTCAACAAGGAATCTTTGTACATAATATCATATATACCCCGTAAGTATCTCCTTATTCTATACTTCTATTGTCTATATCTATCCTTCTATCCCTGAGAAATGACGAACATTCCCTTAACTAGATCTATGTGAACAATTCGAAAAAAACTTATGCTCTCTTTTTTTTTTTATTTCTAACCATATCATGCTTATGTATATGTATTATCGTCAGTCAGGCGGAAGAAACTACTCGTACTACTATGTATGCATGATCATTGCTTGAACTCGAAAGAATCGAAAAAATTCAATTTGAAAACTGTGAGAGCTCTCTCTCCAGGGCAGCGAATGATCATTTAATGATATTAGCAAAGTTTGAAAATTCTTCTAGTTGCCAGAGAAATATTAGCCTATAGCCCTGGTAGTGGTATTGTATTAGAAATATTCCAAAAAAGAAACAATACCAAAAACAAAAACAGCCAATGTATAAGAACAATGTAAACAAAGCGGTCCGCTCATTTCAAATTACCCGATGATGAAGTCAATTGTTGTATACAATAAAAATTGTGTTGTTTTCCTTTTCGAAAGTTTCGTTTCGTTTCATTTTCAATACCCTGTAACTGTTCAAATGTCGGAAAAGAGGGTCCTTTTTTCTTTCCATTTTTGAGAAAGATGTTATTTTAAGTACTGTAATTATTATGAGTTTTATTATAAAAATTACATCATAATTCTTATATTAAATTTATATTGGTTATTATAAAAATTACATCATAATTCTTATATTTAATTTATATTGGTTTTTGAGTTATTTTAATAATTTCAATCATTGTTTTGAGAATATAAATAAAATTCATAAAATAATTATTATTTCCTGAGTTATATTTTTGTGCTCAATGAAGCATGTTCTTATTTTGTCCTATGAAATTTTGAATTTCCTTCTTTTTTTGCTAAAAAATAATGATTATTGTCTAAGTTTAAAAGTGGATTCAAATTACATGTAGATATAGAATGGTCGAAAAGAGAACTTTTTTAAATTGAAAAAAAAAGAAAAACCCATTGATCTCAAAAACTGTAGAAGCTAGAGCTTTTAAATTTAATATGTGGATTTAAATATCAAAAATCTATTTATATAAATTATGAAAACAGACTTAAATGCTTAATTGAATATATTACCACATAGCTTTATCTTCAAAACTATCAATCTTAAGAACTATAAAAGCTACAGCTTTGAAATTTTACATGCGGATTCTGAAAAAAAATTTTAGAGTAGTACAATTATTAGATATTTCTTCAAATTAAAATTAACTAATTATATATATATTAGATATTTCTTCAAATTAAAATTAACTAATTATACTCGACATTTGATAGTGATAGGTTAAGAAATAAGTCGGTATTTGCAAGTCGTTCATGCCCAATTGAAGCACTCTGGATGAGTTTGTGTTTTCTTTTTGTGTTTCTAGCTGGATGGTTTGGGCTATTTGGGCTAGTGTAAATGTATAGAATTTAGTTTAGTACAAAAATCGGCGCAGGAACGAGCGCGTCATAGTTTCAAACGCCGCATTCCTTAAGAGCACGCATCACCTCACAATTCACCTCACCTCACCATTCACCCCGTAACCCCGTCAATCCCCTCAAGAGTTCACTGGAGAGTGGAGCATGTTACGCCAGTTCGATAGTCAGCACCAGCTCCAGCTGCTCAGTGTGCCAGTGACGCAGCCTCTGGGACTGGGACTGGGATTGGGATTGGCCAGAAAAACTGGCGCCAATCGGAGCAGCTTGGAGCATCTGGGGGAGGAGCAGCAGGAGAATCAGTTGTTCGAGGGTTACTCGGATGAGTTGCTCACATTTGCATGGATCGCCTGCATTGTGTTCATCATTGTCGGTGTGCCCGGCAATCTGTTGACCATTATCGCCCTCTCACGTGGCAAACAAACGCGTAATTCTACGGCCATCTTTATCATAAATCTTTCATGCTCGGATTTGTTATTCGGTTGCTTCAATTTGCCACTGGCGACGTCCACATTTAAGGAGCGCGCCTGGACGCACAGTGATCTTCTCTGTCGTCTGTTTCCTCTGCTCCGATATGGTCTGATGGCCGTCTCCCTTTTATCCGTATCGCTGATCACCATCAATCGCTACATTATCATTGCCCATCCGCGACAGTATCCACGGTAATTGAGTCACTGATATGATATATAATCTGCTAGTGACTAACTCCCTTGATCTTCAACAGCATCTATCAGCGACGCTATCTGGCTTTAATGGTGGCCAGCACTTGGTTGATCACGTTCTCCATTATGATACCCACGTGGCGAGGGATCTGGGGTCGCTTTGGTCTGGACAAGAGCATTGGCTCCTGTTCCATACTCCACGACAAGAACGATCGTTCGCCCAAGGAGTTCCTCTTCATGACTGCCTTCATGCTACCCTGCATCTGCATTGTCATCTGCTATGCCCGCATCTTCCTGCTCGTCCGTCAGGCAGCCATCCGTGCGGGCGCCAATGCGGCCAAAAGCTCAGAGATTGCCACAACGCCACCAATCCAGGCGACGCCACAGCTGCAGACGCTGGCCAAGAAGGTGTCGGACAAGGACAAGAGCAAGGCCAAGAGCAGGGATAAAGATAAGGAGAAGAACAAGGAAATTGACTCCGCTAGTCAGGAGACAGTGCGTCCATTTGTTGTTAACGAAAGTCTCGCCTATATCGACGACAACGTCTCCACGGAGAGCTTTCCCATCTCCTACAGCATTAAGAAGGAATCTCCCATCGATGCTAATGTCGTCCTACAGGACAAAGGCATGGGCAACAACAACAAGGTGGCGCGATCAGGATCGACAGCTGCAACGGTAACAGACTCCTCACTCAACGACACTAACATCGGCCGATCCCAAACCTTAATCGAGCAGGGCAGAAACTCGTAAGTATTCCCACAAAATATACCCATCAAAGCCTTAAGCTTAAATGTAATCCGAATTAACATCATATATGATCAGAGACGCAAGATCGTCCAATTTCAAAGAGATATAATGATAAGATCAAAAAAATAAAGCGCTCCCAGTCCCTCTTCCAGGCCCCGCTCCCAGTCCCTCTCTTAGGCCCCGCTCCCAGTCCTTCTCTTAGGCCCCGCTCCCAGTACCTCTCCCAGGCCCCGCTCCCAGTCCCTCTCTTAGGCCCCGCTCCCAGTCCCTCCCTTAGGCCCCACTCCCAGTCCCTCTCTTAGGCCCCGCTCCCAGTCCCTCTCTTAGGCCCCGCTCCCAGGCCCTCTCCCAGGCCCCGCTCCCAGTCCCTCTCTTAGGCCCCGCTCCCAGTCCCTCCCTTAGGCCCCACTCCCAGTCCCTCTCTTAGGCCCCGCTCCCAGTCCCTCTCTTAGGCCCCGCTCCCAGGCCCTCTCCCAGGCCCCGCTCCCAGTCCCTCTCTTAGGCCCCACTCCCAGTCCCTCTCTTAGGCCCCGCTTCCAGTCCCTCTCTTAGGCCCCGCTCCCAGGCCCTCTCCCAGGCCCCGCTCCCAGTCCCTCTCTTAGGCCCCGCTCCCAGTCCCTCTCTTAGGCCCCGCTCCCAGTCCCTCCCTTAGGCCCCACTCCCAGTCCCTCTCTTAGGCCCCGCTCCCAGTCCCTCTCTTAGGCCCCGCTCCCAGGCCCTCTCCCAGGCCCCGCTCCCAGTCCCTCTCTTAGGCCCCGCTCCCAGTCCCTCCCTTAGGCCCCACTCCCAGTCCCTCTCTTAGGCCCCGCTCCCAGTCCCTCTCTTAGGCCCCGCTCCCAGGCCCTCTCCCAGGCCCCGCTCCCAGTACCTCTCCCAGGCCCCGCTCCCAGTCCCTCTCTTAGGCCCCGCTCCCAGTCCCTCCCTTAGGCCCCACTCCCAGTCCCTCTCTTAGGCCCCGCTCCCAGTCCCTCTCTTAGGCCCCGCTCCCAGGCCCTCTCCCAGGCCCCGCTCCCAGTCCCTCTCTTAGGCCCCGCTCCCAGTCCCTCCCTTAGGCCCCACTCCCAGTCCCTCTCTTAGGCCCCGCTCCCAGTCCCTCTCTTAGGCCCCGCTCCCAGGCCCTCTCCCAGGCCCCGCTCCCAGTCCCTCTCTTAGGCCCCGCTCCCAGTCCCTCCCTTAGGCCCCACTCCCAGTCCCTCTCTTAGGCCCCGCTCCCAGTCCCTCTCTTAGGCCCCGCTCCCAGGCCCTCTCCCAGGCCCCGCTCCCAGTCCCTCTCTTAGGCCCCACTCCCAGTCCCTCTCTTAGGCCCCGCTCCCAGTCCCTCTCTTAGGCCCCGCTCCCAGGCCCTCTCCCAGGCCCCGCTCCCAGTCCCTCTCTTAGGCCCCGCTCCCAGTCCCTCTCTTAGGCCCCGCTCCCAGTCCCTCCCTTAGGCCCCACTCCCAGTCCCTCTCTTAGGCTCCGCTCCCAGTCCCTCTCTTAGGCCCCGCTCCCAGGCCCTCTCCCAGGCCCCGCTCCCAGTCCCTCTCTTAGGCCCCGCTCCCAGTCCCTCCCTTAGGCCCCACTCCCAGTCCCTCTCTTAGGCCCCGCTCCCAGTCCCTCTCTTAGGCCCCGCTCCCAGGCCCTCTCCCAGGCCCCGCTCCCAGTACCTCTCCCAGGCCCCGCTCCCAGTCCCTCTCTTAGGCCCCGCTCCCAGTCCCTCCCTTAGGCCCCACTCCCAGTCCCTCTCTTAGGCCCCGCTCCCAGTCCCTCCCTTAGGCCCCACTCCCAGTCCCTGTCTTATGCCCCACTCCCAGTCCCTCTCTTAGGCCCCGCTCCCAGTCCCTCCCTTAGGCCCCACTCCCAGTCCCTCTCTTAGGTCCCGCTCCCAGTCCCTCCCTTAGGCCCCACTCCCAGTCCCTCTCTTAAGCCCCACTCCCAGTCCCTCTCTTAGGCCCCGCTCCCAGTCCCTCTCTTAGGCCCCGCTCCCAGGCCCTCTCCCAGTCCCTCTCTTAGGCCCCGCTCCCAGTCCCTCTCTTAGGCCCCGCTCACAGTCCCTCTCTTAGGCCCCGCTCCCAGTCCCTCTCTTAGGCCCCGCTCCCAGGCCCCGCTCCCAGGCCCCGCTCCCATGCCCCGCTCCCAGGCCCCGCTCCCATGCCCCGCTCCCAGGCCCTCTCTTAGGCCCCGCTCCCAGGCCCTCTCTTAGGCCCCGCTCCCAGTCCCTCTCTTAGGCCCCGCTTCCAGTCCCTCTCTTAGGCCCCGCTCCCAGGCCCTCTCTTAGGCCCCGCTCCCAGTCCCTCTCTTAGGCCCCGCTCCCAGGCCCTCTCTTAGGCCCCGCTCCCAGTCCCTCTCTTAGGCCCCGCTCCCAGGCCCTCTCTTAGGCCCCGCTCCCAGTCCCTCTCCTAGGCCTCGCTCCCAGTCCCTCTCTTAGGCCCCGCTCCCAGTCCCTATTCCAGGCCCCGCTCCCAGTCCCTCTCTTAGGTCCCGCTCCCAGTCCCTCTCTTAGACCCCGCTCCCAGGCCCTCTCTTAGGCCCCGCTCCCAGTCCCTCTCTTAGGCCCCGCTCCCAGGCCCTCTCTTAGGCCCCGCTCCCAGTCCCTCTCTTAGGCCCCGCTCCCAGTCCCTCTCTTAGGCCCCGCTCCCAGTCCCTCTCTTAGGCCCCGCTCCCAGTCCCTCTCTTAGGCCCCGCTCCCAGGCCCCGCTCCCAGGCCCCGCTCCCATGCCCCGCTCCCAGGCCCCGCTCCCATGCCCCGCTCCCAGGCCCTCTCTTAGGCCCCGCTCCCAGGCCCTCTCTTAGGCCCCGCTCCCAGTCCCTCTCTTAGGCCCCGCTTCCAGTCCCTCTCTTAGGCCCCGCTTCCAGGCCCTCTCTTAGGCCCCGCTCCCAGGCCCTCTCTTAGGCCCCGCTCCCAGTCCCTCTCTTAGGCCCCGCTCCCAGGCCCTCACTTAGGCCCCGCTCCCAGTCCCTCTCTTAGGCCCCGCTCCCAGGCCCTCTCTTAGGCCCCGCTCCCAGTCCCTCTCCTAGGCCTCGCTCCCAGTCCCTCTCTTAGGCCCCGCTCCCAGTCCCTCTCTTAGGCCCCGCTCCCAGTCCCTATTCCAGGCCCCGCTCCCAGTCCCTCTCTTAGGTCCCGCTCCCAGTCCCTCTCTTAGACCCCGCTCCCAGGCCCTCTCTTAGGCCCCGCTCCCAGTCCCTCTCTTAGGCCCCGCTCCCAGTCCCTCTCTTAGGCCCCGCTCCCAGTCCCTCTCTTAGGCCCCGCTCCCAGTCCCTCTCTTAGGCCCCGCTCCCAGTCCCTCTCTTAGGCCCCGCTCCCAGGCCCTCTCTTAGGCCCCGCTTCCAGGCCCTCTCTTAGGCCCCGCTCCCAGGCCCTCTCTTAGGCCCCGCTCCCAGGCCCTCTCTTAGGCCCCGCTCCCAGGCCCCGCTCCCAGGCCCCGCTCCCACGCCCCGCTCCCAGGCCCCGCTCCCATGCCCCGCTCCCAGGCCCCGCTCCCATGCCCCGCTCCCAGGCCCCGCTCCCATGCCCCGCTCCCAGGCCCTCTCTTAGGCCCCGCTCCCAGTCCCTCTCTTAGGCCCCGCTTCCAGTCCCTCTCTTAGGCCCCGCTTCCAGTCCCTCTCTTAGGCCCCGCTCCCAGGCCCTCTCTTAGGCCCCGCTCCCAGTCCCTCTCTTAGGCCCCGCTCCCAGGCCCTCTCTTAGGCCCCGCTCCCAGTCCCTCTCTTAGGCCCCGCTCCCAGGCCCTCTCTTAGGCCCCGCTCCCAGTCCCTCTCCTAGGCCTCGCTCCCAGTCCCTCTCTTAGGCCCCGCTCCCAGTCCCTCTCCCAGGCCCCGCTCCCAGGCCCCGCTCCCAGGCCCCGCTCCCAGGCCCTCTCCCAGGCCCCGCTCCCAGTCCCTCTCCCAGGCCCCGCTCCCAGGCCCTCTCCCAGGCCCCGCTCCCACTCCCTCTCTTAGGCCCCGCTCCCAGTCCCTCCCTTAGGCCCCACTCTTAGGCCCCGCTCCCAGGCCCTCTCCCAGGCCCCGCTCCCTGCTTTTATATACGTAAGGAATCGATGACAGATTTATAAAAATATTTTGATGTCGTTTCACATTTCAGAAAGAATCCGATTACAACTTCATTGCGCACCTCCTTTACGCGATTTAGTCCCCGTAAATCGCACTATGTTTCCATGGGGAATACGTCGAATGCATCGTCGATTTATCCGGGAAGGATGAGTGTAAAGGATCGTCGATTGCTAAAGATGATACTCGTGATATTCGTGTGGTTTGTGATCTGTTATCTGCCCATAACGGTTGCCAAGATCTGGAAGAGTGCCAACAATGTGCACGTTTTCAACATAATGGGCTATCTGCTGATCTATCTAACCACCTGCATCAATCCGTTGATCTATGTGCTAATGAGCTCCGAGTATAGACGCGCCTATTGGAACCTTCTGCGGTGTCATCAATCGGAACAACAGCAACAGCATCAACGGGCCATGAAGAAGCATCTGGAGTCGAATCGGGCGGCCAAAACATGATCTGTGTGCATATAGAGAACACCCCGCATCCCTCGCACCGAGTTCCGTCCCCAACATCGACAGCATCGCAACATTTGAAGAATGATCGTGTATCAACTTGGCCAAATATCCACAATCAAATTCATATCCATGTCCATATCTGTATACATATTCCCGAATCTGTAATTATTATAAAACTCTTTGGTACATACGTGTATATATAGGGATCGTCACGATCATATTATAGTATCTTATATCATTTCGATCACAAAATATTGTTTATTTTATTCTTATACAAGTACTTTGGATTCTTACTGTGTTTTCTTTTTGAATTATTATTCAGATTTTAAAATTAAGATATATTTCTATCTTTAAAATCGTAGTACGATCCCTATATCTATACTTACCCGTTTATAAAGTTTGGACTTACCATGTTCGTCGCCCATTCCGCCCACCCCTCGCTCTGAAAACGGAATCGAAAAGATGTTTTGCATTTTATATAGTACCAAATGAATTTTTTAATATCTGGGTTTTACATTTTGAATTCCATGTTTAAGAACAATCGATGTTTTTGCTGCTTGCCGCTAATTATTGTACCAATGCATACATATGTATATATGTATGTGAATACATACATATAGTACATATCTATAACAGAATATGAATATATATATATATGTAGGTATATATGCATAGGATGCACATATCCAATGCACCTTCAATAAATGCTTTGAATAATTGATATATGTATGTATGTAAGTAGTTTACGTTGTTTTCATCTCTCGCCAATTCTTTATCTTTATCGTTATCGTTATTGATATCGTAATCGCTTTTTAGAATCTTTTCTAGTACCAGATCAATACACAAGTAGAGCTCTTAATATAATTATTATCAATATACATATTGTATATGCCAGTTAATGTTAATGTTAATGCGTACGAAACTTGGACTACTTAATTCTAGTAACACAACTAAATGATCCAGTATTATATATGGTAATACTCGTCTGCATATCGATATCGATAACATACATACACGTATGTATTGTATATCGACTTTGATTGATCAAATTTGAATCGTACATTTTTCGTTTAGTTCGGATCGCTAACGGTATGTATATGTATATATATATATTTATATGTAAACCTATAAATGTGTGTGTGTATAATATATATAGTATATCGTATATAGTATATAGTATATCGTATATTATATAGTATATAGTATTATTGTATGCATGTATATTTGGGATAAAATTAATTATTAATTTTAAATATTTTTTAATTGCGATTGCGAGCGTAATAAAATTGGTTTTTTTGCCTCACAGTGCACAGTGGGCAAACTCACACCGATTCCAGATGCTCGGAGATCTCCAAAATGGGACTCTCACTCAGTGGCTTCACCATCGTCTGCCAACTGGGCGTGAACAGGCTGAGCACCGGCGTCGTTGTCTGTGATCTCACATGATACTCGGCCTCGCCAAGTCCATGATGCATATGTGACCCGTGACCATGAGCATGAGCATGCCCGTGACCACTACCTCCTCCTGCTCCTCCATGGCTGTTGAGCAGCGCCTGTGGCGGAGTTGCTGGTGGCGTTGCTGGCGTCGTGGACGGCGGTGGCGCTGATGATGCTCCCGATGTTGTCACGCTCACCTGTTGACCCACACCTGGTAGAGATTCACTTGCCGGCTGGCTAATGTAGGATGTCTTCAGGTTCATTTGACTGAATGCATGTGCTCCGGGCATGGTCAGCGAGTGCTGCAGACGCGGTGGTCCACTCCTGGGTCGATCCAGCATGGCCAGCTCATACAGATCCTCGGCGAGATGCTGCTCGGATGTGGGATGTGGATGTGGTGCGTGTGTGTGTGCTGGTGACACCACTGCATGCACATGACTGTGATTGTACTGGACGTGCTGGACATGATGATGATGTTGATGATGCCGACCCGCCAGCTGTGCCTCCAGAGCGTACTGCTTCTGGAACAGCTGTCGCTTCTGCTGTAGCAATCGATGCTGCAGCAGCTGCTGTTGCAGCGGCGGCTTCTGCATGGGCGACATGGCGCTGCCACCACCACTCACCAAATGCTGGTGCGGATGCGGATAGACGCCCGGCGGTGGCGGCGGTGCTGCATAACAGGCGTGACCATGGCTGGCAAAGAGATCGGTGCCCGCTTCCAGCAGCAGCGGCGGCGGCGGAGGCGGCACATAGGACAGTTGCTGTTGTTGCTGCTGCAGATGATGCAGTTGCTGGTGCGGCTTCACGGGCATGGCATAAAATTGACCGTGTGTAAATTGACAATTGGCAAGGCTGAGCTCCTCCAGCGCGAGATGACCATGACCATGAGCATGAGCATGACTGTGAGCATGACTGTGAGCATGGCTATGACCATGAGCATGTCCATGCCCATGCCCATGAGCATGTCCATGTCCATGTCCGGGCGCATAGACAGCTGCCTCCTGCTGCAGCTGCTGGATCTCCAGCCAGCCGTGACGCTTGGCCTGCTCATAGCGATAGCTGCCATAGACGCGGCTGGCGCCCAGCAGCGAGCTGGAGCTGAGCAATCCCTGGGCCACCAATCCGTCGCTGGCGCGGCGACCCTCCCGAAAGTGTATAGGCGAACGCTTGTCCACAAAGGGCGGCGGCGGCGGCGCCGGCGACTGATTGGTTGGCTGTCCATGCGCCTGACCCTGAACCTGACCCGGACCCGGACCTTGACCCTGGCCCACTGATGGAGGCGGTGTCGCCAGCAAATTCAGCGCACTGGGCATATGGATGCATGAGTTGTGGCTGCTGTACAGCGAACGCTCCGACGAGTGCTCGCTGGAGATCGATATAGAGTTGGAGGCTGAAGCTGAAGCAGAGGCTGAGGCAGAGCTGGCAGCGACTGCTGCGGCGGCGGCGGCGGCGCTGGCGGCCAGCATTGAGTTGCTCATGCAGGAGGGCAGACTGCCGGCAATATCCGGCACGGAGGGCAGCACAAAGTCCAGGCTCTCGTAGGCGCTGCAGTTGCTCTTCGAGGAGCCGCGACTCAGATTCTGGCTGAGACTCTTCGAATAGCTGCCGGCAAGGACGCCGCTGGAACTGCTGCTGCTGGCATAGGAGCGTGTCCGCGTGGCCTGGGCACTGGTCAGATCTGTCGAGGATTGGGAGCCCTCTTTGGCACCCTCATTGCCCTGATCCGTTTCGCAGCCCTCGTCGGTGCTGGAGCTGCCCTGGGCCAGCACCTTCTTCTCAAAAGTCTTCTTCTCGCGCCTGAAACAACAAACATATTAATTGGAATTCTTCACCCAAAATATTGATATTTTTATTAAAACTAAATATAGGTTATATAAGCCTAAGCTTTGAATTTCATAATATTCCGTTGGTCGGAACGAACGCTTTGTCTAAAATACAGAAGACCGTCTATAGACGGTCTTGTCGTTTTGAAGGTAAAAACTTCAACAGGTACGGTTTTATGTACTATTGGAATTATATTTATAAATCAATCAATCAAGCTGATATTTTTCTTAAAAGTAAATATAGGTTAAATAAGTCAAAGTTCTAAATTTCATAATATTCCTTTGGTCGGAACGAACGCCAGGTCAAAAATACTGAAGACCGTCTATAGACGGCCTTGTCGTTTTGAAAGTAAAAACTTCAACAGGTACGGTATTATTTACTATTTGAATTAACTTAACATTTTTGGATTTGGATTCGATTTTATATAATATATCTATTTTTATGGGTGACTGCTCTGCTAAAATTAAGATTGAAGTTCAAGCAAAATACTTGGATGAAGGATTAGTTATTACAGTGTTTCCACCGCTTTTTTTTAATCCTTTCTTATTCAAGCAAACTGAAAAATATTTTTTACCATCATATCTTACATCCGAAACCTGATATACAGGTCGTTTTTCAATGGTTGCCAAGCTAAAAACCGATAAATCGTACATACACCTATCTAATTGAAAAGCATGTTTATTTTTACTTTTAACAGGAAATCAGAATTCTGTGTCGATATAATATCGATATCAACGTATCGATACCCATCCCAAGCCCTCACATAGTCATCTTACTCACCCGTCTCCATTAGGTTTTGATTCCTGTCCAGACTCCTCAGCTGGTTTTCCTGGATCGCTGGCGATGCCTTTGCTGTTTCCATTTGTAGTTGCTCCCTTGCGCTTAGGTTTCTGATGTGATTAGAAGTGCAATTAGTAGGTACATAAAATGAACATGGTTGTAAAACTAAATAAAAGTGGATAAATGGCCTCCAGATGATAAGGTGCGGATACTACAGTATATCAAGGGACAATGCAGGACATGAAATTAAGTTGTGGCTACCATAAAAATATATGAAAATTCAGTCAGCGAAATATGTCATAGAAAAAAGAATTGTCAGCAAATTGTTCAGACAGTCAAAAAAAAAAACTGACAATGGAGGACGCAATCGGGAAATTAAAGCTGAAACTTGCACGTACCTCAATGGGCAATGGACTCTCCTGAAGAGTCTGGAACAATCGGCTGGCTTCAGCTGACATCTTGAAGCGAAAGCTTTGATTGAGATTTGTGGTGGAATCGAAACTGTTGGAGCTGGACATGGGTTTTATTGTCTTGTTGTGATCGACACTGGGCGTCGAGGCAGTCAGATGATCGGGTATGTGCTCCTCCTCCTTCTCCTTCTTCGCCTTTGTCTCCTTCTTCGCCTCGGCAATGGCAGTGGACTGTAAGGAGCAATATAGATAAAGTTCAAATTGTGCATCGAGCTTTAAATCGAATGTGAAATTGACAATAAAAAATCAAATTTGAATTTTATCGGCTGGTTCCCAATTTTTAGGTCTATCATCCAATTTCCTTACATACATTTTTTCGAAAGTTTTGATCTCTCATAACTTTATCAAAACTTAATCGATTTTCAAGCGGAACGTCACTTTGATCATGGTTTAGACTCTAAATTCATTCTGCATTCAAATGTTTACCATCTAAAAATATTTGATATTTTTTCGATTCTAAGTCATCTATCATCAAATTTTCCATACATACCCCTTGACATTTTTTCGAAAACTTTCATTTCTCATAACTTTATCAAAACTTAATCGATTTTCAATCGGAATATCATTATGATTATGATTTGGCCTCTAAATTGAAATTTAATTAATTTTGTAAAAAAAATTATTTTCCTGTATATCATGATATCGATGCCCGGAGCACCGAGTATTCTACTGTCGAGTGCGCTCGACTGATCCGCTTGTTACTATCACTAAAGATGAAGATATTGGCACTTCACTCGTTGGAGGCAGATGCAACTCACCTGCTGCAGCAGCTGGCGACAATCCTCGGTGCTCTGCTTGATTATGTACTCGCTAATAGTCTGATGAAGCTGCTTGGGCGCTGGCGATGCCAGATGCATATGTGCTCCCTGCTCCAGCTGTTGGCTGGCATTGAGCAGCAGCTCCCGGCAACGCAGATTGGCCAGCGATGGCATCTGCTGTCCACTGCTGCTGGTATTGTCAATGCTCAGCGAGATGCCGACGGGACGTGGAGCGGCGGCAATGCTGCGCGGTGAATTCAGGCTGTGATGGCTAACCCGGGATGAGGCAGTGCAGCTGTTGCCGCTGCCCGGCAGTGGGGTATACCTAGTGGGCAATGCTATGCCCTGACTTTGACCCTGAGCCTGACTTGGACACGGACTCGGAGTCTGATTCTGGTTCGGAGTCTGTACGTGAGCATCGTCACCGTTCATGTAACGAATGTGGGCATGGTTATGGGCATGTGGATGAGGATGGGACTGCTGCTTGACCGCATAGTAGGGATCGGCAGTGGAGCGCTCACTCATTAAAACAGTCTGGTGGCGACTAAGTCTTTTGTGTATCGAATCCTTGGCCAGGATCGTGGTGGATATTGTCTTTGATTGCTGCTGCTGTTGTTGCTGTTGCTGTTGCTGTTGTTGCTGGAGTTGTAGTTGCTGCTGTTGATGCAGCTGCAACAGCTGCTGTGTGGGCAACTGCTCCAGCACCAGAGCCTGCTTGCTGCTCTTGAAGAGCAAACGACTGCTGCCGGATTCACTTGGCTTTGTTTGCGTCTGCTCCTTCTTGTGCGAGACGCGATCCTGGAGCAGCAGATAGATGGCAGCCACATGGTCGTAGGTGTTCTTCTTTAAGCTGGCGCATGTTTTGTCCGGCCCAATGCCCACATACTCGGCCATGATGCGTAGTATATCCTCGCTGGGCTCGAGCACCGCCTGCCGCTCCATATTCAGATTGTATTTGGCAATTAGCGCATGCTCCAGCAGCTCCGGGCACATCCAGCGATGGCGCTTGATCTGCTCAATGGTATAGCGACGCGTTGGCTCCAGCACCAGCATGCGACGGATGAGATGCTCGCACTCGGAGCTCATGAAGAACGGTATGCGAAAGCGTCCAGATAGCACACGATCCCTCAGACTCTGCAGCGTGGAGCCATCAAAGGGCAAAGCACCACAGACCAGCACATAGAGCACAACACCCAAGGACTTAAAAGAAGCGGAGATTAAAAGAGGATTGGATTATCTACAACATTAACCTACCCAAATGTCTATTTCGGGACCCGTATACTGCTTGCCCTCGAATACTTCTGGAGCGGCATACGGCGGAGAGCCGCACCAAGTGGCCAGCAGTTCGCCGGGCTTGAAATGATTGGAGAAACCAAAATCGGCTATCTTAATGTTCATGCTAAAGTCAAGCAGCAGATTCTCCGCCTTGAGATCCCGATGCACAATGCCCTTCTTATGGCAGTACTCCACGGCGGAGATGATTTGCCAGAACTTGAATCTGGCCGCCGACTCCGACATGCGTCCATACTTGGCTATATAATCTGTGGAGAAGATGCGCTGGTTACAAATTAACTCCATGGAGTAAAGAAGCTAACCAACTCACCGAATATCTCACCCTGACTGGCGTACTCCGAGACAATGTAGATCATGTTCTTGGTTTCCATCACCTGCATCAGGGAATAGGGAAAGATTAGTTGTATCTATCTAATGACTAGGAATTGAGACACCTACCTGATACAGTTTAATGATGTGAGGATGCTTGAGCTTCTTCATGATCTCCACCTCGCGATAAACCTTCTGCAGATTTGTGTGATCCAATTGCGATTTATCAATGATCTTGATGGCCACCTCGTTCTTGGTGATGCGATGCCTGGCCAGCTTCACCACAGCAAAGTTACCCTTACCAATCGTACGCTCAATGTCGTAGAAACCCACACGCATTGGCTCCTTGAGCTTGAGCAGCTCCTTGGGTCCGGTGCCGCCGCTGGCGAAGATCTTCTGCGCCAGCAGCACTTCCTTGCAGCTAACCAATGCCTCAATGGAGGAGGGTGCGGTCACAGCATCGAGTACACTACGTGTGCTGGCTTGGACCAGCTCTGGTTCCGGTTCCGGCGTCGGTTCTGGTTCCGGTTGCGGTGCCTGCTCCGTTAACGGTTCCACTTGATGCTCCACCTTTTCCTCCGACTGTTGCTCCATCAGCTTCGACTTGGACCTCGACTTGGACTTGGACTCCTGCTCATGGACTCCATTGGACTTGACCAACTCTGTGTCCTCAACTGTCTTCCCACCACCGGCCGGCGACTCTCCGACTCCCTCATCCTCAGCCGCTTCGCACGCGCTCATTTTCAAGCTGAGCCGAGCTGCCGTCGGGACAGGGATTCAAATGCTGCTCTGACTGCCGCTGCTGCTCCCGCTGCACATGCTCCCGGCGCATGCAGCAGCACTACAGACGGCTAGGTGCACGCTCCTCCATTGCGGCGCCCTTTGCAGTGGATGAAAACAACAAAGCAACGAAAACAACGTTCACAAAATTTGCTATACATTGATAAGAGATTAGCTCACACACACACACACACGCACACACACACACACACACACACACCTATGCACACATGCATGCGCGTACGCAAGCAGTCATTGCATACAGTAAGTCAAGTAATTGTTTTGACAATTCACATAATTCACACATTCGATTTTTTTATTAAATGTTAAATTCTGAGATTCAAACCATAACTAATTGAAATTGCTAACCATAACTAAAACTTCTTCCAAAACAAATATTTTTCAATATATAAAAATTCCAAAACAAAATTAAAATAACCGATTTCTTACCGATTCAGCTTTAGCGTTAAGTTTCGGTTCAATCAAACAATTAATGCAATTATGTCGGTAAACTATAAACATGTATTTTTTTTTTTCAAACAAATTTGCAATTTCAGTTGAACTCATATTTGTAATTAATGATAAATAACAAAATTTAAAAAAAAAAACTATTTCATAATGCACTTTGTGCGTACGTGGCGACGTTTCTACTTTTTATATCGATAAGTTTGGCTGATTTATAAATATTCTGTTTTGAAATTCATGCTGTGAAGCAAAATCATACCGGTTAAAATTGCAATTAAGAGATTTCAACGATGAAACTGGTTCAATTTCGTGGTTAAACTCAAAGAATCTTTTTATTAACTTTATATATAATCACTCAAAATTATAAAAGAAAAAAAATATTGAAAATTTTATTTTTTTCCAAAAGTTTATTGCGAATTTATTTCTTTGTCAACACAATTACTCGACATACTGTATATGTGTGTGTGCAGTGAATGAGTAAGACTGTATGTGTGCATGTGTGCAAGTGTGTGTGTGTGTGTGTGTGCGTGTGTGTGTGCAGCATAGAAAAATCAATAAGCAGACGACGCGCGGAGCACAAATCTCTTGACTGGAGACGCCGCCTTCTCACGTGGAGTAATCTCAACTATTCACACACACACGTACACAAAAACGCACACACACACATGCACACACACACACAGCAACCCACACACAAGTTACGTGTGTAATAAATTACCGTTAGTTGCTTAGTTAATTGCAGAATTGTTGTTGGCTTTAAGTTAAATTGTTGAATTCCGTATACGATTTGCATGCCCAGCGAATTGCTGCGATTGGATCTGCTCCGGTCATCAAGTGACCAGGACACCAGAGAGCTATACCAAAGCTCTACAAGAAACCGTTGGACATGGACTAGACACGGATACGGATTCGACAACGGACACGGACACGATATACAGCAGCGACACAGGGCAGCGCGTTCGTTTCTGTCGTGGATTTGACCCCCAAGAGAGAGACAATGCTGTGTCGAGGGTTGCCAAACATATTTTTGCACCGCTGCCGCCGCATGCAGTCATGCCTGGCAACCCAGTGGGGCACCAGGTGGTGGAGCAATGCGCATGCGCCTGATTCCCATCAACATCGACACCGACACCAACCAATCGACTCTCGACTCTTTCCAGGTTTTTCCATTTTCAAATAACGCGCTATATCGATAAACATTTGCCAGAAAACATGACAATGCAAGAAATCGATTATTAGTTTATTCTAATCTATCTATTGATCTGCTCATCTATCTTTGAGTATATTCACACATGTTTATACTTTCAGATTCTATGAGCCAATTCAGAATATTATCTGTATATATACATATATGCATAAAATCTTTATCCTGATTGAAGATGACCCCACCAAGAGTTCAAACCGTAAGAGCTAGAAGGCTGAAATTTGTACAGTAGTTTTGCTTTATATATAAAATGTTTGATTTGACATTCAGTGTGATATCTCAGCTTATGAACCTAAAATATGTATTTTCAACTGATAATATCCAAAATATAATTAAATGCCCGTTGCATATCTAACACTTTTTTTAGATTTTCGAAATTTGTTAGGAAATAACTCAGAAATCTTAGAAATATGCAAAATAAAAATAGTTTTTTTTAAAAGTCTGCATCGTATAAAAGACAAATTATGATCAAGTGCTATACTCGTATTTAGATAACCAGTATAATATTTTAATATCAAAATGGTTTTAAAAGTCAATCAATGACTGTTTTTAGCATCATAATATATATTCTGCAAATAATTACACGTACTGGACTGTACTTTCTGGAGTATAATTACAATTACACCAATTACAAATATGTTTATGATAGGTTTTTTTTTTATATAAAACAATTATTATAATAATTATGTGCACATACACAATCAATTCTATGCATTTCCGTTGTTCCTCTCATGGAACAAGTTTCAAATAATAATATAATAATATTTGTACAGTGGGACAAGAGCATGGCGAATAACATTTCACACCCGAATTTGACCTCTATATCCATCTTTGTCTATCTCGTTTCGCTCTCTGTCTGTCTCATATACGGCAGAAAGAGAGCAGTGCCTTTAGATATTAATACAAATATATCAAAGGGAATAGAGGCAACCGATTCTAATGGATGACTCGCATGCGCTTGCTCCTAAACAAGATACAATTTAGTTGATATATAGTAGATACTACATATATATAGATATATATATACATAGACCGATGTACATACAAACTTGTAAAAAGCGACACTATACAAACGCAGTAAAAGCAGCTTAATAAATATAGGCTAAAAGTTGCACAGATTAACCCGAGGAAGCTCCTAGAATTTTTCGAGTGATGTCGCATGTCGCATGCTTTGCGATGTTAATTGGATTCAATTCACTTCATTTCTTGGGCAGCAGCTCGGAGGCAGCAGCGGTGGCAGCAGCGGCAGTAGCAGAAGTTGCATGGACAGCTTGGACAGCATGGAGAGCAGGGATATCAGGGATAGCAGT
Source organism: Drosophila falleni (assembly GCA_035045575.1). NCBI lineage: Eukaryota > Metazoa > Arthropoda > Insecta > Diptera > Drosophilidae > Drosophila > Drosophila falleni. Next base: position 7,846,562 of record JAWNOV010000185.1, on the reverse strand, counting down.
GATTGGGTCTTCTCCATTGTCACCATAGCAGCGCCGCTTGAAATCACTGAAGAGATCCTGACCCTGACGCTGCTGCAGACTGCGCTGCGGATCAACGTGGACAGACTGCGTTGTGTTTCTGCCACAAGAGACACAACTTAGTTGATTTTTTTAAAAGTGGTCAATTGAACTTACCTCGTTTTGGTTAGCACCGTGCAGCCATGCTCCACGATCATGTTAAGGGAATAGAGTGTGGATAAATTTAGAAGACTATCGTGCTCATAGATCTCAATGTCCGGCAGCCGGATTTGTGTCTGCCGTGGATCCTGCAGAAAGCGTGCCAGGCGTTCGTTAACGCTTAGCTTGATGCTGAATCCCGGACGATCGCCGTTGATGCGCCTACAACCGGCGCGTATCTCACGCACCTCCTGCAGTTGCAATGGCGGCGACGATGAGAGGAATGGATTCGACGTCTCACCGGACATTTCGCTCTCGATCTGCTTAATGGGCGGCATGCCGTTCATATTGTCCTCCCTGTCCAAGCAAACGTTAACGTCAACGCTGCGATTGATTCGATTAGCGCCTCCTCCACAAATCTCAATCGGCTCCGAGCAAGCCGTCGGCTGAAACCGTGATAGATCCTGAAGTGCATCCGGCTGCGTGGGCGACTGTGAGGTGCCGCCAGTGCAGCTGTCAATGAATGTGGAAGTAGCTGTTGCTTCAGTGCCGGACATGAGCGTGTCATCCTCTCCAATGGTGTCGTCCGAACGTATTTGTGGCAGCAACGATTTCTTGGTCAGCTTACGTTTGGGATCGTATTTGCCACCGGGTCCAAACTCATTGCCCGGCCAATCGGTGAGCTCGTCGTCACCCTCGCGATCAGTGTCATGCCGCCGATGGCCATCCTCGCTGTCCGATGAGGAGCTCAGCGAGCTGGAGCTGAGGAAATCGTACAGTTCGCTGCAGTCCATCGACTGCACCTGAAACGGTTGCGATGTCTGGCAAAAACGGCGTCTGCGATGTGATTTTAAAACACCTAGGCTGTGTCCGTGGATGCTGCCATGGTGCGACTTGTTGCGATGAACATGATAATCCGCACCAGCAGTTTCCAGTGGCATCGGCGTATTTAGCAGCGTTTCAATATCACTGACAGGCACAAGCGTTTCCATGCTAAAATCACCCACAGCCGCCGCTGCCGCACACTCATTGAGCTCCAGCTGCAGCTCGGCTGCATCCGAGTTGGGCAGCGCTTGGCATTGTTCCTGGTCCAGTTCCTGTTCCAGACCCTGCTCCATGTTCGATGATGTATTGTCAGTCTTTTGTGATTGTTGCGGTTGCGATTGCGCAATGCGATTAATCTTGGATAGCAGTCCCTTGTTGAGCGGCAACAGACGGTCGCTGTGTGGCTTTGATGTGGATGAGTAGCTGCGTGGACGCATCCGATGATATTCCTCCATGTGCGTATAGCGCGGCATGCTCGTAGAGTGCAGTTTACTGGAGCCACTGCATGTAACGATGCCGGTACCTAGACCAACTGCTCCCTGCTCGTGCTCATTATAACGATCGCGATTGGAACGCTTACGCTTGCCACAGAAAAACAAATTCGAGCGATTGCCACTATCCGTCTTGAGCACACGCTTTCGCACTGTGCTCGTGCTGCCGGAGACACAGCCAGTGTTGCCAGTTCCAACTCCAGCGCTAAGCATACCCGGATACACGGGTGACTCGATGAAACTGTGCGGTGACACTGCCAAATTAGTCTCCTTGCTGAATTCAAACTCCATGGACATGCGTTTAATCTTTCGTTTTCGACGCGAGTTTGGTTTGTAGAATCTAAAAAGACAATGGATCAATCTCAGGTGTATTACTGGTGCAACTTTCACTTACCGAGCTGGACTGAAATTGGTCTCGTTCAAAGAGTCCGACTCGAGGGCTCCCATTCCCATGCGAACAGCTGCGGCTGCGGCTGCGTTCAGAGTCTTTCCGGGCAAGCGGAGGGGCAGCATTGCCTCGGCTTTCTCATCCGAGTCGCTAGCCGGCAGCATTGTATTGTGTGTGTGAGTGTGGGAGTGTGTGTGTGATTCCAGGCCATCCACATTCGCACTGGGATGATGGCCATGCCCGTGTGCATTTAATGTGTCTGTGGGACTGCTCGACGAATCTTCCGTTGGCTGCGGCGCACAAGCTGCAGCAGAGAGAGAGGGGCGTTTTACGAGTATAGGAAAAAGAAAGAAAACAAAAAAAAAACATCGGCTCAAATACTTACGCAAATTACCCGTTGATCGAGTTCTTCGACGTGAGCCCCACCTACCAACGCCGCACGCCCTGTCCATGAGCGAGGTCTCCTCCAGGGCGAGGGTCAAGTCGTGCGAGAACTGATCCATTGCGCCAGCACACCTTGTTTCAATTGCGTTTCATTAAACTATTGCATATGCATCGGCATCAATTTAATAAAAAAAAAAATAATAATCCAAAGGCAAGCCTCAACAATTGGCAGCAATTCACTTCGATAGCAATATCGATTTTATGCATTTAATCGACAGTATTTTATTTTCACTTTCTATTGGTCGCATGCGGTCACACTGATGGATGTAAATTTTAGTTCATGCAAATTTCAAAATGCAGTAACTTTGAAATTAATAAACATTTTAATGAAAATTTAAATTTCGAAATTCGAAAAAAAATATATATATAAATTTTAATGAGGGTTTGAAGCTTGTCAACCCAAGGGGACAAAAGTTAAAAATTTTATTGCAAATAGAAAAAAAAAGAAAATCATAAAATTAAGAAAATTCTAACAAAAACCCTGCAAAAAGTTACAAAATTCTTTCTAGCTTCAAAAATAAGAATAATTTAAATTTAGTCAAATTTTCAAAGTTGCAACTAAATTTTTGTTGTTAAATTAAAACAAGTTGCCAGATCTGGATATTCTGCAGGGTGGCAGCCCCAATTAGAACCAGCTGCCAGATTGGAAAATTTGCTAGGGTGGCAGCCTTTGGACCGGGCTGCAACTTTTGGGGCCAAAACAGTGTTTCCTTAACAGTGTTGCCAAGTTTATAGAAAGAACAAGCATTTAAATTTGTTTTTGTGGACAAAAAAAGCCAGAACTAGCTATAAAATAGCTAAGTTGGCAACAGTGACCGTGAGATGCAGAAGCTCATGTTCGAAAATATCTATTTTTCGTTATAATTTGCACGTTTAACTTTCAATTTGATTAATTTGACGTAAATTTCGTCGCACATTTAAACTTAACACGCAACAAGTCGCTGTAGTTACAACAATTATTAATTTGCATACGCAGCACTTGCAACTGACCGCTTTCGTTTGTGCCGGTTGTCAAAAGAGAAAAAACGCCGCTTTTTTTTTTTGCTTGTCTACGTGCTGTTTGATTTGATTTATTGTAATTGTTGATATTGTTGGCAATATGAGTCGTCGACGCGCTCACGATACTGAGGACGAGGGCTATGGTGAGTTAAAGTCTGATTAAATATGCATTCTTATAATTATAATAACTATAATTATAATTTATAGACCATAGACGGAACAAACGGCGTCGCGTCTCCGAGAATCAGGAGATTGAAGATCGTCTGGAGTCGCTGATTCTGCGCGTGGGCGAACGGAGCACCTCGTCGGTGGAGTCGAATCTCGAGGGTCTGGTGTCAGTGCTGGAGGCTGATCTGGGCACCTTTCGCTTAAAGATCCTACGCATCCTCTCCGACTGTGCCGTGCGTATGCCCGAGAAGTGCACAGTGTACACGACCTTGGTGGGTCTGCTCAATGCCAAGAACTACAAGTTTGGTGGTGAGTTCGTCGACCATATGGTGAAAACGTTTAAGGAGTCATTAAAGCTATGCCGTTGGGACGCGGCACGTTACTCGCTCCGTTTCCTGGCCGATCTGGTCAATTGTCACGTCATCTCGGCGACCAGTCTGCTCCAGCTGCTGGACACAATGATAGATGTGTCCAACGAGGACACTGTGCCACAGGTGCGTCGTGATTGGTTCGTGTTTGCCGTGCTCTCCACATTGCCCTGGGTGGGACGTGATCTCTACGAGAAGAAGGAATCGGCGCTGGAATCGTTGCTGCTGCGCATTGAGGTGTATTTGAACAAGCGCTCCAAGAAGCATCACAATGCCTTGCGCGTCTGGTCATCAGATGCGCCACATCCGCAGGAGGAGTACCTGGACTGTCTGTGGGCACAGATACGCAAGCTACGTCAGGATAACTGGGCCGAGAAGCACATACCGCGTCCCTATCTTGTCTTCGACTCCATTCTGTGCGAGGCACTGCAGCACAATCTGCCGCAGATTACGCCGCCGCCACACCACGACTCCTTTGAGTATCCCATGCCGTGGGTGGTGTACCGCATGTTTGACTACACTGACTGCCCGGATGGACCCAATTTGCCTGGTGCGCATTCAATTGAACGCTTCTTGATCGAGGAGCATCTGCATCACATCATTGAGACGCATCATCACGAGCGTAAGGATTGCGCCGCACAGCTGCTCAACTTCCCATTCAAACATAAGATCCCCTTGGAATACTGTATTGTGGAGATGATATTTGCTGAGCTCTTTCACATGCCCACGCCTCGCTATCTGGACATTTGTTACGGCTCCATTCTGATCGAGCTATGCAAACTGCAGCCAGGCACTCTGCCCCAGGTGCTAGCCCAGGCCACGGAGATTCTGTTCATGCGTATTGACTCGATGAATACCTCGTGCTTTGATCGTTTTGTTAACTGGTTTAGTTATCATTTGAGTAACTTTAAGTTCACCTGGTCATGGGACGAGTGGGACAGTTGCCTTCTGCTCGATGCCGAGCATCCACGTCCCAAGTTCATACAGGAGGTGCTCCAAAAGTGCCTGAGGTAAGAAATAACAACAATAGTCATACTTCTCACAGTTATTGTTTTATATTATTTGATTCCTCTACAGATTGTCGTATCATCAGCGTATTACCGAAATGATGCCCACAACATATGCGAAGCTTATTCCGGTGACTCCTGTTCCTAACTACAAGTACTCCAACGAGGAGGCAGGTAAGTCGCAGCCTCTCATAATTAGCCTCCTTTTCCGGCTTTATATTGCCAACAACCATATACGCCATTATACAACCATATTTTTCCTATATACCTTCTATAAATGCATCATTACCTCAAAACACTATTATTCAACTATATACGCCATAATACACCTATATTTCCCATATATACCTTCAATAGGTGCTTCTTTTACCTCTATTTACTCACAAAATCCATCATATTCACCTACATACGCCATAATACAACCATATTTTCCCTATATACCTTCTATAAATGCATCTATTATCTCTATTTACTTCCCAAATCATCTTATTCAACTATATACGCCATAATACAACCATATAGTTTTAAGTATCTTTAAATATAGTAGAATCAGGTCCAATTGGGATTCGGCTTTTCTAGGTAGCTCTGTTATTATATGCTCAAAAGTTGAGATCAGTTACGAATCGGGTTATGAGTCTTTACATGCTGTGTTTTCATTTGAAACATTATTCCATTTAAAACAGCTCCAAATATATAAGTAGTAATATTTTCAATCTATAAAACAAAAACTGGATTCAATTTGGATTCAGTTTTTCCAAGTGGAACTGTTATTAAATGTTAATAGACCAAGTTAAGAGTTGAAATCAGTTCATATTCCAATCTAAAGTTAACTTGAAAATTGGTTTTAAAATTTCAAAATGAACCTATTTTCACTTGTTCTTGCAACAGCCTTAACCTAAAGTGAAATCCATCTAAACCGTTTATTGTTTAATTTAAAAATAGTTTGACATTAAAGTACTTAAAACAAAAACTAAGAATGTAAGCTGCATAACCAAATCGTAGATTTATTTTAATTGGATTTGGAATAAGCACTTGTAGACAATTCTAACTTAGTTTATGAATATTTAAAGCTAATATTAAAATTACGATTAGTTATTGAATTAAAATTTAGGTGCGCTTCACTTCATTCTCCTCGTCGTCCACAATGATGGGTATCTCCTCGCCATTCTCGCCCACCTTGATGCTCACAGATTTGCTGACCGACTTCTGGGTGAGCACCTCGATGACTTCTCGTCCTGGAACTGGCAACGGACCCGCTAACTGCACAGCTGCTGTGGTTGCTGGCATCTCTGTGGTCCTCAAAGGATTGCTGTTGGTTGTGGCCAGTGTGGGCAGTAGTGTTGTTGTCGTTGTTGTTGTGGTTGTTGTATTTGTTGTGGAGGGCACAAAGGGTATCTTGGACTCGTGTCGATGACTACTCTTTGCCTTGCTGTCCTGGCCAGTGGCATTCTCCCTGCGCCGCTGTTTCCACTTGGAGAATGACGGTGTCTCTGTGCTTGTCGTTGTGGTTGTTGTGGATCTGCCCGCCGTAATCCTTGGCGTGGTCCGATAGCGACTTAAGGCACGCAGCGGAGTGAAGCTCGTCGAGCTGGACACGAAGCTTCCTTTGCTTGGAGTCGCTGCTGTGGATTTGGCTGCTGCAGTTGTGGATACATTTCCCTCTGTGCTGCTTGATGTTGTTGTCGTTGTTGCTTCTGTTGTGGCTGGTGAGGTTGTACCCACTGCTGGATCTGGTGTGTTTGCAACCTTTGTTTGCTTTTGACTTCCCGCGGGTCGCTGCTCCGACTCTCTCGTGGTTTCCCGATGCTCTTCCTCTTGCTCCTGCTCCACTTGGGCGGTTTCCTCACTCGTCGTCTCGTGAACTTGAGCGGGATGTCGATAACGCTGTGGCTCATCGGAATCGTAACTGTGTGGATTCTCCAGATGCAGCACATCCACCGGATTCTGGTGCACATATAACGGATCCGGCTCCGAGTAGCGATAGATAGTTTCCTCCAGTGGCTCGCTCTGTACAAACGACTTGTGATCCTCTTCAGCCTCAGGACCACCGCCTGCATAGATGAGCAGCGGTTTTAGCTTTGACGTCTGGTACTTGGACGCTTGATTATAAGCTGGCAATCAATTATTTAAAAGCAAAGAAGAGTAACATTTTAGTATACTTATATGAGAGAATCCTCACTAATATATGTATGTGTATGACTTCCTAAGACATTTCCCAACTTGGTCAATGTCTGGAATGGTCCATTGATTAAAATTCTTAACACATCATTCTTAGTCCTATCTGTGATAAACTACACTGAAAAAAAAATCCATTCTAAAAATCAAGTTACAAAAACTTGATTTTAGCTTGAACTTTTTAAGTACGTATTCGTTATATAATTCCTGAATTAAGATAATACGTAGATAAAATGGCAATGATATTAAGAAATCGACATTAAAAAAGTCAAAGAAGTCTAAATTATTTAATCTAACTGAAAACAAATGTTACAGAACCCGAAAAATGAAAGTTTTGATGAGAAAAATCGGGCTTGATTTAAGTATTTTATACTTGATTTATAAGAATCCGGAATTACCGTACTTCTAACACCGCTGGGATTAATTTTAGCCCGGAATCCCGGATTTTTTTTTTCTGTGTATATCTTTTTTATCGTTAAAAAGTTACTCACCCGTGTAGAGTTGAGGTGATCGCAGAATTGGATGCTGATCCTGACTGTGATAAAGATCCTCGCCAGTTTCTAAGGATTCAGCTGAACCGGACGCATGATTCGTCGGAAACTGCACCTCTCGATGGTGTTTGTGCTCATACTGAAGATGATGATGAAAGGGAGGATTTGAGATGGGAGGCGAAAGCGTGGTCAACTCTGGAACGTATGCTGCCTGACGATATCCGTGCTCGGGTTGATGGTTACCCTCGTTATGGCCACCAGGATTCATGTAAAAGTGATGATGAAAGTGATGGGTAACTGGTGCTGCAGTCACACCTCCCACATTCCCCGCAGTGCCGCCACTCTGCTCATTGGGCACAGGATAACGCTCTAGAGGCTTTGGCAATTCCGGATGAGGGCCAAGTTTGAGTGGATAGCTGGGTCGAAACGTTGTGGCCGGAATGTGATTGGGCCGCAAGCCCAGATTGTATAGTCCCGGAAACAGTTCGATCTTGGGTGATCCCTTGGCACCTTCCGACACTCCCTTTAGATACTCACCAATGTTGAGATGGGACAGAGGTTGCTGTGTTGGCGGCGGAGGCTGAAAGATGCCGCGCACAAAGGTCGCTTGGGGCTGTCGATCCTGACGACGCTGGGCAAAGTTCTGATCACGCTTCTCCTCGTAGGCGACACGGCCAAAGCTCTGCGGATAGTCCACCTCCTTCTGGATGAAGCTCTGTGGCGGCCAGCCAATATTGGACGCCAAAGGCGACACACTAAACTTCATTTCGTAGTGATAGCGATGGGGCAATCTCTGGACATCGCCATCCCGATGTCGAATGCGTTGCACTCGCCACAGAGCACGCGTCTGTACGCCTTGCTCCGTCTGGTTGGGATCGGCGGTGCCTTCGACAAAGCGATAGCTGCCATTGGCCGCCAGCTGTTCCAGTCGTCCGCTGGCCAAGGTCACAATGTCCCCGAAGCGGGATTGCGCTGACTGAGCTGCGCCATCGGCTGGTACATAGGGCGTCTGTAGGAAGTCGTGATAATCATGCAGCTGGCTGCCGCAGAAGCTCTTAGTTTGGCCAGGAGGAGTAACACGAGTTTTACTTAACAACCTACCTGAGATTACCGGAAGCAGCGCCCACAGCGGCGTCCGTAAAAAGCGTCACATAAGTCACATGCTTGAGCGTATGCTCCCACACTCTGTCTGTGGATTCTCCGGGCTGCTCCTCGTAGAAGAGACGCTTTCCTGAGAGCTGCTGTGCCTGCTTGGGCGTCAGCACCAGATCCCTGCCAGCACCAACAATGGCCATCACCTGATGCAGCTGCAAAGCAGCAACAAACAACAGACAACAATCAACAAAATACAATTCACAATTCGAAATCCTCTCCAGCTTCTTCGACTTACGACTGCCAACAGAATGCTCAGGCAACAGAGATTCCACATTTCCACATCAAACAAAAACAAAGAAACAACAAAAACACACACAAAAACAAAAAAAAAAACAACAAACAATGATAAATCCCGAGCAGCTCTTGGCCAAATCTTTGAGACGCACGACGTTTGTGCAGCGCGCGCTTAAACACACGACTGAAACGCGTCCACGACGTGCGCACCGCTAATAATAAACAGACACCCACCGAGAGGCCACCCAACCACCGAACCACCCATCCACCGAACCACCCATCCACTGCACTGTGGGAACTTTGCACATTTTTTATTTTACATTTATTAAAAGCCCATGACCGAAACAAGTTTCTTTTGATCTATTTTTGACAAGGCTGCAAAGCTCCAAAATTCTGTTAATGGTTCCGTTTGGCAGTTCGAATCATACAGCAAGACTTCGGTTCGGTTCGCAAATTGATTCATATACCCCCTGAACCCAAGGTTGGGGCTCGAACCTTGATTCAATTTCATACAAAAAAAAATATTTTAGTTCTACATTTTTCTCTTCATTATCAACTTATTAAATTTTTTTCTAATTATTTAATTTAATTGTAATTATTTTATGGGATAATTTATAAAACTTTTTACACTGATACGCTCATTAAGATACATTTAAAGGTCGTTTTTTAAATAAGCTCACACCTTTATTGTATTATTTTATGTCTTTTCGAAGGCATTAATTTATAATTTTTATTTAAACCTATGAAATTATTTAAGAATAAAAGCTTACCAACTTTTTAAAAGAATCAGACTGAAGATAATGAAATTGTTACTATTTGGCCAAGTTATCAAGTTAACTTAACATTTGATAGGAGAAGGTATTTTTGACAACACTGGTTAAAACTAATATTTGTAACCTATATGTAATATTTTTTTTAACAAACCATTGTTCCTATTTTGGGTATTTTAAAAATATGTTTTTCTTTTCTATCCGTTTACATCTAAAATTAATTAATCTGCATACTGCTGAAAAATTAAAAATTTGTGAGAAAAATGACAAAAGTTGCCATAGTGCTCAGTCAGCTGTCGCTGACGTACTTAGCTGCTGCTACCTCCGCTGGCTTCTGCTTCAGCTCCTCCTTCTCCTCCACGGTCTCTGTGTCTGCCACTGTTGCTTTCATTGGATCAGCCAAGCGGCGCATCGCCAACGGCGAAGATTTCGCAATCTTTGCGCGTCAGACGCCACAACGGCCGCGTTTTGTGGCAGGTGACTGACGATGGAGGCGGGTGAAGCGGGGAAGGCGGGATTGACAGCAACGCGCATTTATGCAACACTTGCGGATGTTTAGACCCCCCTTAAAGCCGCCACAACACCCTTACCCTAGTCGACCAAAGACCACGCCTCCTACCGCTCTTCTTTTATAAATTTTGTTTTTCTATTTTTTTGGCAACGAGCTAGTTTTTTCGGTTTGAATCTTTTGGAGCAGCTTAAATCCACAAGAGATTCCTTAGGTGAGATATGCTGCTCGCTTCGTTGAAGTTCAATAGTGGAACTGCCCCCTCCCTAAACCGTTGTTGTCTTCTGACCCTATATGTATATATGTAGTTTCATTCCATCTGATTGTCTCGTTCTCATTGCAATCGGTTCACCTTGCTTAGATTCTTTTTGGGGGTAAAGATCAGACCATAGATTTGAGACTGGCCTGACCTGAAGAAGAGTTTGAGATGGAATTGAAGTAAAAGATGTTAAAGATGAAACACGAAATACCAAAGAATATTTTGTAAAACTCAATTGTAGATTTGTTTGGATGCTGTGCCGATTCTCAGCGCTGTCACGCTTGCTAATTGCTCATAAAAACGTGGCTAACACGTAGACATACAGACATACAAACTAAATATTCTTTTGTGAGCGTAAGTTTTTTTTAATTCTGCTTTGTGCTGCATTCGTAAACGTTGCAACTTGTCTGTTTTTCCTATAAACCTAAGCCGATATAATATATCTTGTCACGCACACATCTCTATCTGAAACACTGTCATCGAGAGTCGGAGAGAGAGAAAAAGAGAGAGAGAGAGAGAGAGAGAGAGAGAAAGAGCTGCTGGACATGGTACGCATCATGGAGCAGTGCCCTGATCTTTAAACTATGTGCCTTGGACACGCTCAATTTGCGCTGAAAATCAAAGATCCGTAAAAATATTCGGCATCAAGTAAAGCAAATGCTAATAAGGCTAATAAGAGGCTTATACCCTATAATCTTGGGGTTAACAGTTGGCTTAAGCAGGCATTGAGAGAACAAAAAAAAGAAGATCGCTAGATTTGAAGTACATAACATTTAATTTTTATTTTTATCAGGAAATAAAACCGAAGTAAATGTAGGTTATATATTGATAATACTAATACTGATGACGATTTTAAATTTTTAAAATTTCAAACCCCTCGATATTGAAATATGGTCAAAAACAATTAAATTTTCTAAATGAACAAAATTTAAATTAAAATTTAGAGTCCAAATCATGATCAAAATGACTTTCCGCTTGAAAATCGGTTCAGTTTTGGTCAAGTTATGACAGTTTTGAGTTGGTCATCCTGCGGACTTAGCCACTTTACAAGTCCAATTTTTTGTTCAATTTCACATGATTTTTTACAAAATAATGAAAGGTCTCAGAATCAAGTTTAAAGTGTTGTTTTATACTAATTACGATATAAGGAGTTGATTAAAAGTGAAAACTTGAGATTTAAAATTTTGAAATTTCGAAATTTCAAAGGGGGGACCACAGGGATTGAAATCGAATTTTAGTCGAAAATTATAAAATTCTCTAAATGGAAAAAAATTGAATGCAGAATAAATTTAGAGTCCAAATCAAGATTAAAATCACATTCCGCTTGAAAATCGGTTGAGTTTTGATCAAGTTATGACAGTTTAAAGTTGGTCATACTGAGGACTTAGCAACTTTACAAGTCAAAATTTTTGTTCAATTTCACATGGTTTTTTACAAAATAATGAAAGGTCTCAGAATCAAGTTTAAAGTGTTGTTTTATACTAATTACGATATAAGGAGTTGATTAAAAGTGAAAACTTGAGACTTAAAATTTTGAAATTTCGAAATTTCAAAGGGGGGACCACAGGGATTGAAATCGAATTTTAGTCGAAAATAATAAAATTTTCAAAATGAACAATATTTGAATGCAGAATGAATTTAGAGGCCAAATCATGATCAAAATGACATTCCACTTGAAAATCGGTGAAATTTTGGCAAAGTTATGACAGTTTGAAGTTGGTCATACTGAGGACTTAGCAACTTTACAAGTCAAAATTTTTGTTCAATTTCACATGATTTTTTACAAAATAATGAAAGGTCTCAGAATCAAGTTTAAAGTGTTGTTTTATACTAATTACGATATAAGGAGTTGATTAAAAGTGAAAACTTGAGATTTAAAATTTTGAATTTTCAAAATTTCAAAGGGTCCCCCCTTACCATCGAAATCGAATCTTGGTCGGAAATAATTGAATTTTCAAAATGAACAAAATTTGAATGCAAATCATGACTAAAATGACATTCCACTTGAAAATCGGTTCAGTTTTGATCAAGTTATGACAGTTTGAAGTTGGTCAACTCTTTGACCGTACCGGTTAAAACAAAAATCGTTTAAAATGGAAAAGTAGAATTTAAAATTTACAATGACGTTTGCTTGCTGTTAATATTGAAATTATTACTTGTCAATTAAGTTATAGTGAGATTCCATATTGAGTTTTATCCAATGTTTATGTCAAAGGGCAAAGGGTATCTTCTAGTCGAGAGTGCTTGTTGAGTGTTTGTTGTAACTAATAAGCTGTCATATTCCCATGGCGACTCTCTGGCCTTTGTGAGAACTTTACTCGCTGATCTTGACACGCTCCATTGTGGTCTTTGTTTTGCTGGCTCGGATTGGGACTGCCATATGGAAACTGGCCTGCCAACTGGGTCGAGTTGCAGTTCCGCATTCCCTCTATAGAGCTGCCTGTGCAAATTGGACGCATTAAACCACATCACATCACCTGTTCCCTCATCTGCTCTGCTTAACGCGCATTTCATTGACATAATCGAGTCAAGTGCCAATAAAGTAAGTGGGAGTGGGGGGAGGGCAGGAGGAATACATCATTAGTAACGCACTAGACAGTGCCTCAGAGTGGGATTCAGCAACTGGCAACTGGCGGTTGCCGCTTGGTTCCACGCGACGAAGCATAAAAAGCGAAAGTGTCAACCAATTTTTAGATTCCTCCTCCATCTAATGAAGTTACATTCAACTTGCAACATGTTTACATATTTCTTACCTTCCTTTGTTTCTCTTTTCGTGTTTCTCGTTTCATTAGCTAACCTACCGGGCACTGCGGTGGCTCATCAACTGGTGGTGGCCATTAGACAGAAGTGCACACCAGAGGAGGTGGTCAACATACTGAAGGATATACCCAGCAGTGGTTACAGTGGCGAGGAGATGTCCGATGGCAGTTTTAATGCACTCAAGATCGATGTCTTTGTACAGACGCTGCTCAATTTGGGCTCCAAGTCGTTCTCGCACAGCTTTGCGGCCATCTCCAAATTCCATGTGGTCTTCCGCGCCTTGGCCGAAACGGAGGAGGCACAAATCTGCATACTGCATAACATCTTTGAGTTGTGGTCATCTCATCAGCAAATGATGGTCGTTCTGATCGATAAGCTGCTCAAGCTGCAAATTGTCGATTGTTCGGCGGTGGCCACATGGATATTCTCCAAGGAGATGACCGGCGAGTTCACCAAAATGTATCTCTGGGAAATACTCCATCTGACCATCAAAAAGATGAACAAGCATGTCATCAAGCTAAGTAAGTTGAACAAACCTATTGACAATAAGATTTCTTAACCAATTGTATGCTTCATTTTAGACACTGAGCTGAGTGATGCCAAGGAGAAACTGTCTAAGGCAGATTCCTCCTCCAGCGACACAGATGAGGACACACCGCACAAGCGCAAGAAGCCCATCACTCACGCGGATAAGCCATCCGAGGAGGTAACTCAACCATTTCCTTCACCAACAACAATTCCATTAACTTTATTCATGAATTTTCCTTCTACTCAGGTCGTGGAACGCATGGAGGAGAAACTGGAGGCAGCCAATGTGAATCAGAAGCGTCTGTTCCTGATCGTCTTTCAGCGTTTTATAATGATACTTTCCGAGCATCTGCTACGATCCGATACAGATGGACGCGATCCGGATACGGACTGGTATCGTTGGACCATTGGCCGTCTGCAGCAGGTGTTTCTTATGGTAAATATAAGAAGTAACTTTATGTCTATTAATTAAAAGCTAATCCTCTGTTTTAATGCATTTTTAACAGCATCACGAACAGGTGCAAAAGTACAGTAGCACATTGGAGACGCTGCTTTTCACATCAGATCTGGACACACACATACTGGAGGTATTCCAACAGTTTGTCGCACTACGTGCCTAATAACCTGAATAACAAAAAAAAAGGGAAGCTCCAAGGACTCTGGCTGAGTGTTGATCCAGCAGCGGTTATGTCCACAGATGTCCATGGACAGCAGATTTGGCACTTGGTCAGCGTCACTTTAGTCTGAGCCTTAGTTCAGTTTTAAGTTTTAGTTTTTGTAACATGCATACGAGTACATAATTTAAATATAATGGGCCATATCAAGCAGCCCACATTCTACCCAACAAGTCATACACACACACACACACAAAGACACAACAAATTATACACACACACACAAACACACACACAGATGCAGAACAACATTAAATGACACAAATTTTGTAATTTGTAATCAACAAAGTGCTAAAATTAAAGAATGCAAATTATATCAAAAAGTTTCTTGAAACGAGAAAGAACTTAAAACTGCAAGCCTTTGATTTATAATATTATTTATTTTAAAAATTCGATTATTTTCCCTATCACTGTCTATTTTATCCGTACTTTTCCCTTGACTTGTCCCTTGACCCTTACTTAAAAACTGTGTAATCGAAGCTAACCGTTACACATAAATCGATAATTTAACTGTATTTGCTTTGAATAATTTTGGCTTTGGTATGATAAAAGTTTGTTTCGATTTCCACTGCAGTTGCGGTTATGAATTCCAATCGGTTAATACCGATTATGGTTTGAGTCCAGGCTTTCAATGATGCGGTTATATGTAAGTGTCCACATAATTTGTGGAACCTAAATAAAAAGCAGCATACTTTTGGGCTTGGATTGAATTTAAAATGGCAAAAATTTTTTTTTTTTTAGGTTTTTTTCGAATGCTTTCCAACCAGAAATAAACAACATTGCTCTCATATCTCAGTAAATATATTTCTTTATGTGTATGAATGCAAGTGTATACTATGTATATATATGTTCTTTTTTTTCAAATCTCTTTTTTTTTGTATATGAAAATATATTTGACATTTACCAGCACTGTACGCTGCACATTTTGGCACTGGTTTTTGCTCCAGAATGAAATGGGCAGCACTGGACTGCCATGAGCGGGGGTTTGGGGACGAATGCGAGTATATAATACTATAGTAATTGCTAATTGATATTGTAGATTTGTATCCGTTTCCAGGTAGGGTCACTTGAACAGTTCCAGGTCAGGTCGTCAATATATGTACATACATACAGATGTATGTATGTATGTACATGTGTAGGACATTTACGACGTGCGCGGTTGACTGGGCACATACTTTTCCGATGGCTGATATTGCCACTGGGCGCAGATGGCCTCCTGCTCCGTTTCATTGTAGCCGGCTCTGATCGAATGAAAGAGTGAGAGAGAGAAAGAAAGAGAGAGAGAGAGAGAGAGACAGTTAAGCTTGGCGTTGCCCAATTGCGAACAAAGTTGACAAGTGACAGATGAAAAATGGCGGCGTCAGTGTTGATAAATGGCTTAGTTTATTTGACAAAACATAAACAAAAACAAAAAACTTAATATAAGTATATAAGTAAACATGCACATGCTTTGGAAGAGTTTGCTCCTTGATGACTAATGATGACTATAAGGCGTGATTTTATGTTCTACAACTACTAATACTAAAAGGGGTACAGTCTGCACTGTCTGTTTTATCAGCTCCAGCCAAAGCCATAATTGTTGTCATAGTTGTTGTTATAGTCAGTGTTATAGCCATTGTTATAGCCATTGTAGCCATAGGGCGTTCCTGGACGAACTGGACGACCTGGACGATCGTAGTAGTAGCCTGTACTGCGCGGTCTTCCTGGCGGCAGATCCCGACTGACTGGTGAATTTAGGCTGTCCCAGAGCAGACGTGGTCTTTGGACCACCTCGCGCAATATATTGACAGCAGCCAGACCGACACTGGCCAGTTTGACGCCAAAGCGTTGGGCGTTGTGCTTTAGCGGAGCAACAGGAGCGGACAGAGCACGACCTTGGGGCTGCGCATAGGCAGGGGGATGGGAATAGGGATGGGAGAGGATCTTGGCAATGAGATTGTCGGCATGCGGTGGCACATAGAGATCCGCCTGCCGATATTCGGCTGGACAGTGGTTGCTGGAGTAAAAGTAATCCTCGAACCTCTGGTGTGCCGAGCAAGGACTGCGCTCCTGGAAGCACGTCACCTGCACCACATTGTAGAAAATGGCGCCCAGCGTATTGGCCGTCTCCGTGTTGGCCGCCTGCAGGCAGCGTCGGAAGCGTGCATCGCAATCGCAATGGGAACGGGTGAAGGTGCCCCGATTGCATAATCCGCGCCGGCAATCACCGACGTTAAGAACATCGGGACACATGTCGTGCTCGCGACAACAACGATCCTCGCGCACATGTGGTCCCAGGTCATCATAGTTGACGGCGGAGGTGCCAGGTCCGCACCACTTGGTGCCCGGATAGATGAATCCCAGGCCACCACGGAACTCATGGCCATAGGAGCCCTGGCGGCGACACACCTCCTCCAGCTCCACCACCGACTCCCTGGGCACCTGGCGAATCCGTCGAGGATCCGATTGCAACAGCATGCGTTGGATGTCACCCCTGCCAAGAAGATTCCACATCACGTGGCTTAAGGCCAGGCTCAATGAGAAAACGATGTGTTTTGGTCAACTCACCGATCCGTGTGCATCTTGCAGAATGGATGTCGTGACGAGAGCTCCACCATCATGGTCATTGTCATGTCGGAGATTAGCACCGCGGAGCCAGTACTTGGCGGCAGCGCCTGGCTCAGCAGCAGCGCCAGCAGCAGCGTCTTCAGCGGCAGCGCCAGCGGCATCATGGCAACAGCAGAGAGAGACCTTCACTAAAATAAGAGAGAGAGACAAAGACAGAGAGATGAGAAATAATGTAAGAATAAGCAGGAGCGTAGCCAGGTTTGGACAGGGGCAGTTGACCCCTCACCCTACCAGCATACAATATTAAGAAAAATATATATAAAATTAATTTAATTTTTTTACCACTTGTTTTCAGATATTTATCTTAATTTGTATACAGGCTTTATAATTTTATTGTTTATTATAATTATTATATTATTAATTTTTTAAATATTATGTTATTTACTGGGTTTAGATGAAGTTAAATGAATAAAATAAAGTATTTTAATACTAATTAAAAAATGTAGTTATTTGTCGACGTAAAATTAATAAAAATAGTATTTTGTTACAAGAATTGGAAATTATTCTCACATTTCTAATAACTACATTATTAAAAATTTGTCTTCTTGTAATGAAATACTTTATTTATAAATTTAATAATTTTATTTTTGTTAATAATTTTAAGTAATTGGTACTTATTCTCACATTCCTAATAAATACATTATTAAAATTTGTTTTCTTGTAATAATATGCTTTATTTACTATATAAATTAAACGTCGACAAATAAATATGAGTATCAAAATCAACCTTAATTTTTTCAAAGATTAGGTGCAAGTATTCAATAGGTCAAAATAAATGATCGAGGCACTATATGTTGGGTATGAAAATAATTGGCCTTCTTCAAAGATTTTTTATAATTCTGTCAAATTCAGCAACCTACAATCCTAAATTCAACCACTGCGGTATGAGTAATATTTTACAAAACGCAAGAAATGTCACTCAGAAAAAAGAAGAAAAAGAAGAAAGTTTCAAGGTGTTATAATTTATAATTTGTGCATTTTTTTAACAATATTTGAACCAAAATATTTATACATACATATGTATGTATGTATAGCATTAAATAAAATAAAGAACATTTCTGCACCCCATAATATCAATCCTGGCTACGCCCTTGAGAGTTGGTGCTCAGGTAGAGCGAATCACAGAGATTTGAAGGACTGGCGAAGTCGAAATGTGGGCCATCATTAGCACTGCGTCACCGTCGCCGTCAAGTTAATTAGCAGCTGAATGGAGTCTCTAGCTCACCCGCATCTTGGATTTTAGCATTTCTATAACAGTTGACCTCTGCGACACACGGCACAGTGGGCCACAGGTCGGTGAAAATTGTAAGCCGCAGGTTGAACCACTCTGCGTTGAGCTGTGGCCACTGTGCGAGCAAGCGAGAAAACGAATAAACGAGAAAACGAGAAAACGATTGACGCGGTGAGCGGCGCCAAATGTGGCGATCAAAACAAAGTCAATGAAAGAAATAACAAAACAATTTGCAAAAACAAATGCAAAGGCGTTGATAGAGACAACAGCAACAACGACAACAACAACGACAACTGTAAAACGGAAACTAATTATAAAAGTTCAGCGATTTTAAATGTGTTGGATAAGCAGAAGTGTGGGCCATAATTAGGCATTATGTTAGCTTGTTACCAATTCTTGTTTGCCCAATTTAGACCAATTGGCAAGCACAATCGGTGAAGGTCACTTGATGCCCTGCTGCCACGCCCTCTATTAAACTGCCACCGGCATAAATGTCAACAGTTTTGCGACGCTCACTGTGTTATGTTTGACCAGTCAACAATTTTGTATACCCTTCCACAGTGAAGAGTATAGCGAATTGCATGTTGATAGTGCAGAGATTGCAGCTACTCTTATCAATTTTAATCAGATTTTACTTTCCAGCCAATATATAATAAAATACTCAAGAAAGTGTTTTTCTACAAAATTATAAATTGATTTTTATGGATTTTTTTTAAATTTCTTATTTTACTATTCGTGTCGATATTTTAGCTACGGTAAGTTAACTAACTAAAGAAGTTGTAAAATATGTACACTGCACAGTGGTTCCATTTTTTCATTTTTATTTATATATTTTATTTTTTTTTTGCAAAAATTTTATTATTATTTGTACCAAAAAACATATTTAAAAATTTTAAAAGCATTTGATAATTTTGAAATGGCTGTTTACACAGTGTGATACAGGGTGGTTCAGGTCAAAGTTAAAAAAAATTTTCTGTAAAATTAAACTAATCTATTTTTTTTATCCAATTTCATTTTTTTAACAATATTTTTTAAAATTTATAATAGTTTAATAAAGCTCTTTACATTATAAAAACAACTATTTTATTTGATAATTCTTCTATCAAGATCAAACAAGTGTAAAATCAAATTTGACCATTATTTTATTAGAAATTAAATTGTTAGCTAGATAAACTGCCCACAGAATTATACTTAATAGGCAGTTTGGCCAACAAGAACATGGATAGCTGAATTCGAGTTTGGCAACAAAACTGTTAGCCTTGACAGGAACATAACTGTGATTTAACTGTTAACCAACAATATTTAGAGTATTTTAGGTGCGAGCATGTTTATGTTGTTATTTTTTTTTATTTTTTAATTTTTTGTGGAATCCACTTGAAGAGTTATTTTCAATTATTTTTGTTTTTTTGTTTAGTTATTTTTAGTTATGACAGCGACTTTGGCATTTTGTATTGTTGGTTTATTGAATGGGCACAAATCAATTTTTAAATTTTGTTTCTTCATTATTTCATCTCAGGTAAATAACAGAAATGCCATTGAAGTGCAAGTCTATGGAACCACTTCATAAAGTAACGAGTAAATCAGACTGTTCTCTCAGTCTCTGTTTTTTTTTTTTTGGAGGTAGTACATTGAATTCCAAGGCGTAAAGTTGGTACACTTAACTGCATGTCGCAAAATGAAAATAATTAATGATGGCATATCTTAAGAGCGGCTTATTACTGAATGTGTGTATGGTATTATAAATATAGTACATTATTTACGAGCTCATGTTGCGTTGCTAAACAAATTGACTTGACATGCACGAGTTGTAGATACTCTTTAAACTTGTATACCTTTAATTTTTCAATTTAATTATATATAATTTAAATTTTACTTGTATACCTTTAAGTTTTCAATTTAATTATATATAATTTAAATTTAAAATAATATTTTGTTGACTGCTTAATTGATGTTAAATATATCTATTTATTACTCTTACAAACGTCAATTGTTAAACATGTGTCGATATGTGTAAAGATCGGGTGGGCGATCAATCGAGCTAACTACGATTATAGATTGACAGACAGACAAAGCATCGATCAATCTTAATTTGCGAATTGTCAGTAGGAATTTTGAAATTCGGCATAAGGAACAATAACAAAGCCAAGTGGCGACTGATTGAAATCGCGATCGAGATCGAGATCTTGATCTTTCTTTATAGTTTAGCGCGTAGCTTAATCTATATGCGAGTCCGGAACATATGTATACTTGTATTCAATTCTGTTCGATCTGTTCGAACTGTCTGTCCATCTATTCGCCTTCGTCTGACCGTCGCCATGATCAACAACGGATCAGATCAGCATCTCTGTCCGTTCGCATAATTTTCAATGTCAATGCTTTTTAATTTCATGGCATAAATAGGCATCAAGCCGGCCTGGGTCGATCTCGTCTTGGTCTAGCTTAGCGTCTAGCCAAAAAATAAGAAAAAAAAAACACAGTTGACTCTGTTGTCTTTTTTTTTTTTTTGGTTATTATCTTTCATGTTGTCTTGTCTTTGTTTGTCTTTTCGACGTCAAAGAAAACGAAAATGAAAACGAATTCAACATTCGATTTGTATATCGTACGATTGTTGTACTCCTAACGCATTTGGCTTTGATTTTGACTCTGACTCGAACTCGAAGTCGAACTCTGACTACGTCAAGTACAATGACCGCAGCTTCAATCTATCAAAAGATCTACATGCATACATATGTCTGTACAGTGTACATATATGTATATAGTATATATGATATATGCACGTTTGTCACACTTGGTACATCTGTACCAAAATTGGTACTCATAATATTCCTTGGTACATTGGATAAGATAACCCTTTTTTAAAATGGTACATCGGCTTATCCAATTTTTAATTCATTTTAAAGTTTATTATTTGGAATTATTATTTTGATCTTACATATTTATATATGAGCAATACATTTTAACCCTCTAATTCCGATTGTTAAGTATATTATAATGGAATGGAAAATTAAGTAAATAATTGCATTTCGAAAAACCGTTTCAAAATATTATAAAATAAGGGAAAAACTTAAACATTTTCAAATTAATTATTAAATCAGTTTACACATGAATTAATTTACTAGAACAAACACACTAAATGTATCTTTGAAGAAATTTAGTTTTTCTATATTTTTGTACGTTTTTTAAAAAAAGTAAAGTTATGTATACTAACGATTATTTGACAAAATATCTCTTCCAGAAATGCAAAAATAAAAACAAAAATTTTAAATAACAAAACTTGTTAATGACTTTAAAAGTTAAAATATATTTAAAAAAAAAAAAAATGAAAAAACATGGAAAAATCGTACGTTCTTTAAATGATTTGAATATATATACTCGTGAATACTCTTATGTATTTATACGTTGTATGTTTCGACTTAAATACGTCAAGTGTTTTTTAAATTGACAGCGGATCAACAACCGACAAATCACTTTTCTGGCATTTGACCACATTTGGAACATAGTCCGTTAAGCTAAGCAGGGGAGGGGTCAATAGCCAAATAGCCATAGGCCATGCCCTAATCTGTTAAATCCGCTAGTAACTTGGCTTTATCATCTACAAGCTTTAAGCTACTGTTAGCCCTCAATAAACTTGTTCAGCTTGCTATTAAATGCTTCAAGGGGGGCATTGCAGAAGGAGTGAGCAGAGTGAGCAGAGAGAGACAGAGAGAGAGAGAGAGAGAGAGAGAGAGAGAGAGAGAGGGGGGTTAGGAAAGGGAGGAAGCGCTGGGTCGCTAGAGGTCAAGGGGGCGTTGAGGTGGGCGTGTCGCTTGGATCATCAATCACAGTAAGACGCAGCTACTGTTGTTGCTCCTTAACCAAACTGAAGTGAGACAGTAACTAAAAATTAAAACAACAACTCGAAACTGAGGTGAAGTCTATTCCCCCCTCCTTCTCTCCCCTCTCCCTTCCACCCTTTCCAGGGCCCTTCTTCTGCCTCTGCACCTGTCTTACCCTTCACTTGCCTTCAGCTGTGAAGCGCATTGTAACTGGTTTTTTATTTATGATTATAATTGTTGTTGTCTTCGTTGTTGTTGTTGCTTTGATACATTGTTATTTCTGCTCCCCTTGCATTTTGAATGTCTGATTCTGAGCCACATCATAAACAAACAAGCAAGAAGACTGGAAAACAACATACAAATAAAACATAAAATTGTTATCTTTGACACATCGAAGACTTAATACCCTTGCAGAGTCCCGTATTTATTTACACTAGGCTACAAAGCTGACTTCTTATTGTAACTTTTTCCAAAACTACATTCTTTAGAAAAGAGAAATTGATTTTTATTTAAAAGATCGACTCTCATTGATCGATCATCCATATGACAGCTATATGATATAGTAGTCAGATTTTTAATTAAATTTGTTCATGATGTGTATAATAATACCAAATTGAGATATCTCAAGAAACAATAATGATTTTCAAACTTGACCTTAGTTTTCGAACGAATGATCGAAAAAACATAAAGAGGTCCGGTTGCAACCATATTTGGTCATTATCTATAAGAGAATATCAAATACACAATCTGTGATTGAAAAATTAAATATTTTGCATCTTTTATTTTCCAAATTTTTTTTTTTTAATTCTTCCTTTTATTTCATCATACATATAAAGTTGCTTATGGTTCTTAGAACAATTAAAAAAAAAAAAAGAAATTCATATAGCTAAATTATTTTTAAAAATGAATATTTCGTATATATACATTTATTTATTTTTGACTAAAAAGTTACTTGACATACTGTATGTATACTTATACTTTCTTAAGTCTGACATATGTCTTCTTTAATATGTTACAAATTGACTGACAAAACTATAATATACTCTGGCAGAGTATTAACATTAATAAAAATGCCAGCCACAAGAAGCTACCTTCTTAATCCACTACAATTTAAAGTTCAAGAGCTGGCCAACATTCAATTGGAAGCCAGTTACCAAGTTGTTACCTTTTGGACGTGTAATTGCTCCCTCAATCTTACAATCTTATAAAATGATCTTAATCGCCTTGCTAAAGGTCACAGCAAACTACGTGATGACTCTTCTTCAAGTCCAGCTACATGACCAACTTTAAATTCGAGCGATTTAATAAGGTGTGGCCAAGTTGTTCAAGTCCTTGCCCAAAAACAAAAACCAGAAATTGAAAGACTGAAATGGGGTCAAGTTGAAGAGCAGGCTGGGAGTTGAAGACGATAAGGGGGGAGGGGGGAGAGAGAGGGGAAGAGAGGGGAAAATTAGGATCGGAGTTTAACTCTCGTATGGAATTTGAGACAACAGTGCGTCAGCTTTGTAATTGGACAGTGGCAATGACAGTGGCGGTCATTGAACGTGTCTCTCTCTCTCTCTTTTTCCCTCTCTCTCTCTCTCTCTCTCTTTCTCTCTCTCGCTGGCCAGGTGAAGGTTAAACATAACCTTAACCATAAGACAATAGCCAAGCACAGTCTGCAATGTCTGTTCATTTGGGGAAGTTAGCGGTTTGTTCACAATTTCAATTTCAATTTGAATTTAAATTTGAATTTCGAATTTCGATTTCATTGCTGCGCTAATTGTCAACAATTCGGAAGTGTGTTCAATGTGAGGATATATAAAAGAGGCTCTAAGTCAAGCAGTCAATCTTAGCCATTGTTAAGACACTGTCATCAGAATTCGCATTAAAGCTGGTAACAGACATGACCTTCTCCACCTTCATCTCTCCATCTCCACCTTCATCTCCATCTCCATTAAACGAGCTGTGCTAATCACTGCGTAAATTTCACAACATGTCGAGAAGTCATGCAGATTTAACAAATGCCAATTCTCAATGTCTCTCTATATGTGTGTATGTGTGTATGTGTGTGTGTGTGTGTGTGTGTGTGTATGTGTGTGTGTGACAGGTGTGAAAATATACATATTGTGCTTACCAAGTCTGAGAATCGCTTGGAAGGGTAGACAGGAAGTCGGGGAGGCACTGGAAAGTCGGGTCATATTCGAGGCCAAACTTATCGTTTATTCAAATATTTAATATTTGATTTGTTGTACTCATATTCACAATATGACAAAAGTTCTATGTACGAGTATTTACTAAACCTGGTTGACAGTTAAATTATCTTCTAAGCAAAATAGTTTTCCTGTTTTACTTAGAATTGTGTAGTTGTTCCTTCTATATTGACTACACACCAAATGTAAACATTAAATATCATATAGTTTCGGGGCTAAGCCTTTGGAAATCAGTTTAGAAACGTGTTTGAACCGGTTCACAGACTTAAAAGAAACCTTTGACATTTTAAATAAGATTTTCGACTTCAAAATATGAAAATAGCTGTTAGAATATTTAACGCTCAAGCGAAACCGATTGCAAAAAATCCTGTATTTTGGCATTTTCGATATTTTTGTTTTGATTCTTCTAAAACTCCTTTTTTGTTATAAGCAGGGACTTAAACCTTAACTTTGAACCGATATTAACCGATTGAAATTGGTAACCGTAACTAAAACCCTAAAACCCCAGAGCGAAACCGAAAATCCGATATTATTTAAACCGAAATAACCGATTCATGTATAACGGTTGGTTTCGGTTAAACCAAGCACTTAATTCCTTTATGTTGTTGAGATCATTGTTTTTTAAACAAATTTTGAATTGCTTCTCAAAATTTGACCGTTAAAATAAACTCGATTTGAAAGTAAAATTATTGAAAATAAGCAAAGCTTAAATGCATCCATATTACTTACTACATAGTTATTATGCTTATACTTATTTATTATTCGAATAAATATTCTAGCTTGAACTTTGTTTACAATATTGTAAATGCTGAATTTTATTTGTCTCATTATTAGAATTTAAATTGGATCGAATCTTAATTGAAACGCAATTGACAGTTCAACATTCTTGCTTTCCACCTCATTCGTAATTCGTAATTTGTAATTTGTTCTTTTCTCATTTTACACTTTCACTACTTTGTGAGCGAGGACAAAACTTGCACACACACACACACATACACGCACACACGCACATAAATAATCCACCTCTCCCACACCTCTCCCAATCAAGGCTGCCGCCGCCAAACACCTCTTGACATTTGGTCGACACCGACTCGTCACTTTCTCTCTCTCTCTCTCCACTTGTTTCTTTCTCTTTCAGTTGCAAGCACTTTTCATCGTATTCTGTCGCTTTAACTGTTGTGGCCTTCAGTCCTCGTGTGCGTAATGACCTTCAAAAGGCAGTCAGAGGCAACAGCAACAACAACAACAGCAAGAACGACAGGAGACAGGAACAACAACAACAAGAACAACAACAGTAAGGACATTGCCGAAACCACGTGCCAGTTTTATACACAAAGTTACACAGAAACAAAAAAAAAATCCAGAAAATAATGTTAAATTAACGTGTATCCTTGAATTACAGTTACGCTCACACACATATATATGCATATTCCGGTAATAACCGTTGCCCGTTTCACCCGTTTCATTCGTTTGCCCGGCTCCGTTTACCTGCAAGTAATTAACGGTCTTCCTTTGGGTATTCTTGATCAATTGTTGTTGATTACGATTAAAACGTGGAATAGCGACTGGAACTATGGCCAGGATATGTTTGTACTTCTGTCAAGTGTAAGTGTTGCCGACGATGCTCACAACAAAACATTTCCGCAACGCGTTTGCGGCGCGACTGAACTTGATTCTGGCGCGCTAAGCGCTGTTAAACTTGGACTTGGCCAAATTGAAAAGCAACCGTCGATAGCAGCAGTGGCTACAACAACAAAACAACACATACACATACGCATACGCATACATATGTATACAACATGCAGCAGCAGACGCGGCTAGAAGCTTGATGTGTATATGTGTGTGTGTGTGTGTGTTGGAGCGCAGGCGGGGGAGTCTATCTGCGTGTATGTGTGTGTGTGTACGTCGTGTCCGTCGGAAGCTGCAGCTTGCCGACGAAATCGAAATTGGAAGCGCTGTTAATTGCATTTACACGGCAAAAAAAGCTTAAAAAGCTTTTCCACTTTTGCAAAACTTTGGTCATTGCAAAAACAACAATGTAACGACTTAGCAAAGTTACCAACCTTACTGAACCTACCTGTGGATGCTAAGTATCTGAGTGGTTTGTGTCACCGCTAATTACGAAAGTCTATCGCCCGACCGCCACAATATTTTGACCGTTTGGTCAAATGTCCATGGCGCACAATTTAAATAATATATTAAATCATTTAACTGCTTGTTAAATTGCTTTTCAGTAGTGTCAGCTACTCGCCACGAATCATGACAAATCAACCGAAGCCAAACGAAATTTGATTTTCTACAGATCGCTCCTAAACGAGATTTATCCTGAAAATGGATAAAATTCCAACGGCTTGTTTCGAATAAAAATTCAATTTTTTCTCAATTGTATAAATTTATTAAATATACATGTGTATACATAAAAAAAAAACAATTATAATTATAATATATTGCAATTGCAAATAATAAGACCTTACGAGCTAAGCACAAAAAAAAAAAAGAATTGGGTTATTTAGTATACAAAGAGAAAAAAAATGAAATTAGTTAAGTTCATGTGTGTGTTTTTGTTAAGCTTAACTTAAACCGTTTTCAGTTCTGGTACTTGGATTATAGTTAGAGTTACACTTAGATCGTTTTGAATATAATGCAGTTGCTTGTTATATCTGCGAAATAATCACTATACATACTTAAACATATACAATTTGGGTTATTGCAAAATTGAGTAACTATAAATAAGTAGTGGTAGGGGGATTAGGGGGGCGACTAAAATGTTAAATTTGTATATGAATTAGCGCTGCAGTGAATGTATTTTGATGTACTTTAAGGTCGAGAACTACATTTTTTGCTTACCAATTAGAATTCCCCGCCCAAATCTTACACATAGAAGCAGTTTGGTGAACATTTGATGACAATGTTAACATAAATTTAGTAAATATTGTTATTAATAAACACACAAACACATACAACATATGTGAATGCGTAGTTAGCCCCAGGTTAATGATTGGTTGATTTCTTTATTGGTTGGTTAGTTGCTTGCCTTTGGCGCCTCGCTCAGTCAACGTGTCATACGCATCCCATCCATGGGTATGGTTATGGTTATGGTTATGCCGAAGATGATGGTGATGGTGATGGTGTAAAGTGATGGTCATCTACCTAATGTTGGCAAACAGATTCAGGACAGACTTGTTCTCCTTCTGGCTGCGCGCCTTGCTAAACACATTCCAGAATCGCAACGTTTCATCGCCAGCGCCAGTGACAATCGCCTCGCCATCGGGACTGAGCGCCAGGTAGAGAACTCGATAGGAGTGGCCAGTTAGCTTGGCCACTTGCGTGAGGGACGGGTATTTCCACACTAATATTTGGTTCTGCGAGTAGCCGTGTGTGGAGACCAGCTCCGATGAGTGCTTAGACCATGCCAAGTTGCACACCTGCGAGCCCGTGTCCACGCACTGCATGGGCTGACCCGTCAGCGTATTCCAGAAGCGTATACAGCGATCAGCAGTTCCACCGCCGCTGGCAAGAAGTCCATGATGATGCGGTGACCAGGCGATTGCCTTCACTGCAGCCATGTGTTCCGTGTATGACTGTACCGGATTCACCGAGTGCTGATTCCACACATATAGACGATTATCGTTGCCTCCACTGGCCAAATACTGATTGTCCGGCGACCATTTAAGTCCACACACCTCCTGACGATGGCCCGCCAAGCGGCGCTCTGACTGCAGCTGCGGTGTGCGTGTGTCGCGTTGTATGATCCAACGATCTCTCGATCCACTCGACAGGATGTCGCTATTCCACGCCAATGCGCCCACACGCGCCGAGTGGCCATTAAGTTTATTGATCTGCAAACAAGTTTAAATATAATTAGTCATGTTTTCTTCATTCAATTCTAGTCACAGTCACAACTCACCTGCTTATTAGCTGCTACATCCCAGACGGTTACGTAGCCATGATGTGTACCGACGGCAACTGTGTTGCCACGTTCGTTCCATGACACGGATGTGACCGTGTTGGAATCTGGACTGAGATCACACAAGCGAGTCACCTGTAACATTAACAGAAAAAAAGAACATCTTTAGTTTCTTGGTTCTTCGTTTGATAGCAAGTTAAAGATCTCTTTAGATCTCAACTATACAAATAAGGCTTAGGATATAACTGAATTCCTAAAGCTTTATATGATCTCAGTGACACTAGATTACTACTCTTAATTAATTGAATCTCATTTTGATCATGATTTGACCTCTAAATTCATTCTGTATTCATAACTTCACCAAAAATAAACCGATTTTCAAACGGAATGTCATTTTGATCATGATTTGGCCTATAAATTGATTCTGCATTTAAATTTTTGTCATCTAAAAAATTTGATATTTTTTCGACCCTAAGCCATCTATTATCCAATTTTCCATACATACCCCTTGATATTTTTTCAAAAACTTGGCTCTCTCATAACTTCATCAAAAATTAACCGATTTTCAAACGGAATGTCATTTTCATCATGATTTCGCATCTAAATTTACTCTGTATTCAATTTGTGTTCATTTAGAAAATTTAATTATTTTCGACGAAGATTCGATTTCGATGACAGGGGTCCCCCCTTTGAAATTTTGAAAATTCTAAATTTCTAAAGCAATACAAGCGCCTAAAAGTATGTAACGGGTATTCCTATATCATCAACTTGCTTTTGATTGAGGTGAAAAATTTAAATTAAAGCTAGCTGATGTCACTTACCTGACTAGTACAGGCGCTCCAGAGATAGACACAGCTTCCCAGGCCGACAGCGAGTACATTCTGGGATGACCAGTCGACCAAATTGAGATAGAAGTCATCCTGCAGTTCCGGTGCATCCAGCACCTTGAATGGTATTCTCGATATTTTGCGCGTTGCCTTTCGCGGTGATCGCAACAGTTTCTGGCTCTTTGCACTAACTGGCGACAGTGAGTACGGGCATTCCCCATTGTAGTCCTGCAATGAGAAGAGGAATAAGAACAATTAATGCAATTCAATTGTGCAGTTTGTGAAGTTTAAAGTTTGCGACATTTGTTCCAGTTGCAGCTAAGCGACAAATTGCCAAAGCAAATCTTCTGCAATTCTTTGGGTAAAACGGACTCACACCCGCTTTGTTTGCTCGCCGCGTACTTGACGCGATTGGCAATTAACGCCACGGTGCTAAAAGCAACGACCGCGTCCGCAATCGCGTTCACATTCGCATTTGCTTAGCTACCTAATGGCCCCAGCTATAGCCAGCGGATGACTCCGCTATCCGCCCCCTCTCTCCTCTCCCGCCTCAACCACATTTACATTTGGCACGCACTTCTTCTCCAAGCGAAGCTCTCTTCATTTGTTTGCATAGGAAATGCGTGCAGAAGAAGCAGAAGAAGTGTGTTAAACGTATGCGTAATTCCCTCCTCCTCCTCCCATACTTCTGCTGGCGAGGGAGGAGGAGTAGAGGGGGTAACTGCCTTACGCAATGGGCCATTACAAATGCGTAAGCCAACTGTTCGTGCCCAACAATATGCAGGCCGAAATTCCCATGCAAAATGTGAGACCTTCAACAAAGCTATGTTCAAGTCGAAGATGTAAATTAATAGATAGATAGATGGACAAATAAATCTATAGATAGACCTATAGATAAGGTCATTGTTGAAGAAAGAGAGAGTTGAACTTCCTTAGATCTCAACTGAATGAGAATAACATTTCTAATCTGAGATAAGTTAAGGTTCAGTAAAAAAAAATAAACGGAACGAATAAGTTGGGTTAAGCTTAACTAAATTGGATAGTTAGAAAGATTTTATAGATAAGATCATTGTTAAAAAAAAAACCTATAGGCTTCCTTAGATCTTAACCGAGTGAGATTTTTATTTATAATCTGAGATAAGTAAGGGTTCGGTAAATAACTGAACGGTTTTGTTTAGATAAGTCATATCCAAGCTAACTCTTACTTAAAATTTGACTAAATATGTTAAATATGTCTACTAATCAGAATGACTGTTAGCTAAAGAAATAAATATATATAATAAATTAAAAAAAAAACTGAGTATCAAGACATTATTTAATGAGACTATTCTAAGTATTATAACAAATGTAGAAAGTTCACACTTTACAATTAGTTATGATTTGTCATCGACTCGTCATTCCTGGTTTACGTATGTATGTGGTCCACACCCCTTTTCAATTCTGATTCAACATGCAAACATCCCGACAAACAGAGACAACCCCAAGACAAGAGCAAGTTTTTATCTGTTCTTTTTTTTTTTTTTTTTTTTGAGTATTTGCTTGAGATAAGCGATGGGGCAGTAGATTGTTTTTTTGGTTGGAGTAGGGGTAGAGATAGGGGTTTGGTTGGGAGGGGGGATACGGGTCAATTCACTTGACGCTTGAGCTTCAGTTTCAACATCAGCTTCATCTTTAGTTTCAGCTTCAGATTGGTCGTGTGCGCTTTTAATTCGCATCGCAAATTAAAATATTAATTCAATTAACATGTGAGTGGAGGAAGCTAAGAGGCTGAATTGCTGACTACAGAGTCAACAGTCAAGAGTCAAAAATACTTGGAATGTTAATAACATTTACCAGTCAAGTCTTTCAAATTGCTGAGAATTATGTTTAATTACCTACGTAAAAATACATCGAAACAACAACGTATCGATTTTAATCTTCAATAAATTTTTTTTACGAAATATTAAGTTAAATAAATCGAATTATTATAAAAATAATCGACTTCTCTGCAATTCTCTCAAGTTTTATTGTTGATTTTTATATTTGTCTGTTGATTAAATTATTTTCAACATGGAATTCTAAAAATTACAAATAAATCATATCCATAAAGAAACAATTTGATTATTCAATTGGCGATTTTTACTATTTAACAATACTATGGACAAAAGCATCTACAACTAACATTAACTTAACAGCTTGAGTATTGTAAGCAAATTGAGCTACTGATAAAGTATATCGGTTTAATCTGAGAACTGCAATGAGTACTGCATATTTCAGTATATTTCTATACACTAGCCTCAATGTGTGTGTGTGTGTGTGTGTGTGTGTTCTGTGTCTGCCCTTAATGCTCACTTTGCAATTGGCCAGCAATTTAATGACTCTGTTTGGTCTGTTGCTGTTGGCTTTGTTTCAGTTTCTGTTTCTGTTTCAGCTTTCTGGGAATACCGTCCAAATGGCAGTTAAATAGCTGACTCGATGTCGTCTCAAGTCTCAGGTCTCTGGTGACTGGACTGGTGTGGACTGGTCTGGTCCGTGGGCCCATAAAGCGTACAAGCAACTGCCATTAAATTTAAATGCTTTTCGATGCCAAATGCGGACCAAGCCTGTATAAATGTGCGTATGTGTCAGCCTAAGCCTATTAGAAATTCACTTGTGAAAACGGCGACGGCGTCGGCGACAAACAACTTTTGACAAAATGCCAAGTGAGAGCGAGGAAATTCAATAGTAGAAACCATGTCCAAGTCCAAATCCGAATCCACATCCAAATTCACGTTGTTCGGCGCTTGTTGCTGTTTTTTCGATTAAATCTCTTGGCCTTTGGCTGCTTCTTGTCGTTGTTGCTATGTTGTATTCTGTAGTTGTTGTCATTTGAAATTGTCATCAGTCATCAGTTGTTGTCATTGTTGTTCTTTTTCTCTGTGTCTTTCATTGTACCCTTTGCCCCCCCAAAAAAAATAAAAATTGTCTTACAACAAGGGGCACAATCAAGTTCTTTGACATCTACAAAGTTCTTTGAACAACATGCTCTAGAGCTGCAAATCTATCGATAGTTATCGGATGTACTTACTATCGACCGTTAAATTAGGTTGTTGAATGATATATATTAATATAAATATTAATATAATATAACATAAATAGGTAAGCGCTGACTTGAGATCTAAATTTATATATTAAATGTTAATATATATCGAGTCGACTCGACTTAATTAATTTACATATGAACAGAAGATGGAGAAGTGAGTTACTTCGACCCTTAAGACAGGGTATATAAAAGTCAGTTCAGCCCACTGCGCTAGCACAAACTGTTAATTAACAGTACACTGTTAACTAACATTGTTTCAAGAATTTGAGTGCCAAAATAAAAAGTACAGTCTCTCAAGTCGTAGACTTTTTCATGTCTTCTCAGGTCTTCGATCTTCGAATCTTTGAATAGACAAAATGGCGATTGTAGCCATAAAGATGAAATGTTGAAATGAATTTCAAATTGACGAGGGCAAAATGTGATTCGAAAGTTGTCCAATCGCAATGATTTTTGCAATTGAATGAAAGGAAATGAAATAGTCATTGGTAAAGTTGCCGGCCGGCATTTGTTGTTATTGTTGTTGTTGTTTTGAAGTATTCTCTGGGGGCGGCGCTTAAAAGACAGCTTATAAATTAAATAAACAAACAGCCAACCAACAGCAGCAGTGAAGAAGAAGAAGAAGACAAAGGTGGAGGAGGAGAAGGAGAAGGAGAAGGAAGAGGAACGAGTCAAAAGCGCAATGGAATGGGAGGAGAGGCGAGAATGTTAATGATCATGATAATGGGAAAGCGAATGAGCATGTGAATGTTATATGGATATGGATATGGATATGGATATAAGTATGAGTATGCGCATGTGTGTGTTGTATGAGTGTGTGCGAGTGTGAACCTGTCGCGATGAAACTCTGCTTAGTTAATCACTGAATCACTAAATTAGTGAACAGTGTATTATTAGTGTATTGGTGGCCAAAACGACCAAGTGGTCAAGTGGCTTTCAAAGCTGGCTTAGAGTTCACGTTAATGCTATGCTAATGCAAATGTCTGCTGCATAAATTAATACCAATAATAATAAAAATAATACCACAACAAACAAAACCGAGACTAAAAGGGAGATGGGTGTAGGAGGCAAGAAGAGAAGAGAATAGGTTTAGGAGGGGATCCAACCATTATGTTTCTATAATTCTTTAATGGATGTTCGACTGCCCAAGTTGGACAACCAACAGGTGCAAGAGCTGACTTAAAAGCAAACGTTAAGTTCGTTTTATTTTTTCACTTTTTCTTTGGCCCTAACTAAACATGGCACAGATCGCATAAATAGACAGAGGCGTAAAGTCTAAGCTAAAAATGAAATCTTAAATATAATTTTGTACTATGATATATATCTCAATTTTTAATTATGCTCAAATTAAATTTTAAGTAAACAAATAAGAATAAAAACTGTTTATTTACCTAAGTTTTACTCCCAAGTAAGAAATGATCGGCTGATGTTTCTTAAAGAATAACAATATTTATCTGAGCTTTAGTGAAATTCAATATCAAATTCTTATCAATGAACAAATTAAAAATTATACAAAAGAAGAAGAAAAAAGCGACAAATTTTACTTTGACATTCTGTCACAAACTTGGTCTAAAGATCCTCAACGAATTGTTTAAACAATTGCTTCACTTTGAATAATAGAACCAATATATATAAACCGACTGACAGATTGGCAGTTTGGGGCTGAATGGGGGCTACTGTATGTTTTGACTGTATGCGAGTACGTGTGGCCCAACGGATGGATTGGCCATCATTATTTATGGCCTAAACATTGCGGCCGCACATAATTGAATTATATTTATTATTTGTTATTTGTTCGTCATGTTGCTTTGTTATGACCAGGCCCAAAAAAAACCACTCTGACTCAAAGTTTGGAGCCGTAGTCTTTGGTCCGAGTCCGTCTATCCGTCCGTCTGTCGGTCGATTGGTTGTGCGGGGTGTGGCCCACAATTTTGTGTGTTAATTGTGTGGGCGTGATGTAGATGAATGGCCGCTGATTGAGGCGACAATTTCATAGCTCACACTGGTAGCTACCCCCCTGGCAAAGACCCCCTTCCCCGCCCCCTCCAACTCCCTCCCTCGTTTACCACCTTATGAAATCTGAGCCCATTAATCAAAAGCCAAATAGCCAAATGTGAGTTTTCGACCATCAAAAGAATATGGTCAGAATGGCACGTTAATGGAGCGCTTGAGCTTAAGTTGCCCGTGGCTATAAACAAGTACACAAGGCCCCCTTACTCCACTACTCTCCAGCTCCCACTCCGCATCAGATCCAACTTCTCTGCTCTCCGTATCTGTACCTCTATCTGTATTTGTATCTGGGGTCTGGTTATTCATTGCGTGCGCTTATTGACTCAAGTGTCGTTTTAGACCACTGAAGTAGTTGGACCCAGACAATTTCTCAGTTTCTGTCTCATTTAGAGATGGTCGTGAATTCAATTATCACACGAATAGTAAGCTATAAACTCGCACTCCATAAACACGACTCAGCAATAAACATGAAAAGCACTTTTAGAGCATAATTGAATAAAGATAAAGTTTAAATAATTACAAATATAATAAAAAAAATCAATGGAAACACAATGAATAAATATTAATAAAAAAATTGTGATATTTTAAAATCACGACTTAAACTTTTTTTTTCATAGTTGAAGCTTTTTTTTAATGATTTCCATCGACATATAGAAAAATATTACATGGAGTTAGAATTTAAAAGAAAAATTACATTAAAAAAAAGACATCGATAACAGAAATTCGCTGGATCTTTTATTACTGATCTGAAGCATAAAATTATGTACAATCTAGATAACAAAATTTGTAATTGTAATAGATGAAAATTCATTACCAAGCCTGGTTAATGATTAATATCCGAAATATTATTTAGAAAAAGTACAATAAATTTGAAATTGAAAAGAACGTAATGAATCTAGAAATTAAAATAAATAATAGCTTTAATTTTAAATAAAAATACTATTAATTCAATAGGTGATAGATGATTGATCAATACGATAAATCGACTCATGATAGATCGTGTCACGCAAGATCATGTACCCAACGCTAGTTTCGAACTGAGACAAAGTCGGTTTCAGATTCAGATTTGGACTTGAGGCTTTTTGTTCTTTGCTGCTCACTTGGCACTCGGATTGGAAATATGTATGTGCCTATTGTTATTGCTGTTGTTGTTGTTATTGTTGTTGTTAACTTGGCGACTGGCAACGTGTCAACTGTCAAAAATTAGTCAAAGCAAAATGAACAACGACGAGGGAATTGTGGGGGAGGGGAAAGGGGAATTGTGAGACGTGTCTCTGTCGCCGGAGCAATTGAAGCAACATAAATCTGATAAGCGCGCAAATATGTCAACTTAAATGATGACGATCGCCATTACAAATACAATTTGGCCCAAAACACTTGCCTCTTCAGCGGCAATTGACAAGTGGCAAGTGGCAACAGTTGAATAGAAAACAGAAAACAGAAAAATAGAAAAGTCGAAATCTGAAAAATGTGAAGGTGCAAACAGAACAAAAAAAAAACACTTGAACAAATCAACTAAGAACCGGCTGTACCAATAACAACAATAACAACAAAAGCAACAATATTAATAGCTACAACAACAACATTAAAAGCAGACAAATCAAAGTGTGTTAACCCCAAATCGAGCTGAACCGATCCGGTCTGTAAGCATCAAAGGCGAGCAAAAGAGATAAAATAGAGAGGAAATAGAGAGAGAGAGAGAGAGAGAAAAGAGAGAGAGAGATAATATTTCACCCTCCTCTCATGGTCAGGGGCTTAAACCGGTTGTTACAGATTAATAGACAGACAAATAGATATATTGAGATGCATATATGCTCCGTCTTGATAGATTTGTTGGGATGGTCAGATATGAAAATGAGTAGACAGTTGGTAAAAACGGTAATTAAAATAAATTATTAGATAGACATAATAATATTTAGACAGAAGATAAACTACAAAATTGCTAGATACAAGCTAACAAGTATGTAGATTTCAATGATCATAAATATCTTCTAATGGATACTTAATATTGATATATTTGGTGAAGAATAGATGTATAGATCTGACAGCTAAATATAGATGTATGGATATTTATTTGAAGTAAAATGTAGTCAAACAAATCTATAAAACAAACAGACAGTTTGTAAGATCTATATAAGGAAGATTTATTTTTATAGAAACAATTAAACAAAAAGTTGAATTGATTGGTCATGTCTATAGTTTTCCCAGGGTCTGGAACCGAGTCCCTGACCTGTTGGTGGCCGTTGGTGCATTCAACTCTAGAGATACATATATCCAACGCATTCTCAGACGCATTTGGTTTACAAAAGGAGCTGTTGGCTCAATTAGTTCACACATTGATCGCCCCGACTGCAAATTCAATTAGTGCAGCAACAAAAAGCGAAATATCTCTCTCAATTGCTCAACAACTTGCGTTGTGAGGGGAGTGGAGGAGAGGGGGAGGTATGGGGAGCAAGTGGGTTGGTGGGAATTTCAAACATTTTGAGAAACTCACCTGCTTTGTGGGTGATTGATATTTAAAGAGGCTGCGCTTTGCCGCCGGCGTATATGAGTTCTCATTGCGCTCCTCCCCCGCCGTCTTCACATCATCAATGGCCGATCCAAGGAGCTCGTTCTTCAAGAGGCACGAATAGGCCAAACTATCGCGTGCTGTTTCGCCGCAATCCCTTTGCTTTTTACTCGTCTGTGGCGAGTTATCATTGGACTTGTTAATGGAGGCGAAGCATGTCTGCCAATTGTTGTGGGCCCTGTGGAGTAGTAGGAGATCAAATTAAATATATATGTTAATAATTGCAATTAATGTAAATCAAAACGGAAGACTGTGATTCTGTTTATCTACCTCCCTCTCTGACGGGAGGGGGGTTTTTTTTTGCAAACCAGGCACAAAGCATGGCAAAATAAAAGTTTTGCCAAATATAAATTATTTATACAATCAACAACAACAATAGCAACAGCAACAACAAACAATTGCAAAATAAATTTATGCAAACGCGTTCAAATTCAATTGTGCGATGTGTCTGGCACAAGGGGACCCCAATGACTCTTAACACCCTTCGTGTCTGCTTACAGTCCAGCCCCCTCTCCCTCCCCCTCCCCCCACTTCCACCCCAGCTAGACACCCCCTTCCCCACAACATGCTCACATGCAACCATCATCGATACCTTGGTAGCTCGCCACGTAATGCAAACATTAAGACGGCCAATTGTTATTATTTTTGCTCATAAAACATAAAAAACGTGTGCAACGTGCAAAAAAATATTGAATGTCAAATTCGCAAAAAAAAATTTGCAAAATTCACAAATGTTTGCTAACTTGGCAAATTCACCATGAAATTTGGCCAAGTGTGAGAGAATTAAAGGAAAAAACAAAACAAACGCAAATAACAAACGTGATTGTGAGGGGGGACAGGGGAAGAAGTTAGTAGATTGCATTGCACACACACACACGCATTTGAAAACTGTTTATGCATGCAACATGCGTTGGGTTCCTCTCCCCCTTCTCCCGGCACACAATTGACTCTCTGCCTGCCTCATTCAATTTAGCGCTTATCTGACAAACGCATTTGAAGCACTTACTTCCACCTACAATAAATCAATTCCATAAACGGACAAGGTAAGCATAAGTTTGGACAAAGGGAGGGGGCGAAGCAGGAGGTAAAAACAATTCAATCAAAGGCAACAGGTGACACGGACACAATGCCACAAGACATTGAACCAAAGAGGAAAGCAAACTGATAACATCCTAAGATAAAAACACAAACTGTGCGAGTTCTTAACATCCGCTGTTAAAAGTTAACAGAGCATTAACATTTATGTTAAGTGAAAACATTAAAATCCATTAAAGAGTATGTCCAGTTTTCTATATACTAAAACAATACAAATCCTTTAAAAAAAAAACACCCCACAATTGTGTCATTTTTTAGATTCACAAGAATTAATTTATTAATTTTAAATACTTGAATCGTGAATTCATGTGCGGATCAAAAGTAAATTAAACTCGCTTGAAGCGCTCAGTTTCCTCCTATGGGGTGAATTTTTGTAATTCAATTAAGCATCTGTTGACTTATTTTTAGCATAGATTGAAAATGTATTGAATGCTGATCGAGTGGAGTTAAAGAAATTTTCATACAACAATTTTATTTTTAATCTATTTTCCGCCTTGGGAATATTTACTACCAAAAAAAAAAGATGTTTTTCGCTTTGTAATGAATACAAAACTAAATAGAAATAGAGTTACATGTGGAACTTGAGGAACTAGCAATAAATAAGCCACCTTTTTCTACGTGTGAGACTTAAAACAAAGCAGAAAACACAGATAAAAAACAAAAAAAAAACAAGTAGGCGGTTACAGTCGAGCACGCTCGACAGTAGGATACCCTGAGCCCAAGTCCTCTACACCTAGGTTGAATTTCGACCAATTGTTCCTATGGCAGCTATATGATATAGTAGACCGATTTTAACCAAATTTGGTCAGGATGTAAAACAACAGCCCAGATGCACACTCTGTCTGTTTGGTTGTGGTATCTTAACAAACAAAAAACTTTTCAATACTAAAACTTCATTTTTGATGTACAGTTCCTATGGCAGCTATATGATATAGTTAACCGATTCTACCGAAATTTGGTCAAGATGTATAATACCAGCCCAGATGTACATTTTATCAGTTTGGATTTGATATCTCAACAAACAAAATACTTTTCCATACTAAAACTTCATTTTCGATCTACCGTTTCTATGGCAGCTATATGATATAGTTAACCGATTCTAACCAAATTTGGTCAGGATGTGTAATACCAGCCCAGATGCATATTGTATGAGTTTGGTTCTGATATCTCAACAAACACAAAACTTTTTCATACTAAAACTTCATTTTCGATGTATCGTTCCTATGGCAGCTATATGATATAGTGCACCGATCCAAAAATTAAAACAAACTTGATCTGCCTATGGTATCCAGGAACCTACATACCAAGTTTGAAGTCTCTAGCTTTTATGGTTTCTGAGATCGACGCGTTCAAACAGACGGACGGACGGACGGACGGACGGACGGACGGACGGACGGACGGACAGACAGACGGACATGGCTCAATCGACTCGGCTGTTGATCCTGATCAAGAATATATATAGTTTTGGGGGTCTGCCACGCCCCCTTCTGCCTGTTACATACATTCTGCCAAACACATAATACCCTTTTTTGCCCATTTTTAATGGGCTCAGGGTATAAAAAGTTAAGTTAGAGGTGTGCAAATGTTTTAGCTGGCGGTGTAATTAGAGAGATACAAGATACATGTTGATATGGGAGGTACTTCCAAGCACCGGGAAATAGTCTAGGCAACTGGTTTTTCTCTGAATCTCACAAGTTGACTCGTTGGGGTAAAGGGAAGGGAAGGGAAGGAGGAAAGGTGTCTGCGGTGTCTGTTGGCTCTGTGGTTCCGTTAGTTCAACGAGGCGCAACCAGGCGGCAAATATTGTAGGAAAAAGAACTGTTTGTTGTTGTCGATCTTGCTGCTGTTGTTGTTGTTGTTTTTGTTGTTATTGCTGCACACGCTCGAAAGCGGAAAAGATGACGTAGCATAAATAACGGATTGAGAGACGGACACAAAGTTGTTGCTGGTGTTTGGGGCAGCATTGGATTGACTTGGGTTGGGTTCAATGTGCCGCAGTTGCCGGCAGTCGGAAATCGGTAATCGGTAGTTGGTAGCTGAAACTCCCAGCGAACTCACCTGCAGGGTATGAAGCGATCCAGCGATGTTGGTGTCGTCATTGATTCAATATTGTCAAATAGATTCCGTGCAACGGGACTGCAGTGTTTCAGTATACGCTTCTCGTACTCCGGACTAAACATCTTGACTGAGGATCGTTGTGATTATTATTGGAAGCTTGACTTTTGACCCACGTCTTGAGGATTGTGTGGTTTGTGGAAGATGATTGCGAGAACAGAAATTCCAACTTTAGATGGCAACACAGCAACAACAATAATGTTAATTATGATGATGATGATCCAGGAACAATAACAAAATTGTCTAACGTTAAGCCCAAGTTACCAAATTTGGTAATGAACGTAGACCAAAATATATGAGTACACTTGTTGTTTTTGTTCTTAATTTGGCTGCCGTGTTGTTTTTGTTGTAGAAAATATATATTAATATATATGTAAGCTCTATCTCTCTATTTCTCTACACATATATATGTGTATAAATATATATACGGGCGGTAAACGTGTGCTGTAAAGAGAAGAAGAGGAAGAGAGAATGGGAATGAGTTAATTTGAATCGATTTAAATGTATTTTTTGCTTGTTCCTCTCATGTTTTTTGGTAGTTTGTATGCTTGTATACCCTATAAACCATCTAGGTGCTACATTGTAGGGTATGCACAGTCAAAGCATTTATTAAAAGGTTAAGCTTAAGCTTTAAACTGAACAAAAGCGTGATTTCTAGCTAAGCTTAGCAGATTACTGGGTATATTCAAGTCGCTACTCTCTCTCTATTTGTGTGTGTGTTCGCTGTGACTATTCGAATTTGAATAAAATTGTAATTTATTTTTTGGTCGACAGTTTGCAAGCCAGCTCATTAATCAACGTCTTCAGCATGGTCCAAACCAACAGTCAACGTGGTTCTAGGCTCAAGAGATATAGCCACAAAAAAAAAAATAAAAAATAAAAAGAGTGAGAAGGAGGAGAGTGTGAATAAAGAAGAGGGCGAATCTTTTTTGGCGCTTACATGCTGGCTGCATGGCTAATCAGTTGGCCAATAGTTGGTGGGCGTATTAATCACACACCCACACACATAGACGCACACACACACACACACACACACACATGCTGCTGTTGTCTGTCCGTCTGTTTGTCCATTTGTAACGCCTGTCATGTTGTTCGAATGTTATTCGCATGGAATGCGACGCGCATACTGAGAAGATGTCCACATCTCATTGCTTTAACTTGGCTTAAATGCTGGCTGCTGGCAATGCTGGCCGGCTGGCTAGGTGGCTAATGGCTAATGAGCCAGCCAGGGCTTTGAGCCATGTCTCTAGGCCCTTTGCTTGGCACGCGGCACGTTAGACTTGTCGTGATTTGTGGTAATTAGTTAATGGGCGTTAACTGTTGCTTGTTGGCCATAAAAAAATAAGGAAGCGAAAAAATTGCAACAAGCTGGGACAAAAAACGGAAGAGGGGAAGAGTGGGGGGTAACCATAACCAGAGCAGCATGAAATGCACTCAACTCGAAACGAAAACACTTCCGCGTTGGCACACACAGATACACACGCACACACACAGACAGACACACATATACAAACCTGGCACAGACACACACACAGTTGGCAAGAGTACCTTCAACTTCTGGTCGAATATTATTAGAATTGTAAATAGAAAATATATATATTAAAAACAAATAAATGACAAAACCGACTGACTCGACCGATTGACTCGACAGACTGACACCGACAATTCAATTGTATTTTTGTATTTTAGGGCCTGACAATTACGCACAGGTAGAATCAGTCATCCAGTCAGCCAGTCAGTCAGTCAATTGTTTGTTCCATTCGACTGCGATATCAGGTAATTTTCTGGGCAGCGCAGGGTGATCCCAAAGGGCTTTTAAGTTACACACAGGCATTGCCAAGTGGTGTGTGGTGATAAGCCAACGTTGTTATCGCATAACATAGCAAACAGGCAAACATTGAAATGCGGGCAACAAAATGACTCAATGCTCAGTTCGTCAATCGTCAATCCCCGCTTGCATGTTTGAACATGTCTCGATAAGCAACAAGTGTGCGTGTGTTCCAAGGGGGGGACCTAAAACTGAGACTGAGACTGAGAAGTGGGGGTCAGAGACCAACACTTGCGATTCCATTCGCTTCGATTCGATTAGCTTCGCTAGAAGCACAGGTTACATCACCATAAACAACTGGTGTGAGGTATGGGAATTTTTTCCAAAAAATTTTAAACACATTGAAAAGTGATTAATTTGATCCGAAAATGTTGATACCACGAGGATATTCCTAGTATAGACCGAAGCGACGTCACAGAAACTTTAGAAACCCGCATAGTTTGCACGTTCTGCGTATAATTAACCCATTATGGGCAGAGGCCGAGGAGAAATACATAGAATCTACATACATACACGCACATACGTATATGTAAATTTAAAATTACTTTTTTTAATACCTTTTTTTTATTGATTAGAAATTTTTTCTTATTTTTATATCGAATTAAAACACTTGAAATATAATTGAATGACGGAATTAATATTCTTATCCGAAAAAACAATCTACAATATTTATAGTTAACTTTGTGCAAAAGTATGTATAGGCAAAAGGGGGCGTCACATCGCCCATACAAAATATAAAACTTTTTTGACAAACAATAATATCAAAATTCGTATGTTTTTTTACCTTTTACCCTTTACCTTTACCCTTTTACCTTTTTGTTTGGGTAACGGGTATAAAAAGGATTAGATCCAATCGATCTTGTATTTTTAAACCAAAAGCAACTAAGAAAAATATTTTAAAATTTTAACTTTTTATAAATATTATTATATGCTAATCTTACAGTTTTAAAAATTAAGTAATTGATTTATAATATGAAAATTTCATTAAGATAATTATTTAATCTTTGGAGATTTCTATTCTCATTTTCACATATGTCTAAACATCTGTTTTGTTTTTAAATAAGTCCTTTGGAGAATGGTCTGTCATAGCGGAGGATCACTGTACTTGTGGTAGGTTCTTTGGACATGTTCAACACTGATATGCGTTCTGTTCTGTTCTGTTCTGTTC
Source organism: Drosophila falleni (assembly GCA_035045575.1). Lineage (NCBI taxonomy): Eukaryota > Metazoa > Arthropoda > Insecta > Diptera > Drosophilidae > Drosophila > Drosophila falleni. The sequence continues at coordinate 7,803,740 of JAWNOV010000185.1, read as the reverse complement.
TGTTGACTGTTTTGCGATCCTCTCTGCGTGCTGCTTCTTATGAACTAAAGGTCAAGAAAAGTCGCCTCTGCTCGACATTTATAGACACTGAGATAATGCTTCCAAGTGGAGCTGAGCTAATCAAGGCGGAGACTCCACCAACTGGCGCACAGCTGCCAAGTGGGGCTCCCACAGCGATAGACGATGGATGCACTTGAACTTTGACGGCTATAAATACATTTGTACGTCAACATACACATATATATGTATACATATATACGTGTACAATCTACATACAGATATTTATTTATCGGGAGGCGGTAACCGCACACCTCATTCATCACCAACTGGAACGCTTTGATTCTATGTTCTGGCTGCGGATGCGGTTAACTTATTGTTTGGTTTGTCGCCTTATCAGCAGCAACTAGCATTATTTCTATGTGTGGGAATATGATAAGACACGCACTGACACCAGCAACAACAACGGCAACAACCCATTTCACATGTGCGATGACAACAGAAAAAAAATGAAGAACAAAAAAACCCTTTTTGGCAAATAGAGAGCAATCGAGAGAGAGCGCAAACAAATGACTATTAGAGAGAGCGCAAAAGAGAGGCCAACAGGAGCGTCGGGCAGGCAGTAATCGATAGACACATTCGCTCTCTTCCCCTCCAACTGAAATGCAAAAACATATCGAAAATCGTAATCATGTCAAGGACATTTGCGATTCCAAATGGCCAAGAGAGGCAGCAATAGAAATATCTGCTACGGCTGCTGCTGCTGTCATTGCTGCTGATGTTTGTGTCTATGGCTAAATATTTAATCTAGCAATTTGCAGTAATTGCGTTTTGTTGTTGATTTTCCTATTGTGCACTGACACACACACACACACACACACACACAAACAAACACATTAGAAACGCACGCACTGCTAGAGGGAGAGAGATACGAGAGAGCGAAAGACCAGCTGCATACAAGCAACTTAAATACACTAACACACGCGTACACATATGCATGCATGCATGCATGCAGCTGAGGGAAACGCACGCTCTCTCGCTTATAATGTACAGCTAGGAGAAAATAGAGGAACGCATAATTAAATGAGCTTCAACCGTTTAACTGTTGTTCTACAATTGCACAATCCATGAGATCACTGAACGTGTATTGTACATTACACACTTACTTGGCGCTATTTTTTGTTGCAGACTTTTATATTTTCCAAACGTTTTTTACGCGCAAAACACAACGAAAACGGTTAATTTTGATTTCATATTAGCTGCATTACTGAGGCCACCACCACCGCTGAGAACACAAACAACTGTTTTAGGCAACGCGACGGGAGGGTTGATTGTTCTTATAGTTGCAACTGTGCTAACAAAGCGATTTGTCGTTAACGATGCACTCTGCGTATTCGACCAACATTTGCGTTAATTATACTATTTGTTGTTAGTGCCTCTGCTGCGTTGCGGTCCGCGCTTGTTCACCGCCGTTTGATTTGTCTCCCGAATTCAGCGTTAAATAAAAATTTGTGGTGGTCTCTACAGAGTTGTATTTGTTGTCCGGATCTAGTTCAAACTGTATACTAAAATGAACGAACTAAATCCCTGATTGTAGATCATTTAGTTCAATTGATTTGAATCGTTGTTTCCAAAAACATCTGGCAGCCTTAAGTTAAAGTTATTTAAACTGTCTGGCAGCCTTGAAATATAATCAGTCCATTATTCATTTTAATGCTCTTTATTTGTTTCAAAAATTATCTTTTTATATTATTTTTTCTTAGTTTGAAGCTAGATTTTTAACAATTATTTCTGAGTTCGTCTGTCAAATTTTATCGAGGTTTGGATGTTTTTCTTAAATACATTAAACAACTACAAATGACTTCCAACCCTTATAAAAATTAAAGTTCACATTTGAATTGTGCGTCGGCCATATTTCTCACCACAACCAGTGTGCACTGTACAACGTAAGCACCGGAACTGAAGTTCATTTAGTTCAGTCCTTCAATTGCATTGTTGAAAGTTTAGACGAAAGGTGGCGCCTTTCGTGAACAGAATGATATTTCGTTTGAAAATCGGTTAATTTTTGATGAAGTTATGAGAGATCCAAGTTTTTGAAAAAATGTCAAGGGGTATATATGGAAAATTGGATGATAGATGGCTTAGAATCGAAAAATTATCAAATTTTTTAGATGACAAAAATTGAAACGCAGAATCAATTAAGAGGCCAAATTATGATCAAAATGATATTCCGCTTGAAAATCGGTTAATTTTTAATGAAGTTATGATAGATCCAAGTTTTTTATATATTATAAATCTATAGTATTGGTATTTTCTTGTATTTGAATTAACAGCATTGACACATGTAAAGTCGGATATTTATAATTAAAATTCGATAAAAAAAATTTAGTGTTCTTTTCTTCTGCGAGAAGGAGTATAACACGTCTAATGTCGCGTAACTTGAAAACTAAACTGACATATTTCTTAATATTGATTATATTCGTACGCCTATCCTTTGTCCAAGTATAGCTCCAGCTGTCGCAATAGTTTTGTTTTGTTGACTTTGGGGCCAATTAGACATAATGAGCACACAGATAGAGTAACTAATGCCGGGTGACTAATGAGAGATTTTCGTTGGTATCGGTTATATCGGTCAGCTGAGATGGATGTGGGTGCTCCATTCCCTACATCTTTCCAGTAACTGTGACGACAATGTGAAAAGCTTAATTGATTTGTCAGCATTTGAGCAGCTGTCCAGATATTGAGTTGACCAGCTAAGCAGTTGACCAGTTGATATTTTCAGGATTATCAGGATGAACATAAGCAGCCTGCTGCAGTTTGAGTCGATGCATTATCAGGGAGCACAGACGCAATCGATGATCATCAATCGCTTTGTGGCCAATTCGTTGCGTGTGTTCATTGAGGATTTCTATCAGCGCATTGCGCCATCCTTCATGCTAATCATCTCGTGCCGTCGTCCCAGTCCGATGAACTTCTATCGCAACATCATGCAGCTGCTGTACGAGAGTGTGGACACAATGATACTCCAGCTGGTCCATCACAATCATAGTCAACCGCAACGCTTGGCAGGTTCCGGATCACGTTTGCACAATCTGCTGCTGGTGGACTCGCTGCAGGCATTGCTGTAAGTTGACTCTAGTATGATCTTCTCTCCTTCTTCATATTGATTGGTCTCTTGCAGTGATATTGAGATCCACACGTACAGGACACAACATGACGCCAGCAGGTATTACTTCATATTTCTGCAGCAGCGGGATGCACTCATTCCGAGTGATATGCAGGGTGTATTTGATTATTGCTGGCGCCATCAGATCATCAATTGCAATGTGATGACCCAGAGTTCACTGGGCGAGGTCATCATGCATACTTATTTTCCATATGAAGAGTCCCATTGCGGCCTTGTGATTTTCAAGCAGATCAATAAGTTTCTGGGCAAGACCTGGCAACATGCCGATTACTTTCCCGCCAAGCTACACAATCTGCATCGCTGTCCACTCCATGTGCTGCTGCGTCCCGTGTCGCCATTCCTTAGTCTCTCCGGGCGTGTGCCCGGCCTGGAGGATCGCTTGCTGCAGGAGCTGGCCAGGCGCATGAACTTCATAATACGCCTCGTGGAGCACAATCAGCACAACCAGAGTGTGCTCTGGACGGAGCAACAGGTGCTGCAGCTGGTGAGATGGTTTTGGATTAGTTTCACAATTCAAATTGATCTAATTGTTAATTGTATTCTCTTGCAGCTGCAGCAGCAAAGAGCTCACCTGGCCATTGGTTATATGCGCAAGCGGGTGGAGCACATCACCAATCTGAGCGCAGTCTTTCCACATTACTCCAGCCGGCTGGTCAGCTGCCTGCTCCTCAATAGCTACAACTTGACCAGCTTTGATATACTGCGATTCCCATTTCAGACCATCACCTGGCTGTGTGTACTCTCCACATTCCTCAGCGTATCCGGCCTCATGCTCTACAGTCGTCAGCGCACGGACAGAACCACGGTGCTCCTCTCCATACTGGCGGTGGCCTGTGGACAACCGATTGGTGCCTCCACCACACGTCTCTCCCAGCAGGTGATGTACGTCAATTGGCTGGGCTTCACCCTGCTCATCCGAGCCATGTACTCCGCGTTGTTCTACCACATGCTGCGCCAGCAGGTGCACCAGAGATTGCCGCGCACCTTGCAGGAGCTGGCGGAGGGCAGCTATACGGCGGTAATGAATCGCATCACGGCCCAGGATGTGCGCGGGGTGAGCAGCCTGCAGTCGCTGCTCACCAATACACGCACCATCATCATAACAACGGAATTGGAACGCGATGTTCTCGAGGATATGGAATTGCGATCCCATCAATATCAATATCAGCGCATATTTGGCGTTCTGTCGCGTCAGACGCTGCTGCATGTAACGGAGACGGCTCAGAAGCCAGGCGCCTACTATGTGCTGCCCGAGCACATCCTGGACCAGCAGCTGGCCATCTACCTGCAGAAGGATTCGCATCTGCTGCAGCAGTTTGATGAGCTCATCCTGTCCATACAGGCGGTGGGGCTCATCAACTACTGGGCGGGGCAGTTGGGCAGCGAGCGTTACTTTAGCAGCACCTTCATGTACGGAGAGCGACGACTGCGTCAGCCCGATCTCTGGGCCATCTATATCATTGCCGGCGTCCTTTATGCACTCGCCACTCTCGTTTTCCTCTTCGAGCTGCTCTCAGCGCGTCGTTGGCGCCGTTCTAATTAGTTCAAATACACGTGCATCATGCATTTCCAATGCTCCATTCCATTTATTGTTCAAATCATCAAATACACAATGAAATGCTAAGAAAACAAATAAAAGAAACACTTGAAAACTCTGTTGTTAGTCTATGTGTGGTGAAAATAATAAGAAACAATCTGAAGAGAATACATCATCTCTTGTAAATTCACCACGGTCTCTCTTACCACAAAATGCTGCAAGGTGAATAAGTTACACTGTAGCCAACTTAGTTATTTTATAGCTAGTTCTGGCTATTTTTAGAGTTCGATTGCTAGACAAAATATTAGAAGCAGCTATTTTTTCTCCAAAATGTTGGCATCACTGCCATGTTTATACAGTGGCTTAAGCTGCTTTAAATGAAAGCGAGTTATCGTAAGCCACCTTCATAATCCCATTATTAATGCGCTTTAACGCTAACAATGATTTCGCAACGCTTGCTTTTTTAATGTATTATAAGATCAGTTTCATTTAAAACTCTGCAACGTGCCAAATATTGAAATATAAGCACTTGAAAAAAATGTGTTGTAGGAAATAACAATTTTGTTTAAATCAGGCTTAGCTGCTCTATAAACTAGGTATGTTTGTTATAATTTCATAAAAATCATTTAATGTACTTAATTTTTAATGCTTTATCATTTTATTACGCAAATCACAAATTATTCAATTAAATGCTATTTATTATAAAAATAAACACTAAAAACTTTGTTCAAAGTGTTGAATTTTGTTGACATATCGATAGCGCACTTGTTACCGATTGTAATTTCAGTTGATTGTTAGTTAAATGCAATTCTGGTTATAATTTTACTGCTCCTCTGCAGTTGCTCTACTCGCTCTTCTTCTTGCTCTCTCTCTCTCTCTCTGTCAGACTTAAAGCTTTTGCAGGAGAATGGAGGAAGCGCCGCCGCCGCCATTGCAAATGGAGGCGCATCCCAGTTCGCCGGACTTGAGAGCGTGGGTTAAATGGGTGACCAGACGGGCACCAGACATGCCAATGGGATGACCCAGAGAGACGGCGCCGCCATGCACATTCACCTTGGCGGGATCGACGTCCATTTTGCGAATGTTGGCCAGCACCACCAAAGAGAAGGCTTCATTGATCTCCCACATGGCCACATCCTCTTTGCGTACACCAGCGCGCTCCAAAAGCTTGGGCACCGCCAATGCGGGTGCAATGGGGAAATCAATGGGATCGGTCTCAGCATCCTGGAAGGATACAATGCGGGCCAGAGGCTTGACGCCAGCACGCTTGGCCGCTTCGGCGGTCATGAGGACAACGGCGGCGCCACCATCGTTCAGAGTGGACGCATTGCCGGCAGTAACTGTTCCATTCTCGCGCTGGAACACTGTTGCCAGCTGACCGAACTTGTCGAAGTTCACACGGGTGAATTCCTCGTCGACGCTGATAATCTGCTCCGGCTTGCGCTTCAGCTGAATCTTGACGGGAGCGATTTCATTTTCGAAGATCTTGTCGCTCCAGGCTTTGGCTGAGCGCTTGTATGACTCGATGGCAAAGTCATCCTGATCCTTGCGTGAGATCTGCATCTTCTTGGCGGTGTTCTCGGCGCAATTGCCCATGTGGAACTTATTGTAGACATCCCAAAGACCATCCCAGACAATGCCATCGGTGAGATTGACGCCACCATAAGGTGTCGCGCCACGCTTCAGGTAGAAGGGCACATTCGACATGGACTCCATGCCGCCGGCAACCACCACATCGGCCTGGCCGAGCATCAGGGATTGGGCGCCCAGCATCACCGATTTCATGCCCGAGGAGCACACCTTGTTGACGGTGGTGCAGCACACGTTTGTCGGCAGTCCGGCAAAGATAGCCGCTTGGCGGGCGGGCGCCTGTCCAAGACCGGCAGACACCACATTACCCATGATCACCTCATTTACATCGCCCTTGCCAATGCCGGCGCGCTCTATCGCCGCCTCAATGGCTGTGGCGCCCAGTTGGGTGGCCGACATTGGGGCCAACTGGCTCTGGAAGCTTCCAATCGGTGTACGAGCGGCAGAAACAACAACAACGTCGTTGATCTTTGAACTGTAGCGACGGGCCTGAGCGCAGAGCTGGCGTCTGGTGGCTTGCAACAGGTTTGCGGACATTGCAGATAGTTGGATAGCTTTAGAATTACTGGATGAACACCACACGACCAAGATCACTCAACGTGTTAATGGAATAATAACTGAATCTAATTACAGTTGAGATAAAACCTGTTGCTCCACTTGCGTAACAAGACAATGTAGAGATCAGCTGTTTTCAACAGTGTTGGGCAATGTTTAGAGGAAAAATAGCTGTCTCTGGCTGGAAAAATCCGAAAAATAGCTGAAAGTTTTGTAAATTTACATTTTAGGTGATATTAATTTCAAAATGGAATAGCCTTGCAATAAATTAATAATTTAATGAAAATTAAATTTTTAAATTAGATAAAATAAAAGAAAACATTTTAATTAAGGTTTGAGAGAAGATACAAATTTAATTCAAAAATAAAATATTAAAATTCGACCAAATTCTTACAAAAAATTTAAAAATTATGGCTTTAAATTTAAAAAATTCTCTAAAAAAGGCTTGCAACTTTAAAATTGTTTCCAAAATGGTACATGTTGCCAGATCGGACAATTTTGCTGGGTGGCAGCCTTCCACACCAGTGTTGCCAAATTTTTATGGGGAGCAATACAAGAATGTAACTGCAAAACAATAACAAAAGCAGACGACACACAAACATCACATTGCCGCCAATAGCCCGCCCGCCCGCGCGCAAACCCACAAACAAAGCAGCCAGCAGTCGCATTGATTTACTCGCTCGCCTGGGTCCGAGATTCTTGTTCTGGTTCTGCTTTTGGCCTGTTTGTTGTGTTGCCAATCGTTGTTGCATCCAGCCGTCAACCGTCGCGTCGTCTTGGCCTTGTGTTCGTTCGAATTGTGTTTGTAAAAGAACGCGACGTTAATTTAGTTTTTTTATTTTTTTTTTGCTGCGCGCATGTGAATCCGTACATACATACGAGTATATATATATTTTATTGTTAAACTTGAAAAACAACAACAAACCATGAGTATTATTTATAATAATAATAACAACAACAACGAGTACTAAACATAAAATCAACTGAAGCGCGACAGCCACGGCAGGAGAGTTGGACAGTGGGACAGACAGACAGACAGACGGACGGACGAACTGAAAGACGAATTGGCAAGAAAACTGACGCAGCGAGAAAGCAAGCGAGATAGAAAAAACTATGTAAAGTAATAATTACTGCAGCTCTTTATGTATGTACAATATTTATAAGATTGAAATTATAGTTCAAATTTAAATCGATACGCTGAGAAAATACGCTGCCAGTTCGTAAACGCTTATCACGCAACAGTAACAACAACTACAATCACCAAAAAAAAAGTATTACATACCGACACAAAAACACACACATACTCAGTGACTTAGGCACACACGCATTGTTGCGCCCACTTAAAACAAGAGCAATAGAGAGAGACAGGAGAATAAGGGGCGGCAATACAAACAAACAAACGAAGCAACAACACCGATTGCATTGCAAGAGACGAGACGCCCACTTTAAGCTCCAGCTTCAAGTTTAGCTCCCACAGCATCAGGCAAAAAAATAATGGTAAGTCCAGATCTGACGTAGTCTTCGTCGTTGCGCGCCTTTTTGGACTCGCACCAAAAGTGGTAATAGCAACAACCACAATAACAACAACACCCACACACGCTTTAGTATTAGTCATGTTCCAGGTTTATACGACAGCTTAAGTCAGCTTACATTAAATCGCGGTAACTTATACCTGATTTATAAAAAAAACCTTTTTATGTACACGTTTAAGTTTTTTTAAAATCAATTTTAATTCCACAAACAGCCATTTATGAAATAAGAATATAAAGGAGTGGCTGCATTAAAAGACAAGTTTTGTAAGTTAAACAGTCTTATTTTAAAAGCGGGTTTAGCTGCCTTATAAACTTGGTTATTGTCATAGTCGCGGTCGCAGTCACAGTTAACGTCGAAGCTAGCCGAGCTGGCGAGCGCATTTAAAATCACAAATCTGTTCAGTTAACGCGCTGATTTTGTGCTCAACGGTATTCAACGCCATTTTGTGACCGCCAATTGCATTGTGTATGTGGTGAATTTACATAGTTGTTGTTGCTTTGGCTGTTAGTGTTTAAGCACATAAATAGACACGATTTTACCTGGTTGAACAGTTAATTAATTACTTACCGCTGCAGCTCTACTGCTCTCAGAGACTATAAAAGCTAGAAATTTTAAGCTGCGTATGTATGTAGGTGTAGGTTCCTGGTTGCTGGATGGTTGTAAGCAGATCAAGTTTGTTAATTTTATTTTTCTTCTTAATCGCAACAGGATCGGTTAATTAGAACGGCAGTAATGACTGTTTTAATTTTATAAGCTATACAAGCTCCTAAAATAAGATAGTCGGGGTTTCAACTATAGCCCTCCCGCTTTCTTTTTTTTTAAATATGTTTACTATTGTGCAAGGAAATTATTGTCAGTGCAAAAAACTCATTATAACGTATACTATACAACTTAAACTAAGAACTACTCAAGGAACAGGCATCGATAGTCTCTAGTATTATTTTAATATAATATTGCTGATATTTATAGACCGCCCAAAAATCTGGTACGTGGATATCATTAGTTTTAATTTAATATTTCCTGGCCAATATGTCATTTCAAACTGTTATTATTATAATAAGTTCGTTGCTAAACGACAAAATATCAAAATTTTAGTGATTCTTTTGGAATTTTAATTATTGGCAACAAAAAAGAAAAAAGCGGACGAATTGGATTCATCAGATTTCAATTACCGGAATACTCCGTGTGACGACATTATCTTAATCTTTATTTATGCTCTCGCTGTCTCTCACCAACGCGCTCTCTCTCTTTCTTTCTCTGACTGTCTCTCACTTGCTCTGTCTATCTCTCTTTTGTAGAGCTCACCGGTAGTAACGAGGCGCGGCGCTCAACAGGCCAAAATTCAAACTCGCGCTATGGTCAAGTCTAAGTTGGCGCCAACGTCATCAGCATCAGCGACGTCGTCGTCGACGTCAGCGTCTGCGTCAACGACTGCAACGGCGTCGAGCGTCAACAGCGGTAATGCGGGCAACGGATTCCGCAAACCGAATCCAGCGCTCTTGGAGGCAAAACGTCGTGCTCGCAACATGCTCAAGTCGCAAACCAATGGAGCAGCTGCCATGCAGGAGAGTGTAACTGATATCTTTCAAAATGTGAGTACATATACATAGTACAAACAATACATGCATACATAAATACATTTAGTCAGCTAATAATAATATTATTGGGCTTTTTAGAAATATATATATATTTTTAATCTTTATAATACGGACAATAAAAAACTAGACTGTACGAATTATCGGATTTAAAAAGTAAACAAATTTTTTTTTTTTTAATAAATCTTGTTTTTTTGTTCAATTCTATTTATGTTAGATCTTTGGGTATTTCTGTTATTAAATGCAACTAATTTTGTAATTTTTTTGTGCTTTTAGAAAGAGTGATTTTATTATTTGGCCTAATTTTGTTAGAAAATACGATTTCCCTTATCAGTTCTAATGCTTACAAATACCCTCTGTTCCTTTTTTTATAGTCTTATAGTAAAAAAATGAATATTTGGAGGTAGAACAATATACAATAATATATGTTAAACAAGTAGGCGGTTACAGTCGAGCACGCTCGACAGTAGGATACCCTGAGCCCAGGTCCTCTACACTTAGGTTGAATTTCGACCAATTGTTCCTATGGCAGCTATATGATGTAGTAGACCGATTTTAACCAAATTTGGTCAAGATGTAAAATAACAGCCCAGATGCACCATATATCAGTTTGGTTCTGATATCTCAACAAACAAGAAATTTTTCCATGCTAAAGCTTCATTTACGATGTACCGTTCCTATGGCAGCTATATGATATAGTTAACCGATTCTAACCAATTTTGGTAAGGATGTATAATACCAGCCCAGATGCATATTCTATCAGTTTGGTTCTGATATCTCAACAAACAAAAAATGTTTCTATACTTAAACTTCATTTTCGATGTACCGTTCCTATGGCAGCTATATGATATAGTTAACCGATTCTAACCAAATTTGGTCAAGATGTAAAATAACAGCCCAGATGCACCATATATCAGTTTGGTTCTGATATCTCAACAAACAAGAAACTTTTCCATACCAAAGCTTCATTTTCGATGTACCGTTCCTATGGCAGCTATATGATATAGTTAACCGATTCTAACCAATTTTGGTCAGGATGTATAATACCAGCCCAGATGCATATTCTATCAGTTTGGTTCTGATTTCTCAACAAACAAGAAACTTTTCCATACTAAAACTTCATTTTCGATGTACCGTTCCTATGGCAGCCATATGATATAGTGCACCGATCCAAAAATTAAAACAAACTTGATCTGCCTATGGTATCCAGGAACCTACATACCAAGTTCGAAGTCTCTAGCTTTTATGGTTTCTGAGATCGACGCGTTCAAACAGACGGACGGACGGACGGACGGACGGACGGACGGACGGACGGACAGACAGACGGACATGGCTCAATCGACTCGGCTGTTGATCCTGATCAAGAATATATATACTTTTGGGGGTCTGCCACGCCCCCTTCTGCCTGTTACATACATTCTGCCAAACACATAATACCCTTTTTTGCCCATTTTTAATGGGCTCAGGGTATAAAAACCGACACATTGTTATACCCTGAGCCCATTAAAAATGGGCAAAAAAGGGTATTATGTGTTTGGCAGAATGTATGTAACAGGCAGAAGGGGGCGTGGCAGACGCCCAAAAGTATATATATTCTTGATCAGGATCAACAGCCGAGTCGATTGAGCTATGTCCGTCTGTCTGTCCGTCCGTCCGTCCGTCCGTCCGTCCGTCCGTCTGTTTGAACGCGTCGATCTCAGAAACCATAAAAGCTAGAGACTTCGAACTTGGTATGTAGGTTCCTGGATACCATAGGCAGATCAAGTTTGTTTTAATTTTTGGATCGGTGCACTATATCATATAGCTGCCATAGGAACGGTACATCGAAAATGAAGTTTTAGTATGGAAAAGTTTCTTGTTTGTTGAGATATCAGAACCAAACTGATAGAATATGCATCTGGGCTGATATTATACATCCTGACCAAAATTGGTTAGAATCGGTTAACTATATCATATAGCTGCCATAGGAACGGTACATCGAAAATGAATCTTTAGTATGGAAAAGTTTTTTGTTTGTTGAGATATCAGAACCAAACTGATAGAATATGCATCTGGGCTGGTATTATACATCCTGACCAAAATTGGTTAGAATCGGTCTACTACATTATATAGCTGCCATTGGAATAATTGGTCGAAATTCAACCTAAGTGTAGAGGACCTGGGCTCAGGGTATCCTACTGTCGAGCGTGCTCGACTGTAACCGCCTACTTGTTTTTAAATGAAATAGGAATATTCTTGACTATATAATATGCATTTACTGTAGTTCAACTGCCGATCCTTACAAGAACATTAAAAAATAACAAAAGTGTGCGAATTATCGAAATTTTACTGTAGGTTATCTTAAAACAAGAAATATTAGGATAAAAGTTTATTATTTTGTAAGAACAACACGCTATTTATATTACTTGACTTGATTACTTGACTATCTGTATATATGCACACAAACAAACAACAAACCTTCAAATCCATCCAAACCTTTAATCCCATCCATCCGATTACAGGCCGTCAATGCGAAGAGCATGCAACGCGGTCCCACAGCTCTGATCTACGATGAGTCCATGAGCCAACACTGCTGCCTGTGGGATGAACAGCATCAGGAGCGTCCCGAACGTTTTACCCGCACCTTAGAACGGTAAGTGAGGAGCATAAAGCACATACCACATAGCACCAACCACCAGCTGATGCCATTTGATTGTGGTGCACAGGTGCAAGGAGCTGAATCTTGTTGAACGTTGCATGTCGCTGCCATCGCGCCTGGCAACAAAAGATGAAATCCTCAAGCTCCATTCGGAGGCTCATTACGAGTGCCTCGAGAAAACATCGGGTGTGCAGGACGAGGAGGCTATGGAAGAATTGTGCTCCCATTATGACGCCATCTATATACATCCGGTAAATAATGTTCCCCCAAAAAATTCCACGATAAAAACCTTTAGAATCTCTATTACTTCTATTATTAATATTTTATAAGAGTACGACTTTGTTTATTGGGTCTAGATGAGATTAAAACCGGTTATCATGCAATTGCAATCAGTTGTTTGCACACTTATGTATATTCAGAGATCAACCAAGTATGACTTGACAGAGACAACAATAGGTACCTTTCTATATAAAGACTGTATAATATAAACCGCATTCCTAGTTGCTCCAGCTGTTACTTTAGCTATCAATCAATTTGCTATTTAAAATTCTGAATATTCATTTTAAATTGATTAGATTAACATATAATGAAGGCCTTTTTTAATTACCAGTGATTATTATTAATCCTACTAAAAAAACGTCTTTACGAGGTAAAAGTCTAGTGACGAAAGTCTTTCCGCGCCCCAAAATTTCTGATTTCCAATTTTGTAACGAACAACATTAATTTTAGTACATAAATAGTAAAAGAAAACAAAAATGTTTGTCAGTCTCGTTTTGATAAGTTTATTTTTGGGCTGATAAGGCGAGTCTTGTTTATTTTGATAATTACTCAGTTTATTACACAAATAAATAGGGCTTCCAAATATGTCAGAAAAAGTAGATTTATACGATTGTTTCACAATGGCTTTTCGATAGTTCTAAGCGATAAAGCGATTCGTTGGCCTAGATATCGAGATTATACTTACTTACTTACAAACCTCATTTCTTGATTCCTTCATAGTCCACATTTAAGCTTTCATTATTGGCGAGCGGCTCAACCATTGAGCTGGTGGATCATCTGCTGACTGGAAAGGCACAGAATGGAATGGCCATCATTCGGCCGCCGGGTCATCATGCGATGAAGGCGGAATTCAATGGTTATTGTTATTTTAATAATGTGGCACTGGCGGCACAGCATGCACTTGATGCACATCATCTGCAGCGCATCCTGATCATTGACTATGATGTGCATCATGGACAGGGAACGCAGCGTTTCTTCTATAACGATGACAGGTAAGCTCAATTCCCTGAATCCCTTGACCCTTACTCAAAAACTTCCAACTCTCATAACTTTGCCGAAACTTGACCGATTTTTATGCGGAATATCGTTTTGATCATTTCTTGGCCTCTACTTTGATTCTGCATCAAAATATTATTTATTTAAAAAATTCGATTATTTTCCCTATCACTGTCTATTTTATCTGTACGTTTCCCTTGACTTGTCCCTTAACCCTTACTCAAAAACTTCCAACTCTCATAACTTTGTCAAAACTTGACCGATTTTTATACGAAATATTGTTTTGATCATTTTTTAGTCTCTACTTTGATTCTGCATCAAAATATTATTCATCTAAAAATTTCGATTTTTTTCCCTATCACTGTCTATTTTATCCGTACTTTACCCTTGACCCTTACTCAAAAACTTCCAAAATTCTCATAACTTTGCCGAAACTTGACCGATTTTCATGCGGAATATCGTTTTGATAATTTTTTAGCCTCTACTTTGATTCTGCATCAAAATATTATTTATTTTAAAAATTCGGTTTTTTTTCCTAAAACTGTTTTTTTTCCGTACTTTTCCCTTGACTTGTCCCTTAACCCTTACTCAAAAATTTCCAACTCTCATAACTTTGTCAAAACTTGACCAATTTTCATGCGAAATATCGTTTTGATCATTTTTTGGCATATACTTTGATTCTGCATCAAAATAATATTTATTTCAAAAATTCGATTTTTTTCCCTATCACTGTTCATTTTATCCGTACTTTTCCCTTGACTTGTCCCTTAACCCTTTCTCAAAAACTTCCAACTCTCATAACTTTGCCAAAACTTGACCGATTTTCATGCGGAATATCGTTTTGATCATTTTTTGGCATATACTTTGATTCTGCATCAAAATAATATTTATTTCAAAAATTAGATTTTTTTTTCCTATCACTGTTTATTTTATCCGTACGTTTCCCTTGACTTTTTCCTTGACACTTAATCAAAAACTTCCAACTCTCATAACTTTGCCGAAACTTGACCGATTTTCATGCGAAATATTGTTTTGATCATTTTTTAGCCTCTACTTTGATTCTGTATCAAAATATTATTTATTTCAAAAGTTCGATTTTTTTTTCCCTAGCTTGATTGTAGTCTTCTCTATCAGCTATTAATCGATATGCATTTTCGCAGGGTCTTGTACTTCTCGATACATCGCTATGAGCATGGCAGCTTCTGGCCGAATCTGCCGGAATCGGATTACCATGCTATTGGCGCTGGTTCTGGAACTGGCTACAATTTCAATGTGCCCCTGAATGCGAAGGGGATGGGCAATGGTGACTATATGGCCATATTCCAGCAGCTACTGCTGCTTGTTGCTTTGGAATATCAGCCGGAGTTAATAATCGTTTCCGCCGGCTACGATGCAGCACTTGGCTGTCCCGAGGGCGAAATGGAGGTGACACCTGCCTGCTATCCGCATTTGCTCCATCCGCTGCTGCGTCTCGCCAACAGCCGTGTGGCTGTGGTGCTCGAGGGCGGCTATTGTGTGGAGTCCCTGTCCGAGGGTGCCGCCTTAACGCTGCGTGCCCTGCTCGGCGATCCCTGTCCGCCGTTGGTGGAGCCACTGCCGCTGCCCAGCGCGGAACTGCGAGATGCCCTGCTCAACTGCATCTTTGTGCATCGTCCCTACTGGCGATGCCTGCAACTGCAGCAGACCTATGCAGCCAGTGAGCTGCTGGAGGAGCAGCAGCAGTCGAAGGACTCACAGCAGCTGCATCGCGTGAAACGCTTGTGGTTGGGCGGACCGTTGCCAGTGGGACCGCAGCGTTATCCAACGCGTGGCACCTCGGTCCAGCTGAGTCCGGATGTTGTGGCCCGCAATGCGGCACGCTTGCAAATGCTGCGGGCAGAGACTCAACTGTCGGTACCTCCGGCAAGGGTTTGTTACGCCTACGACCCGCAAATGCTGCAGCATTTCAATCTGCATGACACCTCACATCCGGAGCAGCCAATGCGCATCCAACAGATCCATCAGATGCATCAGGACTATCAGCTGCTCGAACGCATGCATCCGTTGACTGCACGCGCTGCCACCACGGATGAGGTGTGCCTGGCACACACACGTGCGCACGTCAATTCCGTACGCCGACTGCAGGGACGCAACGAGGAGGAGCTCCAGCAACTGGGAGCCGGCTACAACTCGGTGTACCTGCATCCGCGCACCTTTGAGTGCGCCACACTCGCCTCCGGTGCTGTTCTCCAGGCAGTCGATAGCATCTTACGCGGTGAATCGCGCAGCGGCATTTGTAATGTGAGACCGCCGGGTCATCATGCCGAGGCGGATCAACCCCATGGCTTCTGCATATTCAACAATGTGGCCATTGCTGCTCAGTATGCGATACGCGAATATAATCTAGAGCGCATCCTCATTGTCGACTGGGATGTGCATCATGGCAATGGCACTCAACACATCTTCGAGTCCAATCCCAAGGTTCTCTACATCAGTGTGCATCGCTACGAGCATGGCGCCTTCTTTCCCAAGGGACCCGACGGCAACTATGATGTTGTGGGCAAGAACGCTGGACGCGGATTCAATGTTAACATACCCTGGAACAAGGTACTAATACACTTCAATTACTACTACTATACTACTATAGTATATCTATAGCTATCAGAGTTGTAATCGTATATTTATAAACTCACTTGTAAAAATTTAAAACGGCTTAGTTCCATTTATTATAATTTTAGAATTTTTAATCTGTAAAGTAACTGATTACTACTACTATACTACTATGGTATATCTATAGCTATCGGAGTTGTAATCACATATTTTTAAACTCATTTATAAACATTTTAAATGGCTTAGTTCCATTTATTATAATTTTAAAATTTTCAATCTGAAAATAACCGTAAAGTAAAAAATTCATATATGATTTTAGAATTTTCAAATTGGAAATAATCCTAAAGTGACAGAGACATATATAATGATTATTATCGATTCAATCAAGCATTAAAATCCATTATCTTTTAAAGGTGTTATCATCGTTTTTAAATGTAAATTTGATTATTATTTTTATTTTGAATATAGACCTGCTTGCAGGTTTCCTTTTTGAAATTAGAAAATTTTTATTTGCAAATTAACATATTTTAATATAGTTTTACCAAATTTTTCTTAACAGAATTAAACAAGTCCTTTTCTAATTTTAACCTCAATATACAACAATCAAAATACATTTGTTTGATAGTGATAACAGGTAGTGATAACTGATCATGGAACTGAGTTTTATTACTGATTTTAGAATATTTTTTACTGAAATCAATGATTTTCATCAAAGTATTTGAAAATATTTATGCGAGTATAAAAGATGCGATTACTATCGAATTGATTGAAATTTTGTAGTAATTTTGAACTAAATTCAAACTATTCCTTTCTCGCTTCACAGAAGGGCATGGGTGATGTGGAATATGCATTGGCCTTTCAGCAGCTGATCATGCCGATAGCATATGAGTTTAATCCGCAACTGGTGCTGGTATCGGCAGGTTTCGATGCGGCAATCGGTGATCCATTGGGTGGCTGCAAGGTGACGCCGGAGGGATACGGTCTCTTCACGCATTGGCTATCGGCATTGGCCGGAGGACGAGTGCTGGTTTGCCTCGAGGGTGGCTACAATGTCAACTCGATATCGTATGCGATGACCATGTGCACCAAGACGCTGCTTGGCGATCCAATGCCAACGCCGCAGTTTGGCATTGCAAATTCGCAACGTCCGCAAACGGTGGCATTTCAGAGCTGCATCGAGACGTTGCAGCAGTGTTTGGAGGTGCAACGTCATCACTGGAAATCGTTGGTGTTTGGCTGCAAGTTGCCGCAGTCGGCGCTGGGCGAGAATAACAACGAGGATTTTCTTGCTGCTACATTGCAGCAGTTGAACATCTCAAATGACGATGCTCAAGGCGCCGCCGGCGGAGCCATCGATGATCAGCCGGACTGTGGCCAGGAGCGGCCCAGCGGTAGCAAGCCCAAAGTCAAGGTAAAAACGCTCACCGAGTTTATGGCGGAGCATAAGGAGGTACGAGTAACTGAGCAGCAGCTTCAGCCGCACACCCAGAATCTAGAATCGAAACACTAATTTCATTCCTCTCTCTCTCTCTCTCTCCCTCCGCTTTCTGTCACTCACAAACAAAAAACCAAAAAACCCCGTCCTGTCTCTCCCTCTCTCTTTTTCTCTGTACTCTGCTCAATTGCTTGACAGGCACTCGAGCAGCAGGAAATGTTTGCAATCTATCCGCTCAAGAGCTGTCCACACTTGAGACAATTGCGCCCGGAGGAGGCGCCACAATGTAAGCGAAAATCCCAACAACTATGAAAACGCTTTGTCTATCACTCTTTATCAACTCTATCCTTCTCTTTTGCTCCTTCTCGCTTGTGGCTGTGCTTGTGTTACTGTTATTATTATTACGATTATTATTATTATTACAATTATTATTATTAAAAAGGGTTCTACTCTCAGCTTGTGCATATTTATGTTGTACAGTGTATATAAGTTTTTCTAAGTTTCGCATGATCTATAAAAGTGTTTCTCCCTCTCTCTCTCTCTCTTGCGTGCTCTCTCTCTCTCTCTCTGTCTCTCTCTCTTTTTTTCCACCCATGTATATAATGATTGATAGAAGTATGTGTGTCTGCCGATTTTTTTAAAATTCTAAAAATTGTTTAAAAACTGATTGATAGTTTTTAAGAAAATGTATCATATACAAAATATTAATCGCATATTTTATGTTTTAAAAACAAAAACTCTTACTTTTCTTATTTTATCAAAATTGCTTTTCAAGTTAAAATGAAATATTTAAATCAATTAAGTTTTTTTATTTTTAAAATGATTTTTTTAAGTGCAAAAATATTTTTCGTTTAATGAAGTGAAATCAGGTATTACTCTAAATTTGATGTGATAACGAAACCAAAGTTTGATGGTCTTAATACTTGAGAATTTCTTACTCAATACAAAATCAAACATGAGTTCTGATCAGCTTTATCTACTAGATTTTTATTTAACGAATTTAAATATCTATGTTATTTAAATCGCACTGAATACCACTTCAATTATTACCAAGGGTATTGTTTAATAACATAGTTAAGGCTTAAAGTGTTAATTTTTAAGGATTTTTAAAATTTATTTTTGTTTTCTATCGCTCGCATTTTTTTTTTAATGTTCTTTTTGAATCTTTGATTGTTTTATGTGAAGCAAGTTTGTAATAATTTTGAAACGCTTTGGTATAACTATATAAAACTATAGCTATAGCTGGATACTTACGGAATCTGTTGGATTATTGTCTTTTGTATTATTTGGCGCTTTAATTTGAAATCTTTTCTATATATTGATTATTATATACTAATTCAATTTTATTCTTATTTATATTCGTGCCTTAACTCTTCAACTACGGCAACCTGTAGCAATAAAGACGAGCAGTTCATGCGGCGTTTGCGCCTCGACGGTGGAAAATTGGTTGTGTCTGATCTGTGAGGCAATCGGCTGTGGTCGTTATATTAACGAGCATATGGAGGAGCATTGTCGGCGGGAGAAGCATCCGCTGGTGTTGAGCTTTAGCGATCTGTCCGTGTGGTGTTACGAGTGTAGCGCCTATATTGATCATCCCCTGCTTTATGTCTACCAGAATCTGGCGCATTTGGATAAATTCAATGAGCCGATGGCCTGGACACACAGCTGCACGAAGCGGACAGATGGCTGCTATTCAACTGACGCGGATCCCCAGGATAGGGATAATGACAACTGCAATGGCAATGGCAATGGTAATGGCAGTGGCTTCTATATCCAATTGGAGCGCAATAACTGACCCTTGGTGTTGCGTGTGTTTAATGCTTTAACGCATTATATGTGCACGCTGTGCCCTCCGCTCCGACACATACTGCAGTTCCTTGTGGAGTACATGTGGCCGCTGCTGGAACGCATTTACCTTAAGCTGATCCATTATTTTCTGGCCAACTGACGATGTACTCCATCATGTACCCAAAAACCAAAATACACACCGCTGAAGCTAAAGCGTTGGCATACAATTCATTGTTGACTAGGGAGCAATAGGGTGCAGACCTGTAGATCGGGCAATGGTAACAACCACAGTCACATCAAGATTTGTATTCGCCTTTGCCCCTTCTTAAGTAAATAATATATAATGATTGTTAAAATACAAAATGTTATCAATAATATAAATTGACTATATACCATGTAATAAACATTGACACGATTAAAAAATTAAGTTTAAACCAGCTTTCAATTTTTTTTTAACTCAACGATTTCTCAGATTTCAGTTTAAAACAACTCGACTTAAAAACTTACTATATTATATAGTTTATAATATTAAACGAAGTGATTCGAGTTTCATTGATCCATTTTAATGAGAGTCTGTTTGAGGTAAGAAGAGAGCTGAGAGATCTTACGCTCCCAGTCCCCCTCCCAGGGCCCTCTCCCAGGCCCCGCTCCCAGTCCTTCTCCCAGGCCCCGCTCCCAGTCTCTCTCCCAGGCCCCGCTCCCAGGCCCCGCTCCCAGGCCCCGCTCCCAGTCCCTCCCCCAGGCCCAGCTCCCAGTCCCTCTCCCAGGCCCCGCTCCCAGTCTCTCTCCCAGGCCCCGCTCCCAGTCCCTCTCCCAGGCCCCGCTCCCAGTCCCTCTCCCAGACCCCGCTCCCAGTCCCTCTCCCAGGCCCCGCTCCCAGTTCCTCTCCCAGGCCCCTCTCCCAGGCCCAGCTCCCAGTCCCTCTCCCAGGCCCCGCTCCCAGTCCCTCTCCCAGGCCCCGCTCCCAGTTCCTCTCCCAGGCCCCTCTCCCAGGCCCAGCTCCCAGTCCCTCTCCCAGGCCCCGCTCCCAGTCCCTCTCCCAGGCCCCGCTCCCAGTCCCTCTCCCAGGCCCCTCTCCCAGTCCCTCTCCCAGGCCCCGCTCCCAGTCCCTCTCCCAGGCCCCGCTCCCAGTCCCTCTCCCAGGCCCCGCTCCCAGGCCCAGCTCCCAGTCCCTCTCCCAGGCCCCGCTCCCAGTCCCTCTCCCAGGCCCCTCTCCCAGTCCCTCTCCCAGGCCCCGCTCCCAGTCCCTCTCCCAGGCCCCGCTCCCAGTCCCTCCCCCAGGCCCCTCTCCCAGGCCCCGCTCCCAGTCCCTCTCCCAGGCCCCGCTCCCAGTCCCTCCCCCAGGCCCCGCTCCCAGTCCCTCTCCCAGGCCCCGCTCCCAGTCCCTCTCCCAGGCCCCGCTCCCAGGCCCCGCTCCCAGTCCCTCCCCCAGGCCCAGCTCCCAGTCCCTCTCCCAGGCCCCGCTCCCAGTCCCTCCCCCAGGCCCAGCTCCCAGTCCCTCTCCCAGGCCCCGCTCCCATTCCCTCTTCCAGGCCCCTCTCCCAGTCCCTCTCCCAGGCCCCGCTCCCAGTCCCTCTCCCAGGCCCCGCTCCCAGTCCCTCCCCCAGGCCCCGCTCCCAGTCCCTCTCCCAGGCCCCGCTCCCAGTCCCTCTCCCAGGCCCCGCTCCCAGTTTCTCTCCCAGGCCCCGCTCCGCAAAATTTGACGCCAGCTGATTTGTTGAAAAAGTACATTTATTAACATTATATTCAAAAAAGTTTAATAGTAATATAAGTGTTTTGACTTATTATTGACATTATTTGTGGATTGTGTTTACTTCTTTTTTGTCTGTTTCGCGCCTTGTTTGTGGCTCATTTGCACCTTGCGTTTGTTGGCCACCTTTCTTCCTCTTGGACGTCGATCGTTGTCGCTGCTGCTGCTGCTGCCAAAGTCATCGCTGTCGCTATCGCTGTCGTTCCCATTCTCGCTCTCACTTTCGCTGTGATTTTCCTGTTTGCTACTTTTGGCTGTGGGCTTTTGTTTGACTTTCATTTGCTTCTTTTTAGCATTTTTATTCGTCGTTAGATTCTCGCTTTCATCGCTCTGATTGCTGCTGTCGGATGCATCGCTGTCTTTGTCCTCTTGCTGATTCTGTTTGTTGCTTTTTCCAGCCTTTTTCGCTGCATCCTGATCGTATTCAATGGACACAAAGCTACGAGGTTTGATCAAATCCATTTCCCTGTTCTCCTCCTCCTCCTGTTCATCGTCTGTCTGGTTTCTAGAGTCTGGCTGTTGCTGCTTAACAGGATCACCACTATGTTCTGCTTTCAGCGTATTCCCAAACTGATTTAGGTCTAGTAAAGCCAGGCAGGTGGGACGGCAATCAATGTTAACACTAGCAATTTGGTTTAGGCTCTTTTCATCGATATCGGGACTCCAGATCTTGATTTCGCCTGCGCTGTAAGTAGGACAATTTAATTAATTTCAGATCACAAAGTGAAATAGATTGACACTCACCTGGAGATGCTCACCAGGTGTTCGTTCAGATAAGACATGGCCTTGACTCGCGTTTCATGCGCTTCTATAAGAGTGGGCTGTGTAAAAAGGAAGCAAAGTGTTATTAAAAACACATCCACAAGATTAGTAGATTCTATTTACCGTTTCGTCATCATCAGCCTCCAGCGAGATCCAAGCAATTTTGCCATTCTCTAAGCCCACCAGGCAGGTAAGTTCATCTAACCAGGTCACGCATATGGGCTTGGATGGAGTTTTGGTGCTACGCACAACGCTGGCTGTCTCGATGTTCCAAATCTCTAGAATAAGTGGACCACTTAGAGTAAAGTGCTTGCCGTCTGCGGACCAAGACAGACAGTCCGGTGAGCTGCCCAACGTTCGCTTGCTTTTCAGATTGGTTCTATACGCGACACGACCCTTAACCAAGTTCCAGGTGTTTAGAATTTGATCACCGCCAAGGGACAGTGCCAAACGACTGCTTGGATGACAGGCAATGTGCGTCACCGGGTTGCCAGCATGCGCCTTGCGCCAGTCACCCTCTGTTGTCCAGCTGCCCACGCGGGTGGCCATCAAGTGTCCATCCGTGCTGGCTGACAGCAGATGGGTTAAATCCGGGGAGAATACCACAGCATTTATGGTGCCAGTGTGTGAATGCAGAATGTGCGACTGCTTTCGCGTACGCATGTCATATATAAAGATACGATCGTCGCTGCCACCACTCGCTATCCATGGTCCCTGTACCGCCACACATTTTAGGGAGCCGGCATGTGATTTGTCTGCAAACGTTGCTTTCAACTGAATCTTGTCCTCTCCATCCACCTGCTTTTGAACGAGTTGGTAGCCGAGCAGGAAGTCCGTGTACGTGCCCACAATAACTTCAATGTTGGGCAACATATTCAATAGAAACTGAGTTTCCTTTATAAGTTACTCTGCGTTTTTCTTATTCCAATTTCAAATTGTTTATGCTTAACACGTGCGGCAAAATCAACACAGCTGAGAGTCGATAGACTTGTTGATATTGGTTTGAGTTATCGATATTACGCTGTTTAAAATAGAGCTGTTGTTCAGGGCTGCCAGCACTGCTTTTTTCAGGCAAATTTGTACTTTTTAGAATGACAATTGGAAATAATTTCGGGAATTGCGGGAAACGGGAATTCTTAATTTTTTCGAAATGTGTTTTGCTTTTTTTTAATGTTGCCTTACACTAATGCCAACTATTACCATTTTTTTCAGTACCAGAGATGAATAGCAATATTGAGCGCATTGTGTATCGATGTTAAATCATCGATGTTTCTGGCCTACAAATTAAATCATCGAATGCCGAAACATCGATATTTTTCCAGCTCGTAGTTTGACAATCGATAACAACATTTATACATTAACAGCTGTCGCGTCTACGCACTTTACAGCACTGCTAAACTATGATGAAATAAATAACGATACCAGTAAGCAAGTAAAGGGACTCTCGGTTATAAAGGATGGATACACTTGACAATGATTGTCAACTGCTTATAATAAAGTATTTAAACTTACGAGACCAATTGGCACTTTTCGAACTAACTAAAGAAACACCCAATAATCGTGTAAGCTCGAATCTGCACTATGCTTGGCAACATCAGCTAAGCTTTCATTTGGATGAAGATCACTTTAAAGTCTTCGTTGAGAAACCAGAAATATTACATGGTTTCCTATCCATCATCTGTTCAACAGTGCATCATTTGACTCTATGGGATGTCACATTGGATAGACTTACAAGTTGGAAGAACTACAATTTTCCGGAAATGAAATCACTAGAGTACAGACTGCATTACGGCTACAACGGGTACCAAGTTATACAATTAATGGGAGATCTTTTTCCTGAAATTCACAATATCAAACCTTACGATGAATTTGATATGATTCACTTGAGAAATTGGAAGCATTTGCGCAAATTGGACTTGATGCAATGTTTTCCTATATTTCAAACTGACGAATCTATTAGGCGAATTAGCGAATTGAGGATGCTGGAAGAGCTGTTAATTAATCATGAAGAATTTAATGAAGAGCAATTTGAGATATTAGTAAATTTGCCCAAGCTTAAAATACTTACTTTAGAATTTTTGGCAAAAAATCGTTTGAACTGTATAATTAAGATGCGGGCAGAGGACATTAAAAAAATTACTTTAAATGGCTTTTGCTTGAACGGATTATCCGACGCAGAAAAATTGATAAATTTGCGTCAAGTTACTTTAGTGCAAGCAAAAATTACAAGCGAAAATATACAAAAACTGGTCCAGGGTTTACCTCAACTAAAACGACTTGATATTGTCGATTCTCGTATTTTAACCTCTGAGATTGAGCTTTGGCAAGCTTTCGCCTGTTGTCCTTCCTTGCAGATGTTAAATGTTTCGAACGTGAAGCTACACGAAGGATTCTTTTCCTTAAACAGACGTCCTATTGAAATGGTTCTGAATGGGCGATTGACTCCCCTGAGCGTCAATTGGCACAATACAATAGAAAATGAACTGATTCGTTCATATCTCAAGCATCCAAATTTAAATGTCTCGTTTAAGCCATTAAATATCGATTATATTGCATATTGTGTAGAAATTCATTTTTCCCCTTTGGCAATGTCAATTAACGAAGAGGAGACAGAGTAATGTAACTTGACAGAACTAATATTAAAATTTCTGTTATTAATAAATGAATAAAGTCAAATAAATCAAGGACAAGAATTTTCTATTAATTTTTTTTTTTGCTTCAGAGATTTTTTTTTACATAGAGACAATAATATTATAAAATGGCTTAAGACGATAATAAATAAAAATTTAAAAGAAAGCTCCGTAAGAATATATTTTACTTTGTTAAATGAATTGTGAACATTTTTTTTTTTACATTCTTTATTTTATGATCATTTATTAGATATTTGTTATTAATTTTATTAATTTATAAATTTATTATATTATATACCAGGAGACCATGAATTAAATATGTATTAACTTTCTAACCTGCAGCGGTTTTTTTTTTTAAGGTTTTCGATATTGACTATTCATAGGGGTTTCGATATCGATATCATAATTTCAAGGGCTGCAATAGCTAATTTGCTGAAGATATATACTCGTATGGTATTGCCACCAGTTTCTGATAGTCTGGCAACGTTGGCAACGCATTTCCCATTTTGCCACTCTATTGCCGCCCTAAAACATTTTGTGTAGCCCTGGTGGGCAAACTATTACAATTTTATGCCGTATTTAAGACGAGATTTTAATGAAAGTACAAGTAAAGCGCTAATAATCGCAGGAAAAGCGGCCACTAAAAGGTGTTGATTCCGCAGCATTAAACACACAACTCAATAAAGTTTAATTGGGTTGATTTAATTTAAATTACAAAAGCCGGCGGCGTTTTGCGGGCCGCAAGAGTTGCGAGTGAGATCCTCGTTGGCCATGTCCAAAAGCTCTGGGTATGTTTAACACTTTCAATATCCCAAATGATATTTGTTTATACTCTTAACAACAAAAATTGTAACAGACGTGACCGGGAGCGAGAGCGGGAACGCGACAGTCACAGGGAACGGGAACGTGACAAGCACTATGAGAGTCGCAGCGCACGCGGAGATTACGACAATGGCAAGTCATCCCGCAATGGCGCCAGTCTGAGCAGTAGTTCGCGTAGCGGCCGTGACGAGCGTAAGCGCGCCAAGGAGCCATCCAAGGACAATGACAGGGGATTGGGCTCACGACGTGATGAGAAGCGACGCAAACGTTCGCGTTCCAAGGACTATGATAAAGACAAGTAAGTAAATTTATTTAACAATTGCGTATAAGTATGTTAACTACAAATTCGCATTTGCAGACGTCAAATGGACCGTGAACGGGATAAGGACAAGGAGCGGGACCGGGATCGCGAACGGGAGCGGGAGCGAGAACGGGAAAGGGATAGAGATCGTGACCGTCAGCGGGAGCGTGATAAGGAACGTGAACGGGAACGCGATAAGGAACGTGAGCGGGATAAGGAACGGGAGCGGGAGCAGCGAGAGCGTCAGCGGGAATTGGAAACGCGCCGGCAAACTCCCGCTGCCCCGCTGGTAATACCCGTGGGCTCTTCCAGTAGCTCATCGGACGAGGAGGAGGAAATTGACAAGGAGGAGCAACAGCGTCGCCTCGAGCAGGAGATGATCAAGCGCCGTGAGCGTATTGAGCGTTGGCGTGCCGAGCGCAAGCAACGCGAACAAGAGGCTGGCAAAAGAGAAACGAAGGCACCATTGGCGCCGACGGTGACCAAATCGGCCAAGAAATGGAGCCTGGAAGACGAATCCGAGGAGGATGATAGCAATCCCGCGCCAATCATAGATGTGGAAACCGGCAAAAAGGAACCTGATTCACCACCATCCAAGTTTCTCAGCATTCGCAAACGTTTCGATGACGATGTTGTTGAATCCAAGTTTGCGCCTCTGAAACGCCCCACCTTCAGTAAGGTATTGGGCATGGTTCTGAGCACTCCTGCTGCAACTACTGCAATAGCAACAACAACACCGCCGCCGCCTACAGTAGCAGCTACTAAGTTGGAACCACCGTCTACACAAGCGAATGTTCAGACGCCTGAGCCAACAACTCCAACGGAGCCGGCAACTGTAGCAACTGTGCCTCCCGAGGTGATCGATAATGTTAAAGAGGAACCCGAAACGGCGACGGCGACACCGATGGCAATCGAGGAAGCCGAGGCAGATGCGGAGCCCGATGATGATGATGTTGATCCGCTTGATGCCTACATGCAGGAGGTGAACAAGGAGATGCGCCGCGTCAATCACTTTGTTAGTCCGGCCAAGGCACAGGGCGTGGTCATCCTAACCGGCGTGGCCAAGAAGAAAGCGACAACAAATGTGAAGAAGGGCGAGCTCATTGAACAGAATATGGATAGCCTGGAATACTCCAGCGAGGATGAGCTAGATGATATACGTGACACGGCCGTCAATCTGGCCATGAAGCATCGCAAAGAGCTCGCTAAAATCGATCATTCCTCCGTGCGGTATGCTCCATTCCGGAAGAATTTCTATGTTGAGGTTCCCGAACTGGCGCGCATGACGAATTCCGATGTGGACAAATATCGCACCGAATTGGAGGGAGTACAGGTGAAGGGCAAGGGCTGTCCCAAGCCCATCAAGGTAAGCAATCAATTAACTACAATGATATTCACTTAATGCCATAACTACAAAGCATAAGATTAATCTCAAACCCCATAAAGTATATATATTCTTGATCAATTTAATGAACATCAAAAATAGTTAATTATTCTTTTATCCGGAGTATTCTAATTTTTGAGATGGCATTAACATAATTTACAAAAAATTTACATCTAAGTTGAAATCTTTTATATTTCTATTATCTATCTATTATATTTTAACCAAGACTGCAACCATCAAATTTTGATAAAGGTTCGGTTTGGCGGTTCGAACCATTAAAAACGACTTAGGTTTTATTCGCAAACCAGTTTATATACCCCCTGAACCCAAGCTTTGAGGTCAAATCCTTGATTAATTTAATACTGAATATATATTTTTATTGATTTAATTTTTTTCTTGACTTTTTGAATCAATTATATTTAAAAAAAAAAAACTTAAATTTTTAAAATATAAATATATTTGGAGATTTAAATATGAATAATTTTTGTCCAAAGTAGCGAGTAGTTGAATAATTTTAGAAAAACCTAACATTTATTAACATTTTTTATTTTGGAACCGTATTTTTTATTAAAGAAAGTGGTTCGGTTGAGGTTCAAGCTTGCGGGATAAATATATTTCAAGATTTAAATATGAATAATTTTTATCCAAAGTCGCAAAAAGTAATTTAATTGTAGAAAAACATAAAATTTATGTAATCATTTTCTTTTGGAACCTTACTTTTTAACAAAGAAAGTTGTTCGGTTAAGGTTCAAGCTCGCGGGGTAAATAAATTCAATAGTTCGGTTTATAATCCTGGTTTTCGAGGTTCGCTCCAAAACCGATTTGCAGTTTAATTATAACACGAAATGGAATTTGTCCACTTTCAATATTAATCGAGTATGTGTACTGCAATTCAAAGGCTAATCTTATCAATCTGAATCATTGCAGACGTGGGCACAATGCGGCGTCAGCAAAAAGGAGATGGACGTGCTGCGCAAGCTGGGCTTCGAGAAACCGACGCCCATACAGTGTCAGGCCATACCGGCGATAATGTCTGGGCGTGATCTGATAGGTATTGCTAAAACAGGCAGTGGAAAGACGTTGGCATTTATTTTACCAATGTTTAGGCACATTCTGGACCAGCCGCAGCTCGAGGATGGCGATGGTGCCATTGCGATTATAATGGCGCCCACTCGCGAACTGTGCATGCAGATTGGCAAGGATATACGGAAGTTCAGTCGATCTTTGGGATTGCGGCCGGTGTGCGTCTACGGCGGCACTGGCATCTCCGAGCAGATTGCCGAACTGAAGCGGGGCGCTGAGATTATCGTGTGTACACCCGGACGTATGATTGATATGCTGGCTGCCAACTCCGGACGTGTTACCAATTTGCGTCGCGTCACCTACGTTGTGCTGGACGAGGCCGATCGCATGTTCGACATGGGATTTGAGCCTCAGGTGATGCGCATCATTGATAATGTACGTCCGGATCGACAGACGGTCATGTTTAGTGCAACATTTCCACGGCAAATGGAGGCGTTGGCACGCCGGATATTGAAGAAGCCCGTCGAGGTTATTGTCGGCGGCAGATCGGTGGTGTGCAAGGATGTGGAACAGAATGTGGTTATACTCAATGATGAGGCAAAGTTCTTTAAGCTATTGGAACTGCTGGGCATTTACCAGGAGACGGGCAGCATTATTGTGTTTGTGGACAAGCAGGAGAATGCGGACATATTGTTGCGTGACCTCATGAAGGCATCCTATCCCTGTATGAGTCTGCATGGCGGCATTGATCAGTTTGATCGCGATTCCACCATCATTGACTTCAAGTCCGGCAAGGTGCGATTGCTGATAGCCACTTCAGTGGCGGCACGTGGTCTCGATGTCAAGGATCTCATCCTGGTGGTCAACTACGATGTGCCCAATCATTATGAGGACTATGTGCACAGGTGAGCAGAACTCAATAATAATAATAAATGAATGTGTCAACTAATTAACTAAATATTTTTGCAGATGTGGACGCACAGGACGTGCTGGAAATAAAGGTAGTGCCTTTACCTTTCTCACACCGGAGCAGTCGCGTTATGCAGGTGATGTGATAAGAGCCCTGGAATTGTCCGGCACGCCAGTGCCGCCAGAGCTGCAAACATTGTGGACGGACTATAAGGCGGCTCAGGAGGCGGAGGGTAAAACGGTGCACACCGGTGGCGGATTCAGCGGCAAAGGATTCAAGTTTGATGAGCAGGAGTTTAATGCCGTCAAGGAGAGCAAAAAGCTGCAGAAGGCTGCTCTAGGATTGGCCGATTCCGATGACGAGGAGGACATTGAGCAGGACATTGATCAGCAGATTGAGCAAATCTTTGCCGCCAAGCGTACCGTCAAGGATACCTCGCTGACCAGCACCGGCACTGGTCTGGCGTCTGGTAATGCCGCTGGCAATGCCATTGGTACCGCTGTTCCCACGTCATTGGCGGTGACACAGCAGCAACAACAGCAGCAGCAGCAACAACAACAGCAGCAGCAGCAACAACAACAGCAGCAACAACAACAGCAGCAACAGCAGCAGCAATTGGCAACTGCTGTTACCATGGGCTCTGATAAGCTGGAGCTGGCCAAGCGTTTGGCTTCGAAGATCAGCAGTAGCCGGAATCTGGACACAAAGGCTACTCAGGCAGCAGCCGAGTCAATTATGAAGGGACAGGCTGGAGCGGCACCAACACAGCCAATGTTAACGGCGCGCACAGTGGTCGAACAGCTGGCGGCCAAGCTGAACAACAAGCTCAATTATCAGCCCAAGGAGGATGAGGAAAGTCTGGCCGTGCTCATGGGCACCACCAACAATTCGTTTACGAAATACGAGGAAGAGCTGGAGATTAACGATTTCCCACAACAAGCACGCTGGAAGGTTACCTCTAAGGAGGCACTCGCCCAAATCTCTGAATATTCAGAGGCTGGGTTAACAGTACGTGGCACCTACGTTCCACAGGGCAAAAATCCTCCCGAGGGTGAACGTAAACTCTATTTGGCCATCGAGAGCTGCAGTGAATTGGCCGTGCAGAAGGCCAAGCGGGAAATAACGCGACTTATTAAGGAGGAGCTGCTCAAGCTCAGCTCGGCACATCATGTGTTCAACAAGGGTCGCTACAAGGTGGTCTAGAACTGAAGAGACGAGCAAACAGCCAACCGTTCCCTATATAATACTACGATATAACGATCTGAATAATGAGTGCGTTTGTCCAAGGATCAAGTAGTATCTTGGCAAATAACACAATTACAAATGCTGTTGTATAGCTTAAGTTTATCACTATCGTTGTCCTTTCTTGCGTACAGATTGGTCCTCACAAATAAACCAAGCTGTAACCGATAAATTCAATAAATACTGTAGGTGATTGACTTAATGAAGCAAATGTCAAATGTTAGCAATGTTCCCTTACTTCAAAATACCAAATGCATGATTCTAAATATTTGTAATACAATACCGTACCTTCTTTCTAAGCAATACTTATCTTTGGTTCACATACATTATATATGTATATATATATATATACGTTATTCAGGAACATATAATACCAACATTTGTTTTCACCTTTTAGCAAACAAAAAAAATTATAATAATTTTGATATTTGAGAATGATGATGACAGTTTTTTAAGTATGTAAGAATATTACGAGACTTTGGAGAAATAAATAATATTTATTCCCGGATTAATGGGGTTATTATTGCATAAGGATCCTGTTGTCAGTCGCATCACTTCATAATAGATTAACTAGTAATTCTGAAGGTAAATTTGTTTGTATTTATTTTCTGGCAAAATGTAATACGATTTAAAAAAAAAGAAATCTTATTATATGGTATATTTCGAAGATGATATAATACCATCGAATTAAAAATAGAATCCATGAATCGAAGGATCTGAGTAATCAATTTCCAGCTGACAATTTAGGCGAGTATTATCTATAAATTGTATCCGATGTTCGTGATGCCAACTTTCCGGAACTGCTCTGTCGTAAAACCTTGAACAGGCGTTGAAATTTATTCATTTTATTTCTCAAAGATCTTTCACGTATGCTGTACAAAATTAAAATGTTTTTTTTTGGTTTTTTGATTGTTTTTTGGTTTTTGTATATTTAAGTTTTAGCTTTTTTTAGCTGCATTTTATTTACTTATCGCCCGTTGCGCTTATCAATTGATTTTCATGCTACAATATTTTGTGTCTAGAAACTACTAAAATTAAATTTAAATGTAGTTATGAGCTTGATTTTTTCTTTTTTTTATCAGTTATGATTTGGTTTTTGTTTCTTTGTTTTTTGTTTTTTTTTTTGTCATTTTTTGTTTCTGTCATTTATTATAATAATTATTATTATGCGCTTGAAAAAAATTGTCTGGTTTGTTTATGCACTAATTTGTCGGCAATATTTTTGTTTTTAATTTTTAATACAAAACTAGTTGTTATTTTAAAATTATTATTGAATTTTGCGCATGTTTTCGATTCTTTACGGCTGCTACACAATCAAAATCATTCACACGCATCTATAGATAATTCATATATATATATATATATAGATCATGTATATATATCTTTATCATTTTGCATATATACAAGTCTAGTTAGAACTATAAAATGTGCTAAATTAAAAAAAAAAATAACAAAAAAATATGTATATATAATATGTTTATTAAAATTTGTTATAATTTGTATATATATAAATATATATATATATAGTTAGTTTTAGTTATTAATTCATTGTTTTGTTTTTATTTTCTTATGTATTTTTTTTTTGTTTTTGTTTTCTCATCGTTTTCGATAGTTTAGTTTGGCAACAGTTTAAATTCGTTGCAATTTCTTCAGTTGCTGCTAACAATTTTCGCATTAGTTTACTTATATTTATGAAAAAAAATAATTGTTTTGCTTTAGCTTGTTGTTGTTGTTGTCTTTCCTGCTGTGTGTGTGTGGGTGTGTGTGTGTGTGTGAGTGTGCTAAGATTAAATACAAAAGTTGCTAACGCAATTCAAATCAATATCAAACTAAGCACTATAACGCACTGAAAGGAAGCATCAAACAATTTCCTGCTAGTTTAGGTTCCGCTGGGATTGGATCCGGTTTGGTTTTGGGTTCGGGTTCGGGTTTAGGTTTAACTTTATTTTTAGCAATCGAGGTAAGGGGTAAACTTTTAACTGTTGCATCTACTGTTGTTGTTATTGTTTTTGTCTTTTGAAGCTACTATTAGAATGTGTTATTAAGAGATCGCTGCGGTATTTACAATCGAATCAAAACTCTATAATATATTTACATATACAGAGGCTAATATAACTCTCAAGTGTATGCGTGTGTGTGTGTGTGTTTGCTTAGTTAGTTTACCCAGTTTAGATTAGTTATAGTTTTTTAAAGAGCGCAATTCTTATTATCGGATCACTTGAAGCAACTTCATGGAGTTTTTTTTTGGTCGCTTATCTCTGTGTGTGTGTGTCTCTGTATGTGTGTGTGTCTCTGTGTGTGTGTGTGTGTGTATGTACATATCTGTGTGTGCACAGTAGCTGATTGAATCGTGGATTTGGTTGCCCTTTGTGTTTTTCATTTTTTGTATCTTTATCTTTTATCATTTCAAAAATTTTTTTTTGTGGCATTTTAATTTTTTGGTTTTTTTTTGGCATTTTTTTTTTGTGGATTGCTTTTATTGCTTTATTTTAAAATCTGAAAAATAAAAAAAAAATGAATTTCAATGTAATTGATTAGTAGGGCAGATCAAAGGACGTTGGCAATAACTTAAGTGTTAGGTTCAGAGATTGAGACAATGCTACCAAAAAAGAGAAATTCTTTAAATCGAGTTACTTTTTTTATAATTTTTTTTTCTCGATTTTTTCTCATCGATAGAAGCATGGAAAACGAGTACTCTTATTTTATTATTAACAAAAACTCAAGATCTAGTCAAATTGGCATCTTTTGCTTTGGGCCAAGAGCGAGAAAGAGTTAGTAAGAAGTGTAGTTTTGGTTTAAATTTCTTTGCTAAACTGATTTCTGATTTCCTTTATCTGCTTTTTGGACTGTGTTCTTTTTTTTTTTTTAATTTATTTATGTTTTTTCTTTGGTTTTTTACCCACCTTTTTCTCCTATACAATTGAATAAATTATTGCATTTGATATGTTGGTCCATTGTTTCATTATTCGTTCCTAAAAAATTCTTGTAGTTCTTAAATATTTTTTTTTTTGGTATTTTTTTTAAAGTATTTTTTTTTTCTTTTATATGATTTAACTTTGATAGAATGTGGAATGTGTGTGTGTGTATTGTGTGTGTGTGTGTGTGTTTGTTTATTGTTGTTGTTGTTGTTGTGGGCTGTAAAATGAGAAGTTAAGTGAAATTGTTGTTGGTGTTGTTGTTAGTTGTTGTTGTTGTTGCTGATTTGGCGGCCAAACATCATCCAATTGTATCGAATGCTAATCCTAATCCGAATCGGTATCCAAATCGAATCACTAAAGATAATAGTCGCCCGTTATGGGTAGAGAAGAAGAAGAAGTAGAAGAAGTAGAAGAAGAAGAAGAAGTTGTTGTTGTTGTTGATGCCGCTGCTGCTGCAGATGTTGCTGCTGTTGCTGATGATGATGTTGCTGCTGTCGCTGATGTTGTTGCTGCTGCTGCTGCTCCTGTTGTTGATGTTGATGTTGTCGTTGCAATTGTTGTTATAGTTGTTGTTGCCACTGCCGTTGCTGTTGCTGCTGCTGTTGCTGCTGTCGCTGTTGCTGCTGTTGCTGTTGCTGCCGTCATAAATGACTATCAGTATCCAAATCCCGCCGAACTGTGTCCAGTCATTGATGGTGTTACACTACTAACTATACCTAATTGTGTGGCTGTATTATTTGATTGTCAGTGTTGTTGTGCTGCAAATTTCATACGTTTTTGTTTTTGGCGTTGATTGCAGAACCAGACGCGTACCACGTTTTTCTTCAAATCCAGCTTTTCGGCAATGGCAGCGATTTTCTCACCGGATGGTCTCGGCTGGACGGCGAAATAGGCTTCCAGGGAACGCTTTTCAGGTGCCGCAATGGAAGTCCTTTTTCTTGAAAAAAGACTCGATATAGATTACTTTAGAAATGGGCCCTAGCATTGGGAATTATTTTTGTCTGTTCTGGTTGTTGATGGTGGGTTTTAATTTTTTTCTTTTTTTTTCGATTTCGGTATTTTTTTTTTTCAATTTCGGTATTTTTTTTTCGATTTCAGTATTTTTTTTTTTTTTTGCATTTTCAGTCAGAGAACAAAAAAATTTGCATTTGCCATTGAATTTTCTTTTACTCGTAGCCAAATTAACACACTGCCAATTGTGGGAAGAGGGTTGGGGATGATTTATAGGATAATGTGGCTTTTTATATGGATGAGGAAGGTTTTTGTAATTTTTTTTTTTTTTTTTTTGATAAAGACAGCAGGGAATCTTGGTTGGTTGGTAGGTAGGTTGGTTGGTTGATTGGTGGGTTGGTTAGTTGGTTGGTTTGGTTTATTACCGTTGTAATCAAAACACTTTCTACCTTTTCTTTTCGCCCGCCGGCAGCACACTGGGCGCATCCGGATCCCGTCGCTTGTTTTTCGCCTGCGCCTCAGCCTCCTCCAGCCACGCCTGCAGTATGGGCTTCAGTGCGATCATATTGTTGTGCGACAGCGTCAAACTCTCGAATCTACAGATTGTACTCTGCGACAGCGCACCGACGCCAGGTAACTTGAGATTGGCCAGAGCCTTGCCCACATCGGCTTGCGTGACACCTGCAACGCAATACAAAAGCAATATCAATTTATGTTGCATTACCTAAAACTAAGAATTAAACTGAAAACACAACGACATATATATAATTTTAATCACCTCTTACTAACCCACAAAATAAAGGTTCTTTTAAAAAGCAAAACGAATTCGGTGGAATTTGAAAATGTCATTCATGTTGTATGAAATTTAAAAAAAATTAAGTATTTGTAAATTTTAAATAAACTGTACAAATAAATATATATATATTTTTATTAATATTTAACAATACAAAAATTTTCAATTTAAAAATGCTAGCTAGTGGTCTTTATATTTTTGGCTCGCGGTTTTATAGCCATAAAATAATTGCAACATCGTTTTTTTTTAATTTTTTATTTTAAAATTTATAACATTTTTTTTTATTTTTTATTTTAAAATTTATAACAGTTACGCTCTCTAAACAGTTACGCATAAAAATCACTTAAAAAAATTTTTTTTTTAGAAAACGCTCATGGCAAAACTGTTTGTGTAAGATATTCGAAGCAAAAAATTTTTTCTTAAATAACTTTCTAATTTTATTATCCGAAAACTATTTAATTTCAGGGCATATTGGGACTACGATTCAGTTTCAAATATACAGAGAAGGCGAGCGTACGTATTCAAATTTTAAATAAACTTTATCTCCGTATGGTATTCAGAATCTTATACACTAAATTGTTAATCTCTAGAAATTATAGTATCTGAGAAAAAAAATCGAAACTTCTACTTTAGTCTCATTAAAATTTATGCAAATTTATTTTCAAACAGTTTGCGCTGAAAACCCCTATTAAAAAATTCCTATTCAAAACCCTATTAAAAAATTCCAATCATGTCAAAATTTGAAAGATATGTCAGTGTGAATTAAAACTATTTCAAAATTCTTGATAGTAATCTACTATAGATGAAGACTTCAACTAATATGCCTAATACGGAATATAGTAATAGATATATATTATGTATATATATGTATATCTTTGGTTCAGTGCTTACCCAGCTTGATGCGTCGCTGCTTAAAGCGTTCCGCAAACGCTTCCAGCTCTCGCGGATCGGTGTCGGTGTCAGGATGCAGGCCAGCGGCAGCGACAGCCGCCGTAATGACAGGATGATGTACCGCTGAATGCCCATGGTGCCCTGCATTAAATGCTTGGTAATCAGCACAGTGGTTGGGATGTGGTTGCTGCTGGTTGAACTGATATTTACCCGCCGTGTGGCCACTTAACGTGCCCGGATGGTGATGGCTCATCATATGATTCATACTGTGATAGGAACCGTGCAGGTGCTGGTGTGTGGGCGTTAATGGCGATTCCGAAATGGGCGCTAACGTTGTCATCGAGCCCGTCGGATCCAGCATGTCCAGTTGATCCATTGAATGGTGCATCTGTTTTAAATAGATCAAAGCGAAAATGCAACAAGTCAAGAACTGCAGAAATGCCATAAATTACAATTTTCAATTTTCAATTTAAATGATTCATTAAGTATTATAAGGATTTCAAATAAATCACTTTCCTACATTTTGCATATTTACATTTATGATGACTCTGAGATATATATTAAAACACGCATGCAAATAGCTTTAAGCTACGAAAACTAGATGGCGCCAGTGGAGCTTTCGCTGCTTCAACTCAGTAGAATAAAATATCTTAAAAAATAAACACTTCAAAACAAAGTGTTGTTTTATACTAATTACGATATAAGGAGTTGATTAAAAATGAAATCTTAAGATTTAAAATTTTGAATTTTCGAAATTTCAAAGGGGGGACCACAGGGATTAAAATCGAATTTTAGTCGAAAATAATAAAATTTTCTAAATGAAAAAAAATTGAATGCAGAATAAATCTAGAGGCCAAATCATGATCAAAATGACATTCCACTTGAAAATCGGTTCAGTTTTGATCAAGTTATGACAGTTTGAAGTTGGTCAGACTGCGGACTTGGCAACTTTACAAGTCAAAATTTTTGTTCAATTTCACATGATTTTTTACAAAATAATGAAAGGTCTCAGAATCAAGTTTAAAGTGTTGTTTTATACTAATTACGATATAAGGAGTTGATTAAAAGTGAAAACTTGAGATTTAAAATTTTGAATTTTCAAAATTTTAAAGGGGGGACCACAGGGATTAAAATCGAATTTTAGTCGAAAATAATAAAATTTTCTAAATTAAAAAAAATTGAATGCATAATGAATCTATAGGCCAAATCGTGATCAAAATGACATTCCGTTTGAAAATCGGTTCAGTTTTGGTCAAGTTATGACAGTTTGAAGTTGGTCAGACCTCGGAATTAGTCACTTTAAAGCATCTGCAGCTTATGGCCTATTCAATTAAATGGCTTCGACTCACTGTAGGCCTTTGTACTTATAAGCGTCTAAATAATTGAGTGTTTTCTATTCTAACATAAAAATTGCATTTAAAGTTGAATATAAAAATGAGTAATGCGAACAACATTTTGTTCCTAATTAAAGTCCAGTCCCAATGTTGGGGCTGTGAAAAACCCTTTACTTTATAACAACAACAACAATAACAGCAGCAACAAAAATCTTGAAACTTGAGCAAAAAACTCAAGTTGAAAAACTGGCGCAACTTTTGAAACGGCTGAGAAGTAAAGTTGATAAAGAAGAAAGAGGCGAAAGAGAGGGGGAAGGAGGATGTGAGAATAAGAGGAGGCCAGGCACTTGTTACGAAATCTTTTGTGTCATGTTGCTTTAATTGAACGAGAGACGAGGCCCATACACCCACACATACATACACACTCACACACATACACAGACAGAGCCGCTCATCCATACATACATACACATGCGGGAGGCAACTTTGAAAGGGTCTTAACAGAATGAGACACACTCACACACACATAAACATAGACACTGAGACAGGCACATGGACACGGACATGGCACACAACTCTTTTGTCTATGCATCAAACATTTATAGAATTGTTCAATTATTAAAACAAATATGAATAGCAACTATAGCATGGGGGCAGCCATTGCTGCTTTGCCTCTCACGCTATTGCACTCTCATCTCGCGCTCGCGCTCGCTCTCGCTCTTACGCTCTCTTTCGCATGCTAACACAAAAGCTCTATGCATGTGCGCTCTGTCCCTCTCTCTCTCTCCCTCGCTCGCATTTACTCTCGTTCGAAGTAGTGTTTTGCCCATTTGGTTCTGTGTTGCTTTGTTAAGCATTTAAACTGATTACAGCTGAAAAGTATGCTACAACAAAACGCCAATAGCCAAACGCCCAGCTCGCCAATGGGTGGGGCACTCATATTTATTTATCTTTTTGAATGTGGCGCAGCCCAAAAACTAGCATATGTATGTATGTGTGTGTGTGTGTGTCTGTACATGTACAAAACATACCACGCCCCCTCATGCGACGCTTAGAAATGGACAGCATACACACACACATACATATATGTAGATGTTTCTATATATACAATATAAATACATATATATACATTTGTATATACATACATATGCACGTGACTGAGTTCCAGCTTTGTGAGCGCTGTACCAATTATGTAAAACTCTAAAATGATAAGCAGGCGCATGGGGAAGGCCTACGAAAAACAATAAGACAGCTGCCAGAAGTCGCCGCCAACGCCAACGCCAACGTCAACGCCAACGCTGTCGCCGCAGCGGAGGCTCGTGACCAGCGTCAGTACATAAGAGAGCCAGCGACTGCGACTGCGACGTCAGCTTTGTGCAAAGCATGGGACAGTGTAAAGAGAGCGAGAGAGGGGAAGCCATAAAAACTACAAGAGGTGCCCACTGTCTGCTGCCCATTGATTGTTGTTGTTGTTGTTGCCTACACTGCCTGCAACATATTCGTACACAATGGCAAACTCTTCAATTATAAACCAATCCCAAAATTAGTCTGACTGTTATTGGTTTGCACCCTTGGCGCTCTCGCTGTTTGCCTCTCGCTTGCACACATTGGACAGCATTGTGGCGGCTGCTGTTGCTGTTGCTATCTCAGTCGTGGGCACACTGCGCAACCACCCTGCGCCGAGAGAGAGCATGAGAGCAGCAGAAGCAGCGGCAGCAGCAGCAGCAGCAGTGTTTGGCCTGTGGCTCAAGGGTCGTGGACTCAGCGTCCGGGCTGTGACTGTGGCTGTGACAGCTGCGACTGCGAGTGTTGTTGTTGTTGTTGCTGCTGCTGTCGCTGCTGCTGCATTGTGGTTGGCTGAGGCTTATGCAAAATTCATTTGGGCAGTGCCCACGAAAGCAGCCGATGCGACGTCGTGTGCTGTCAACGTTGACGTCGGCATCAGCATCGGCATCGTTAAGGCCAGTATGCTGGCCCATTTCATTAAGCGCATAATTTGTAATTAATAAAATTATGCAGCACAAAAAATAATATATGAGGCAAGACTTTGAGCGCTAGATGGCGTTATACCAAAGTAAAACAAAGAGATGATGAAGATGACAAACACACGACAATGACCAACGTTGTTTGCCAGAGCGAGATGGCAGAGGCGTGTGTGGGTGTGGCGTTTATCTCTGTCTGTCTAACTGTCCTGTTTGCTGTCTCTGTTTATATCTGTATATATAAACATATGTATATGTGTGTGTGTGTGTGTGTGTGTAAGAAATGCATTATCAAAAAGGCAAATCAAATGCATTTTGGCCATGCAGCATGGGAAAAATGCAGCAATGCATCAAATGTCAGGCCTAAACGAAATTGGGATTCCAAGCTTGCACACATTCACATACTCATGCACACATATGTACACACAAACATACATACATGCATACATGAGCACGCGCTGTCGCTCTCGCTCTCTCACATTCTCTTGTGTGCGAGTTTCGTTCAGTGAGCCGCCATTTTGCATTGTTTTGAGCTTTGCATTTCCGTTTGTTTTTTTTTTTGTATTTTTCTTGTGTGTTGCTTTTTTTTATGCTGGCAACGTAACTCGCGTCGCTTCATCATTTATTTAAAAGTTTGCCAACATAATTTATTTATTTGCCAGTTTTGTTGATAAACATGTGAATGCATAACGCTCGCTCTCTCTTTGGGTGCCTATTACATTTGCCTTTACTCTCTCTCTTCTATCTGTCGCTCTCTTTGCACTTGTGTGTTGTCTGTCTGTCTGATTGTTTACGCGCAAATGACCTCATTACATATAATATAATTTGTTGTTGTCTCCCCCCCGTTCTTCGTATTTTGTTTGTTTTTATTTTTTTGTATATTTGTTATTACTCGCTTTTGGCATAATAAAGCGTTTTTGGCGCCATTGCGTTGCGGTTGTTTTTGTTGTTGTTGTTGTGGTTATTATTTGTGTTGTTGTTGTTGTTGCTCTTTACTTAGCCGGCATATTCTTTTTTTTATCATGTTCTTTTGCGTACTTTTTTTATTTTTGTTTTGTTTGGTTGGTTCGTCGTCGTCTCGTGTGCTTTGTTATTGCTCATTAATTTTGTAGCATTTTGTTAATTTGTTATGGCGGTTTTGCTTGTTATCAGCACAGCTGATAATGCATATTATGATAGTATGTGTGACTTTTTGACTGGGTCATATCTTTTTTTTTGGGTACATATCAAATCCTTGGCATTAAATAGTCGCTATTTTTTGTGTTTTTGGGTTCATTTTTTTTTCTTTTCATAAAACAGTCTCGCATCATATATGTACACATATATATATATGTATGTATATGTATTTGAATGTGTAATTGTTTTTTTTTTGGGGAAACAAGTTAACAATTTTGATGGAATGGTAACGCTAAAAATGGCTAAATTTTTGCTGCTGCTGCTTGTATTATTTTTTACGCTTCTCGACGGGCTTCAGGATCTGGAAGGAGCACATGAGCGTCTCATCCACGGACATCATGGCGCCAGCATTGTCAAATTCACCGCAATAGTTCGGGGCCGAAAACAGTGTGACCAGCTGGCGTTTGGCAAAGAACTCGTAACCATCCTCCACAACCTGATGGGCCCGACATATCAGATCCAGATCATGCTTTTGCAGAAATTTACCCACAACTTCGGCGCCAAATGTGAAACTAACACCGCGATCATTCTCACCCCAACCGATGGTATCCTTATCCGGATCGGACCACAACAGATCGCATAGTAAACCCTGATCGGGCACATCAGTGGGTCGCATAATCCTCTTGATTTGCTCCATGGAAGTCAAATCCGGACTCAATCCGCCGTGACAGCAAAAGATCTTCTCATCGACAATCGCCACAACGGGCAGACAATTAAAGCAATCGGTGAATGTCTTCCACAATTTGATGCTATAGCGACGCTTGCACTCATCGTAGAATCCGTAGATGCGATTAATACTGGCGCACTCGTGATTTCCACGCAGCAGAAAGAAGTTCTCCGAGTATTTGATCTTGTAGGCGAGCAGCAAGCAGATTGTCTCCAGCGATTGCTTACCGCGATCCACGTAGTCCCCGAGGAACAGATAATTCGACTCCGGCGGATAACCGCCGTACTCGAACAGACGCAACAGATCATAATATTGACCATGTATGTCACCACAGATCTTCAATGGCGCCTCCAATTCCAATAAAATCGGTTGCGCCAAAAATATTTCACGTGACTTCAAACATAATCCACGGATTTCCGTTTCATTCAACTGTACATTCTTGCCGGGCCGTGCAGTGCGTACCTCAAGCAGCCGTGCTATAATATTGTCCAGATTAAGTACCTCGGCCATTTCCGATGGCTTTTGGCCGGGCTTGCCGGTCGGCGGCTGTCGGGCTAACGTTTGGGACGCCGTTGGAACGATCTTAATCCGCCCACCGATTCACCGATCCACTGAACCGGACACTACTCACTCCCAAAATACACAATATATATATATATATATCTAAAAAAATTTCCAATTCCAATTGCAATTCTTCTCTTATAGTTCTTCTTCTTCTCTGTTCTCTTCTCTTTGTCACCACGCTCAAAACGCCCAAAAAGTTGCGTATTTGTTTTTTGCCGGATCCGGGTGTGCCAATTTTGGTGTCCGAACTGTTTGTTGTGATTGCGACAAATTTTGAATTTCAATTGGGATCGAGACAAAATTTGTTTCGATTGATTTTACTTATTATTATTATTTCGTTGTATTTTTTTTTTTTTTGTTGACCCAAAAATGAAATTTTAGACCCAGTCGACTGTACTTAAACACCTGACGATGTCTATGCAATATTTTAAGTCTTTCATCTAAATTATTTGTAAGACTGCTTAATATGAATATATAAATACTTATATATGTATAAACCTCCGAAAAATTTTTCAAAACTCAAAGATTTTTTCATTCATTACAAATAACCTAAAAACATACTATATAAACCAGGGACCGTAAATAACAATAATTATTATATTTTTTTAAATACATAAATCTCTCGATAATTTTTATTTTTGATAAAAAAAATAATGAGTTTTTTTGATAAAAAAAAAAAATTAAAAATAATGATTATAAATTTCTTTTATTTTTTTTTTTATTAAAATAAAACTCAAGAATAGTTTATTTTCCACTATAGTATAAGTTACTAATTATAGTAACAGTGGGCTATAAAAACAAAGTTAATAAAATAAAGATGCAGACTCTAAAAAAAAAAAAAAAAAAAAAAAAGAATAGTTTATGGCTTCTGTGTTAAAAAAAAAATCATTTATAATCATGATTTTTGAGTTTTATTTTTTTGATTAAAAATAATGATTACCGGGAAAGAAAATCGGAAAATCATTATAATAGATCTATTATCTCTCTTAAACGCAGCAAGATCGGACAAGTAGAACGGCAGTAATACCTAACCAAAGTTATTAAAGATTAAGACAATACAAGCACCCAAAAGTATGCTGTAGTTTTTTTTAGGTTGTAATTTCTATAAAGCAATGGAAATAAGTAACGGGTTATCTATAATCGGAATCTCGACTATAGCCTTGACTTGTATTCATTAAAATTATATACTTTATTCTGACGAAATTTATAAGCATGGCCTAATTCTTAAATCTATTCACCCATAGAAATTAGGATTTTCCAAAGTCTTTCGTATAATTGACATATTGTTGAAACTTTACTGCAGATAGTTAAAAATTAATTTCAGTTCTAAAGGTCATAGATTTCTTTCTTTAATTTTTGTTAGTAGATGTTTTTTCCGAGTCAATTTTAATACTCATTATAGGAAACTATCGTAAAAGTTTTAATTTGTTTAATAGTCTTTAAGTAATCAGCTTATTGGGTCAACGTCAATATCACTTATTCTACAAAAAACATTGCAGATTTTTTTTAATATTTAACTAAACTATTTTTTTTTTTTTTACTTTTTTTCAAATGTGGCAAATTCAGCTTAAGAAACTTTTTGCCTACTTTAGGTTGGCTTTAATCGAATGTTTGCAACTCATTACGGGAGACTCGTTTTTGTCTAATTAGTTGCAATTTGTTAGTGACAGTGGGCAGAAAGGAATAGGGGGAAGGGGACAGAGGGCGGTACGAGATGGGTGGGATAATGAAGGACTTTGAAAAATTGCAATGTAAACAACAAGTTGAAGTGGCAATTTGTGAACTGAACTAAAAACCCGAAAATCGAATGCATTTGAGGCTGAGAATCAGTGAAGGGGAATGATGGAGTAACAGTACACACACACACACACACACACACACACACACACACACACACACACACACACACACACACATGCACACGTTCTCTAACCACCGTTAAGCACCTGCACAAGAGACTTGGCAAACTTTTGTTGGGCCCAAAGAACGCAAACAACAAAATATCGTTTATTTTCGGAAACAAAAGACCTCATTTTCCATTTGTTTAACCAGAGAAGCAAAGGACAAACAACAACAGCAACAACAACAAGAGTAACAATAACAATAACAAGGAGCGACCTTATAAATGGATGGTTGCTTTATTTGTTGTTGCTGTTGTTGTTGTTGCTGTTTGTTGAAATTAATTGGTGTTACACAAATGAGTAATTTTCAATGTACATAAATATTTGCACAAATTGCAATTTGCTGGCAATGCGCCCACAGGCCGTATACCATAAAGCCATATATCTATATATATATGTATATTAGAGTGGTTCAATTTGTATGAAGTAAAAAAATGCACGAAGCGGTTATGAAATTCGTAATCTGCGATGAATTTTAAGAAGAATTGCCCAAAGAAGTTTGGGTCTAAAATCAATATATATCACTTTTTACAGTGAAGTTATAACTATTTCATATATTGGTAATTGTCTATTAAGTATAACTTAACTCTAAAACAAAAAAAATTTTAAATCTAAATAGAAGGCGATTTATAATAAATTTAGAGATAAGAATAAAATGGCGGCCTATTTTGAATTGAATTTTAAAATTAATGCAATTTATTTTATATTTCTATAATTTTATTTTTTATATTTTATAATTTTATAATTCAAATCTTTTCAAATCTTGACAAAAGTGCTTATTCAATTTAAAAAAAAAAGCTAGTTAAGATCGCCAACTTATTCTTATCTCTAAATTCATTATAATTTGGCCTCTATCTGTGGTATTTTTTTTTTTTTTTGAGGTAAGTTATAAAGTGGATAAGCTTGATATTGACTTTAGACATATAGTTTATTGACCAATTCTTCTTAGAATTCATCGTAGATTACGAATTTTATAACCGCTTTTCGCAAAAAAAAA
This sequence comes from Drosophila falleni, assembly GCA_035045575.1. NCBI lineage: Eukaryota > Metazoa > Arthropoda > Insecta > Diptera > Drosophilidae > Drosophila > Drosophila falleni. The sequence continues at coordinate 7,759,023 of JAWNOV010000185.1, read as the reverse complement.
GTTAACCCACTCTAATGTATATATATATATATATCTGTGGTATTTTTTTTCTTTCTGGGGTAAGTTATAAAGTGGAAGCTCTATATTGATTTAAAACATATGGTTTCTTAGTCAATTCTTCTTAAAATTCATCAAAGACTACGAATTTTATAACCGCTTGACCCACTCTAATGTATATATATATATATATATATATATAAGTATAGGTATATCCAGCTACCGGGCATCGAATGTTGGATGTTGAATGTTGATTGTTGGGTGTTGAATGTTGAGTGATAAGTACCGTTATTCAGTGTTCGGTTTACGTTACCGTTACCATTTCGAGTGCTGTTTAAATACAATTTTTATTGTCAAGCGTTAATAATTTGAACAATGAATAATATGAACGGTAAGCATCTGTTATTATTCCAAACAAATCAAAACAAGTGCACTAGGGCGTCTAACTGGCTGGGCGGAGTAACTCCCTCCCTAACAACCCTCCTCCAACCGACCGACCGTACCACACCTATGACCTCTATACTCCATCCTTTATTCTCTTTCCACTCTTCTCTCTCCTCTCTTCTCTCTCCACTCTCCACTCTCCTCTCTCCACTCTCCTCTCTCCTTCTCTCTTCTGCATCCCACGCCGCACCGGCCACACAAATCTTCATAAATTGCAAGCATCGTGCGTGCAGGGGGAAAGTGATGGCAGGGGGGGGGGGGGGGGGGAGAGAGAGAGGAGGGAGGAAACAGTGGGTAAGGGAACGACAGTTGAGAATTGAGACAAAGTGCGAGAGGCGAAAAGTGCCCTTCAAAAAGGGGTCGTCAAATGGGAAAATGATACACTTTACTTTGCAATGAACGAACGCTGACGTTGACGTCGACGTCGACTGCGACGCTGACTGCGGCGTCGGCTGCTGCTGCACACACAATCAAGAAACAACAAATTGCCACATAAATGTGGGGTGGTTTGCCACGTAATAGATTTTATTTTATTTTTATAACGCAACACAAAGGACGAAGGACACAGGAGCATACGACGTGTTTTTACTAACTTTTACTTTTTACCTTTCTGCTGTCGCGTCACAGCAGCCACCGCAGTTGCAGTCGCAGTCGCCGTCGCAGTCGCTGCTTTTTGCCGTTGGCCCGTTAGCCAACGTTATTCTTGCCAAAGGAATTCCCAGGACATTTGTACACGGTGCAAAAACTCGCAGCCGTACAATGCACCTGCTAAGGGTTCGATTTTAAGGATGAAAAGTGAAGCTGGGCGAATTTAAGTCCGTTTGTTTCAGTCCTAAAATTTATTTCATATTTCTGAATCGGTTCGCAACTGGGTTCGTATACCATTTTCCATCAAGATTAAAATATAAAATAAACTTAATACTAGACAAGTATACGATATCGTTGAGCCGGTTTGCGTTGGGTTTAACTTGCTAAAACTTTTTTACTTAATTTTTCTATTGTTAAACTATAAATAGCAGACAAAAAAATATACATTTAAATTAAAATAAAATTTGTATAGACAATTTTGATCAGTCATGTCCGTACAAGCGAAAGGATCTTAGAAATTTTAAGAGCTAGACGCACCAGAAGTGCAAGCAGACCAGAGTATTTTAAATGCCAAATGTCTATATCTCAGGGATGATCATTGATCATAATCTTATTATATAAATTTCAATAAAATGAATATTTTTAATAATTCATAAAATAAAGATGGAATTAAAGTTTTTCTTTACAATTAAAAAAATAATCATTATTTTTCAGCATAAATATAATGTAATTATAATTCCATAAGTTTTATTTTTTGACCAAAAATAATAATTATTTTTGCTTGAAAACATAAAATTTATAACTTTGATAATTTCATATATTTATTTAGGTTCGTCTTGACTCACAAAATAATAAATATATAGTAGACATACTAAATTGCCCATAAAAATTTCGCTAAGGTTAGAAATGGAGTTTTTGTACATTCAATACAAATGTCTACATTCGAATATTCTGTCTATTTGAAAAAGGCTACTAAAATAATTATGAACTGCTTTATAATAATCGCAGACTTTTTTACAATAATTGTTACAGTGTAGCGCTATTTTAAGCAGTTGATTAAAGCCAAAAGAAATATTTGAGGTACAAGTTTGAACAAGTTTCCGGGTTAACACAACCGGGCTTGGACTGTTGGTTTGGTGACTGTTGACGGCATTGACGGTACCACCAACCACTACCAACATCCTCATCCTCATCCTTCTCAATTCTCATTCCACTTCGTCTCAATTCGCGTCTTTGCAGGCGTTTCAAATTTTTTGTCGTTTTTTATTTTCAATGTAGCTCGTAATTTTTTACACATTGCGGTCCCAGCTTAACTGTGCTACCGGCTGTTTTTCTTGCTCTACTGGGAGACATATCAATATAACCGGGCCGTACACACACCGTACACACACCGTACACACACCGTACACACTCCGTACGGACCCTCGAGCTCGGCACGCACAACGACGGTGATGGTTAACAAGTGTAATCGTAGTGCTCGGTAGATCCGGTACGGACAGGTACAGGGGCCGTACCGGCCGTGGGTAGCGGCAATCACACGGCTCTCGGCATTTGTGGGTGTAAATCAGGGTGAGAGGGGGTGAGGGGATGAGGAGTCGACCCCTGCGGCGCTACCAACTCCTCTGTGCAATAAAAACAACAAAAAAAAAAAAAATAAAAAGGCACAAGGACGACAAGGACACAGGGGGAATAAAAACACGGCCGGGTAATAGAAAATACTATTCATGTACTATCCGGTAAGGATTTCCGGCTGGCAGGACGAGAGCAGGACATGGGTGGGATTGCCTTTGCCTGCACAGGTTTTTTCGGGCGACATTAATATGTAGATGCATTAAGTACATTATCCGGGGTTACAACCTCCTCGCAACATGGATGACGACAGCGACAGCAAACGCAACCGAGTACCGTTCGTTCGCAAAGTTCCGAGTTTTTCGGGCTACCGTGCGCTGAGTACCGGCAAATAAGGTAAAAGTCGAAGTGTGACAGTGTGCGTGTCAGTGTGTAACGTCACAGTGGTGCGAGGTCTATGAAAATGTCATTGAAATATTTAAAGTTATAGGACAAAATGTAAACGCTTAGGTATTCAACTTTACCTATGAACTGAATATTCTTAGCAGAGTTTTTTCATATCATATCAAATAAAAAAAAACATTAAAATATTAACCACTAGAATAAATCTTTTATTTTTTGTTGTTGTCAATTTCTCAATTTTTTAAAGTCACATTTAGAAAACACACGCTATTTAACTTTGCAAGTGTTCATATGCCGTTTTTTTTGAATACTTTCCAAGACCACTCAAAAGTCCATTTTAATTCTAAAGACGAGTACTTTATGGTTTCTGATAAAACTTTAGCTTTTCTTTACAATGTACTGCAAACGCTTTCAGAAATTTTAGAATAACTGTTTTTTAGTTTCCAGGGACTGCAAATAAAAGTTGTGAGTTTGAAAAAATTGAATACAAAACAAATTTTTATAAAAAAGGTGAAAAATAAAAACTAAATATAATTTTTTACTATAAAAAAATAAAAACAAATTTCAATTTTTATATTAAAAATTAAATATAAAAATTAATTCCTATTTTTAAAATAAAAATCAATAATAAAAATTATTTTCAATTTTTAAAATAAAAATCAATAGTAAAAATTAATTTCAATTTTTATTATAAAAATCAATAATACAAATTTATTCCAATTTTCATTATGAAAATCAAAAATAAAAATAATATTTCAATGTTTATAATAAAAATTAATTTACATTTTTTTATTATAAAAATCAATAGTTAAAATTTGTTTAAATTTTTATTATAAAACTTTATATTATAATTTTATTATAAGAATCAAAAATCAAAATTAATTCAAATTTTCATAGTAAAAAGTCAATAATAAAAATTTATTTCAATTTTTATTATAAAACTCAATATTAAAAATAAATTTCAGTTTTAATTATACAAATCAATAATAAAAATGAATTTCAATTTTTACTATACGGTCCCTGGTAGTTTTAAAAATTGTCAATAAGAAACTTGAAATTTGAAGTTGAAAATAAATATCTGTTGTCCTATAGAAATTGAACATGTTTAAAGAGACAGCTTATGCAATTAATGAGAATGTTAATGAATAAATTGTTTAAAATTATTTAAAGCATTTTGCTTTTATTGTTGCTTACACAGCTTGGTCCCACTGTGCAAGGGTTCGCACAATTTCTGACTGTTAATCTCTCTCTCTCTCTCTCTCTCTCTCTCTCTCTTTCTTTCTCGCACACACGACAAGAGGGCGCAAAATATTATGATTTATTTTTATTATAGCGGGTAAAGTGGTCTTTACAAGCATCAAACAGAGGCGTAACAGGCTTCCTTCCCCTAGCCAACATTCACACACACACACACACATCCAAATTCATACTCACACTCATGCACACACACACACACTCAGAACAACTGCCATTCAGTCGCCCACAAGTGCGCCAAGCAAAAAGGCAGTTAGTTGGTTAGCAAAAAAGGTACGCGGTGTGCATGAAGATGTGAATTTGGATGTGAATTTGGATGTGTATGTGGATGTAGATGGGCTCGTCAGGTGGCTGGAAACGTGCGTTTTGGGTTAGGGGATGGGGTGGGGGAAAAAGTTGTTAAATGGACGGGTGGATTTGCACTTGCCGCGCTGACTGTTATCTTCATTTTTGCTTTCAGTTATATTGCCTGAGAATTCCTGTGGGAGTTGAGAGCCAGTACCGTTAACAGTTTTGGTCCCTGTTCAGTCTGTTCTGCCTCTGCTCAGACCCTTTGGCCAAGGCTAAAACAAATTGTATACCGGCATAAAAAACAAGCGGATCAAACAACAACAGCAACAACAACAACAACAACGACAACAACAATTGCAACAACAATGGACAAATCGAAAAAGAGTGTTTTTTTGAGCATTGACCATTGAAATTGCATTAATGCTACGTTATATTTGAAGAGTCAGAGTAGCAAAAATCCACCCTCTTGATAATGGAAATCTGCGTATAATCCCCGAGAATTGATATGATGGGCGGGATAAACTAGTTATGGCCATTAATACGATCAATTTGATGCTCACTTCGGTGTAAGTAAATAACAACCTTATTGAAAATGTTGAAAACATATTTGCCAACAAAAACAAAGAAAAAAAAACTCAACCCTCCGAGTTGTTTTTTCCCCTCAACCAAACTCAACCCAATTCATACATTCGTTGTTCATGTCTAATGGTGTTTGTTACCCGCCTTTTTGGTTGAGTATTTGTAACTGATAATTGCAAAGTTGTTGCCAGTTTTTCGAGCTATTCTCATTCTCATCAGCATTTCCCTACCCCTTCCCCACCCCATCCCCTTCTCATTTCATTCCTGTTAACATTTTCCCCCTTTGTCCGTGCATTAAGTTTTACATATGCTCGGTTTTTCCAGCCGTTTTTTCAGAGGGTTCTGTTTTGTCCGCAGTGGGTCAAGTGATGCGTTGATGTGCATTTTAAGCTAGTTAACCTGTTAAGTGTCATCGCAAAAAGGGTACGACTGCCATTTTATCCAGAACCCCCCAGAACCCCCTTCTCTTATCATTCGTGGGCGGATTTTTAGGTATTCCGTCTCCAATGGGTTTAACACATGGCTGGATTAGATTTATGTCAAACAAAGCAAGTTAACTTTACTTTACTTAAACTTAACTCAACATTTTCAAGTCAAAAAACATCGTGTATGGGGTAGGACTAGTGCTATATATATACATATCTACTTGCTTATTAGTCCAATAAATTCAGAAAATATTTCTTTCAGATTGATTTTTTTAAAGCGATTACAATTGGGCTTTTGTTGCAGTAAACTTAGAAAATTCAATAATTAATTATGATAGTGATATAATGAAAACTTCAACATTAAAAGTCTAAATGTTGAGCATAAAGTCAAAAGAAACTAGAGCTTGAAGAAATTATATAAGGTGAAGTATTCACTCACCACAGGAGCCAATTTTTATTCACCACTCTGAGAACATTTCAACAGAGAGAGAGAGAGAGAGAGAGAGAGAGAGAGAGAGAGAGAGAGAGAGAGAGAGAGAGAGAGAGAGAGAGAGAGAGAGAAGTTTGTTGACAACTATCTCATGGTGAAGAAAATTGACTACGAAAAAAAAACCTGTGGGATGTGAGTACTTCACCTTGTATAACTGCATTATGAACTAGAGTCTACATATGCAATTATTTTCTGTTTTCTGTAAAGTAGAGAGGTGAATTTAAAGCCTAATGCCCTGCCGACTGCAAAATACCTGTTACATACTTTTAGGCGCTTGCATTAAAACAGCATTATTTACCGTTCTATTCAGGTGTGTTCCAGAAATCTCTAGAGATTTTGTAAAGAAATGTTTTTGAAAACAACCGATCAAAATTTTGGAGCTCCTAAAATGTTTAATGTTTTCGAACATATTTTTTATTAACTTTTTATTATTATAATTTAATGATATTTTAATTCAATTTAAAAAATATATAATTTGGTCAAATCTTCCAAGAATTTTTTAGACATTTCAATGCAATATTTTCATTTTTTTCAAAAGCACCAATAAGTGCTTAACCACTGTTAAAGATTAAAAGAACACACCTTAATTAGACGATTTTATTTCGATTATGTTAGTTTAGAGATAACAAAAATAGATAAAATATTGACTAAGAAGAAAGTTCTATTTTCAAAGCTGTGGATGTGATGGATTTTTGTGGCTTGCTAAATTTTTAAATGAAGTTAAAGTCTTTTGGCTATAATTTTTCTATTTAAGTTTATTATTTAATTATAAGAAAAAATAAGTAGATCCATTTCTGAAAACTTTCTAGTTTTTAACTTGAATTCTTAAATCGTTTCACTGAATTTTCAAAAGTAGAGCGAAATACAAAATGATACCCCGCCCTACAAATTCCTTGAATAGAATAAGAATAAAAATATAAAGATGCAATTCATCGGAGTATTTACTAAAGTACCCTTTATTCTACTTATACTCGTATACTTCCTTTAGAAATTCTACTGTGGCATTTGGTAATTGATCTCACGTCAATTTGTATGGCAATCTACAAACTTTAATCCCATCGACTAGCTACATGAACTTTCAGTACAATCAAAGTTAGTTGGCTGTTTTAAGTACAAAGTATTGTTAGTCAATTGTAAGCCCCAATTTGGGGCAATCATGGTTTAAACGCGTACTCAAAGTTGTATGAGCTTAAAAGGACTTTTGGCCCGGGTCTCGAATCAAATTACGCTTAAATGCACTTTGCATGCATTTGAAATATAAATGAAGCCGGCAAAATGGCAAAAGTGCAATTTAAAGTCGACTGTAACGTGTTGTATCGTGTCCTGTCGTGTCTCGACTAGTCTTCACCTGTAATTGCAAAACTATTTTTAATCGACGGGCCAAAACGTAATGACCACGTCCATAACAATGTTCTAGCCATATTGACGCGTCATGAACATAATGAACGTAATAATGATTCCCTAACTTTTATACACTAAACTCAATTCCCTATATATAACAACAGCTAGAACAGTTACTCGTATAGTCTTCTTCTTTCTCCTCATCTCATCCTCATCCATCTCAGATTGTCTTGCTCACAGACGCCCCCTAAATAATTGATGATGAAAAGAAAACTAAATAAATAAATGAATCAACGGAAGTAAAGCGAACGATAAATAGCGAAGGATACGAAGAAGAGACTCAGGTAATTCAACCAAACTGACATGAGACAAGAGACGTGGAACAAGGAACATGGAACGAGGAACATGGAATAAGGAACACGGAACGTGGATGAAAGTGGGATGTAATTGTCACTGGATGACACAAAGCTTTCTACACACAATGCGAGTCCAGATAAATAATCTGATAAAGGGACTGAAAAAAAATAAACCGCCTCAATTTCACCAGGTCAGCTTGAAAAACAACAAAAACTTTACCAAAGACGGTTTTAGCTAAGAATGTTCGTCTAGAATATACTCTGTAGATACATAATTATAGGTGTATATATACTAATAATCCAGATTTTAATACATGATATACTAGAAACATAAAGTTATACATAATTATCAGATTAGCTTAAGGTATATAAAAACCAACTTTTAATACTCTTTTTATACTTTTGATCTTGAGGGATTTTAGGCTTTACCAAAGACGGTTTTAGCTAAGAATGTTCGTCTAAGATATACTCTATAGATACATAATTATAGGTGTGCATATACTCTATAATCCAGCTTTTAATACATGATATACTAGGAAACATAAAGTTATACTTAATTATCAGATTAGCTTAAGGTATATAAAAACCAACTTTTTATACTCTTTTTATACTTTTGAACTCAAGGGATTTAAGGCTTAAGTCCACCTCGAAATAAAACAATTGCACAACAAAAAATAAATACTAAAAATGTCTACAAACATTAAATTTCTTTATTCTTAGATTAAATTTTTCCATATTTGCACTTGCAGAATCAAACGGAAACTCCAATTCAGCTGACCTTTATCGAGCTTCAAATATTACGGATAGTTCGTCTAATAAAAAAAAACAACAATTTATTGTATAGTATTTAAATTTAGAAAATACGAAAGATAAGTTACTATATAACAAATGTGTTTTTATGCCAAAGTATCGCATTATTTTTCCATAGTTCTTTTTTTGGTGCTCTTTTTATTTATAATCATTTATTCTATATCCTTAAGTTTAAAAAAAAAACCCATTTACTTAAAGTATGCAGTCATTTTTGAATCGTTGGACTTTAGAATTTATGCTTGTTGATATTTTACTTACTAGCTATAATTTATATATAACTCTTTATTATTTCAGCATAAAACAGTGGAAAAAAGTATATGTCTTCACATATGTAAGTTTAATAAGATTTTCCCACATGCTAACCATTTATAGGGTATATAAAAACGAGAACGTTTACTAAACAAAGTTAATGCATTATTAATCATAAAATTGTTGTGTTTTTCTTGTTTGTCCATCACTTTGTTATGGTGCAATATTAAATATGGTTAAATAGTTTATTGTGTCAATGCAGAGGTGATAAATCGATAACCGGGGCGGTTAATCGATTAATTATGCAAGTGTACAAAGCGCTTACAGTTAGAGTAAGCAGAAGAGTGAAAAAGAGAATAAAAAGAAAGAGAAAAGGAGTGAGAAACAAAAGTGTGAGATGAAGAAGTAAGTAAAGACTTAGATTGGGATTTAAGAACTTAAGAAATTGGAATAAATCGAGCTGTTTGAGTAAAATTAATCGGGTTGTTTTCATAAGTACATGTCTAATTCAGTTAGTTTCAGTTTAATTTAATTTTTTTTTTTTTCGTTCCCAAATAAATGTTCTGTAGCAAATATTTGTGGTAGCTGTTTGTGGTCGAGTAAAACCCACCCAAAAGTTGGAATCGCTTTAATTTTGGTGGTTCTAGCGGTTGACTAAGTGGAATTTGATTGCGTGAGGAGTGACAATGGTAAGTTAACGATATTTACTAAATAATAATGCTTGTTCTATTGGGTACCGTTCAGTTTTGTTCAGTTTGTTTTGGTTTTCTTTTTATTTTTTTTTTGGTGTACGGTCACGACAGGAAAAATCAAACAGGTGCACTAAATGAATTTCAATATGATAAACCTCTTGTGGTTGCCGTTACTTCTACAAGTACAGATACATAACTGTCAGGTGCAGTGCGGGGTGGTTGCTCCCGGGTGTATGTGTGTGTTTGTGTGTGTGTGTGTGTGTGTTTACTTGTGTGCGGAAAATGATTTGAGGGAAATTGAGCCATATGTTGCGAATACTAATGGATACGGCTTGCAGGTCTCGGCAGGTCGCGCTGGGCTTTTGGGTTCTATGTTCTGGGCGGGCTCGGACCGGAAATATGAAAGTGTAATTTAAATTGAATTAAGTGTACTTTTTCGGTTAACATGCTACATGTTAAATGCAGGGATGTAATGTACACACTGTGTAAGTACACTAAAAAAAAGACCAAGTTCTAAAATCAAGAACATTCATCTTAAATATTTTGTTCTTAAAATAAGTTTATTTTAAGACCAAATTACTAAAACTAAGATTATTAATCTAAAAAATCTTAAAATCTAAATATAAGAATAAAAATCTAAAATTGTTAGAACAGTATAAATACTAAAACTACAAATTACTAAAACTAAGTTTATAAATCTAAAAAATCTTCAAATCTAAATATAAGAATAAAAATCTTCAATTTTTAGAAAACAAATGGTAGCACCGCCTCGCTCTGGTTAGAGAGGCCGCTTCAGTTGTGAAGCAGTAGGCGGCGGTTCGAAACCCACTCGCAACAAATTAAATTAAGATTTAAAAAATTACTAAAACAGTGTACAATGTAAATAAATCAAAAATAAAAAAAAAATATATAAAACAATTTTAATTTATTTTATTTTTTAGTTTTAACTTTAAGCACATTTATTCTTAAAATAAGAACTTGGTCCTAATTGAAATGTTCTTAAAATCAAGATGGGTTCTCTTAATTTAAGAATTTTATGTTCTCGACGCAGGTTTTACACCAAAAATTTTAGTTTTGAGGTAAAACTCTGGAATTTTGGAACATTTTTTTTTATCAGTGTACGCCCGGCAACCGTTTTACGCTTTCAAGAGGAAAACCTTTGTTGTTGTTGTTGTAGTTGTTGTTGCTGAGGCTGGTGCAAAATCTGTGATAAATGCCTGCAAGTGGCCAGTCACATCACTCCTTCCAACCCTCCCCCTCTCTCTCTCTTTCACTCTCTCTCTCTCCCTGGGATGTTCTCATTTCCCTTAGCCACCTCATAAAATCGCCTCTTGGAAAAATTGATAATATTTGTAGTTGTTGCTGTTTTGTAATTGTTACAAATGTGAACTCCTCTCACCCTCTTCAGCCTCCCATTAACAAAAGCCATAAAGTCCACCCCCCTGCTTGAGTTTTATGATGGATATGATTATTTTAATTAGCATTATATTTGCTCTTATATTTACCCTTTTCGTATTCTCATAATTGGCTTTTCATATGGTCGCAAAACTTGCTCATTGCGTGCCAAGAACCGAAAGAAGGTAAGGGAAGGGAAGAGAGAGAGAGAGAGAGAGGGGAAGGTGTACCATAAATTACTTTTATTTAATGAGTTTTGTAATGTTGGGTGAGTTGGAGTTTATAGCATTCTCATAACGCTTATGACACATGTTACCAGAATTGATAGACAGCAGCCATCAAATCAAGTGGAAAATTCTAAAGTACACTTTTGGAACGGGCATCATTTTACCTAGACAGTTACAGGTAACCCGCCCTCACCCCTCACCTTACCATAAGAATGTATTTAACGTCTATAGCATTTTCTACGAACCGTAATTCAATGGAAGTTTCAATTTTGTGGTATTTTTTACGATTCGATACGGCCCGAATTTGATATGAAACAATTGCAGTTGACTTTGGTAAAGGGTTGAGTAAACCAAATATTTATACTTAATGCGTATTTTGATAAGAATCGAATGGGTTTAATTCATTGGGCATTGAATTACATAGGTTTTCAAAAACAAACAGATATGTTCAATCAAATTCGATAGATATTATGAACCATTATTATGAAATTTGTCCACAGCTATAATAATTATTATATATTATAATTATAATTATAAAAGTATGAGTAATAGATATGTATTTCTGAGAAATAGAACTCTGTATAAAATAAATTAAAATTCGTTTACGATAACATTTTTTCGTTTCAGTTTTAATTTTAAATTTATTTAATAAATTGTTAATATATTAATTTATTTATTATTAATTTTTACTTTAATTTTCAACACTTCTGTTGACTTCTGTTAGTCGTGAATAAATAAAGAAATAAAAATACCCCCACATTTCCAATTTGATTTATATCTAATCGATCAATTTCCCAATATGATTCTGTTTAGCTTGAAAATTTTATTAATTCAGTAATTTAGTTATTTAAAAATGAGATTTGAGTTCAAAACGAAAATGGTAACTCCATATACAAGTTAAAAATAACTCTTTTTTATTTGTATTTAAAAATATAAAAAATTAATAATATTACGAAACTTGTAAAATAAAAAATTGGAATTAATTTTTACATTGAGATTTTCGTTTTAAATTTAATAAAGGTTACGGTCCCTGGTTAAAATTAAAAAAAAATTATTTTATGTATTTTTAAATTAGAAACTGAATATTAAATTGTATCTTTGCTTGATAGACCGTCCAACAGAAGTATTAGTAAAATTTTATCTTTATCACTCCTTACGTGATAAATGTTCTTAAAGTCAAATTAGTCATCTGATTTGCAATCCCTGAAGATATTTTTTCTAAAAAATAAAGTCCAATGAAATTTCGTTTAAGCATCAAGCTTTTTACGAAGTTTTCTTTCAAACTGTCAAAATAGTAATTCAGACAGAGAATAGTTTTGAGGAATACGTCAGATAGTTAACAAATACACCAAGTCTAGGAATTATCAACATGGATATCAGTGAACAGCTCTAGCAAATCGGGACTTTATCATAATATATTTGAAAGTCTCACAAAGCATTCGGTTAACTTCCAACTAGACTCCAACAATGACAGCAAAACAAGATGCTGACCTCGATTTAAAGACGAATTTGTCGAATTGTGAGAAGATGGACATGGATATGGAGTTGGAAAATGAGAGTATAGAATTCTCATTTGCTCACTTTGAGAATCACTGGCGTCTCTATCTGATCAACTTTGAGCGTCAGCGTTTACAGTATGCTAATATCTGTTGTGGAGGTCACAAGGAGGTACTTTATGGCCTGGATGTGGGCTTGTTTGCCGAGGACATGCAGCCAATGGTTTTTCAGGACACTATTAAGGCAACCGCAAGTTCCTTTAGTCAATTATCTTATAACATTAACCACAACACCTACAATAACAACAACAACAATAAGGAGTCAAGAGGCTCAAAGGCAACTAATTCTGCCCCTACTGAAGACAGCTGCTATCGACTAGGTCATTCTCACTAGACTTAATCCGACTTAATCCACAACTCGAACCGAACCGAACCGAACCGGTAAACCAAACCGCAAAATCCATCCGCATACTAAATTTTCAGAAATTGTATAAAGTTGTCTAACCGCAATCCTAAATATTTGACGTGTGATACCACGTCAGGTTTTAACCCAAAGAAAAAGCAAATAAAATAAAAATTAGCAAGTAATATATACAAGGTGATGAAAAGTGCATTCAACACCTGACAATGTTCCCATCAGCTAAAAAAAGATATCAAGGGTATCTAAGAATAGGTAAGTGCGATAATCAGATGACCATGCAACTAAAACTGAGAAACTGTCATATGGTATTATGTCATAATATTGACTATTTGATATTAAAACCAAAAGTTCTAGGTAATTTGAAAAGTTTTATTCATTTAATTTGAAAGCGATATAGGCTATATCATAATATTGATTACTTGGTTTTAAAACCAAAAGTTCTAGCTAGCTATTTTTGATAGTTTCATTCATTTAATTTGAAACAAACTGGAATGGCTATAGTTGAAATTCTGAGATACCCGTTGCATACTTTTAGGCACTTGCATTGCTTTGAAACTAGAAATAGTCATTAAAAACGTTATATTATCCCAAAATTCTTGCGATTAGGTAGGATTATAAATAATAATAGATTATATTAATTAACAAAAAAAAAGAATGTTCTAAAAACTGTGTATAGGGTGTTTTTTTGAGATTTGTGGAAACGGAAGGGTCTTCGGGTTTCTAGAAGTCTGAGGGCCAAATTTGATTGCTGTAGCTGTTACAGTCTCTAAGGTCTAGAACAAATAAACCCAAAACTGTTGTTGAAAATAAAGGTAAGCCGATTTTTTTTGAGTTCGAAAATATGTTTAAAAAAAAAACCATTATAAAATCATTCATGACATTTGAGAAACATCGATGCTTCGTAGGGTTGTTTTCAAAACAATTTATTTTTGAAAATTCTAGAGATTTCTGGAACATATCTAAATATAAATATATATTGATTTTTGAATTAACGTTTTTAAAAACGGTTTAAAGGAGCTCACAATAAAGTTACTTGTTCCGAGTACTTCTAATACTTTCATCGGAATAGATATAGACAGTTTACTTGTTCGATTTAATCATAGGACTTTAGGTTAGTCTATAAGAGGACAATAATTTTAATAGTCAATGGTTGGGAATATCTCCTTCTACTTCGTATTCTTGGGTAACAAACAAATTTTGAGAGTTTTTATTGCTCTTTGGATTCTGGGAGAGGAGAGGAGAAGAGAGAGAGATGGAAGGGGATTGATGGCCAAGTCCCTGGATAGCTCATTGTAATGCTAAGTGTAGAAGGTTGTTGCACCTGAGACCAAACGCGTAACTTGAACCAAAAAGGGGAAATGGGGTAAGAACATTCAGCTCTCAAGTGTGTTGCTGAAAATTAAAGTCCACACGACGCTGCACACGTCAAGAATTGGAGTTGGGGGAAAAATGAATGGATAGGGGAAAGGGAATCAGAATCGGTACTGGAATGAGAAGGGGAATCGGAATCGGAATAGGAATCGAAATCGGAGTGGGAACCACAACAACCACCGTTGTGGACGTGGCACGTGGACAATGCGCACTTTCGTTATGCTCGATTGTGCCGAAAACAAGTGGAAATCCAACAACAACAGAATCTGAAAAAAACTAGCCAACAACTAGCTACAAATAATCATATACATATGTATGTATACATTGAAAAAAAACAGACCAACTTCTAAAATAAAGAGTTCGTAAAATAAGAACGTTTTAAGACCATGTTACTAATACTAAGAATATAAATCTAAAAAATAAAATATTGTAATACAAGAATAAATTGTCAGGAATTGTTAGAAAAGTATAAATATGTACTACTTCATATAAAACAATTAGTGGTCCCGTAAAGCTCTGGTTAAAGAAATCGTAGAAAACTGTAGGTGCCGGTTCGAATCCCACTTGTAAAAAATTAAACTATTATAAAATAACCATAAAGTTGATGAAACTGATGGAATATGCATCTAGGCTGGTAAATACATCCTGACTAAATTTGGTTAAAATCGGTTAGCTATATCATATAGCTACCATAGGAACGATACATCAAAAATGAAGTTTTAGTATGGAAAAGTTTTCTGTTTGTTGAGATATCAGAACCAAACTAATAGAATATGCATCTGGACTGTTATTATACATCCTGACCAAATTTGGTTAAAATCGATCCACTATATCATATAGCGACCGATTGGATGAAAATCAAATCTTAGTATGAAAAAGTTTTTTGTTTTTTAAGATATCTTAATCAGACTGATAGAATATGCATTTAACTTGGTTTTGTACCTTCTGACCAAATTTGGTTTAATTCGGTTGCATATATCATATAGCTGCCATAGGAACAATTGGTCGAAAATCAACCTCAGTGTAGAGTACCTGGGCTCAGGGTATCCTACTGTAGAGCATGCTCGACTGTAACTGCTCACTTGTTTTTATCGGTGTATTGTTGTATTAATGCACACATATGTTTGTATGCACATATATATAAGTGGAAACAGGTTGCTTGTGTAATTTGATTACAATCAACTTCTAATAGAGTTTCAACCACCAACGGAAGAAGAAGGTGGTAGGAAGGTACTTCACCCACACATGACAGTGAAGTGACACGGGCGACAGTTAGACAAACTCTCGTAAAGCCAAAGCCACTATGCCACTTGTCGGACGCGACGCCACCTCCCCCTCCCCCTCTCCCCCCTCACCCCTCCCCCTCTCCCTCCCCTCGCAGGACTTGCACAATTGTCCTTTGCTCTGGCACACACACACACACACAGATACACACACACATGTATACCGCCCACAAGCAGCGGTACGCGGTCCGTGGTCCGCCTTGAGCTGAAGTAGCGGTACAATACAATTAACGACACGAATCATGATGTGCTTACCTGGCAAACGACCGTCACGTGGCTCGTTCCCAGAAGGCTTACACGTCACAATTTTAATTTTATTAAAGAAACATTTCAAATTAACCACACACACACACACACACACACACACACACACACACACACACACACACACACACAGAAACACGCATGTGACCAGCAAACTGGGAAATTGAACTTGTCGTTATGATTGTTGCTCTTGTTGCTCGCATTGTTGTTGTTGTTGTTCTTATCAAAAAATATGACTGTCATAAAATGCTGCATGCAGGACAATTTTGCACCGGCAGCTTAACGAATAATAACCCATATCCGATTCAAACACAATCACACACAAAGAGGGCTAATTACAAGGCAAACGCAATCAGCCAATTGACAAAATGTTTGTTCATTTTTTTTCAATCATCTTTTGAACAAAAAACATTGAAGGGCTGATTTTTCAATTTCTAAATAATGTCAAACATAGTAATAACTCGAATGGAATTATGCCCACATGTAATTTTAATTTTTAAACGATTGATAAATTTATATGTTATATTTTGTCTCTACTTCTACGTTTTGCGCAATGTGCCGAATATCAAACTTTTATTTTGTGTTAAGAATAATTTATATATTTAAAGTTACTCAAAAAATTGAATATTAGAAATTTTGGAGCATGGAACTGACTTTCATTATTAGACATTTAGAATACGCGCCCACTTTAGCTAAACCTAGTCGGAGGGAGCTACTGTGGAGTATTCTCGACTGTCGAAGACCCCGTACTTACTATGGCAAAAGCTAAGACTGCTAAAAATGCATACTTGATTTGGACCCGATCGGTCCTATGACAGCTATATGATAAAGGGGTTCGATTTAAACAAATTTTAGTTTGGGTTCGAGCCTTGGTTTAATTCAATACATAAAAATGATTTCATTACAGCTATAACCTAACAACCTATCAAATTTCATTTTCCTACAATAATATTTGAATTTTGTAAATAATCGAATTTTATTTGATAAATAAAATATGACTTATATTATATTTAATCAAAGTCTTGGATAGTTGCGCAATATGACAAAAGCATAAACTTATTTTTAGTTATTATTTTCGAACCGAACCTTTTATTTAATATACTGGTTCGGTTCAGTGTAAATATTTTAAAAAGATTCGATTCATGATCCGGTTCGGATTTAATAAAAACCCCAACTGATCCGATTCTGTAAGGTACGGTTCAGAACCGGTTTACAGTCGGATTTTTAAAACTACCTATATATTTTTGAGTTACGAAAATGATGATTTTTTTTTTAAATTTTTGACATTTTCTAGTTTTGGTTGACTCACCTGTAATGGACGTTGCGGGGGGCCACTCATCGTATGATGATGGTACATCACATCGTGCTTGATTTGGGAGGGCATTTGGCTATGTACATGCTGGGCTTGGTGCTTCTGAATGTCAACGGCGGCAAGAGCTTCCGCTCTACTAAGTATGCCGTCGTTGATACCCGCAAAAATATCACCCTGTATCGAAGAGAAACAGAACAAAATAGAATCAAAACAATTAGAAATGTATCGAAATATCCAGAATTTAGATTAGAAACTAGAACATATTAGAAACTAGAATAAATATCGAATATCGAAAGCATATATGGAGTAAATGAAATATATATGATTATTTATAATATGAGAAGGATTTAGCCCAGTTCAATTTGGTAATGCTTCACCATCTAATATATTAAATTCATAGCAAAACCTACATAAGTCAGCGATTATCAAAAATCATACGAATTGAAATAACTTTTTTTTGTTGAAAGTAAGAGTTATTTTTTAGTTCTATTTTTTTTGTATTTTAGATAAAGGAAATTAAGTCAATGGTTTATTTGGTATGTAAATGCTTAGTGTGTGTTTGTTTTAGCTGTGGACTTTAACTTACATTCTGACGTGCTGACCACGAATTGCATAATAGGGAAGCATCTTCTAATAACCGACTCTGAAAAGATGAGAGACAAACAACGATAGTATAACGTATGTACGGATTTATTCAGAACTAAACATCAGTTATTCACTGGTTATTTCATGGTTAATAACACATCGACAGAGCGATAAACAGGGTATTCAATATTATGAAAGAAAGTTACATACATAAAAATATGCTCTCAATTCTTTTATTGATATATTTCTTATTGAAATTTTTTTGTCACGATAACAATCGGGTAAATGAAAAAAAAAATATAACTATTTAATATTATACTCTTTTTTGTAAGCACACAATATGGTACTCGATTCAAAAAGGAGATTTTAGCAGGTAAGTACATTTTTTTGAAGGTAAGTAAAATTTTTTTTGGGCAGTTTTATTCAGAAAAAAAAATCCGGGATTCCGGCCTAAAATTAATCCCAGCGGTGTCAGAAGTACGGTAACCCCGGTTTTTTATAAACCAAGTATGAAATACTTAAAATAAGCCCGCTTTTTATCAAAAATATTTTAATTTTTGGGATTCTGTAATATTTGTTTTCAGTTAGATCTAATAATTTAGTCTTCTTTCACTTTTTGTCAGATTGTCATTTATCTACAAATTATCTTAATTTGGCAATTATATTCTGAATACATACTTTAAAAATTCAAGCTAAAATAAAAAGAATTTAATTTTCTGCGTATATACAAAAATGTTTTCTTTGGTTTTTTTTTTTTTTTGCTGAATCTTAAATAGTCTTTAAAGGCACAATTGTGACATCTTTGAAGCTGTCACATTATTATTAGCTCATTTTGTACTTAATATTGATTTTCAGTGGCTCGATTCCTCTTCCTTTTCCCCCTGCAGTCATATATTGTCGCCGAGTAGGGTTTTAAATAAATGATATTATAACTTTTACTGCTTGCTTTTCGGGTGAAGAACTCATGTCGCCTTCGTGGTCTTTATATTTCCAGTCTTATCGATTTTATATACACCGAAAATGTTTGTATATATGTTACTCGCATGAATTTTACAGTTAATCAATTATTTAGATGCGCACAAAACTTCAAAATGCGACGAGGACACTGTAAACAGGACAAACGAGACATAACATAGGAAATTTTGAAGGGACGTACTTAGTTGTCGCTCATTTTGGTGGGCGAAAGTTCGCTAAGCGAAAGGAGTAAAGCCAAGAGACGCTGTTCAACACTGGCAAGCAAGGACTTCAACTTCGACAAGGACTCCAATTTTAGCTCAGACTCAGGATGCGTTGATGTCGACCGCAAAATTGCCGTGCGGTCTTCATTCTAGAAATCAAAATGTTTCGCATTTTAAATGCAGCTCTCTCTCTCTCGCTTCGCTATCCTTTTTGCCTATATATCCTTAGTCATTGTGAATTGTACCCTTAAAATTCGTCCTGTTTGTTTGCCCTGCTTGCCCCATTTGCAGACGTGGACAAATTAATGGTCGCATTTCCCCTTCAGATATATTGTCACGACACAAAAACATACACACAGCCAAGACCTCAACAAATTTCAGTTAATATACAGAAGGTCTACACTGAAAAAAAAAGATCAACTTCTAAAATCAAGAACATTCATCTTTGTTCACGATGTGCTCTCTTAATTTAAGAATTGTATGTTCTTGACGCATTTTTTTTGACCAAAAATCTTAGTTCTGAGACCAAAATCTTGATTTTAGAACATATTTTTTATCAGTGTATTGCTTATGCATTCTAAGGGAAGTAAGTGCTTTAGTATCTGTCCATTTACAGGTTTCACTAATGGTAGAGCTACATATTTCAATAGCAGTTTACTATTCGATATTACTTAGAGTTCTGGCTGTATTTCAGTATTTTATTTTTAATATTTTCAAAGAGTGCAAATTTGTTTTGAAATTTCATAACGAATGAAATGGATATTACGAATACACTCACAAATTATTTGAGAACAAATTGTACGCAGTTCATGTGCTCTGATTTATTTACCTATATAGTATATATATATTAGAGTGCATCGATTAGTATGGGCCAAAAATAAATTGACAAATGGTAATCCAAGGTCGTTATCAAAGGTCAATTCTTAGATTTTTTCCACCAAAAAATAATTGTTTTAAAAGCAATTCCTAGTCACCGCCTATTAAGTGAAAAAATTTGTTTTTTTGATATTTTTAGCATAAAGTATTAGCAAATCTTTAGTATTTTTAGTTCGGTTCTGATAAGATTGGTATCAAAACTCATGTTAGGACCAGGAAAAATGTCCTTAAAACATATTCTTCGTCTTTGCAAGGACTAAAAACTCATAATTTTTCAACTCAAAAATCGAGAACTGGGAGCTGATTTTATTATTATAGTTTATTGGTAAAAACATTTTAGAATTGACCGTAGCTTACGAATATAATATAAGACTCTTTGTCCAGACTGACTGAACATTATGAAAAGCACATTGATAAAAGCTAAAAGGCTGTAATATTACAATATTTTTATTGTATTGTATTTTTTGTTTATCAAAATTTGTATACATTGAAATCTACTGAAGTTTTTCGCAAGTTAAGTTAACATAGTAATCAATTAATAAAGAATTTTGGGGCCTAATTGTTATCGTATATATATTTCTTTTACTGCGATTTGATTCACATAATTATTATTATTATTTGTTAGAGTATAAAGATTTAATGTTGTAAGAGTTTAGAGTTCAACAGTAAAAAAAGTCCTAACTAGCCGAATAAATATCCGTATAAGTATTGTTTAACTATGTGTTAAATTTCTTTATAACAATCAAAGAAAAATTAAAAATTTATTGAAGCAAAATATATACAAATAAATACTCATTTATTAAACCTTAGCTTCACAATTTAAGTAAGATTATAATTAGTATTTAATTTATTTGAATTTAATTTTATGTACTTAATTTATTTATATTTAATTTAAAGTATTTAATTTATTAATTAAATGATGAGCTAATCAAAATCCCAACATTCGTAATGAATAATGTTTAGAATTGCGCTGAAAAGTAGGCAACAGTAAATTATGGGCACCTTTAACTAAAATGCAGGTTAAAGTGAAAGGTAATAAAAAGCCAAACAGCCGCAACAAAACAACAAATTAATTTATGAATTAATATGCGCAGTCATTCATCAAATTATCACCCAGAGCAGGACTCGAAAACCAACCAGCCAATTGGTCTATGTATGTATATATGTATATATGTATATGTATATGGACTGAACGGAGTTTTTGGCCAAAAGTGAGTTTATTATTTTTGTGTGTCTTGACCTGCTCGACATGCCAGTTGGGCAGTCAGACTGCATACAAGAGACAGGAGGGTAGAAAGGGGAGGGGAGAGAGGGAAGGGGAGGGGAGGGGTGGGTGCGTGTCTGTATGTATGTTGTGATGTGGTGCGGTGTTATGTGCTGTGGTGTGGTGCTTTAAGGCCGCAGTGCAGGTTGACACTTGCGCATAAATTCTTTATTAGTGTTATAAATTAATCAAGTGCTGTTTTTTTTGCTGCTACTTCTCTTCTTCCTCTTCTTCTTTTTCTTCTCCTTTTTTGCCTGTCTTGCTATTTGTATTTTCATTTTTCTACCTCTCTCTCTCTCTCTCTCTCTCTCTCTCTCACTCTCTTTGTCTGCATGTGTGTGTATGTCGGGTTATTTTACTTCTTTTTTTTTTTTTTTTTTTTTTTTTGCTTGTCAGCCATTTAATATTTATGATGTTTGTAAACAGATACGCATTGAATGAATGTTGAATGAATGTTGAATTTTATCGATTTGTGCAACAAAACTAATGCAAAAATTGGAGCACAAGATCAAACAACATATTCATGTGAGCTGCTTTAATATCAACTATTAATTCATATCTTAATTGTTTAAAGAAAATTGCTTTTGAGAACTAACGTTCGAAATGTTGCTGTTCTTAAACTGGCGGAGACTTTAATTTTGCAAATATATTTTTCCAGACTAAATTGATTCTGCATTTAAATTTTTATCATCTAGAAAATTTGAAATTTTTTTGATTCTAAGCTATCTATCATTCAGTTTTCCATACATTTCCCTTGACATTTTTTCAAAAACTTTGATCTCTCATAACTTTATCAAAAACTAACGGATTTTCAAACGGAATGTCATTTTGATCATGATTTGGCCTCTAAATTGACTCTGCATTTAAATTTTTATCATCTAGAAAATTTTATATTTTTTCGATACTAAGCCATCCATCATCCAATTTTCCATACATTTCCCTTCACATTTTTTTCAAAAACTTTGATCTCTCATAACTTCATAAAAAACTAACCGATTTTCAAGCGGAATGTCGTTTTGGTCATTATTTAGCCTCTAAATTCATCCTGCTTTTAAATTTTTATTATCTAGAAAATTTGATATTTTTTCGATAAATATATATACATACTTAATTTTTAACTATAACGTTACTTTAGTGTAGTTTTGGTTGTTTATTACGTGTGTTTTTTGTTCAAATAATAAGCAGCTTCTATTTAGAAGACTGACAGTTACAGTTAACTTCCAAAAGCACTTTGCGACGGCCAAAAGAGAAACTAACATACATAAAACAAAACAGTATTTTTGGTTTAAAGAATTTTGGTATATACTATATAATTAAAAATTGTTGCATATTTTACGGCGCGGTTACAGTTACCGATTTCAATAAAAAAATGCCAGCAAATTTTTTTGGATTCGACTACGGTTTGAATCCCTGCATACGAGTATTTTGTTAACATATACTATATATTTCAAAAGTGCTTGTTTTTATAGAATTGCTGAATTTTTGCTTATACTCTTTTAAAATAATTAATTAATTAATTAAAAATTAATTGGATCAGATCGACATGGCTAGACAATTATTTGGTGATTAAAATGATAACTAATTTTAAATAAGATGAATTGTGAAATGTTGTTTGATAAAAACGATTAATGAATAAATATATTCAAATGCAGTATGACAACATAGTAGCTTCTGTACCGAGCTAAAAGTGTCCGATAAATTAAATTCATGTCGTTTTGTACATTTCTATGCAGATTCATTTTTTGTAGGCATTTGACTATAAAATTCACCAGATTGGATATATTTATTATCTTTAAGATATAATAAAATTTTTAATGACACTCTGGCTTATTTTTGCGGAATTGTACACACTTAGAAATTTTTCTGATTAATATAAATGTTGATAAATGGTAATGCTTATTTTAAGACGTGTATGATAATTGTTTAAAATGCTTAATATTTGAAACTTGGCTTTTTACGAGTTTAGAGAATTGACGATATAAATAAAAAAATTAAAAAAATGGAGCTAAATATAACAAAAACATATATTTTTAATTATACAACAATCAAAAATTGTTTGAATCAATGCGCTGAAATACTTTTGGAAGTTTGAATCTAAAACTTCAAGCAATAAGCAGGTAAGTACTCATTAAGCAGGTAAGTACTCATATTTCTATAAACAGTATTGAATAAAGTTGTTTAGATATTTATACAAAGTTTGGATTAACAACTGATGAAATTCTGAAACTAAAAATATTAGTCTATACAGATTAGTTTATTTATTTTATTTACATAAAGCATGTTGTAAATTATTGTATTTGGTTTTCAGTTGATCTGCTTAAAGAAGGGAAATTCCTAGGGTATTTTCAATTCGAAGACTTGATGGTTTTTTTTTTTGGTTTCGCTGATCACATTTTGATTGGTTTGTGGCGCGTTTAATTGGCACATTTGTTGCGGCCATTTAATGCAGTTTATGAATATTTAAATCAAATTAAGGATACGGCCGTCCATTTAGCGCTTCATGCTAACAATTCAAGTGGCGACATTATACCCCGACTGTGTTCCTTTCTCTCTTTCTCTCTCACTCTCTGTCTCTGTCTCTCTCTCTTTCTCTCTATTATATTTGTCCAGTTGTCCATTTGTCAGCTTGTCTGTGACAAATTTCCATTTAATGGACTGCAAGGCGTTAAGTGTTTGCTGTAACCAGCTAAAGCGCCGTCCTCGGTGACTGTCCTCGGTGACTCGGTCGCTGTCACCCGTGACCCCTGCCCTCTGTTCGTTTCACCCCATCTACTGTGCTACTGTTGCCTAATGCGCTCAGCCAGCCAAGGGTAGCGCATAAATCCTATAAATCCGCCGCTTTGATCATTCGCTTTTTGCTCTCTCTTCTTCTCAGCTCAAAGCCGAAAAGTTGCCCTAACTGACTGAGCAACTGACTGACTGAAGGGTCTGAGTTTGGGAGTAACTTAGGGGCTGTTAAATCCGATAAGCAAATGTAGTTGTAGTCCCTTTAAGAAGACGACGACGCGCTTCTTGTTTTTATTTACAGTAAGTGTTTTTAAAGTGCCCTGTGCCAGATTAAAATGAGCAGGTTCACTGCTAAGGGTTGGGGGTGGGGGCGGGGGTGGGGGGTTTAAAGGACGGGGTTGCAACTCAGCTCAGCTCAGCAGGTGGAATGCACTCACACCAAGAACTACAACTCCAACTCCACCTTTACTCTCAACCAGCATCCATCTATATTCCTCTCCCTTTGTCTACCTTTATTTGTTGCTGCTCATTTTTTTTTTTCACCTGTGCGTCGCGTGCAATCAACTTTTTTTTCGACTGGCAATTTGCCATTGGCAGAACTTTCTGTCTACCTTTTTGGCCATTTCTTTCACTCACTTATTCATGCACAATTCTCTCTCTCTCTCTCTCTCTCTCTCTCTCTCTCTCTCTCTCTCTCTCTTTCTCTCTCTCTGCCGTTTACTTCTGCAATTTTTTTGTATTTGTCTCGCTGGTCAGAGAGCCCAACAATAGTTAATAAATATTTAATGTAAATAAATTACAAAACGCTTTTCAAGGTTACGTCCATTTCCACCTTTTTTTCCCCCATTAGCGACACCCAAAACAAATTCCCATAAATCTGTCGTAACGTAACCCTCAAGAAACCCAAACTAACCAACCGTTAGACCCCAGCAACAGTTATAATAAATATGTAGTCGAGTGACATTTATGCAATAATTAAGACAAATATTTACTTTCTGTTTATTTTTAGTAGCACAACCTAACACACACACATAACACACACACACACAAAATCGCAAAACAACTCACACACATACAAGTGCATTAAAAATGCGACAAGCAATCGTCGTCATTTTTATACCCTCTGCTTCAAAATAGTGCTTTAAAGGGTAGCTTGAATTTATGTGCAGCAGAAACATAAACTGAACTCTATAAAGTCTATAGATGTTATATTTTATCTGAGAAAATACTAATAAGGTGATGACTTTAGGATAAGCTAACCAAATTTATAACATTCACTTAGTTATGAAATAAATTATATATATATTATTATTGTCAGATTACAATAGGCAACAAAATCGAACTTTTTGCGAGTTACAAGAACCAAACCAACTTTTTTGGATAGATTTGGCGTCAAACCGACGAAAAACATTTTTTTTTTTTATAGTGAGATTTTTTTTAGAATTTTTCAAAATTTGGTTTTTTTTAATACTTTTTTTCAGAGGTGCGCCCACATTTGTCATCATTACTCGAGAATGCCAAAACCGATTTAATAAAGCTTTACTTTATCTAAAAGCTAATGAATATATCTATATTTCATTTATACACAGTCTTAGATTTAAACCAGTAGTTTAAGAGATATACATTTTTGAATTAAAAAATTGATGATTTTTACTTAGCTTTTTTCTTAGTTTTTTTCACTTAAAAATTCGAGGAAAAGTCGAAACAATTTTTTTACATTTTATTATCTATTTTATTTGCGTAGCTGCTGTAATTACGCGTTGTTTAAGATATTAACAATCTGTTTAGTTATTTAACTAATTTACAGGGTATCTCTAAGTAAATACATTCGTTTAAATTACTTGTACTTTGTATTATTATGTATTATGTATTATGCATTTTATATAGTTTTTTGTTCTATAGTTGTTTTTGCATTTCCGTTTCCTCTTTGCCTTCATTTTGTTCTGTATATATATGTTTATTCATGTTCATGTCTGTGTAGTCGTCATATTTATAAATAAACATGTCTGAGCACGGCCCAAGTAATAACCATAATGTCTGCTTGTTTGTTTGTTTGTGTGTGTGCACTTCTTCACTCAGACTTTCTAAAAAGTTGAAGCCCCAATGATGCCCGCCCAGTGGGAAGTGAGACAGCAGTACGATAAATTCCCTAACAGTCAAAAGTTCAAAGCCCCGAGGGTTTTGTATTAATGAGATTGCTGTCGAACAACATGATTTTTTACAAAATAATGAAAGGTCTCAGAATCAAGTTTAAAGCGTTGTTTTACGATATAAGGAGTTGATTAAAAGTGAAAACTTGAGATTTAAAATTTTGAAATTTCGAAATTTCAAAGGGGGGACCACAGGGATTGAAATCGAATTTTAGTCGAAAATAATAAAATTTTCTAAATGGATATAAATTGAATGCAGAATGAATTTAGAGGCCAAATCTTGATCAAAATGACATTCCACTTGAAAATCGGTGAAATTTTGCCAAAGTTATGACAGTTTGAAGTTGGTCATACTGAGGACTTAGCAACTTTACAAGTCCAAATTTTTGTTCAATTTCACATGATTTTTTACAAAATAATGAAAGGTCTCAGAATCAAGTTTAAAGTGTTGTTTTATACTTATTACGATATAAGGAGTTGATTAAAAGTGAAAACTTGAGATTTAAAATTTTGAAATTTCGAAATTTCAAAGGGGGGACCACAGGGATTAAAATCGAATTTTAGTCGAAAATAATAAAATTTTCTAAATCAACAAAAATTGAATGCAGAATGAATCTAGAGGACAAATTATGATTAAAATGACATTCCACTTGAAAATCGGTTCAGTTTTGATCAAGTTATGACAGTTTGAAGTTGGTCATACTGAGGACTTAGCAACTTTACAAGTCAAAATTTTTGTTCAATTTCACATGATTTTTAACAAAATAATGAAAGGTCTCAGAATCAAGTTTAAAGTGTTGTTTTATACTAATTACGATATAAGGAATTGATTAAAAGTGAAAACTTGAGATTTAAAATTTTGAAATTTCGAAATTTCAAAGGGGGGACCACAGGGATTAAAATCGAATTTTAGTCGAAAATAATAAAATTTTCTAAATGAAAAAAATATGAATGCAGAATGAATCTAGAGGCCAAATCATGATCAAAATGACATTCCGCTTGAAAATAGGTTCAGTTTTGGTCAAGATATGACATTTTAAGGTTCAGTTTGAAGGTCAGACTGAGTACTTAGTCACTTTACAAGTCAAAATTTTTGGTCAATTTCACATGATTTTTTACAAGATAATGAAAGGTCTCAGAATCAAGTTTAAAGTGTTGTTTTATACTAATTACGATATAAGGAGTTGATTAAAAGTGAAAACTTGAGAATTAAAATTTTGAAATTTCGAAATTTCAAAGGGGGGACCACAGGGATTAAAATCGAATTTTAGTCGAAAATAATAAAATTTTCAAAATGAACAAGATTTGAATGCAGAATAAATCTAGAGGCCAAATTATGATCAAAATGACATTCCACTTGAAAATCGGTTTAGTTTTGATCAAGTTATGACAGTTTGAAGTTGGTCATACTGCGGACTTAGCAACTTTACAAGTCAAAATTTTTGTTCAATTTCACATGATTTTTTACAAGATAATGAAAGGTCTCAGAATCAAGTTTAAAGTGTTGTTTTATACTAGTTACGATATAAGGAGTTGATTAAAAGTGAAAACTTGAGATTTAAAATTTTGAAATTTCGAAATTTCAAAGGGGGGACCACAGGGATTAAAATCAAATTTTAGTCGAAAATAATAAAATTTTCTAAATCAACAAAATTTGAATGCAGAATGAATTTAAAGGCCAAATCATGATCAAAATGACATTCCGCTTGAAAATCGATTCAGTTTTGGTCAAGTTATGACAGTTTGAAGATCAGTTTGAAGGTCAGACTGAGTACTTAGTCACTTTACATGTCCAAATTTTTGGTCAATTTCACATGATTTTTTACAAGATAATGAAAGGTCTCAGAATCAAGTTAAAAGGGTTGTTTTATACTAATTACGATATAAGGAGTTGATTAAAAATGAAAACTTGAGATTTAAAATTTTGAAATTTCGAAATTTCAAAGGGGGGACCACAGGGATTGAAATCGAATTTTCGTCGAAAATAACAAAATTTTCTAAATCAACAAAAATTAAATGCAGAATGAATCTAGAGGCCAAATCATCATCAAAATGACATTCCACTTGAAAATCGGTTCAGTTTTCATCAAGTTATGACAGTTTGAAGTTGGTCAGACTGCGGATTTAGCCACTTTACAAGTCCAAATTTTAATTTTAGAAATATTTAATTTTGACAAATCTCTCACTAATTTTTAAGACATTTAATAGCAATGGACTGTTTTGAGGAAGACCAACAATAGCTTTTGGGATGCTTTAGCGCTGTTAAAGATTTTTAGAGCACAACTATTTGAAACACATACATATCTGTTCAAGAAGTGTAAGTTAAGCTTTTAGATTGGTTTGTTTTAAATCTTCACCAAATCATCAAAGTACGTTTTATTATTTACTAATAAAATTTCATACATTAAGATTATTTCGAAGATTGAACAAGACCGTCGGAAAAATTATGCGATGGGATGTGACTTGCAGGATTTGAATATCATTGCAAAATCATAGGTGCTTCTTACGTTACGAGTGTTAAGAGTATGATCTATCTGTAGACATATAATATTTTTATGAAAATTGATGGTGATACTTACAGATGGATTTGGCATGCAGCGTCGCATTTGTTCTGAACTTCGATAGGATGGACTGTAGCGTCCTGGAAAACAACTGGGCGCTGACATTTTCATTTTATCCGTTGTCGAATACATCGACATTGTCATGCAGCCGCCGACGAAATCCTCCTCCAGCTTGAACGCCCTTGAGGCGTCAAATGTCGTTGGCGAGTAAATTTTGAAGCACTTACTTTGACAACTTTAAGGACTGTCCTGCAATGCAGGACGCCAAAATACTATATGTACCAAAAAAGGTTTCGACTCTTTGGCAATTGAGCAATATTTTTGTATGCTTCCTTTTTCTTTCGATCTCTCTCGAACTTTTTATTGACTGACTTGAGATTTGTAAACTTTGGATAACAATTTTTCCATACACTGTTTGGATTTTGCACTTGATTTATCTTTTTTTATTGATTTACTTTTTAATATTTTTCTTTTACTTTCGGTAAGTTTTGTGTACGACGCGCAACAAAACTAAGAAAAAAATCACAAGAAAAAAATTGTTTAGGAATGCGGCGCTATGAAACAAAGGCTCAAAAATGCCGTCGCTAAATGTGCACGTGTGTGTGTGCGTGTGTGTGTGTGTGTGTTTGCGTGTGTGTGTTTGCATGTGTGGTGATTACACGGTAAACAGAACACAAGTACACAACCGAACGCGCGATTATTAATTAAAAAATTATTGGTCACTAACGCTAATTTGAACGTAATTAGATGATCGATTACCGATAAACGATTACCGGATGCGCGATGCCCGAAATCGAGAACGCGACGCAATGCAATGCAACGTTTAGGGTCTGAGTTGAATGCTGACTACGTAAGTACTGTTTACTGTTTACGGTTAACCGTTTGCCGTTTGCCGTTTACCGTTCTGTTGCCGCAAGCCGCGCGCTGAGCTTTCGCGCCGCGCTGAGCCAGAGACAAAGCTTTAGCCTTTAGCCGTAGGCCAAGCTAAGCCACGCTTAAAGTTTCTCTCTGCTTTGCTAATGCTGACTTTCAGAGTTGCTAATGCTGTTTATCAGTCTACGTTTTGTTCCTTTGCTGTGTCTGTCTGTGTGTGCGTGTGTGTATCTGTCAGCTGTTTGTGTATTAGTATCTGTCTGTCTGTCTGTCTGTTTGTGTGTCTTTGTCGCTGTGTCGCCGCGCTCAACTATTGTCGAAACTGAAAACTAAACGCAAGCGAACAGATTTCACAACTAGACAAGCGCGCGTTGTGTTGTGATAAAGAATTCTATGATGAGTTTCGCTAACTTCAGAGTTTATTTTCAATGGGGAGGACATGTTTTCATTATTTATCAGGTGTGGGCGTGTCCGTAACGGCCACCCCTACAAAATGGCAGCACTGCGCTTTATATATTACAAGCAATCGCACTCTGATTGGCCAACCGCCCTGCGTCAACGTCGACGCCGACGTCTTCGTTCAGCTGGAATTGGACAGCGCTGCGATTGTATGTATCTGGGCAGACAGCCGGCAAACTTGACGAAGCCAATGTGGCGACGGTGGCGACTATTCCCAGCGTCTGCGCACTCGTTTAACCATCCAGTCGCACTGTCTGCCAGATGCCCAGAACTCTGCCCAACCCCCAACCTCCCCATTCCACTGCCCACTTCTCACTGTCTCTCTCTCGCTTTCGCTTTCTTCTCTTCTCTTTCACACTGCTTGTCTCTTTGCCGGAGCATCGCAATGCTCGCTGCCGTCTGACGTGTGCGTCCAGCATATGGCACAATTTTTTGGCAGGCAGCAGCAACGCGACAAGACCGTTAACAAAAGGCACAAAACGCCAACACGGACCGACAATACACTGGGCAAAACGGGCGGTAGTTTGTTGG
Organism: Drosophila falleni; assembly: GCA_035045575.1. NCBI lineage: Eukaryota > Metazoa > Arthropoda > Insecta > Diptera > Drosophilidae > Drosophila > Drosophila falleni. Next base: position 7,728,563 of record JAWNOV010000185.1, on the reverse strand, counting down.
AATGGTCACTAACCGGGTAAGGGGGGAAGGTAAGGGGGAGGGAGGTTAGTCGAAGTAATGGCATAGGGGTAGCTGTAGGGACGTGGGGTTGTGTCCGTGTTTGGGTGAGAGGTTCCAGGCGACAGGATGTACGCGTACAATGAATGAAGAGTGTGACTGTTAAATGAATGCACGCCTTCATATTGCATACAGGGTGCCACTGAAGCATATGCTGTATGTAAACTGCAGCCGGCCACTGAAACGATAAAAACCCTTAAAATATAAATTATAAAAATATTTTATAATTGTTATCGAAATAAAAAAATTTAGAATATTGTAACTAAATTCTATAGTTTTATATAAAAATCTTCGTTATCACAGTTAAATTAAATTCATATAAAATATTATTTCCAAAATGTTAAAAAATATTTCAAATCTTAAAATTATAAAAAAAAATTATACCAAAAACTCAAAAAAAAAAAAAATTTTTTTTTAAGATTAAGATTTTTTTTAAAGATTAATAATATTCATTAAAATTTAGTTATTTTGTCAAAGATTTCTGTTCGATTGAAAAACAGAGTTAAAATTAATTTGTATAGTAATAATTAAACTAAAAAAAATTTATATGGGTTCCATAATAATATTTGAGTTAAATTTTTATATACTCAAAAGATGGTCCTGAACTTTCATTTTGAGGCCCGGCTCAGACAGGTACCGAAATGTAAGTGCCCGGCCCGAAACTAGTAAAATATATGTTTGACATTTCTACTCATTGCTTCTTGAATTTATTTTTGGAAATTACATGGCGTCACTTTAAATACCCTTTTTCCATTCAAAATTGGCAAAACAAAGGTAGGTAAAGGTTGCTTTTTACCCCGCTAGAACTTTTAACGGTAAAGAATAACACAAACAATTAAATTTTGATTATCATTATTTTTATTCGGAAGACAACACTATGGCATTAACATTAAAAATTGATTTCGGGCATATGTTCTTAGCGAGCGCATTCTGGAAGTCCAATTTTAATTACTTTTTCGAGTAGAGTGCAATTAAAAGTGCATTAATGAAAATATTAAAAATAGAAATATTTTTAAAAATCAATATGAAAGTATGTATCAAATCGTGAAGCCCCCAAAAGGGCCCGTGTTCATCTCTAGTATTGTCCTCTTTCTGCACCGGACAATTTAAATATCATTTTGATATTGCTGGCGCCATCTGTGTCTGATGGCTTAACAACTGACCTAAAGCTTTTTAAGCTCAAAGCTTTTACAAGGAAAGCTCTTAGCCAAGACAAGCTCCTTCAAAAGCTGCACGCAGGAAGTGGACATGATTACGTCAGTTCAAAAGTCACCACCAATTGTATTTACAACCACTATCCTTGAGTAGAAAACAAAATAAAAGTAATTGTCTTTTTGAGGTTTTCATTATTATTTTTTTGTTTTATTTCTTATTTTGTTGGTTTGTACAATTATCTAATATGTTCATTATTGTTTGTATTTCAATAAATTATTGTAGAATCATGTATAAAACTTTTTACAAGGATAGTCTAATGTTGGATTTCAATATAACCAGTAATATCAATGGAATACACGGATATGAGCGATGAAGCACAACATGGCGTATAATGAATTTCATAAATTCGTTCAGGAATCATAATACCTTGTCAATTGCATTACTTCTGCCTTTACCCTATAGCTATCCTATATATCAAACATAAATATTTCTTCAAATATTTCAACTAAATAATACGCTTAAGCAGCAAAATATACGAAACGATGCGCATGGCAGATTGGATTGGTCAGGGTTCGTATTCTTTAACATTACATCGGTTTCATTATCGGCTATTCTTTTTTGAATTTGTCTGCTATTTGAATGTGTAACAAATATTGGATAACATTGAGATCTATGTATGTTATTTCGCTAAGCTAAGATGCGGTTTGCAGACATTTCTTGGATGATAATTAAAGGAATTTTTGGGATTGTGCAGATCTGTTTGCTTTTTTCTTTGTTTGTTATTTTCTGGTGGATTTAGCTTTGCTTTGCTCGTTGCAGAATTCGTCGTATCCATATGATTTTTAAGCATTCTCACTTATTCTATGTCCTTGAGCCTGCCCAGTAAATTGTAAACGATGCGTCTGCGCGCCAGCAACTCGGCTCGCATTGAGTCCGTATACGGATCGAAGGATAATAGCCGCTTTTTGCGCCTAAAGATGCCCTCCTTTCGCATTAGCGCACATCGCATAAGGGACTCATTAATGGGGAACTCTAGAAAGTCCAGTATGCTGCGCAGTTCACGCTCCGTATGATGCACCAGATCATCGTAGAACACAACCTTAATACTGCCCGTGAAATTCCGTGCCCAGCTTAGATTCATGAGCTCCCAACCCTTGAGCTTGTTGCTGACAAACTGCTGCCAATCTGTAAGAGAGTTGAAAATCGGAGAATTCAGAATACATAATCCACATGGAATTGTGATCAGTGTTGGGTCCATGAGCCTTATCATTACTTTTTTATTAGCTTAAAAAAAGTAGTGCCAATGAAATTTCATTTTACTACTATTGAAAAAAGTAGTGCTAATGAAATTTTATTTTACTAGAATTGAAAAAAGTAGTGCTAGTGAAAAATTATTTAATGGGCATTAAATTAAAAATTTTTCGTTGGTATTCAGTAATGCCAGTGAAAACCCATTTTAATTAAAATCGAATAAAAAATGTCGGATAAAAATATCGAATAAAACTATCGAATAAAACTATCGGATAAGACTATCGGATAAAACTATCGGATAAGACTATCGGATAAAACTATCGGATAAGACTATCGGATAAATATCGGAAAAGCTATCGGAAAAACAATTTTCCAAATTTTTCTATTTTTTTTTGTAATTTAAAAAAAATTATTTTTAATGCTAATTAAAATTTCAATTTGACTAGCACTACTTTTTTTAATGCTAGTGAAATGAAATTACATTAGCACTACTTTTTTTAATGCAAGTGAAATGATGATTTCATTAAAAAAGTAGTTAATAAGGAACAACTCTGATTGTGATATACTTTGCCTTACATTTGCCCTTGGTGCGTTTATAGCGATCGGGTGAGGCGAATCCAATATGTCCGCCACTTTGGCGATTGAACTCGGCGATAATTGCCTTCTCGGGATCACGCACTAAGAGTATTGCTTTGGAGAACGGTGCCCACGCCTTGGAGCCCCATTCGTGGGTCTTCACCAATAATACTGAGCTGTTGCAGACATTCTCCGCGGGAAAGCCAGTCTTGAGCAAACCGTAATCCTTATAGATACTCCCCGTCAATATACCCGTCGCCTGCTGCAACAAATATCTCAGCCACGTATTCCCGCTTCCCGGAAAGCTCGCCAAGGCCGTCAACATGGGTGCGAATGGAGCACCCTGTATCTGTAGACTGGCGCTGACATCGCTGGGTAATGCAGCTGCAAGAATAATGATTATTTACTTAAATAGACCAAGTTAAACTTTTGGTAATACTCACTATAGAAATCGCCGGCTTTATAGTCTGTATAATTGGGAAGCTCGCGATTTAGATATTTAAGGTCGCGACACCAGCGTATGGTCATCTTGCGGCTGGGCATAGGAAATCGCGGACTATGAAAGCTGGAAAACTGAAAAACAAACAAATTTCTAATTAGATATATGACTAAAAATCTGTATGTCAGTCTTACAATATTACGGGTAATTGAGTTAATTTGTAAACTTGCTCGTGAATTGTCTTTAATTAGGAACAATAATAAACAATATTAAAAAAAAAAAAAAATATGTGTATAAACATTTTTTAGTCACTTTCAAAACTGGATTTCTATTACAGAATTTTTACGAATTGAGAGATTGTAATCTCGATCTAGCTAGTTTATACCTATATATTCTTTAATTTCAAAAAAAATAACTGGATTCGATTCCCAGTTCGATCGATCCCAGCTCGGACTCGATTCTGTTAATTTCAGTCGCAACGATTTTAATATTCAAAACCTCGTTCTGCTTTTGATGATACTATATTAGATAGCTAATCTAGATATTTTAGCCTGAACCTGACATTGAGATGATTTATTTTAGAGAATAAAACTATCTGATAAGACTATCGGATAAAACTATCGGATAAAACTATCGGATAAGACTATCGGAAAAACAATTTTCCAAATTTTTCTATTTTTTTTTTAATTTTCAAAAAAATTAATTTCAGTCGCAACGATTTTAATATTCAAAACCTCGTTCTGATTTTGATAAGATAGCTAATCTAGGTATTTTTGCCTATAACCTGACATTGAAATGATTTATTTTAGAGGCAAATCCTAAAGTAAAGAAATCAACAACTAAAATTTAAGAAACTTTAGGATCAGTCAAAAATTGAATAGATTACTTACCTCGGCAAATCGCTCGATGCGCGTGCGTTTTGGATGCGAGCCGGGTATATTGTTCATGGATAGAAATAGAACACCGCCTATATAGATGATGATTGTTGCCGAGACACCGAAAAAGCGCCAGCCTTGCAGTGCCATAACGCCACCTTTGCATTACTGAAACCGTAAAAAGGAAAACGAAACGAATTATTAAACAATTCAATATATTCACTCAATATAGAAGATGTATAGTAAAATAGATTTGTATAGCTATATTTGTTATGCTAAGGGGCGGAATGATAGACACTTACTCTTAATGGAAACACACGCATTTTTATTGATGAAACCAATTAAATTGCCAAAGGCTGGCTAATACTCTTGTTGAAGCGCTCAAACAAAACCAGAACCCGTTACCCCCTTACCCCTAATCCGTACACCCAACCCAAACCTTAACCCGAACTGAACGCAACTGAAAGTAAACCAAAAGCCGTGCGGCTGTATTTAGTTGATTTTGCTATGACGACGATACAGAAATGCGCAAGGACTAAGCGTTGCCATTGCCTGAATCCGCCTGAATCCGCCGCATTCGCCACCCGTACCCCGGCCTATGGTAACCCGGACAACGACAGACCCCGGAACGACGGAACGGGGTCGCACTTGAACCGCAACAAAACAGCAAGCAGATAAATAAATATGAAAAAAGAAAACAAAACAAGTAAGAATGCTACAGTCAAAGTGCTCGACTGTTAGATGCCCAGTACCCTTAACTTTGTTCGATTTAAATATCATAAATAAAAAAATTAATAAAAACAATAAATAAATAAATAAATTATCAAATAATAGCCACTTAAAAATAGTAATAAGAAGAAAAACTATATCAAAAAGAGCAATTTTAAATAAAGTAAAAACCAACTTAAAAGTTTATTTTTTTACTCAATTATTAATTTAAAAATATAGTAATAATAATAATAGCCACTTAAAAATAGAAATAAGAAGAAAAAATGATTTAAAAAAAAAAAATTTTAAATAAAGTAAGAGCCAACCTAAAAGTTTATTTTTTTTTACTCAATTATTTATTTAAAAATATAGTATTAATACTTCTAAATGGAGTATTTTTCAATATTAGCTTTCATAACTGTTTAAAAATATCCATCTTCTGCAAATTGTTGTAAATTTGTAGAATAAACAAAAAAATTTTAAAAATGGAAAAGTGTAATAACACAGAAAATATAAATAAACTTTGCAGTGATAATGCGTCAAATGGAAAACAACAACAAAACATTTTTAATATTCGCAATGCGCTTAGCCTCCAATTATTTACACATTATTCATTGAGGCGCAAATTTTCATTGCTGGGGTTGAAAATATCCAGATCTAAATAATGTTCTCAATAGTTTATAATAATTTTTTTCCCCTGAAACAATTGCATGCAAATTAAAATAGTCAATTTCGAATATGGTTATTGTAAACTCTGATAGTCTCGGAAATCGAGGTGCTCATACGAACGGACAGTCAATGTCAAAAACCCAATAGTCTTTGTACTCATTGAATACTGGGCTAACACAAATACTACAACAGCTAAAAAGGCTGAACGCCTTGTCATTGCCTTGGTACGAGCTATGAAATTCCTTGAGCTGCATAAAACGCGCATGAAATTCACAAAAAAAAAAAAATAAAGTTCACACACACGGCACAACACATACACACACACACACACACACACACACTTACATGGTTGACAGCAAGAAAAAAGCAACAAAATGGAGAAATTTATGCAACAGCTGGGCATTCAAGTATGTAAGTATTTAGTATTTTACGAGGGTCTCCAAGTAATTTCGCAAAGTTAACATTACAAGAAGGCAACTGAAGTTGGATAAACTTTAGATTTTACAGCATCCACAGTTCTGAAAACCATATTACACACGTGTTATTGAAAATGAAATGCAACTATCTTTTGAAGTAGAGAATATCTAAAAAAAAAAGCGAGCCTACAAACAAGATAGATTTCTTTCTTTTTTTACTTTGACTTTTTTCTTTTATTTGCACCCCAACGTTTAGTTTGAGCCATGACCTCTCACGACTGTTTTTCATTATAGATATTGTTGTAATACTCCCTATTAACAATATTATTATCGCAAAAGTCTTATAAAATAGTCTTACTTATCATTTGAATATTGTTGAATTAACCTGACAGCATTCAGTCGAAATCTAGTTCATGTTAAAACAATATGAAACAGAAGCCGAGCTCAGCTAACAATATAATAGAGCAAGGGCGTAGGCATTTTTGCGTAAAAGGGGGCAATCTTTTTTTTTGTATATCCCACATAACAAATCTCTATACTATAGAGTCTATAGAGACAATTTGAATGCAGTTTTTTTAGCTTATTAAAAATTATCTAATTTAATTCAATAAAATTTTCAATTTTTTTAAAATTTACCCACATCTTTTTTTTATCAATAGCTTTAACAATACTAAACAACTGAAATATGTATGAAATATGAAAGCACTGACATTTCTGTCTTTTTATGTACTTCCATGTATACTACATAATTGGAATTCATACTTAACAACACCTTTTAAGCAATAAAAGATCCAGAGTTTGAATTTTTTTTAATGTAATTTAATGTGATTTATTATATGGAATATATTTAAATTTGATAAGCATATATTTAATATTCATAATAGGTTTGATATTGGTGTGGGGGACAATATTTGAAATATATTTGAATTAGATATACATATATTTAATATTCATAACAGGTTTGTTATAAGTGTGGGGAACAATGGCCCCACCTACCTACGCCCTTGTGGAATGGAATGACAGGTACCAAGGGGGCCGACTACAACAAACACTACAACAACAATAACGTAGAAGAATCAAAATGTGAAAAATACGCGCAAAAGAGGGAATATCATAGAATAATTTGATTGTTTTGCGACATAAATCAGATAGGCCAGGCACATTAGCGGTCCCCCCTAAATGCCCAGCACGAGTCCCCCTGTGCCCAGTCCTCCCCCTGGTATATATCTGATATTCCTAATCAGTTTGGCCGCTTTTCGTGTTGCAGGTGAAGCAACGACGATGAGAACTTGAACGAAATGGGGATGCTAACGCCCAGGTATATCAGATTAACTTTATTATTCGTTTTGTTTTGCTTTGACAAATTTTTTATTAACTTTTGAATTTTATTTTAAATAAATCAAAAACTAGAAAAACAAATAAGTGAATATTTGTTCATTGTCAAAACAATTATTTTACTAGGCTGTGCGAAATTTTCGGTATTTACATAATTATTAAGACAGTCAGGGCTGTACCATCTGTTTCCCATAAGATGTGTGCAAAATAGTTTATATTGAAAAAAGGCAATTCGGTTGAAGGTGAAAAGGCTGGCTAAAATGCAAATCAAGTATTTCGCCTTGGCCTTTTCAATAACCCACTAAAAATCTCAACATTTAACATTTTCCAATATAAGCTTTTCACAAACACACACACACACATACACATATACATATACAGACGCACACATACATATACACATGCGCGTACGTCAAATGTAAACAAATAATTTTTGGTGTGCAGTCTGTTTTATGAAATTTTTACTTACCGATTCCGATTCCGCGTCTCTTCACTCAACGCACACACACGCTTACACACACTAGATGATAAAGACAAAACACACACAAACTGTCGTATAAACTTTCACATGCCACAAGCACAGAATCCTCAAACAGATGCGAATCTGCCACTCGCTGGTTGCATTTAGCAACACATTTTGCGCTTTTGTTTCTTTTGTTTTGCTGTTTATTATAAATATACAAAATTAATTGTACGCGTCTAGGAAATATTAGAAACAATTGCTGCTAGCTTTGTTTTTTCTGCTCCCTTTTTTTTAGGCTTTTTTTTATATTGTTTGCCGTTTAGCGAACGTCGTTTGTCCGACTGCCGTTTGTCGTCTGTCGTTTGGTCGTTTGGTCGTTTGCTATTCGACGTTCGACGTTTGCTGGCCGCGTGCGTTGAGTGTCGACCGTCGCGACGCGTCGTTCTGCTCAGCGTGCCAGCATCGCAAATTGGGGGGATGAAAGCTAACGCGAAAGCTTCATTCAAAAGTCGAAAGCTCACAGCGCTGTTGGCGTTGCCAGACTGTTGTGCATTGGTGCATTGTTCGTTAACACACCACCCTGTATGTAACGGCATTTTCAGCGTTGCTTTTGTCAGCTGTTGAAAACAGCTGCTGCTGGTCACCTACCCCTGATTTTAAAAGCTTAGCATTAGGCGAGATTTCTACACTGTGGATTGCGCTGAATCAAAAAATTACTTTGTCTTTTAAAACTCCTGTATCATTAATGCATAATACGGTATAAAAGCAATATCTGTGCAAATGATCACATTTTTTTTAAGTCATCAATTTTGAGAAATCATAAACATAAAACATTACATAATTGTGATTTAATCCTAAAAGCTAAGATTTTAAATATTAACTCTAATTTTTTCTCAGTTAGCCCCAACTATATGCTTTTCAAAACGATATCGACTGTTATCCATATGTATCCCTCATAGCGCAGGATTAGCCTATATGGCATCTAACAGTTCAATATAGGAAACAACGGAGTTTGCAATACACTTTAAACAGACATTAAAAATATGAAGATAGGATAAATTTAAAAAGCGGGCAACGCTATATCACATCTGAAATTGGGTTGAAAAAAAACAAACCAACTCAAACTGATTTATTTAATCCGAGTTCCTTCTGATTCCGCCAGAGCTTTGACAAGCTTTGAAGCTTTAAGCTGGATAAAAAGCTCAACAGATCGCAGCTTTAATTGATAGACTCCTCTTATATGTACTTATGCCAGAATGTTTAATACACTTTTGCGAAAGCCAATTTTCAAAAACGATGCAAGTTAAATTTAAATTTGCTTATCGTGTGTTTTTATTTAATATTGTTATATCAATTATTATTTTTATATTAATTTAATTTTATTTCTTCATATTTCACCTTAGTTGCATTTGTTTTGTTTTTTTTCTGTTTTTAAAGTTATCTTTTTTATTTATATTTATCTGATTTTTTTTTTATGTTTGATCTCTTGTGTTTTTTCGGATTTATTTAGCTAAATCATACCTTCTTATGGTGAGTAACATTGCTTTACTGTAGATTTCATTTTTGGCACACTAAAAGTTAACTCACAATTTGTGGGCAAGTTTTCAGTTTTTTGTTTTGTTTTTTTTTTTTTAATTATCATTCGTTTCTTTATTTGCGGTTCTTTAACATGTGCTAATCTCATTTTCATCATGTACTTCATACATTTCGTTATATAACTATATAGAGTCATATATCTATATAGAGAGAGACTGAGAGAAGAAATACAGAGTGAGCGAGAAAAACGAGAAATCATAAAGAAATTTAAAAACTAGACTCGTGGAACTCTTAATAGGCTACCTTAAACTAGTGTACAAAAATATTTATAACTTAAGAGCGATTAATTTAAATGTAAAAACAACAACAACAATGACATTAACTTGTACATCGTAACATACAATATAATACTATCATATACATATAATTAGTACAAAGTATGAGAAATGGGCAGTTGGGTAAGTGTGAAGTGTGTGGTAAAGGGCTTAGGGTAGAAATTGGTCTAAAATCATTATAATTATTCATATACATACATAATTGACTCACAGAGTATCTTTCAGTTAGTGTGCGTTTTGTGTGTGTAAGTGTGTGTATAAGTGTGTGTATAAGTGTGTATGTCTGAGAAATTTCTATCTGAAATGCGCCATCAAATTCCTCTTTAAACTCTCAGGGAACTATTATATATCTGTATCTCTTATGGCATGCCGTATCTCTGTGTGTATCTGTATCTGTGTATCTGTATCTGTGTATCTGTATCTGTGTCTCTGTCCTGTGCTCTGTTGCAAATCATAGTTTGATGTAGTTAGCGTTTAATGGATTTTTTTTTAGTTAAGTATAGTTAATAAGATTCTTTCGATTAGTTAGGTGTTAGTTATTTTTTATAATTGCTAGTTTCGTGTCGTGTCTAAACTTTGTCACATTTCATATATATAAAAAGGAAGAAAAAAACACGTTTTGTGGTCCCTGGCGTATGTATGTAATTTAATTTGCCTCCAACATGCTACAACAATGACAAACCCAAAATCAAACTAATCATCAAAATAATTAATTTCATAAATATAATAATTATATATTATATATTATGTATATATCTGTATATATACAATATGTGTATATATTCGCTTAGGTATATAGATGATTTCGAAATTTGCATTAAGTTGTGCTTTGTCGTGTTGTTGGTTCGCTTATTAAATTTAAATTTAGTTGGACTGCTTAGCTGGCTGTGACCCATTTTATTGAACCCATTGAAATTGTTCCATTGAATTTGTAATTTTCGATTACCGATAACGATATACATAGTTATCGTGCTCGTTATCGATATCGTTATCGTGGTGCTTTGTACAATGCAAACGGCGTAGAACTCAATAATCGCCGGCTAGTTAGTCAGTTAGTTAGTTAATAGTTGTTAGTTATTAGTAAATATATTGTTAAATAGTATGTGTTTTTGCGTGTATATAGAACATATCTTGTTGTATATAGTATATATTTAGTATCTGTATAGAGTCTCGACTCGTGCTCTATCTACGGTACATACTATGCGATAGTTACGATAGACTTTTTTCTTCGATAGCATTTGCATTGAATAAGTTGTTATACTTAAGTACAGTTTTAAACTTTTGCTTCTAGGCGCTACGAAACTCTACAGTGGGCGTTGACAAAGGGTGGGCGTGACCTTTGACCTTTGTCTCTATTTGTTTCGGGGCTTCATTCGCACTTCCGGCTAGAGTGTAGAGCAGTGAAAATCGGGATCGGAATCGGAATTGGGATCGTGATAAGTAAATATGTATAGCTCAACATTGACTCTAATAGTGTTCAGTGTTTTTTAATGTAATGGAGTTGTTATTGTTTAGTTAAATTGTAGCAACAAGTTTTGGGTTTTTTGTTTCAGGTAAAATATTTTTATATTAAAAACAGTTTTATAACATAATATACCAATTTTTGTTTGTTCTTTTAAAATTCATTTACATACATTTTTCTTATGTTTCTTCTTTAATATTTTCTTTGTCAGTATGGTTTTTTTTTAGTTTTTTTTTTGTTAATAAGTTACATTTAAATAGCGATTAGCTTATAAGATGAAACATTAGATTTGGGAGTTTTGGTAAGATTTTTAGTAACCGTTTGCATTTGCTAAAGACTAAGCTAAAGACCTTTAAGAAGCCATTATGGGTCTAATGAAAATCTCTGGCGGTATGCAATAGTAGCTAATTAGTACCCGAAGTAAGCTGCGGCGAGATTTATGCAACTAACTCAATAACTATGTATGTAGTACTGAGGAGGTCTTGAGATAAAGACATATATGACATAGTTATGTATGATGGAATTTTACAAATGTTCTCGATAAATCGATGCTAGATATATAGTATATATGAACATATATACGTAGCCAATTGAATTGCTAGACTAGTGAAATTATGAATGTGTCCGAATATTTATATATGCATGTATAAAGTACTGGGCATTAAAACATATTGAAGTATTCCCTTGGATTCTAGACTAAGATTGCTAAATTTTAAATAGGTAGACTAACGTTTATAATAGGTATTAATATTCTAAACTGAATGTGTGTATGTGTGTGTGTGTGTGTTCGTTCCATAATCAATTCATGATGGTAAAAAGCTTTCTACACTAAAGGCTCTATGTTATCATAGGTATTTGAGAGTACTTTTAAGTTCTCGGTAGTAAGCATGGATGAATGCATGTACAATAGATCAAATTTTCATGTTTACTTATATTTTTATTATTATTTTTAATTGTTCTTCATATTTGTTGTTGTTCTTGTTGTTGGATGTTGGATTGAATTGAATAGTATTTAAAACGTTTCTTAAATAGTTCTCTATATAAGTTATTAAAGCTTTCGGTTTTCATTACACTATTTCATATATAATATTATATCATAACATAGTATATATACTTATATGTATTTTTATCTTTATATTTATATATATATATATATGTATATATATATATATATTTGTGAGTGTATATAACTACATACTTAATAGTCTCTAAGGATCAGAGGTATATACATTTTGTTTTGCTTTGTCTTGTCTTGTTTTTTTTTCTTTCTTTTTTTTGTAATCGAAGTTAGCATATCCACCATATTCCAGGAACCCAAGCAAAGGAAAAGGATAAGGAGAGCGTCTGGCAGGACAACGACAGGACTCTACACACGTCTTACATTCATATGTAAAAACTATGTAAAAATAATAATAAATGTGCGCCAATCATCGCATGGACGCTATATTTAGGACGGTATAATATGGGTAATTTCAACTGTTTAACACACACAAACTTACACAATCATACACTCACATACACACTCATTAAAACACACACACATCGTATATAAAATGTAAAGCTGTATTGCATTGAAGGCGCTGCCAGTGTTGGTAAATGGGCTACGTTTGACAATGGCGACAATAATAGTAATTTTAACTTGAGGAAGGACCGTAGCTGATAGGCCGATAAATCTAATAAAAAGTTAGTAATTTAAGGAAAGTTCTAGGCAGAATAGCTCCATAGATTCTTAAAAAAAATAAAATATTATATATATTAACTTTGTTAAAATTCTCAATACTTTAAAATTTAAATGAAAATAAAGAATAATAAGTAAAAAACAAGGAATAATAATATTTTGAAGTAAATAAATTAGCATCTTAACGAAAAATATGATATCTAGGAGGTTTCGCAAATAATTATGAATTTAGATGTTAATAAAAATAATATTATAATATTAATAAAAATAATATTATAAAATATATTATAAAAGATTATATATGTAAGAATGAGTATATATATATGAAATAAATTGTAAGATCGGGTTTTTAGCATTGGAATAACAGTGGATCGCTTTGTTGTGTATTTGTATACTTTTGTTCGTGACTTTAAATCTACTTATTTATAATATTCATTTGTATTTCTTATCATCTTAATTATAATTTATAATTTTGTTCATGTATTCTTTTTTTGGTTTCTTTATGTGGGATTCTTCAGGGCTAAACATATATAGAATATATATATAGATATATCTCTATATTCTTTCTCTGCGGATTTGTTTGTATATCGAAGTATGAGTGTAAGTCTGTGTATGTTCGGTGTGTGTGTGTGTCTATAAGTATATTTAGTTGTTGTAACTGTCCGAATTGCTTAGCTTTACCGTTAGTCCGTGTCGTGTTGTTGTTGTTGGTATGTCGATTATAGTTCTCAAAGTTTGTCTTTATCACGATCGATGCTCATTGCTTTGAAGATGCCACGTCCGATGCCATAGCGCAGGTTGAACTGATCCAGACTGGAGGCACGTGGTCGAGTGCTGCCAATGCCGCTTCCGCTGCCTCCGCTGCCACTTTGTGCCGCCAAGGTGACATCTGTGACGTCGGCAGCGCTGCTAACGTCCGTTGGAACTGTAGATGCAGCCAGTCGCTCCTCCGCATCCGTTTCACTGTACTCCGTTTCGGTGTCGCTGAACTTTCGCCGTCGTCGCAGGAATGTGCTGCAGTGCCTCAGCTCGCCCAGATTATCGGAGAGGGAGTGACCGCGTTTACGCTCCTGCCGCTCCATTTCGGCGGCCAGCATTTGTACCTCCCAGTCGTTGTGGCCGCCAGCTGAACCGGATCCGCTGCTGGCCGTGTTGACAAGTGCTGCGCCGCTTAGTTCGTCCTCCGCCTCGTCATCATCGTCGTCGTCGTCGACGTCGCCGGCAATGTTCATTTTGCTGGACGATGAGCTCGAACTGGAGCTCTCACCAATGTCCAAAATGACGCTATCCGACAATCTGGTCAAATTACCGGTTACATCGGAGACCATCATGCCACTTCCACTTCCACTTCCATTGCCACTTCCATTGCCACTAGCATCACCAGCTCCACCTGCCATGCTGCTGGTAATGTGACGCTCATCCCAATCGCGATAGCCCGACATTATGCCGCCTCGACTGCTGTACCGCCCATTGCCTTGGGCGGCATAGAAGCTCGGATGACTCTGGGCATGCCGGCTCATCAGTGTGCCGGGTCCGCTGTAGTAGCTGCTCGGACAGTTCAAGGCATTCGCAGAGGCAGCATGATGTCTACTAGGACCAGGCGATATGCTGCGTCGTCCACCCAGAATGGGCGGCGATGATGTGAACACGGTGTCGAGCGAGTCACCACGCTGTCAGACAGAGACAGAGACAGAGAGAGAGAGAGAGAGAGAGAGAGAGAGAGAGAGAGAGAGAGAGAGAGAGAGAGAGAGAGAGAGGAAGAGAGTTAGAAAAAAGTGGAGAGTTTAAAAAGATTGTAGAGATCTGCATGAATTTATCCATGAAAATTTGCTTATAATTGAAACAAATTTTAATCAGTTTCAGAAACGACCCTTTTTGTACACTGATTTGATTTTGACTTTGAGAATTTAAAAAAAAGGAGCGAAACACAAATACATAAGTAAAAGTGTGAAAACTGATTTTCTTAGACTTTTTATTAATAGTTTACATAATATTGTTCATCTACAAAATTTTATACTTTTTCGATACTAAGCCATTTATTATCCAATTTTCTATACTTACCCCATGACATTTTTTTAAAAACTTTGATCTCTCATAACTTTGTCAAAAATTAACCAATTTTCAATCGGAATGCCATTTTCATTATGATTTGGCCTCTAAATTGATTCTGCATTTAAATTTTTATCATCTAGAAAATTTGATAGTTTTTCGATACTAAGCCATCTATCATCAAATTTTCCATACCTACCCCTTGACATTTTTTCAAAGACTTTGATCTCTCATAACTTTATCAAAAATTAACCGATTTTCAATCGGAATGTCATTTTCATTATGATTTGGCCTCTAAATTGATTCTGCATTTAAATTTTTATCATCTAGAAACTTTGATATTTTTTCGATCCTAAGCCAATTTTCCATACCATACTCCTTTAGTTTTTTTTTCGAAAATTTTGATCTCTCATAACTTTGTCAAAATTCAACCGACTTCTAGAATTGAGTACTTTTATGCGAATCTCTGAACAGCATCGGTGCTTACCATAAAGAGCAACTCGGCCGAGGATCCCGAACTGCTATTGTCCTGCTCGCCAGGCTCGTCATCGTCCACGGACAGCTGTGAGAGCTTCTCTCGCTTCAGACGTCGCGTTGAGGACGTCACCGTTGACTTCTGTTCGATGGTGCGAAGTTTGAGCTGCAACTGGGCGATGATCGCATCCCGACGACGCACCTCACCAGCCATGCTGGAGAATTGGGTCTCGAACTTGGAGTGCATCTCGTTCATGTGGGTCTTGATCACCTGATTGATACCATTCAGGATCTGATTGAAGTAATCCTGCGCCTCTGGAAATCCTTGAAGCACAATTCAAACATTTGCGATTCGTTAATAAAATCAGTGAGTAATTAATTGGAACACCCTGTGCGTGCTGGTACAGTTGTGTGCGCTAAGTGAGTGACAAACAGTGTGAGACTGTGTGTGTGTGTGAGTGAGATAAATATATATATAAATATATATTTAGTGGGAGAGAGCGAGACAGCGACAACTACAACACAATTTAGCTGTTAGAGTCAAAGCGTTTTTTTTTTTATTTTGCACTACTTTTATGTACTTAGATTGTTGCTGCTTTAATTGTTGTTAGTTATTGCTAAGTGTTTGTTCATATAGTATTTGATTGTGGTTGTTGTTCTTGTAAATTACGTGTTGCTGGTGTTGTTATCCGTTAAATCAAAGTAAAATAAATGCATACATACGCAGTTACAGTTATTTATTTACACACATTCCCATACACAATACGAGAACAGCGGCTCCTTGAGGTTCGCGATGTCGAACCGACATAATAAAACCAAAAATCAACCAAAATCAATAGAAAATCATTTATGAACTACCCAAAATCCATTGCGATAATTGCCTCACTGTGCGTGTTTTGTATTGTTTTTTGTTTAAATATTTACAAAAAGCTTTGGCTAAGTGATCAGTGTGTTAGTCGCATGCTGAGCAAACTGTACCCGGTTGCCGTCTGTTTCATTCCATTGCGTTCCATAAGCGTGCGTGCGCGTGCTTCGTTAAGTTTCAAGCTCGATTTCGATAATCACGATAATCGTTATCGAGCCCAAACATTTACTGCCTGAAAATGCTTTTATGTTTGTGCTTATTTGTGTACTTATAATCTAAATATATGTATATACATATGTACCATTATTATTCTCTTAGTTTAGTTTTCATTGTACTCATTTTATATTACAAGTGGCAAAGATGATGCAAGTGAAAATTGAAAAAAAATTAGTAAAATAACCAAACTAATGATCAGCTGTAGTTTTTTCTCGCTTAAAATTATATTTGAACTGTTTACTTTTTGATTTATAATAAATAAGCTAATAATCTAATTATATTTTTATTAAGTACTTTATTTGAATTATAATTATAGCTTAAATCAATGATATTCTACAAAATCTTAACCTAAGTATTTATAGGAAGCATTCTATTTATGAGATCCAATTGGGAATGCAGAATTCAAATAATATCAAGTAATTACAAGTATATGGATAAAGAAGCCTTCATGCATACGAGTTTAGTTAATGTGGTTGAAATATTTAAAATATGCCATATCTTAATATGATCAATAATTACTTTAAGTGTTAAAAAGAGAGCGACTGAATAGTTATAGAGACAGACAGAGAAAGTGATAACGATAGCAGAAGCATAGAGAAGCAGGTGTTATTAGACGAAAGACGCTGCAAAATGCATGCAGTAAGTATAACTGTAGGCAACATTACGGGTATTCCCTAACACATAAAAATGTTAAACTTTAATATTTTTTATATAAAAAATTAAATCGATTTAAAATTAAAATTTTTAATCGAGGTCAAATTGTTTTCGTTGAGATATTGCAAAGGGAATACCGCTTATGTTGTCTAGAGTTACCACCAATGATAAAAGTAACAGTTTAGATTGTTAGCTTAAGCGTTGCTCTGTCTATAAAAAAACTATGGTATTTGGTATTTGTAAGTAAGTATATAAGAAATATACTCGTATAAATATTTAAGTATCTTTGGTGTTGGGTAAGTTAAAAGAGATCATTCAAATATAAATATATACTTATGTATATAGTTTTATAGATATGGCATTTACCTTCCAGTTTCGGCAATTGACCCTCACTCAAAGAATTCGTCGTGTTTTGTCGGAGCTGCAAATTCAAATTCAAATCTGTGGATGTTGTGGATTGTGCATGAAATTCGGTATTCTGTGAGAGTATCTTATTTGATGCGGACATTGCGGAGCATTCGACCATATAGGAGGTCGATGCCAATGCCGTTGACGTTGCAGCGCTGCCAACGCCAGCGATAACGCCGCCCAGTTGTGGCTCAAAGGCGAAACTCTCTTGCGGCGAATTCGTTGGCGTTACCAAGGCCAACGTCGGCGACCAGACCGACGT
Source organism: Drosophila falleni (assembly GCA_035045575.1). Classification (NCBI taxonomy): domain Eukaryota; kingdom Metazoa; phylum Arthropoda; class Insecta; order Diptera; family Drosophilidae; genus Drosophila; species Drosophila falleni. The sequence continues at coordinate 7,710,680 of JAWNOV010000185.1, read as the reverse complement.
ATCTGTTGATCGTAACGTATGCGCTGCCGTTTCCAATACCGTTCCCGTTGGTGTATTATCTTTACCGTTACCGTTACCGCTACCGTTACTGTTAGCGCCATTAGCATTACCGTTAGCATTAGCTTTACCGTTACCGTGCACGATCGCGAGTTTGTTGTTGTTGTTTGCATTTTGGGCGAGGTTTGTGAGGTTGCCGCGACCACCGCCACCACCACCGCCGAGGGTAGCGCACTGACCTTCCTCTTTGGCACTGGCGGGCGGGCTGGAAAGAGTTGAATGGAAGGTTACACTCTTCAAGAGCTTACTGTGCCTAGCCACGTACCCTTCCAAGGTCGGCTCCGTGAGCAGAACTTTGGTCTTTGCCTCATCTAAAGCAACATCCTCAACACGATCACCATCCGTATTTCCATCTCCTGCTCCTGCTCCTTTGTGGAGCTTCTTGAGTATGCTCTTGAGCCTGCGTCTCTCAACGGTTTCATTTGATTCGGGACTAAGTGGCATGTACTCCAATTGTTGTTGCAATCCAATCTGTTGCTCATGTTGCTTGTTGCAATTGCTCTCGGATGCGGATGCAGATGCCGATGTATTGGTCGAATTGGATGTGGAGCTTGTCGTAGACTCGTAGGTGCTCAGAAACTGTGAGTAGATGCCGGAGGTGTCACTATAGCAGCGATATAAGGATTCCGTAATAGGCACGTCGTCATTGTTGTTGCTTGTGGATTTGGAGCAGTCCAGACTAAAGCTGCGCATTTGAAGCGCCTTCTCCAATTCAGCTAGCTTCTGTCGCTCATTGAGAATCTTCAGACGCTTCACAAATGGCAGACCACAGTACTCCGGCGACAGATCGAAGACACTCTGATAGAACTTGCGTCCTCCGGCATTGGCCTCCTCGGGCAGCTTCTGTTCCGGCTTCTGCAGACGCAGACACTCACGTGCCGTGCTCAATGTGCTACGCGTGCTCGAGGAGCACGTGCTCGAGCTGGAGGCATGACCATGACGTGGTGAACGTGAACTACGCGCACTGTGATGTCTTGCCCGACCGCTTATACCCGTACCACCGTCCATGAGCTGGGGTATATTGCTCAGCGAGTAATTCTTGAGCGGCGTATCCAGATCTGCGTCGGGTGAGCAGTTGGTCAGACTCGTATAGCTGGAGGACATGAGCGTGGCCAGCTTCAGCTTGGACCAGGGCTTAATGGGCGTGCCATCCGTATCCGTATCGGATTGCATGGGTGTGCTCAACTTGTGGCAGGGTTTGATCACCTTCTTCGATATGGTAGATATGGTGGGCAGGCCACCAATTGACACAACAGTCTCCGGCAGCAGCGTTTCAGCCGTGGCATGTTTGGCCACCACAGCCAATGATTTGGGTGGCTCCTTTTTGGCTATGGCTCCCTGGTTCAGCAGTGCTCCACTTGCTCCAGTAATGCTGCTGCCAATACCTTGCAATCCTTGAATCCTTTGCTTGAAGGAGACCTTCATGATGGGCTTGACTTGTGCCACTGTCAACGACTGTCCCGATCCAGTTCCAGTTGCAGTTCCAACTACACCCGATCCTCCAGCTGCTGCTGCACTTACTCCAAAGTCCACCTTGCTGCTGATATTAGGCGGCGTGTTGACCTATAAATAGTAATATGGTAAAGAGCAAAGGAAAAGCAGGAGACAGAAAACAGTTTATATAGATTATATGCACTGCAAATTGGTTTGGCAAAATCGATGAGATCGGTGGTGATAACTCAATGTCTATATATATATATATATTGTGGTGAAGGATTAACTGGAATTGGCTTTACCATGACGACGCTACAGGTATCACTAGAGGCGTTCGTTTGGGGCTCGTTTTTAATTTTCAACTGTTGCAATCTCTGGATGAGGGGAAAGCCTTCATTAAACTCTCTTTCGGGCTCTTCCTGTATCGATTCCTGCGGCGATAACGTACACGTTACATGTGAGTGAGGTGGAGATTTCTGTGGTGGTGTGGACTTAACAGCTCGCTCTTCGCGATCCTAGTGCAAGACACATAAAGACACATACAAAAACTACTATTTAGGAGCCGGGGATTTAATTACGAGTACACATACAACACACACGACAAAATTAGCTGCATTTGCTTTTTTTCAATTTTGATATCGAAGCTTCAAAATTAAAAGAGACATCATCAAAGCAATCAAAGTAATCAGAATAATAATAATGCTAATAATTGGATTTATCTGCAGTGAGTAATGCGAAATGCGGAATGTGTATGTGTGTGTATATATATGTGTATGTGTGTGTGTGTTTCTTCCATTGTTATCTCTCAATAGTCTCTGTACTATCACTTAGTCTTGTCTGTTGTGTATTATTGTAGTAGTAGTAGTATTAGTATTAGTAGTAGTAAGTAGTAGTAGTAGTATTTGTATTTAGTAGTATTAGTAGTAGTAGTAGTAGTAGTATTAGTAGTAGTAGAATTAGTAGTAGTATTAGTAGTAGTAGTAGTAGTAGTAGTATTAGTAGTAGTCTTAGTAGTAGTAGTATTAGTAGTAGAAGTAGTAGTAGTAGTAGAAGTAGTAGGAGTAGTAGTAGTAGTAGTAGTAGTAGTATTAGTAGTAGAAGTAGTAGGAGTAGTAGTAGTAGTAGAAGTAGTAGGAGTAGTAGTAGTAGTAGTAATAGTAGTAGTAGTAGTAGTATTAGCAGTAGTAGTAGTAGTCTTAGTAGTAGTAGTAGTAGTATTAGTAGTAGTAGTAGTAGTAGTAGTATTTATTGTTCTTGTTGTTGTCTTGATCCATTGAAAGAGAGAAACAAAAAGAAAGTAAGAAAATAAGATAATATGCACAGGCAAGCAGCTAATTGAAGGGTCTAACGGCAGCAGCCAAGCAATTCTTCTGTCTCAGTCTTTGGATTGTAGAAAGCAAGTTAAATATACAGTAAGCTTACATTCATCCAAAAAAAAAAAAAAATTGCCTACTTTTGTGAGCAAAAATAGTGTTGCCTACTTATATGGGCAAAAATAGTGTTGCCTACTTATTTGGGCAAAAAATAGTGTTGCCTACTTATATGGTCGAAAAAATAGTGTTGCCTACTTTTATGGGCAAAATAGTGTTGCCTACTTTTTTGGGCAAAAATAGTGTTGCCTACTTATATGGGCAAAATAGTGTTGCCTACTTATTTGGGCAAAAATAGTGTTGCCTACTTATATGGTCGAAAAAATAGTGTTGCCTACTTTTATGGGCAAAATAGTGTTGCCTACTTTTATGGGCAAAAATAGTGTTGCCTACTTATATGGGCAAAATAGTGTTGCCTACTTTTATGGTCAAATATAGTGTTGCCTACTTATATGGGCAAAAAAATGTTGCCTACTTTTGTGGGCAAAAATAGTGTTGCCTACTTTTATGGGCAAACTACAGTTGCCTACTTATGTGGGCAAAAAAATAGTGTTGCCTACTTAAATGGGCAAAATAGTGTTGCCTACTTATATGGGCAAAAATAATGTTACCTACTTTTAAGCGTAAGCTATAAATGCAGTTTTCTGTTACTGTTTATAATTTCGATATAATATAGAGAAGGAAAATAAATACTTAGCAGAGTACTTAAACAGTATACGATGGTCCGTTTTTATGTAATATATTTATATTACATCCTAAAGTTTAATTTCTATATTATAACAGTCTTTTGATTGCCGTTATTTTTCCTCAGTGGTTTCTTCTTATCCCTTTCATCATTAAGCATCTTATAAGTTTTGTTATAATTATCGGATTGCAGAACGTGCTTCGTATAAAATGATCAATTGAACTGTATAACAAGTTAGTTAATAAATCGAACGTGTTATCAAAGGTGCACTTAAAAAAGAAACCAGTCAATATAACTGTTAACAAAGCGACAAAAAAAAAAACAATTTTAAGAATCAGTTAACAATAAAGGGGAAGCAGCACTCAATGCGATTAAAGTATGAAATACGCAAAGAGCGGGTTTTCAAGTGTTTGTCGGTTGTATGTGTTTTTATTGTTGTGCGTACGTCTGTATAAGTGTTGTTTAGTTAATTGTTGCACCATTGAAGGCGGTATCTGTGGCAGCAAACACCATTTAAAGCTTATAATGAATAATGAGGTGATATACAAATTTTACGAATTGCGATTAAAAGTGTTGAATTGCGATTGCGAATGCAAATACGAAATTGCGAAATTGAAAATTTGTGTGTAAGGAAAACCGAGCTGGGTGTGTGGTGTGATTATGGTGGCAGTGGTGAGTTTGGTGATTTTGGTGGTTGTTGTTTTAATGTGGTGAATGCTGAGCAACTCAGTTTACTCTGTGCCGACTTACCTGCTTCTCTTTGAGCAGACGCAGACGCTGCAAGAGGGGCAGACCAGCGCCAATGGGACTGGGAGTCTTATCATGCAGCTCATCCTTGGCATCGGCACTCTCCGCATCCTTCTCATCGGATCGCACGCGGGACATACGCTTGAGCATTATCTTACTGTTGCGGGGTGAGGTAATGTGCAGCGGTTGCATTTCCATCGATTCATCACTCTTGCGGGAAGTCCTTAAGAAATTAAAACAAATAGGTCGTTAGTTATAAATAACCAAACTAGAGATGAGCATGAGGGAAATGGGGAGTTCTAAGACTCATCAAATCATATTCTAAAACAATTTTAGATTATTGCAAAATCATTCGACAATTCTAAATAAGCAAAATGATTCTTTGAATTCTAGTGTTCAATAAACACAACTCATTTAGCTAAACATTAGAGTGAGTCAACTCACCGAGGTTCGTTCATTGTGGTTCATTGCAGAACTAAATGATCTACAATCGAAATTTCTCTTGCAATTTAGTGTTTATCGATAAATGAAGTAAATACCATAGCGCGAAAACAAAACAAGTTCACCTAAATTCTATTATAGCATAAAAATCATAAAATAATAAGTCTTCTTAAAACGAATTTAGACTTTTTTAAAATTTACTTCGTTATAAAAAATCAAACAAAAGTTATATACAATAAAAATGTTTTTTGTTGCATAAAATTGAACCAAGGTCGAACCCAAACCTTGAGTTTTGAACGAATTTAAACCGAACCGAAACTAAGTCTTGCTCTTTGGTTCAAACCATCGAGCCTTTACCAAAATGTTGGTGGTTTGCAGCCTGGATTACAATTAAATGTAATGTAATAATAATAAATAATAATAATAGTAAATGATTATGTAATAAAACATCTCTAGTTCAAGTTATTGTGAAACTGCACTTGCCTGGACTTTTTGAGCACATTGCGAAAGCCCTTGACATCGTGCTTCAGCTTGTCCACGATCTTTTTGGAGGCACTGTTCTCGCTGCTGTCGCTTTGATGCACTTGATGGTGATGCTGTCCATGCACATGCGGATGCGTATGAGGATGTGGATGCGGATGTGGATGCGGATGATGTGGATGTGCTGCTGCGTAGGCTGCATTCTCCTTGTCAATCTGCGCCTTGGCGTACTTCTTGTTCACGCATCGCACCTCCATGAGTCGCTTGCGTCCCAGCGTCTGCAGGATCTCCTGAGCATCCGGATAGTCCTTCATGGCGGCCAGAACATCCTCGCGCGACAGCGAAAACAGTTCCGAGTAGCCCACAGAGCGGACATCCGCAGTACGTCTGCAGAGATAAATATACAGAGTGTAATAGCCTATTTCTACGACAGCACATTTGGCACATTCGACGCCATTTTCATCATTCGGCCCGAATGTGGACCCCATTTTAGTACAAATTCCAAATGATCATTTTGGCTCATTCATAATGAATATTAAGTTATTTTGCCATTCGCCCCGGCGAGTTTTAGTATTTTTTTTATCGAATGATCATTTTGGCTCATTCATAATGAATGTTTAGATTTTTTACCAGATTCACATTTGGTCGTGGATTGCAAAAAATGAGCTACATTCAAATGTGAGCAAATGTGGCAAATGTGGGCAAATGTGGCAAATGTGTGTGGTCGTGGAAATAGCCTATAAGTTAGTTCAATTCATCATCACTCACTTGTTGAGGCCATCCAGATTCAATATGCCGATCTCTCCAAAGAAATCACCAGCCTTCATGGTAGTCAGCACCTTGCCCGTCTCGCTGAGCACCTCCAGTATGCCATCGGCAATGATAAACATTTCGCGGGCAACTTCACCCTTGCGGCATATCGAGTCGCCCGGCGTAAAGATATATGCCTTCATTTTCAGCACCAAATCGTGCAAAAACTCCGGCTGGCACTCTTGGAATATGGTCACCTTTTTCAGTACACTTAGGTTAACATGTAAGGCCAATTCGGTTTTCAGTTTATCGGGCAGCAGGCCCAACGCAGTGTTTATATCACCGCCACCCTGTATGCGACCCCGGGACCAACTATAGTCGTACCATCGCAACACCCGACGCTTCATACCACCGGGCACCTGAAATACACAAGAAAAATTAGTTGACATCTTAAGTCATTATATATTCTACAAGTCTTTAAGGTTGTCTGAAAAAGAGCTGTGATTTTTATGGATATCAAAATACAGAACGAAATTTTATATTCAATTATGTGTTCTGTTTTCCAAATTTTTTTCATTTTTCCAAAAAAAAAAAAACTTTTAAAGTGTTTTTTGACTTTTTGTCAACACGAATTTTCATTATGAATTTTTAATAAAAATTGAGATGTAACAAATATTTTATTTGGGGAGCGTAATCGATATAAGTTTAATTATAAAACCTACACAGTGATAAATATTTAATGATTTTTTAAATTTTCATCAATAATGATGATTACTTTTGAGTAATTTTTATGAAAATCTGAGGTTTGAGTGAGTAAGAAACCGAGCAGTTTTTAAATATTTTTTCGGTTTTGACGTGAGAAATATATTAAAATATGTAATTATTTGGGGCCCCTTTATTTTTACAGTAACTTACCTTATGATGTCTCATATAGGTCTTGGCGCCATCAAGTAAACGCTCGAACTCCAGACGATTTGCATTACGATTGGTTATCACATTACCCACTTGGCCCACAATTGTTGCGAAGATAAAAACGCCAATCAAATAGCTGACGATTGTAAAAATATACCTTTTGGGTTGAAATAAGATAAAGAAAAACAGATGAGATGATTGATTTCCAAAAGGTTCTAAAATTTAAGTATTTTGAGGGAGAGACAGTGATTTTTGCTAGGCGAGTATTACGACAGTTTACGATTAATTTCTTGTGTTTCTTTTTTTATCATTCAGCGAATGTTACGAATGTAACATTGAGGACAATGAATCTTCTCGCTTTCTCTCTCTCTCTCTCTATCTCTCGCTCGATCAATCAAAGTTTTCGAAAGCACATTTCAACGCATTTTTGTGATTGTCTCAATTCGAAATAGTTTTTAAGCATTGAAGAATTACATAAAAATATCATTAAAGTTGTTAAAGGCTGTCGCACGCTTTCGAAAACTTTGAAAACTTTTAATATTCGGTTTTAATAGAGTGGGAGCCAAAACATTGATGATTGCAACAGTTCACCCAAAAGAGATTCAGGATTTGAAATTATCGAACTGGTGGACAGCCCCCAACAAATTGAATGATATTGATATTATTTGATACGATTCGATTTTGATTAGTTTCGAGGTTATAGAAATATTGTTGTTATCATCATACCCATAACTAGAGCCAAACTGTAGCAGTCGTGATTTGATGCCACGTCGTGGTATTGATCTTGGGCCGTCCACCGAAAAGTTCGGTCTGTTGTTCGATTATGCAATTGAGAATGGAATGGAAAACAAAACAAAACCGTCCCACCCCTTAGCACTCAAGTCTTTACACCCATTTGCATACTCACTCTGCATTCGTCTCCGGCGTGGGCAAATCTCCAATCGTGGTCAGTGTTAATGTTGACCAATATAAGCTGCCCAGATATTTGCGCGTCAACGTCGCATAGTCTCCCGGTCTATACGGATAGACCCAATCGCCCTATATTATAAGAAGATTTACTTGCAAGTTCATTAAAAAATTTATTTAAATGAAACTCACCTGAAAACCTTCCGCCTCAGAGAGTAAAAAATAGAAACAACCGAACCAATGCGCCAGTATTAATAGGATATGAATTAGATTAACAACGCGCCATAAATTTGGCCAAACTGTTCTACTCTCTACGATGTAATAAAATCTCACAGATCGATATACCTGCAATGATAATAAAGATAAAGATTTACTAAAATAAATATTCCATTATCATCAATTCCACTTACTTTAAAAAAGCGCGGAAAACGCAATAGCGGTTGTGTTCCCATCTTCAACTGCAGCAGATCCAGTGGAATCAGCGCTATCATATCAAAGATGAACTCACGCGAGTGCACATAATGACACGCCAGCTTCTTATCATCATATACCTTGAAATCAAATATATTTATAATTCACATAAGTATTACTTTACTCAAAACATCAAGTTCAAGTTTGTTTTTTTTTTTTTTTGGATCGGATCACTATATCATATAGTTGCCATAGGAACGATACATCGAAAATGAAGTTTTTGTATGAAAAAGTTTTTTGTTTGTTGAGATATCAGAACCAAACTGATAGAATATGAATCTGGGCCAGTATTATACATTCTGACCAAATTTGGTTAAAATCGGTTAAAATAGTGTTGCCTACCTAAATGGGCAAAATAGTGTTGCCTACTTATATGGGCAAAAATAATGTTGCCTACTTATATGGGCAAAAATAGTGTTGCCTACTTATATGGGCAAAAATAAGGTAGCCTACTTTTAAGCGTAAGCTATAAATGCATTTTTATACCCTGAGCCCATTGAAAATTAGCTTTGTTTACCAAGATTTTAACTGTCATTTTTAATTTATTTTTTATTTTTAATTTTTTTTTTTTTTTTTGAGTGCAAGCGTAAACCAACTATATTTATTTTGTAGTCATCCGGTCACATTGTGCTCATACCGGTACAAATTAGTTTCAGGGGCAAAATTTGTACAAACTTGTTTTGCCAACTTTTTTTTTTTAGCAACAAACTTGTTTTCAGACGTTTGAGCAAAACTTTAGTCATTACGGATCAAAAGTTATGTGTGTGTGGGTGTGATCTTAACTTAAATTGTATGCACAACGGATAGCTCGTATGCTCATAATAATATTATAGTTTTTTTTTTTTAAATATCAACACATAAGGAGAAGGAGTTCTACTTACCATAAGGCCCTGTTCCAGATAGCCTGTGCGTAATTGAACTATTATATCTAAAATAAATACAACATCTGTCATTGAATCGCAGATGAGCCAAAATGTAGGCACAGATTGCTGTCAATTGTCCAAAATAGAAAATGTAATAAGGTAAAAAAAGTATAAAATTGGAAAATTAGTTGAGATTTTCAATTAGTTACACGGTTCACATTTAACTAACTCAGGTCAAGGGTACTTATTTTGGCAATGCATTTCACAATTGCAAATTAGACTGAGATGAGGCAGCTCTGAAGAATTTAGGGAATTGGACAAATGGAAATGGGAATGAAAATGGAAATGGGAAATAGGAATGCGGTAGAGGCCTCCTACACAAATGGCAGGTTGACAAAAAGGTTGACTAACAACAGCTACAACAATAACAACAAAAAGGCAACAACTGTGCCACATTACGAGACTAAAGGTCAACGTCGACGAGTGTATCACATGCCATGCCAAAAAACCCAAAAGCTATATAAATTGGCCGTCTATTGTTGTAGCTGTTTTTGGCAACCCTTAGAGCCAGGCTCTAATCTCATGACAAGCACTAGTTAACTGCGCCCATGAACAAACATTTGCACAGGTCCAAGTCCAAGTCGGGGGAACAATCCACTAAACACTAAACAGAACAGCCAAACAACAAACCGACTAACCAACCGACCATTTAGCTTATGAGATGACTGCGTGTCTTTTAATTGAGTCATTACGAGGCTAAGCCCAAAAAAAAATGAAAGTAGAAAGCCTCAAGTATCGTGACTAACAAATACCCTGTTCTCAAAATATTTAAAAAGTTATACCTCTCTTGGTTAGTCTTCTTTTCCACTTTAGAAAGGGTATTTCCTAATACTAATCTGATTAATATTCATTTACAAAACAACTACACTGATAGAAAAAATGTTCTAAAATTATGATTTTGTTCTTAAAACTACAAATTTTGGTCTGGAATTCTTTAAGAAAGAAAACACATCTTGGTTTTAAGAACATTTTAAATAAGACCAAGTTCTTGTTTTAGGAATAAATATTTTTAAAATTTAAGTTAAGAAATAAAAAAAAATGATTTTTAAATTTATATTTTTTTCACATTTTTATTCTTGGATTAAGAACTTTGATTTTTTGGATTAATATAAGAATTTTGGTCTAGAAAGTTCTTGAAGAATGAAAACACATCTTGGTTTCAAGAACATTTTAAATAAGACCAAGGTCTTGTTTTAGGAATAAATGTTTTTCAAATTTAAGTCAAGAGATTAAAAAAAAAAGATTTTTAAATATATATATTTTTTTTCTGATTTTTATTTTGGATTAAGAACTTTGATTTTTTAGATTATGATTCTAAGTATTAGTAATATGGTCTTAAAATGTTTTAATTTTAAGAACAACATATTTAAGATGAATGTTTTTGATTTTAAAAGTTGGTCTTTATTTTCAGTGTACTCGAATTAAAGCTCATCATTACTATCGACCCAAACAAGAGTTTCGGTCTTCAAAAGTATAAAATTACACTTCAAGTCTTGGTCACCAGAATTTAGAGCCTTCTATCTTGTGCAACCAGCAAGCTATTCAGGCCTTATAAAATGGTCTAATCAAATCTAAGCAGAAGTTGCAGCTGCCTTTTATCCAGTTATTCTGCTGGGTAGACACAAATACAAAATAATAAACTTCATTGTTTGAGAAAATTTATGGTTGTTAGGCATTATTACGATGGCACAGCAAGTCAACTCGCATTACAAAACTTCAAGCATTATTATGACAAAAGGTGTTTTCTTTCCAGGACAGAATGTAACAAAAGGTTTTGTCTTTTATCTTTTATATATATATGGTGTGTGGATTGGTTAAGTTTGGGGTCACTGTTAGATAACTTCAACTTACCTGCAGTTCAGGAAAGCTCTGCCTCACAATAAGGGTCCATAGATTATAAAGAACACATATAGTTAACATCATTAACCAATAGAAGTAAAAATTTTCATCTGGATTAACAACGGAGCGTCGTTTTTGAAGATAGCGTCGTCTACGTTTAACTGTTTTATCGACGTCACCAGAGGCACTTTCTGAACCCGTGTCTTCAACAGTTTCCTATATGATATCATATATATTAAATATTATATTATTATATTAGATATTATATTAGATATTATATCATTATATTAGATATTATATTATTATATTATATATTATATTATTATAGATAATATTATGGATAACTGACCTGTGTTTCGGGTATCTGTCTAGTTGAGAAACGCTTCAGGAATGAGTCTTCGCGCTTGAGCGGTGGTTTCTTCTGTATGGCCGATGATATCTGTACGGTGGTACGCAGTTTCATCCAGCGTTGATTTGACCGTGTCCTGTACGAGGATACACACGTTCAATGATCACAAGTCTTCACTTTTAACTTCACGTTAACTTTTCCATTATTAAACTAAACTACATTTAATAGCTACTGCGGGTTAAAACTTAAATTGTCAAGCAACTACGGGAAAAGAATTTTCTGAGAGACAGTTATAGAGTAAGACAAAGATAGAAAGTGAAAAAAATAAATAGAAAGATAGATGGAGAGAGATAGAGAAAAAGAAAGAGGGTTTAACGCAACAAAGAACAATTTGAATGCAAAGCGTGCGTTTACGTTCGATTATTGGATAGATCTATGGCTAAATGCTTCTAGGTCTACAGGGTGCTCTATTAATTGCTATTTAGTCATAACTTACGCAACACGAAACACTTACGCAATGCGTGGTAGGAGCAATAAACATTCATTTAACGGTAACGGTTACGGTTACGGTAACGGTAAACCCAAAAACCCGTAACGTAAACGCACATAAATGGCACGCAACGATATGGCAACGCTAACGTCTAACGGGCAACGGGCAACAATGGGTAACGGTCAACGGGAAACGGGTAACGAGTAACGAGTAACGGTACAGACACACACATATATAGAAAGCACGCACTAAAAACATATATAGTATAGTAGTATGGTAAGTGGTCAGATGGTGATTTTGTCTAGGGCGAGAAAGAAGAAGAAGACGTCTTGACAGAGAGAGACAGAACTGACAGCTGACAGTCTCATTCTCTGTCTCTGTCTCTGTCTCAGTTTCTGTCTTTATCTTCGGCTTCGGCTTTCTCACTCTACAATATAACGGCAACTCTAACGGCAATCAAGCATGCAAAAATGTTTTTTCTTTTTTTAGTATATGGCATTTATTTGCTACTATTTAATTAAAGTAAGTCAATGCTATATTTAGATGGATTATAAATAAAATAGTTGTTAGTAATATATGTAGTTATTTAAATAGATTTAGCCTTAAGTTTATTTATATATTTGGGCATGCAATGACAGCAATAAAATGTGCAGAAAAAAAAAAAAAAAATTAAAATAGAAAATCACATATAGTACATATCAATATGAAATAAAAGTGGGTGGAAAGTTGGATTTCAAAGCAGTTTAGTTTTAGTTTCATTGCTCCAAACTCAAAGTTTCGATAGTAGAAGTTTCGAAGAATTTTATTAAAATTTGGGAATCATAAACGAATTTTGTTATTTTTCTAGAAATGCAGACAAAAATTTGGGCTGTAAAACTGAAATTAGACTGCAAGGAATTGAAACTAAAAAACAACTAATAGAGAACTAAAATAGTGCAGTCGAGAGTGATCGACTCGACAATACCCTATACCACTTATTGTTTTAAGAATCATTTAGACTATCTATTGTTAGTCGGTCGTTATTTAATTTTCTTTTAGTTTTAAAAGAACTGTAAGAAATTTTTATAATATAGATAGAAATTTCAGCAGGTTATAGTAGTTAGTATTTAAGTGTTGTTGCTTTTTTAATCATCTGATATAGCCCAACAAGTGGTACAGGGTATTTCAAAGTATGTGCATATATATATCTAAACTACCGTGTAAATGGAATGCGGAATATGAGGAAACTGGAAGCTGGATGCGCAGGAAAACTGAGGAAATAGGATAAGCATTTCAAAAAAAAATGTTCATTGGTGTTGGGAAATTTGCTCAAGTTGCTAGACGCGAACATAAGTACTTATAAGTTGGAACTGCCTTGCTACATACTGTATGTGATTGAATGGTGTATATATACATATTTTGTATCATATATACATAGTTTTGTTTATATATTCTTGCATTTCAAATAATATTTGCTTTTGTTTATAATAATAATTTGATTTTATTTACAAAAACGCTTTTGATTTTTTATTATTATTTGATCCGTTTTAATTTAGTTCATTTAACATTTTGCATATATTTTTTTTTACGAACAAATTAAATTGCAATCTAAGTACAACACGTTTAGGTTTTTTGCGTACTATTTACAGCATTTGCTTTGGTAATTGTTTTGCTTGATAACTTTTGTTGACGCTACCAAATATAACGCATACGTCATGTGGTACAAAGGAAGAACGCAGCTTGCAATGCGGCTAGCTAAAAGAATGAAAAAAGCCAAAAATGGAAACAAAAACCAAAACTAGGCGTGGCATGGTCTTTATACACGTGTTGTTTGTGTGCGTGTGTGTGTGTGTGTGTGCGTGTGTGTGTGTGTGTGTGAGTGCCAAATGCTTAACTTGGGGTTGCATTAAGAAGCATTTGGAAAATGGCAACTACTCGTATTTTGTGGTCTATTGGATTACATAAGTACATATGTGAGAGAGTGAGTGGTTAAATCTGGTTGTGGAAACAGTTGCAGGTGTACACTGATAAAAAAAATGTTCTAAAATCAAGATTTTGATCTCAGAACTAAGATTTTTGGTCTAAAAAATGCGTCGATACCATAAAAATTTGTAAATTAAGGGAACACATCTTGATTTAAAGAACATTTCAATTAAGACCAAGTTCTTATTTTAAGAATAAATGTTCTTAAAATTAAAACTAAAAAATAAAATAAATATACATTTTTTTTTATATTTATAATTGTTTTTTTTTTTTAATTTTAAATTATCTACATTTTATACTGTTTTAGTAATTTTTTAAATGTTGTTTTAATTCTATACGAGTGGGGTTTGAACCGCCGCCTACTGCTTCACAACTGAAGCGGCCTCTCTAACCAGAGCGCCAAAGTGACAGTATTTGTTTGATACGAAATAATACCTATTTATACTTTTCTAACAATTTAAGATTTTTATTCTTATATTTAGATTTTAAGATTTTTCAGATTAATAATCTTAGTTTTAGTAATTTGGTCTTAAAAGAATCTTATTTTAAGAACAAAATATTTAAGATGAATGTTCTTGATTTTAGAACTTGGTCTTTTTTTTCAGTGTATGTGTCTGAGTATGTGTGTGTTAACCCACACTAAACTAAGTATGTACTAAAAGTGTGTTTATTTGTCTGTTTTTTTTGTTTTTTGTTGTTTTGTTTTAATATCTTCGTCGCCCAACGCAATTGAAAAAGAAGCGCACACATGCCAATTAAATGCAGCTCAATCATCATTATCATCATCAACAGCATAATCATCATCATCATCATTATCATAATCATTATCAAGATCATTGAATTTTGCAACATAATTAATAAGCGTAGCTGTGTAAATATGTGTATCTATGTGTGTGTGTGTGTGTGTGCGTGTGTGTGAGTGCGCCTGTGTGTGTGTGAGTGTGTGTGTAGTTCAGAAAGTGAGAGTTAACCAAAAAATGGAAGCAACTCAAGGGACTTACCAATCGGAATCTGGATCTGAAGCTCCATCTCCGATACGCGATTTCCTAAACGAGTTTTTAAATTTTTCTTTTATTTGTTTTTCAAGCATCGTTTGTAGTTGTTCTTGTTCTATTTGTTGTTGTTGTTATTATTAATGTTTTTCTATAATTTTTTTCTATCTTTGCTTATTTAGATGAATGTTTTTTCGCTTTGAACAAGTATAACTAATAGATACATAGTTTGTCATACCCAAAGATAATACAAAGAAATATACGATATTCGAGTAGAGAGAAAGAGAGAGATGTACAGTGTGAGAGTGTAAGCGATAGTCAGATACTGTTATGTTTCAAAATAGACAAAGTTCGAGGGCGAGATAGAAAAAGAGAGATAAGGACAGAGAATGGCACCAAAGGCCTCTGTAAAGTGGCGAATGCTAAGTTAGTAAAGCTCCCACCTATTTTTCTTAATCTCAACTCTGCAATACATTAAATTATAAATTTAAGAACCCATAACCATAACATTTTAAATATTTTTTTTGAATTTTTAAATTTACCTTTTTTTTTTTCATTTACGTAAAAAAAATTAAAATTTATATCGCATTTTACTTCACATAATTATATTTTTTAAATTATACTAGGCCACAGCAAAAATCTAACATGAACCAAATCCACTTTACTATATACACATATATGGGGACTCATATGACAAATAAACATTTTTTGTTCTATAGTAGAGTTTAAAAAGAAATTAATTAAAAATTGCGAAGTTTTAGTTTTTTTTTTTAGAGATAAGCTTGCATTTCTCAACATTTGTTTAGAAACCTACAATGACAATTCCTTTTCTTTTAAGTTTAATGTAAATCGATCTTATACAAATTCTTTACATTTTTAAAAGAAAATCATTTTTTAAGTGGAGTTTACGACTCTTTGACTATCAAATTCAAAGAAATTCGAAAAGATGATATATGGTTTAAGCCTGTATTTTCATAGCTGTATTTATAAGACGTCGATTTTGTTAATTTCCAGGCGGAATGATTTTGACCAAAAAATAACCATTTTCTTAACAATAAAAATTATTAACCTTACAAAAACCAGATTATATTCACAACTATGTTAGTTTTTGTGTAAAGTATGTGAAAGGTGTGGCAAAGTCCATTAAATAGACCATATATAATACATAAAGAGCAGCCCTTGTATATAGTTTAAAAATCAAATGAGAAATAAAGCTGACTACTCAAATTCACTTTGATTTCGTTATGACTTAAACGATTTCACTATGTATCAAGTTGGAATTCAACAATTATTGTTCATGTAGGTTGCAATATTCAATCTTCAGTTTTCGGTTAAATAAATAGGAGTTTCTTTTATTCTGGTTATTCGCTTATTACGAGTATGTTGCACGCATTGCTCAAGGGGCCATTTTCACGCATTTCGTTTTACACACACACACACACACACACACACAAACACACACACACACACACACACACATACACACACACACACAAACACACACACAGAAAAACAAACAAGGCCCACAGAAAAGAGGCAATTCATTTAACGGTCAGCTCTCGTTGACTTGGCTTTTGGCCATTTGCTTTCTTTTTGGCCACATGCGGGCTGTGTGTGTGTGCCATGAAGCGTAAAAAAGGCTTGCTGTACGATAAGATTACTCACATACAGCCATACAAATATACAGTCATATAGCCATACAGTTGAGTTCTTTCGATTTGTTATAAATTGAAAATGAGTTTGTTAGTTTGTATGGCTTTAACGGAAAAGCCGAATGAGTTTTAAGCTTTTGTGGTATGCTCCACCTATTAAATACCAATTTTTTATGTTACCACAAATCATCGACACACACACACACACAAACACACACATACACACACAAATATGGCTACATGATGGTCGATTTAAGCATTGTCCTGGCTACGTCTGCTTCTAAGCTTCGGATTTTAATTAACGCCTCGACACCAAACAGATTTTCCCTAAAGGGTTGCATGACCAACCAACGGATACACAGATAAAAAATAAATGGTTTTTTCTCGTCAAAAATTGTTAATATTGTGCGAAAAAACATTAATTCCAATTCTCTTTAAATAGGAGAAAAGTTTTGCTTGTAATATGTGTTTTTTTTTTGCTTGCAATTTTCTCTTAAATTTCTCTTAAAATAAAACAACATTTTATGACATTCTTTTTTAACATTCTTAATTTTCTATACCTGTCTTTTTTATCAGTGTACTCGGTTAACTGCCACTTTGCAACTGTCACGCCGACCTGACCAAACAAATTTCAACAGTTTATTGGACAACGGAAATGTGAAACAACGTGTTGCAAGTTTTCCATTTCGATCTGGCCAAAAGCACTTTGGTTTTTTTTTTTGGACTTAACTGGGCAAATGTCAAGTCATTTGGCTGCAGAATCGTAGAACAACAACGATAACTGGTATTTAAACTGTTTATACAAAGATAACTAATACGAAACAAACTCGACTGTAAAACACTCATTATTATTTAATAAAAGTTAAAACAAAATAAATTTAAATTAATAAAACTATTATTAAAAAATATATTTATTAATTAAATCTGTTAAAATTGCAATTTTTGTTAATAGAACAAGCAATTAACAGATATTGTATTTATACAAACTGAAAAGAAAATATAATAAAATTTATGGTAAAAAAATGTTTAATTTTAGCATGTAGATTTAGGTATGCATTTAGCATAATATTGTTAAATAACGACAATATGGGGATAAAATGACAACGAATAAATAACTAAAGTCAACAAAAAGTCAAAAGAAGCCATTAAATATTTAGTCTAACTAAATAAAATGGTACAGAAGCCTAAAAATCGTGCTTGAATAGAGTATTTTGTACTTGATTTAAGAAAATTCAAGGTAACCATTGGATTAATTTTATCACGAATTACCGAATTTGTTATCTCTGTATACGAGTTGTTTATTCAATCGAATAATGTTCAAAATGTGTTTCAAATCTTATTCGTGCCATGATTGAATAATGACCCAAGTTGCAAACAAAATGCGATCAAACATGTTGCTATTTTTGGGTACAAGACTTGAAAGACACTTGCCCCACACACACTTGGCACAGTGGGGCAAATGCAACAAATGCCAACCACATATGTATATATGTGTGTGTGTGATTTTATGCATATGTATGTGATAGTAACTGACAATTTAACTGACACTGAAGTAGAACAAATTGAAAACATAGGCAATGCGGCAAAAGATCGAACAATGAATGTCGATTGCAACGAACTGAAGACACTTGAAACTGAATTACTTGTTCCTAACCCCCAAAACAGAAAGAGACAGAGAGAGAGAGAGGGAGAGAGAGATAGTAAGAGAAAGGACAACGAGAAAGAGATGCATATTCATGTGTTTCTCAGCTCTTTTGGCAGTTACCAAAGTTGACAGTGCATAATTTTATACCAAAAGGGGAAAAGACGAGGTTAAAACCCCCTCAAGACCCCTTCAAGACCCCCTCATCGTGAGTCTATGTTGCTGTGCTGTTGGGGTCTACATAAATTTGCAATTTTCTAAATTCAAATTCTTTGTAAGTTGTCATTCAGAAGGCAATTTCTCATTTGGCATGCACAATGCCAAAGTATTGTAGCATATGCATAGACACATACACTTCAACTTTGCCCATGTGTGCGTGTGTGTGTGTGTGTGTGTGTGTGTGTGTGTGTGTATGTGTGTCAAAAGTTCGTCTACAATGCAGTAGGCAACTTAAACATATCGATTCTCTCAATATATATACACATACATTCACCCACATTCACTCACATTCACACACATTCACACACATTCACAAATGCCACTTTAACTTTTGCTGAGATTTTTCATTTCAGCTCAGTGTTGTGTGTATGAGTGTGTGTGTGTGTGTGTGTGTGCGTGTGTGTGACTGTTGTGTGTGCAAAACTGCACTTTGGCACAGTTTGAAAAGTTTTTTAAGTTGCCCACTTGCCAAAAAATTAAATGAAAAGTAGCACACAACGCAGTTCTTGGATGAATGAGAAGAACAAAATGTAACAATAATATGATATCTTACATGTCCATACACATAAAGCCTGTCTATGAAAAAATTCTTTGTCCTGACACATTCATTAACTCACTGATCACTTTGGAGCCGAAACGGTAGGAGCTACAAGGCTGAAATTTTGAGACAATGTAATTGAACAACTTTTATCAAGCAATAAGACGGCTTGGAAAAAAAAAAGTTGATCTGTTGTTGCTTAAAATAAAATTGTTGATTTTCCAAAATTTACATTATTGTGGAAACAATTTTTTTCAGGAAAAGTTATCATTCGTTTAATTAGTAAAGGATATAATGAGACAATAAATATAGGAATTTGGTTTCGTAACTTCTAAATAAGTCACAAGTAGAAAATATAGATAGTAACCAAATAAATAGAGTTGACATCTGTAGAGTCTAAACTTCATCGAATATATAAATTTTATTTTCGCTTGTTGTTTTATTTGTTATATTTTATGTGTGTTTTTTTCGGCAATGGATTAAAAAATAGTTTTTATATAGAAGTTTTAAAAAAAAAATATATATAATATTTTCTTTTAGTGTCCTATATTAGAAACTGAGACAGCAAGAGGACGATAAGAAGAAGAGAAAGAGAAAAAACACGCAAATCTGAATAATATAATAATCACTTCTGAATCTCCGGAAGAATTGCTATTTGTGTAGAAGAAGAAACATAGAAGACATTCTATAACACAGTCTTAAAAGTCACCGCTATTCAAGAAATTCTGTGTGAAAGGGAGAAAGAGAGAGTGACGAAAAAAATATTCAGAAAGAGACAGAGAGAGAAAGAGAGAGAGAATTAATGAGCGTTCTAGCTAGCGAGTGAGCAGATGAGCCTTATATAAGGAGTGGGAGAGTATATGAGAGAGAAGAAGAGGTAAAACATGTGTTTGAGAGAGAGAGAGAGAGAGAGCGAGAGAGAGAGAGAGAGAGAGAACGGTCTGCATTCGATTTACACATTAATTGTCAGACACAGTCAAAAATGTTTTTTTGTATAGCATACATTAGAGAGGACAACACATACACATGGAGAGGATATTTGTCTAAAAAGACACAAAGAGAGAGAACGAGAGAGAGAGAGAAAAAGGAGACAGAAAATGGATACATGGATAAAAGGATATTACACACACTACAAACTGTTTGATTTTTGCTTACGGGTTAGTATTTAGATTTAGTAGACAATTAAGAAGAATTGACTACAATTTTTATTTTAACATTGGAATTAATTGGATACGATTGGAGCTTTTGGTTGGGAACTAAGGACTGGACTTAGATATTTTAGGTGGATGTATTTATTGGATTTTTTTATTTGTTTTTAAAATTTAGTTATTACACACACAACCACACACACACACACAAATAATGCAAGAAATTAGTAGTACGATTAGCTATCATTAAGTTAGATAGTTGCTTGCTTTGATAAGTTTTAGATTTAGTATCGATTAAATTTAGATTAAAGCACCGTTCCTC
This sequence comes from Drosophila falleni, assembly GCA_035045575.1. Taxonomy (NCBI): domain Eukaryota; kingdom Metazoa; phylum Arthropoda; class Insecta; order Diptera; family Drosophilidae; genus Drosophila; species Drosophila falleni. Next base: position 7,690,351 of record JAWNOV010000185.1, on the reverse strand, counting down.
TTAATCCGACGCAATGAACAGTAATATGCCATAACGGCTCTCAAGCTCTTCCATTTGGTTGTCTGATTGTTGTTGTTGTTTCCATTGTTGTTGCTGTTGTTGTTTCCATTGTTGTTGTTGCTTTTGTGACTGTTGGCATTGTTGTTATAACTGCTTGAATTGCTCACTAGCTCCTCGGGATGCTCACTGATGAACGAGGAAAGCGTCTTCACCTGCGTACAGCTCGCTGAATTAATTAACCTGCCCCCCACTCCACCTCCGCCCCCTCCTCCTCCTCCTCCGCCTCCTCCACCCCTGCTGCCCACCGTCCATGAGTACGAGCTGCAATCGGAGGACGGACTATTCGTATGCATTCGCACCTGTCGACGCTGGCGGGCAGGTTGTCGATGCTCTTCACAACTTGTTATCAATTGATTTTTTCCTTGCTGTTGTTGCTGTTGTTGTTGCTGTGCCGGCGACAATATAAGTCTATCCCTCTCTGTGTACAATCTTAAACTACAGTTGTAGTTGTTACTTTGCCCACTGGTCAGCGATGAGTTGGCCGATCTTCGATAATACAAAATTATACTATATAGACCGAAAATGACAATGCCTAATAACAAGGTTACATATATAAGAGAGAGTATCTTGGTAGTCAGCTATACCCTTGCAGTGTATACTTTAACATGTATAAGAAAGAGTATCTTGGTAGTCAGCTATACCCTTGCAGTGTCTAAACTTTGACTGTCACATTAAAGTGCCTATGTTAACATTAAAATCTATAATTAATACAATAATATCTAATAAAAAAAAAAAATTCCGATATATCTGGGGTATAAGCTATATAAAATGGTATAAAATTAGAAAATAAGAAAAAATTCCGATATATCTGGGGTATAAGCTATATAAAATGGTAGAAAATTAAAAAAAATTTCGATATATCTGGGGTATAAACTATATAAAATGGTATAAAATTAGAAAATTAAAAAAAATTCCGATATATCTAGGGTATAAGCTTTATAAATTGGTATAAAATTAGAAAGTTAGAAAAAATTCCGATATATCTGGGGTATAGCTATATAAAATGGTATAAAATTAGAAAATTTAAAAAAATTCCGAAATATCTGGCGTATAAGCTATATAAAATGGTATAAAATTAGAAAAATCGTATCGAATCTAAAAAATTCAAATATATAAAAACAGACGAATCGTCTGATATTTCCTTTCCCAATTATAACCCAAAAGACCAATCCCTAACTTATTATTTAGTTATAAGATAACATGTATGTATATATGCATATTGTAAAAGCGGACAAATTTACACTAAATATTACCTCCAAAAAAAAAGTAATAATAATATATAATCAATGAAAAAAAAATTCTTTATATACTATATAAATTCTCAAATATTTTCAACTAAAGGTCTTCAAAAAAGGTGCTCTTCAGTTTGGATATTAAAAAAAAAAAATCAACCACTAAAACTGTTAAAATACTTTTAATTCAATTATTTTTTTCTGCAAGGGTATTCTTTGCTTCGGTGTGCCGAATTCGTTGTGGTTAACTTTTAATCTCTTTTGGGTCACACACACCCGTTAAATCCCCGAACAGAAAAAAACGAAAGAAGTCCTTAACCCAATCAGCCAATGAGCCAAATTCTGTTACCATCCAAACCAATATTGGCTTATACACTTTTTGGCCAACAACTCTGTCAACGCATTTCAGGGAAATAATTCACTTAACTAAACCCATTTGGTTTCGGATTCGGATTTCTAGGAGAAGCATTTCACAGAGGCTCGTAAAGCTGCCCACAAATGCCACCAAAATGCTGAGGGGGAAGGGGGAAGGGAAAGGGGAGGAGACAGTCCACAAACCAGTCGTAACTGTAACTGTTGTAACTGGCGTAACTAGCGAAACGGTCTCCATGGACATCGAGTTGGCTATAATGCCATAAGAGGCTCTGCAACTTGGTTAATTAATGAAAGCACTGAACAAACTCTCAACACACAATTCCAGCTACCATAATTGTCTACGTACGAACTATATTATCATTTTGTCACCACAAATTAGAGACACACTACCAACTACTATAGTACATATAACTATCTGATTAAACAAGTACTTGTATTCTACTTTTGAGTATATAAATACTCAATACTAAACTTATTTTATTTGTTTAATCTGAATCAAGTTTTTTCTTAATGGATTTGCTTATTTTTTTTTTTTTCTAATCTGAATCAAATTTTTTCTTTATGGATTTGCTTAATTCGCATTGAATTTTACGTTATATTCTACAAAAAAAAAAAAAAAATACTGTTTAATAAGAATAATATTGTATTTAATCAATCAGATAGAAAAACTTTCTAAATATTCTTAATTATTGACTTTGGATCTAGTCTTCTTTTGAGCTAACTATTTATCATGGTTTTATAAAGCTTCGGTTCGACGGTTAAAGAATTGTGTTCAATTCGCGAACCGGTTTATTTAAGTTCGAAGATTTGTACAATGTAATACAAGCAAATATTTTTATTGTTTAAATTTATTCTTAAATTTTTAAACTAATTAAATTTTTATTAAAAAAAATTCGAATTTTTATATAACTTATTTGTATCCGAAATTTCCAATATAGTGGAGAAATTTTAGAAAAACATAAAAATTATTTTACTTTCGAGCCGAACCTTTTATTCAAGAAAGTGGTGCGGTTCTGGTTTGGGATTTCGGGAAAAATAAGGGGTTCGGTTCATTAACCGGTTCAGCGACGTTTTGTTCAAAATCGGGTTGTAATCTTGCTATTTAAAAATGAGCTACATTTTCAAAATAACATTTACTAAACTCTCTAGTAAAAAATCTAATACGCAATGAGATTTCAGAATAGAGTATTCAAATTTCATTAGTTCTCTATAAAAATTTCTGACCAGAACTATTTTTTTATCCCTTTTAAACCCCTATTATGTACGTAGGATTACCTAAATACCTGTGAATAAAGCTGAAATATTTTGCAGCTAAATATTGCAGCCATTAATTACATAATAGTTGACAGACGGATGCAGTCAATAGCACTTACCCGAACCCCATTAAGAGCATAATGGTTCGCTAATTGCTGTTGACTCAACTCAACTCGTTTATGACAGAATTCTGATTGCTCTTTTTTCTTTTACACACACATATACTATATATAATCGGATTGTGATGGCAAATACGAGTACAAAATGCATACAAACGATGCGTTTATCACATGGCGACGACAAAAAATATAAATCAAAGCAAAAAAAAACTAAAAAAGAAATCACAACACCAAAAGGGAGAAATGTATATCCAAATATAGTACGATGAGTACATGTATGAGTACATGTACAAATATATCCATATATATGTTTTCATTGATATTTATATATATATATATATGTATGTATATGTATTTAATATGGGTGTCAATATGTCAATACGCTGCATCAACTGCGAGTACCAACAAAATGAAAAATCAAAAGCAGCTGCGAAGCCCAACAAAGTATGCTACACAATTTACAATCAATTATGCGCTTACTGCTTATATATATATATATGTATATATGTGTGTGTGTGTGTCTGTGTATATGAGTGTATGTATGTATGTATGTATGCTTCTTTTATTTATTTTCTTTTTTTAAAGTCAGCTTAAAGTCTGAGCATGTGCATGTGTATGTGTGAATGTGAACGGATTGTATTTGTTACATGGATTGGGTTTAACGACAGGTTATGTTTAGGGTTGAACTGTACATTTCAATTATGGTTTATAAAACGTTTTCTTTTTTATCCCCCACTTCTTCTTCTTGTTCATGTTTAACATTTTCAACATCTTCTTTATAACTTTTTACACTTGCAGAGCGCAGTATTTAGAGTATGTGAAATATCATACTAAGAAAATATATATTACATATATACTATTAAACTTTTTGATATTTTTAGACGTAACTTGAAAATATAAGAAAGGTTTTGATTTTTAACCAATAAAATTTCTATATTTGAAATGAAATATAAGGTAAAGAATTATATTATTTATCTGTAGTAAAAAGTTATTTTTTAAAATACTATTTTTTTTATTTATTTATGTATGATATATAATATCGTCAAGGAATTTTATTGAATACCTAAAACTAATTGGAATAATTCGGAAGTGCTTGAAAAAATCTAAAGATCATATTTACAAGTGAATTATTTAAACTTTTTTTAATAAGTTCAAGAAAACCTTCTTTATGAGAATGGTTGATAGCTTTAGTAGCTATTAAAGAATTCTCTCTTAACAACCTCTTTTAATAAAATAGCTAATTGATTGAAGTCGATCCGACGCTACTTTTTTAGATGCAAAAATTTTTAAAAATCTTGAAATTCTTTCAAGTATTAAATGATATTGTTCGTTTACTAATTAACATACATAGCTGTCATTTATGGAAAAAAAACTTTGGATTTAATTTATTTTTGATTGACTCTACTAATATGTTGACCTAGCAGAGCGGTTTAAAAGATATTAACCTATTGTCATATTTAAGGACATTTTAAAGAGCACTGGAAACTTGGAATTTATTTGTATCCTTAATATCATTATAAGAATAAATGTAAGGGTATTTCAAATTCGGCATGCCAAAATTAACATTTGTTTTCCCCAACGATTTTGTTTACACTTGTTGTTGTTGTATTTGAAATTATTATTTGTCAAGCTCTTAACTTTGCTCAACATTCAGGGTAACATAAATGTGTGTATGTATTTTTTTTTATAAGGTACACAAGTACACGATTATGTCAGGTGTTTGAATGTGAATGTGTGTGTATGTTGAGTGTGTGTTGAGTGTGTGTGTTGAGTGTGTGTGTAATATGTGCGTGTATTTGGTTAACCAAACTTACCGCTGACTGGGACTTTTGCTATCCGATGAATGCGCCGCACTGTTGTTGTCATCATCATTGGCCAATCCCGCCTTGTGATGCCGCTTGTGGTGACTGGAGGAATCCGGTGGTACGCCTCCGCCACCGCCTCCGCCTCCGCCGCCGCCGCCGGAGCTGCTGGTGCCCGTTGGACTGATGACGTCCGTGTCGCTGTTGCACTCGATCCGAGCCATATCCTTTGAAAACTTTCCACCATGCTCATGCGTTTCCATCTGAAATTGAATAATTGAAATTATTATTGAAATCTCAGTCAATCAATCAATTAATACGAGTGAAACTACTAAATATGTTGCTGCATTTTGGGCAAATTTAATACGTTGACTAATTGACATATTACAAGTACATACATAAATAATATTTATAAACTGTTCGACATGCTTAACCAAGATCAACCCCATCCTCTCTCTTTTGGATGATTTTGATAATTTTGAAAAAAGTATTAAAATTTCTTCTTAAAAAAAAAAACGAATCCTATGCTTATTCGCATAAAGAGAAACATGATAGCTGAGAGAGAAAGAGTATCAGCAAGCCATAAGTAAACTATGAAAACATTATTTTTAAGTTAATCGAATTTTTGATAAAGTTGAGCACGCTCAACAGTCGAGCATGATCAACAGTAGGATACCCTAAGCCCAGGTAGTCTACTTGCTGCCCACATAAGTAGGCAACACTATTTTTGCTCACAAAAGTAGGCAACACTATTTTTGCCCATATAAGTAGGCAACACTTTTTTTGCCCGCATAAGTAGGCAACATTTTTTGCCCAACAAAGTAGGCAACACTATTTTTGCCCACAAAAGTAGGCAACATTATTTGTTGCCCACATAAGTAGGCAACACTATTTTTTGACTACAAAAGTAGGCAACACATATAAGTAGGCAACACTACTTTTGCCCACATAAATAGGCAACACTATTTTTGCCCATGTAAGTAGGCAACACTATTTTTTAATCCAAAAAGTAGTTGAGGCAGAATTGAAATAATTTTAAAGTAATTTGCTATGGACTGGAATACTTTACTGAGTTTGTGACTGTTTATAATAATGAAACTTTACTTTTCTTTATTGCGTCTTTATTCGTAGCGCTCTCTTACAAGTTATGTGGGATTTATCTCATTTATCAACTATCGATAGTCTTAATGTAAAAGTTAACAGCTAGCTATTGGCCTGCTACAAGTTTATAAAATATTTATTTTCCGCTGGAAAAACTGATTCAAAAATTAAAACAGTATTCCCAGCCCTAATGTTAAATGACTTGACACTAGAGACATATATTTCCGCCTAAGAATTTCCACAAATTCATTGAATAAGTTTCAATTTGCCGTTTCACAACACTAAGGAATAAATTTAATTAATTGCAAAACTGACAAATGCAGCAAAGATTGTCCATTTGGGACACTTTATATAGAGTATAACAGCGTAACATATCCAATGGGATATGGCATTGAAATTGAGTTGGGATTGAGGATGGGGATTTAGTTGTCGTGCCGACAAATTAGCCAATTAGCTGTCAGAGAAAACCTCTGGTCTATGGTTATTTAAAGTAGAGTTTTAAGGGTCGTGAGACGGGTACATAGGGCCATTAAAATTGCCACAGAACTTGATTGGAATTCGTTGTGGTTTTTGGCTCACGCAGCTGTAAAATGTGCCGAGCGCAATTCCATTCCATAAATATTTATGGGTAGCCCAAAGTTTTAGTGGCTTAAAAGTGACTTTCTTCTTCTTCTCTCCCTAAAGCCCAAACGTAACGTTCAAATTGAAGTTGATATTGAGATTGATTTAATTAAGCTCTGCGATATCTGATATATGACCGAACAGTCATATATCCCTTACGGTTATGGCCCATATCCATCAATAATCTGGTGCATAAACCAAAAAATATCCAATTCACGGCGCTGTTTCATAGCGAACAACTTCTGCATGACTGCATTCAAGCAATTTGTGCAACATTTTTACTATGTTCACAATTCCGACCCCGACCCCGACCTATTTTCCATACCATGTCATCTTTATTAGAGACGCATAAACATTACATGACCTCGACAGGTCGACGAACCGAATTTTAAATGCCCTACAAAGCGACTACACCTGCAAATAGTCAACTGAACATAAAAACCTTAGATTAATCAAAACTATAAGCGAAGCGAAAATGTAATATTTTTAATTGTAATATTTTTTAAGATAGATTAAAGATTAAAAATTGGAATAGAAGCGAGAGAGCAAGGGATGAAAAAGCTTAGAAAAAGTTAAGCATATTAACGAGAAGCTAAGCGAGAAGCAAAAAGTTGTAAGTATACGAAAATAAAGACAATATATATGGTCACGACCACAGTTATCGTAACGTTATTAACGACTTTCATTTATTTTAATTAAAAGACCAATAAATTAACAATATTATTTGCATAAAATATTTTCATGTGCATTTAAACAATTAAAGTAATTAATTCTCATTAACGCTACGAACACTTTTGGGTATGATCATATGTATAGGTTCACTCTCGCTTTACCTTCGCTGGTTCAGTTTTCGGGTTATCCTGTACGTATTTGTGGTGCATCTTATTGGAACCTAACTCGAATATAAGTAAAACAAACTGTTAGGACTTGGAACTAATAGACAAAGCTAATTAACCCTCAGCCAATAGATCTATAAAGTCAGATCCTCTTCCCTGATCTAATAAAAACCCAATTATATATATTGTACATTTAATAAAATGATGGATTACAAAAAAATGTGTTCCAAGAATTCATTAAGTTTCTAATTTTAATATTTTTGCTGTTATAAAGTATGAAATACAGAAAAAGGGTAAAATTAGGATCAAGGCTGAAAGCTAGTTCATTTAAGAAGCAGACTTCGCACCGGATCATGAACCAAACATTAAATATTTTCAATTAGCAGCTTCGAACCTTTTCTTAAAAAAAATCCGGTTAAAAAATATAATATTTATATAAATAAAATACTTGAATAAATGAATACTAGACAAAATATTATAATTATTGCGAATAGTCTTAAAAAAAATTAGCCTATAAGACTTATTTTTATCGTATTGTGTATAAAAAGAGTGGATTTGGTTAAAGCTAAAATCTGGCTGGTACTTAGAGTAGATTTATTTTAACTTTATTTTAAAACAGTGTAAAAATAATAATAAAATATAAATTCTAACAATTATTTTCAAAGCTCGAACTAGAATCTTGTGTTTGAGGTTTCCTAAAATCGATTTAAAAATCGAACTAAAATCGTTCAATCAACGAATCAAAGTATCTTTACAATTTTAAAGGTTTGCAGCCCTGAATAAACGTGTATGGTAAAATAGGAGACAGGGTTGTCTGTCAACTTACCGTATATAGGCCCGTTGCAGTGGCCGCCGCTGCTGCCGATGATGAGGAGGAGGATGCTGCGGCGGCGCCAGTGCTGCCGTAATTGAGCTGGGAATGATATCCGCTGGAGAGGATCTTTTTGTGTGCGGATGCATGCGCCCGATACGCGCTGACGCTCAGTTTCATTGTCACATCAACTCAAAGCGGCCACACGGGCGCCTCTCTTTTAGCTTCTTCGCCTCGTTCTCCAACACTATTACTTTCGCTCTCTCACGCTCTCACGCTCACACGCTCACTTGCTCTCGCCTTTCTGCTTGCTGTGTGTGTGGGCGTGGCAAGCTGTCGCTTTCAACGTTTTGTGCGTTGCCTTTGAATTGGGACTTAATTGAGTGGCCAGAGGCGTTGGATGACGACGACAGAGTTGACACCGTTACAAACGCGTGTATGTATGTATGTGTGTGTGTGTGTGCGTGTGTGTAGGCAGTTGAATGACAATGACAAAAACAGCGCGTACTTTTTATTGCCGCTTTGTTTGCTTTGTTGTCGTCGTTGTTGTTGTTGTTGTTCTTGTTGTCGTTGTTGTTGTTGTCGCTTTCTGCTGCTGATGTGAGACGCTGCTGGAGTTAAAGCTGCTGCAGCCAAAGTGGGCGTGGCAGAGGGGCGAGAGAGAGGATGCTTTTCGGGGTATCGGGATACGAGTTACTGCCTTCTGGGCCTGACTGCGGCCGATGTTCAGTTTTTAGGTGGCCATAAATGTTGCTGTTGTTGCTGTTTTGTCGTCACCTTTAGTTGTTGCTGTTGTTGTTTCTGTTGTGCTGTGTGATGTGTGTTTGTGTGTGTGTGTGAAAAAGGAGGCGTGTCAGTAGCCCAATGTTGTTTTTTTTCGACCGCCTTTGAGGATTCTTTTGTTGTGCTCGTTTTTAATTGTTTGTTATTTGGGTTTCAAGTGCTCTACAGTTGCTGTTGTTGTTGTTATTTTGGTTTTTGTTGTTGTTTTTTTTTATGTATTTTATTTTTTGTTATTAAGGCCTCATGTCACTTTAGTTACAAGTAGCTGCTGCTCTTTGTTGCTTTTGTTCCTGTTGTTGTCGCCTGCGGGAGAAACGTTTAAAAGCAGTTTAGTTTAAGGTTTATATTAATTCAGATGCTTCATATTTACGTCTCCTAAACAGACAATTATACAACCAACACATAAATCATAAGCACACACACACACACACAAATACAGACATTGCACAGTGGGAAACTTTTAAGCATTAACTCCCACATCTGTCTCAATTATGCTGAAGTGTTGCCCATTTAAATTAGTATAATGGCTGCACACACACATACATACATACACACACATACACCTACACAGATTCAGTTACAAGCATTAGACACAGATACACGCGCAAAGACCATAAATATGCAGTTGAATACGCAACTCTGGTCTAATTAAATAATTTCCCACATTGAAGTTTATTCGAGGTACATAGAGAGTGTGCCTGTATGTGTGTTCTGTGTGTGTGTGTGTGTGGTGTGAATGTTTATGCACACATAAGTACAGTCGTGATTGCATATCGTGAACCACTTGAAAAATTAAGCACGTAAAATTTAAAGTCTGTAACTGTTATGAGAAATATGTAAAAGTTATTGTTTTGAATATCTTTTACATTAATATATGAATTATTTGAGACTGAAAACAAATGTCTAATAATTTAATTCAAAAATTAAAGACAAAATCTGACTTTTATTTAATCAGATTTAATATAAAAATAAAATTCAATATACGTAAATAATAATCAGAACTATTTAAATATGATTAAAATAAGTAATGATAATGAAATCACATATTAAATTATAATTGGTATAAAAAAAATATTGATAGATTTAGAAAGTAAGAAAATAAACAATATTTCAACTATGTACTAGTATTTAAACTCAGATCTTGGCATTCATGATACAAAAATTATAGTTATAATGATATATCTGTATGTAATGGGCCGGACCTGCATAATTTGGTACACTATATCCAGTGTCGACTGTACATGTGTATATGTGCGTGTATTTATGGCAAGTTAGTTAACTTTGTAACCAAATTGATGTGTATACAAATACACAAATTAGTCAACTAATAAATGCGCCTAATTGTTAATTGGTGGCGTGTGATTGATTAACTTATTGAACCAATTAACCAATCAATCAATGAACCACATGGGTAATTATAACTATTTCTTGACTTTTGCACGCGTCAATCGCTCATCAATCAATGTATAATCAAAATAGATAATAAATAAAATAATTTAAATAGTTATCTTATAAAATATAAAATATATACTTTTGGTGAACTCTCGATATGAAGTAAAAGTTTGAAAAGTTCTATTTAATATTATAAAAAAGAATATCAACATTTAAGTCTATCTAAGCCTCCTTTAAGTAGCTATTCCTTTATACTATGGTGTAATCCATATTACCCTGATATTAATTAATATAGTTACAATTTGGTTTCATGCTAAATTCCCTTTGTCTATATTGTACAATGAAGAATCGTTAAATCAAATAATATAATATAAGGCCAATCAATTGGCATCAACAAGTTCAAAAATAGAAAGCACTCAAAGGGCAACAGTGTTAACAATGAAACTGGCTGCATCAATGATTATCAATCCGATTACAATTCAAAACAATCAGCCATTCAGCTCAATCAGTTCGATGCTTAGCTCACAGACAGTGATAGAGACAGGTGAGGTAGAAAAGTGGGAGAGAGAGAGAGACAGAGAGAGCTGCTTAAACAATGTGAGATGGGAAATAGGAACAAAATGACAGGGATTGGCAAAATGTAAACTGGCAAATTGTAAGCCGCATTCATAACATGCCTTTCATTTTATGCCCAACATTTCACATTTGTTAACCAAACATCGAGATTTATTACGGTTACGTACTTGTTCGCTTATTCTATATATACGAGTAAATATGGTAGATGCAGGAAAGGGAAGGAAACGAGCAGCTGTACACTGAAAAAAAAGACCAACTTCTACAATCAAGATCATTCATCTTAAATATTTTGTTCTCAAAATAAAATTGTTTAAACTTTAAAGACCAAATACCTTAAACTAAGATTATTAATTTTAAAAATTTAAAAATTACTTAAACTAAGATTATTAATCTAAAAAATTTTAAGATCTTAATATAAGATTAAAAAAACATTTATAAAATTTCCAAAAGCAGAATAAAATATAAATAAATAAAAATTATAAACATATAAAAAAATAACTTTTATTTATTTTTTTTTTGATTTTAATTTTAATAACAATTATTCTTAAAATAAGAACATGGTCTTATTTAAACTTAGTCTTATTTAAACTTAGTCTTATTTAAACTTGGTCTATTTACAATTAAGATGTGTTCTCTTAATTTAAGAGTTTTAGGTTCTCGATGAATTTTTTAAACCAAAAATCATAGTTCTGAGACCAAAATTTTGATTTTAGAACATTTTTTTTATCAGTGTAGATTTTCAATGAAACCGAAATTTATTAAAATAAAAGGAAACCTGCAAACATGTCGCCTTGCCTGCAGATAAGATTAGGATCAACATTTTATTTATTTTTTTTGTTGTATTTTGCTTGATTTATGCGCATTGACATAAGACCAAACTAGGTGAAGGCAAAGGCAAAGGCTTAAAAGTGGCCTAAGGATGTTGTTGCCATTAAAAGGCAGAAAGGCGAACATAAAACTCATGCAATTACAAAACGAAAATCCATTACGTATACGCACAGACATTCAATAAAACTCGAAACTAAATAAGCTTTCGCACGGTAAACAAAAGCAGGACAAGAAAGCAAACTGCAAAGATCTCTCTCTCCATCTCTCTCTCTCTCTCTCTCTCGCTCTTCATTCTCAGGTAACTTTTGCACCTGTTGGCGTTTTATACATAGGTATACAAAAGGTAGCACAATATATAGTATACAATATACAATATAAAATATAAACGAGTATCCGACAGCTCTGCCACATAAAATGTAATTATAAAGCATTCAAAGACAGCCGCTTGTTGGCCAACAAGGCCAACGAGGGCGCCAGAGTGCGCCAGAGTGCGCTAAAAGGGCGCTAGAGGGCGCCAAAAGAGGGCGGATGGGGGCGTGTCGGGCAAGAGACTTAACACTTTGTGACCAGCCGCTTAAACGGGCTTAGTCCAAGCGGCCGACCGCTACAACTTTTATGAGTTTTGGCCCGGAGAACAGTTTGTTGGAGTAGGTCGACCAGCAAGTAGGATAACTTGATGAGAATGAGTTTTATGCCCCGTTATACATACCTATAGTACGTATAACACATACATATACACATATAGTACATATATATTAGAGTGACTCAATTTGTATGGAGTAAAAAATATATACTAAGCGGTTATCAAAATCGAAATCTACGATGAATTCTGAGAAGAATTGCCCAAGAAACTATAGGTTTATCATCAATAACGTGGTTCCACTTTTTAAGGAGAAGTTATACAGGTGTATTTTACAAATTTATAACAGCGCTTAAGCCCCCCAAAAGCAATTTTTGGTGTTTCTGAAAAAAAAGAAAATCATTGCTTTTAAATGTCTAAAAAAAATTTTGAGAGATATGACTAAATTAAATATATATTCAATTGAATTAAAATATCTTTA